>JAUPFN010000022.1:4551250-5815000 GCA_036924255.1 Apodemia mormo
GTTACGTCTACGTCTAAGGAAATTTCCATAGCTAGATCCAATATTCATATTTGTTCTTTAGTTTTGGGAGTATGGTAGAAATTTAGATTCAGGGGGTCTACCAGAACCCGCAAAACTTTAAGTGGCCTATGACAAAAAAAGGTTTGGGAACCTTGCCCGACCCGGATTTGTTCGGCTACAATGTAGCTGAACAAAATTCGGTCAAGCAGCAGTTTTCAATACATTATATAACTCAATTTTAAATTTAAAATATACCATATACCTTTGTAGTCCAGTAGTTCGGTGTCGGTATTTATCACATGGGGTGCCGGTTGAGAAAATCAAAAATGTGTTTTTACAGTTTTCTGATAAAACAGGTTCATAAATAACCAAATTCTGATATTATAAAAAAAGTCTAATTATTTTTAATTATTTTTTTATAGTACTCACTCCGTGTTTGAGAAAACTGGAATGACTTTAAAAACAACAAAGAAAAATATCGACAAGCAGGGATTGAAAATGCGACCGCCTCCCTAAAACCGGGACGCTCGACCACTGAGCTAGTGTTGACAGGGTCGACCCGCGAAATTCTTCTTTGCTATATGAGCGATTACGTCGATTTTACCGATTCCTAGGTATACATGCGTACATCACGGTAAGATTAACTTGACGCATGCCGTTGATAACGTCATTTGGCGCAAAACGTAACAATAATGTCCAAAAACAATATAACAATAACAGAAATCTAACCAAATTATCTACGCGCGTATCGGTAACAAAAATGCTGACCATGGCCATACTGACACTTCTATTATTAACCGGGCGAGCTAAGGGATGCCCCGCTTTCCATTCCAGAGATGCGTCAAGTTAATGTATGTAGAGTAGTAGTAAAAGCAATCTGCCGAATTTATAACCTCCGTTTAGAAATTCGGTTGAAAATAAAAGTTGACATATTCCAACAACTTTCTAAATTCTATATTTTTACTAAACGTCTTTTCATTATTGCTTTTGTACCACAAAAGCTCCGTCAAAAGAGATTATATGCTGAACAAAACCATTGTACTTACGATAAAGTTGCCTTTTGCTTTAAACTCAGCTACCACGCGATTTACTTAAAGGGGTAATCTTATTAAAGCCTTATGGTTGATGAATGAATGAATGTTTAATTTTCAACAAATTAAATTAAATTAAAGGTATAAAATTTAGAACCATATACAACCTATTACAGAATTATATGTTAAAGCGAGAAGTAGTTGGTTGAGAAACAACTGCTGAATCCATGGCAACCATTTTAAACATAATAATTTATAATATAATAGGTTAAGTTATAATTTATAATAATAATAAGTTATAATTTTTTAAAATAAATAATTAAGAACATAATGAAAACCTTTCATAAAGAGTTGACATACAGAAAAAATTAATTCATTCAATTTAATAGTGCATAAAATATTTAAATACTAGATGAAAACCCCGGCTCCGCTCGGAAGTCTCATAATACGTAATCATATACTAACTCAAATAGTAGACATTAAAAAGTAGCAACACTATAGTGACGTCTTTTTTCAACTATTTAATAAAGTCAACACTATAGTGTTGCTATTTTTTAATTTCTACTCTTTTATGAACGAAGAGTAAACAAGTTCGAAGATAATCTGCGCTCCGTTCTACGATACTTAACAAATGCTCACGCCATCTACACCTCCTATTTGTAACCTTTAAAGAAATATGGCCGATTTGTCTGTCAGCACCGTTAGAATTTTTAATCACTATTTCAACAAAATACTCGACAATCCGAATTTTGCGGATATATGTTGTCGACTCAAAATTATTATTTTTTTACGATTTATAGTTTAGGTAAGGTTTCGATTGAGTCTGCCGTAACCCTTGACGAAATTATTAATATAGATTTAAATTTACAAATATATAAACATAAATATATCTAAGTAAATGTATTTTCGTCCACACTAAGGATAAGTTTATTCATAAAAAACAATATTTAAAATCATGAAAAAATATTTTCAATGCCGAATTTATGGTTTTATTAAAAATACTTATTGGCGTGTTTTGTAGTGTGCACTCTTTCTGCGACAGGTTGTGTATATGTGTTGTAGCACTTATGCCGTGGGAAAATCCTTAAAAAATGAACAAAGAAAAATTTCGACACGTCAGCATTTCAACTTGTGACATTGCCTGTAGCCGGTACACTCCTATCAACTGAACCACTTGCCGCTTGGTTCAATGTGGAGAAATCCCTCTTTGCTTTGTGATCAGTTCCGTTCATTTGCTGATTACAAGTGAAATAAGCTAATCGCCTCTGTGGTCTAGTGGTCCGGTGTCGGCGTTGATCACAACAGGTGAAGGGTTCAATTCCTGGATCAGTCAAAATTAAAAAATGAGTTTTTTCAGTTTTCTGAGAAAAACAACGTTGCCCTGGATTAGGAGTGTCAGTTTCTTTCTTCCTTTCCTAATCGCTAGATAAACGAGTACATACAAGGTCAAATCCTGTCGTGCATATTCGAAAAATATTAACCTCATTCTAGCATAGTCGGATAAAAACCACTAATGTATTCAATTTTACTGGATGGTAGAGTTCTGCATTTGCATGTCTCGCCCAGGTCCGGTACCACCGCGTTATTTATTTCTGCCGTAATACGGTCAGTGCTTGTCACTGTCGATTTCCGGTTTGGAGAGCACGGTAGCTAGTTTGGGTGTACCGAGGGGGGCAAGGAGGTGCTGCTGCCCCCCCCCCCCCTGGAATTTGTTTACCTCTCTGTACTAACTACCTACTGTTGTAGATATAAATATAATAGGATAAAAATATAGTCTTAAAATGTTACGGTTGCCCCCCCCCCCCCCCCTCCCCTGGCCCAGAACCTGGGTACCCGGTACCCGGTAAACTTATGCATGTGGTATTAAGACCTCATAACAAGTACAGCAACGCATTAATAATATCTTTGTATAAGCAATGGCTGTCTCTTTGCATCAGAAAAGTAATCTGTTTGTTTGTTATCTTGCCCGCGGTTTTACCCGCGTAGCTTTTGTTCGCGTGGGAATATCGGAAAGGTTTATATACTGAAACCTTCCTCATGAATCAATATATCTATTAAAAAAACCGCATCAAAATCCGTTGCGTAGTTTTAAAGATTTAAGCATAATATAGGGACATAGGGACAGACAGAGAAGCAAATTTGTTTTATATACTATATGTAGTGACTAGCGACCTGCCCGCAGTTTCACCCGCGTAGCTTTTGTTTACGTGGGAATATCGGAAAGGTATATATACTGAAACCTTCCTCAAGAATCAATCTATCTATTTAAAAAAACCGCATCAAAATCCGTTGCGTAGTTTTAAAGATTTAAGCATACATACGGACAGACAGAGAAAACGACTTTGTTTTATACTATGCAGTAAAGAAAACGTCGAGAATCAAACCCGTGATTTCAATCAACTGAGGACTTTAAGCGTATATTATGATACCCCTACTTAACCAACGAAGCGGCCTCAAATAATAAGAAAACCCAATTTCGAAGCGGATCAAAATATAAATTTTCAACAAAAACCGATAATTTGAATCCACGAAAAAGCGGCTTTCAATTAGATAGGTACCTCCTTTGTTTTTACGCCTTATTACGGTTACGTTGTAATAAAAAATCGCATTAACATAATAATACCACGTGAGGTACGCTTTACAAAACGTAAGACTGAAATGGCTGAAACTCTATAACTATGTATATAGTCAGGATACCAGATTGACGCTAGCGAGCGTCGCGTGTACACGTGCGACAGATTCTCGACTTGTTGTGAGATTAATCGGGCGATTAGTCCGCGAAGTGCTTGTGTGATGAGAAGTGATGTTTTGTGATTATGTTTGAGTAAGTATGATTTATTTATTATGATAATATATTAGCAATGATGGCTATTTAACTAATGAGCTCGATGGGATTTTTAATTCGTAGTGTCTTTTTAATTTTAGGAAGATAAAGAATTTTACTGACCAATTATTACTAGTGATGGTCTTCTGGTTGAAATCCGACTGTAGTTATGTTAAATTTTAATTTAATTTGTTTATTTACTATTATAAAAGTATACATAATCTATTTATTGTTATCTTGATAAAGTCATTTAGAAATTAATTTATAATATTGATGGTCGTCTGGTTGTAATTCGACTATAGTAATATTTACATTTTTATTAAATTTATTTAATTAACTAACATAAAAGTGAACAAAATCTATTTATTGTTATTCAAAAAGTAAGGGCATTTACAGATTATTTATTATTACTAGTGATCGCCTTCTGGTTAAAATTCGATCGTAGTTATATTAAATTTATTTATTTAGGTACTATCATAAAAGTCTAGATAATCTGCTTATTGTTATTTAAAAAAATAAGGTTACTTACAGATTAATTACTTGTGACGGTCTTCTGGTTGAAATTCAACCGTAGATAACTACCTATATTAAATTTAAATTTAATTAATTAATTTATTATCATAAAATATACTTAATGTGCTTATTAAGTATATTTATACCGCCCTGTTGGTCAAATGGTTAGCGACGCTGACTACGTGATCGACGGTGCTCGGGTTTGATCCCCGACGGGGATAAGCATTTGTGTGATGAGCATAAATGTTTGTATTTCTGGGTTTGGGTGTTTATTAAATATACTCCACGATTTATTTATGTATTTATATGTATTAATATCGCTATCTGTTACCATGTATGTGTAGCAAATTATTTATTTGTGTTATGCACAAGTAAATAATTTGCTTGCAAAAGGTTAGAGATCAGTAAGTGTAATTTGTCCCGTGAATATTAATTAATTAATTTATTGTTATTCAAAAAATAAAACCACTTACAGATTAACTGTTACTAGTGATCGTCTTCTGGTTAAAATTCGACCGCAGTTATAAAAATATATTTATTTACTATCATAAACGTATACATAATCTGGTTATTGGTACTCAAAAGATGAAACGAAGGTCTTCTGATTGAAATTCGACCGTAGTTATATTAAACTTATTTATTTACTACCATAAAAGTCTACATAATTTGCTTATTGTTAATCCAAAACATAAGGTCGTATAAAGATTAATTACTCGTGGTGGTCTTCCTGTTCAAGTACGATCATAGTTATATTAAATTTTAATTAAATTTATTTATTATTATAAAAGTATACATAATCTGCTTATTGATATTCAAATTTGCAGATTAATTATTATTAGTCGTGGATTATTATATATTGAGTGGCTGGTTTTCTGGTAGAAATTCGACCTTAGATATATATTTTTTTTAAATTTACGTATTATCATAAAAATTATACATTATCTGCTTATTGTTATTCAAAGAATAAAACCATTTACAGATTAATTATCACTAGTGATCGCCTGTTGGTCGAAACTCGACTGTTGTGATATTAATTTTTATTTAGGCTAATTTTATTCCTTTAAGTGATAAGCGTATCCCTATACAAAAATACATTTATTTTTAACATTTTTTTTATTTTGTTTTTTTAATTCAAATAACTCCAAACTTTCACCTTCTTACACACTTTATTTACTGCCAACCCTTATTTACCCACACTCCAATAAAATATTCACTAAGAATACGAGTATTAATTATATTCCAACACAACGTTTGCATGGGCAGTTAGTCTAAACAAATACTTTACAGACCAAATATATGATATTTTGTTTATTTGTTTGTTACGATTTAACCCAAAAACTACTCGACTGATTTATGAAATTATTTGACCTTTAGTAAGCTACATTATCCAGATGTGACATAGGCTACTTTTTTACCTGACTGAGCAAAATTTAAAATATCACGGTTTTTAGTGTTGCTTTAACAGTTGAAACGGTTTGACCGGTTTTCAAGTTTTTTTTTTGGCGACGACTATAGGCAACGGCTATCTCTCCATCCGTAGAGCCATTTGCTTTTTTGCTATTGTATGAATTAAAAAATACACATTAAACAAAAAAAAATTGTTCCACTTTTGTGAAATGTGCCTAATTTTCGGTCCAACAGTACCATGAATTTCTAGGTTTGAGTTTTACCTTGAAAATTTTAAAATTCACACAACATCATTTCTTCACGCCAAATCCTTTCCAGGCTGAGAGAATTGAGTAAATGTGGCACTCAATCGAAGCACACTTGAGTTGCTTCTTCTACATTGATAATTAATTCTCTTCAGGTAAACACGCCGATTTCAGAGAACCATTAGATAGTACCCGACCAATTTGACCATGTTTTTTTTATATCATAAGACAGCAAATAACCAGATGGCTCTCCTGATGGAATGATACAACCATCACCTATAGACACCACAGATGTTAATGGTTTGTTGCTATCTTTGTGGCGGAGCCTTAATGCCACATGCTTAATTTTACCGGCTACTTTACCCTCCAAATTGGAACACGGCGACAACAATTAGGTAAGGTGGTGGTACCAGACCCGGGCGAGATAATGTAGAACTCGACCACCTAGTAGTCACGATGGTAGTGACACACATAGCCACTCGGTCGCCTTTTACGACCTGCCTGGCAGAACGGCATTTGGCTTATTCTTCAAAGGTGCCCGGGACCAACACGTGAAAATAAATCTTAAAAGTATCTTCACTCCGGCATCTTTAGGGATGCGGGGATTCATATGCTTAATTTTACCGGCTACTTTACCCTCCAAATTGGAACACGGCGACAATAATTAGGTAAGGTGTTGGTACCAGACTCCAGCGAGACAATGCAAAACTCTACTACTTAGTAGCAACGATGGTAGTGACACACATAGCCACTAGGTCGCCTTTTACGACCTGCCTGGCAGAACGGCAGTTGGCCTAGAAGAATTTATATACGGGGATAGACCTATAACCTATATATATATATATATATATATATATATATATATATATATATATATATATATATATATATATATATATATATATATATATATATATATATATATATTAGGGTGGCCCAAAAATCGGTCGCTCCAAATTTTTTAAAATTTCAAAAATCGTGAAAAATCGAACTTTTTTTTTTTTAAATTTTTTTCTCGTTACGGTATAATTTTGTAGACCAAAAAAAAATAAGTTTCTGAAAGTTTCAGTACAAAATTTAAATTTTGAAAGGTCGCTCATATTTTTTTTTATTTTTCGTTAATTAGCCATATCGCCGACTTTACGTGTTGGGAGTGGTACATTGGGGTCTTTTTGGTTTGAAAAAATCTTAACTTACGCTGCAAGGTCAAATCTCAACCAAGCTGGTTTCTAAGACCAGCTTAGGATTCGAATCCACGCTTAGAAGTTTATTAAATAAAATTATTAAATTGAAAAAAAATTATTTTTTCTGTATTGCGCTTGATTTTTAGTTTATCTCGTGATATATTTTTATCGATTATGGTACTAAATATATAAAAAAAAATGCATGGAATTTTCATTCGAATTGTAAAAGGTCACTCGAAAAAATCTAAACTACTGCACTAATAAATTAAAAAAAATTATGAGCGACCTTTCAAAATTTAAATTTTGTACTGAAACTTTCAGAAACTTATTTTTTTTTTGGTCTACAAAATTATACCGTAACGAGAAAAAAAATTTAAAAGAAAAAAAAGTTCGATTTTTCACGATTTTTGAAATTTAAAAAAATTTGGAGCGACCTCTTAAAAATTTTTTTTCGAGCTGTCTTTTGGAGAGGGCTCTTAAAACATCATAAACTTACATTTTTTCACCCGAGACTAAAAAAAAAAATTGTCGGTTTTTTTGGGCCACCCTAATATATATATATATATATATATATATATATATATATATATATATATATATATATATATATATATATATATATATATAATAGGTACCCAATATTTTTGTATTATATTAGCACTGACTCGGTGCTTGGGAAAACTTGCAAATTCTAGTAGCTTAGTGGTAGAGGCTATAGGGAGTTGGTCGCAGGTTTAATCCCTGTGTGTTGCTATTTTTCTTTGTTGTTTTTGAAGCTTTTCAAGTTTTCCCAAACACGGGGTGGTGAGTGCTATAACACAAAAATAATTTGAAACACGAAAGCGAAAGTAACGACCAGTACAGTCGACGGAATCGATCACATAGCAAAGAAGAAATTCGACTTTTCCTTGAAGCAGTGTAAAGATATTTTTTTTAAACTGTATAAACTATTGTTTATCATTATTACCCGTGTTGATCCAAGCTCTGTTTATAAAAAATACCATCAGAGTGCTAAGTGTGAGTTTTTCATTTCGCAGAAACGTGAGAAACCAGTTTACCACTAGGTGGCGCTGTACAAATCACATACAAATTCCTAGTAAACTCCAAACGCGCTTACGATCGAATGCGAAAAGAAAAACTCACACTTAGTACTCTGACGTTCTGCCAGGCAGTTCATAAGGGGTGAACGATTGGCTATACAAGTCAATAACATCGAAGCTACTAGGTGGGAGAGCTCTGCATTGTCTCGCTCGCGTCTGGTACCACCGCCTTACCTATTCCTGCCGCAATAGCGTCAGGGCTTGTCACTGTCGCGTTTCGATTTCAAGAGTGAGTTAGTTGGTAAATTTATGAATGTAGCATTAAGACCCCGCCACAAGGATAGCAATGCTTCATTAATATCTTTATCATTATACTAAACTAGCAATACCCGTGCGAATAATTCGCACTCATTTCAAAATTAAAACTGTCAAATGTCAGCATTGCTGTATTGCGTCTCAATGTATACCTGTATAAATAATTAATTAATTTACAAAAACCAATCAGTAATAATTTTTTTAGTTTTTGATGACGATAGAGCAATCAATTATCTATAAAATGATATAGAATTTATTTGAAGTAATTGTGAGGAGTCCTCTAAAAAGGGAGGCAAACATCTTGTATTAATATGTAAAATAGTTCTCTACCTTATAAAATAATAATAAAATAGTTATTATTAAATAATAAAATATTAATATAATATTAAATAATAAAATAGTTCTCTTCCCAAGTCTAATATGTAACGAACAAAATATTATAAAAAGAGTAACGAAATTAGTTTATTAATTCAGAAAGTACGGTCACCGTGCGGTTGACAGTAGCGCGCTAACAAGTCACGAGGATAGTTAGTACATCGCCGATATATCGACCGCCCCGTTGGTCGAGTGGTTAGCGACCCTGACTACACAATCGACGGGCTCGGGTTCATTCCCCGACGGGGACAAGCATTTGTGTGATGAGCATAAAAGTATTTATATATGTATTTCTGTGTATTAGTATCGTTGACTAACACCCATAAAACAAGCAAATAATTTGCTTACTTTGGGGTTAGATCAGTAAGTGTAATTTGTCCCGTTAATATTTATTATTATTCATTCCATACTATTTTCATTCTTCTTCCATACTAATATTATAAATGCGAAAATCTGTCTGTCTGTCTGTTACGCTTTCACGGCTATACCGCTGTACCGATTTTCGTGAAATTTGGTATAGAAATAGTTGACGATCCACGGTCAACAATAGGCTATTTTTTTTCAAAAATTAACCCCTAAGGGGCTGAAATAGGTGATGAAATTTGTATGAAAAACTACATCGACGACATGTTAATCTACTCGCGGGCGAGTCTGTGTGGGTTAGCTAGTATATAATATGTATAACAGTATAGGATATAAATTCTAATTTGTGTCTGATTTATATAATTTGTATATTATAGTAAGTTTTTCAACGTCTACTATCGCCTCTGTGGTCTAGTGGTCGAGTTGGCGTTTACCACACGAGGTCCCAGCTTCGATTCCCGGGTCGGGCACATAAAAAAAGTGTTTTTTCAGTTTTCTGATAAACACAACGTTGCCCGGTATTGGAAAGTGTCCGATTGGCGATACGCTTGCCATCTATCACATTTGTGGGACCGAGTATCTTCGGCTAATCGTGGGCGCAATTGTTGTACCTCTGCCTACCTCTTCAGGGATACAGGCTTGAAGACACTTTAATATAAAAATTATATATTGTCTATACATATAATAAAATCGTAGGAAAGTCAATGTGTATCCGAGGTAAACTCAAAAAGTACTGCATGGATTTACTTCAAATTTTGTATGAATATTACTAACAGGTCGGGTCACCTACGGGGGACGAGCTGTGTAGAGTAAACGAAGTCCGCGCGAACGAAGTTGCGGGCAACAGCTAGTGTATTAATAATATCAAAATGTTAAAGCACAATATAAACGAATAAATTTGAGAGAAACTGCGAATTTATAGAACTGGCTACAAATTGGTGTGTCAGCTATTCTAAGAGCTCATGTCGCAACTTCCGATTGGTCTTTGAATCAATTTAGAATTTCTCAACAGCAGTAGCTTTTCTACTTATTGATATATTTTATTGCTATTGTTGTGTATCTTTTTTTAATATCATTAGATAGCAAACAAGCAGATGGATCTCCTGATGGAAAGAGTCAACCATCGTCTATAGATACCAAAGATGGTAATGATGCGTTGCTATCTAGTAGCCACGATGGTAGTGACTCGTATAGCCAATTGGAGCTAATATATATATATATATATATATATATATATATATATATATATATATATATATATATATATATATATATATATATATATATATATATATATATATATATATATATATATATATATATATATATATATATTAGGTACCCAATATTTTTGTATTATAGCACTCACTCGGTGCTTGGGAAAACTTGAAAATTCTAGTAGCTTAGTGGTAGAGGCTATAGGGAGTTGGTCGCAGGTTTAATCCCTGTGTGTTGATATTTTTCTTTGTTGTTTTTAAAGCTTTTCAAGTTTTCCCAAACACGGGGTGGTGAGTGCTATAACACAAAAATAATTTGAAACACGAAAGCGAAAGTAACGACCAGTACAGTCGACGGAATCGATCACATAGCAAAGAAGAAATTCGCCACAATGAGCCTGTAGACACTAGCTGAGTGGTAGAGCATCCCGGATTCAGGGAGTTGGTCGCAGGTTCAATCCCTGTGTGTCGATATTTTTCTTTGTTGCTTTTAAAATAGGTACCCATATCTGTTTTGTTAATCATTCAGCTGTGTGTATCAGTGGATCCCTTTCTTATTTTTAAACCAATACTGTTTTCTAATTTAATATTGTACAAAAAAAAATTTTTTTAGAAAATATAACATTTTAAACAATTATAATATACAAGATATTATTATATATTAATATTAGAAGTTAATCGCCTCTATTGTCTAATCCGGTGTCTAGGTCCGGTGTTGGTGTTCCGAGTTCGATTCCCGAGTCGAGCAATTTTAAAATGTGTAATATATAATAAAGATACTTTTAAGATTTATTTCCCCGTGTTGGTCCCGGGCACCTTTGAAGAATAAGCCAAATGCCGTTCTGCCAGGCAGGTCGTAAAATGCGACCAATTGGCTATACGGGTCACTACCATCGTGGCTACTAGGTGACAGAGTTCTGCATTGTCTCGTCCAGGTCTGGTACCACCTTACCTATTCCTGCCGCAATAGCGTCGGTGCTTGTCATTGTCGTGTTCCAGTTTGGAGGGTAAGGTAACCGGTAAACTTATGCATGTGGCATTAGACCTCGCCACAAGATAGCAACGCGTCATTACCATCTTTGGTATCTATAGACGATGGTTGACTCTTTCCATCAGGAGATCCATCTGCTTGTTTGCTATCTAATGATATTAAAAAAAGATACACAACAATAGCAATAAAATATATCAATAAGTAGAAAAGCTACTGCTGCTGAGAAATTCCAAATTGATTCAAAGACCAATCGGAAGTTGCGACATGAGCTCTTAGAATAGCTGACATACCAATTTGTAGCCAGTTCTATAAATTCACAGTTTCTCTCAACTTTATTCGTTTATATTGTGCTTTAACATTTTGATATTATTAATACACTAGCTGTTGCCCGCGACTTCGTTCGCGCGGACTTCGTTTACTCCACACAAATCCTCCCCCGTAGGTGATAGCGTGATAATATGTAGCTTATATGTTGACCCGACCTGTTAGTAATATTCATACAAAATTTGAAGTAAATCCATGCAGTACTTACAGCATGTACAGATAATATATAATTTTTATATTAAAGTGTCTTCAAGCCTGTATCCCTGAAGAGGTAGGCAGAGGTACAAAAATTGCGCCCCGGATTAGCCGAAGATACTCGGTCCCACAAATGTGATAGGTGGCAAGCGTATCGCCAATCGGACACTTTCCAATACCGGGCAACGTTGTGTTTATCAGAAAACTGAAAAAACACTTTTTTTATGTGCCCGACCCGGGAATCGAAGCTGGGACCTCGTGTGGTAAACGCCAACTCGACCACTAGACCACAGAGGCGATAGTAGACGTTGAAAAACTTACTATAATATACAAATTATATAAATCAGACACAAATTAGAATTTATATCCTATACTGTTATACATATTATATACTAGCTAACCCACACAGATTCGCCCGCGAGTAGATTAACATGTCGTCGATGTAGTTTTTTATACAAATTTCATCCCCTATTTCAGCCCCTTAGGGGTTAAGGGGTTAATTTTTGAAAAAAAAATAGCCTATTGTTGACCGTGGATCGTCAACTATTTCTATACCAAATTTCACGAAAATCGGTACAGCGGTATAGCCGTGAAAGCGTAACAGACAGACAGACAGATTTTCGCATTTATAATATTAGTATGGAAGAAGAATGAAAATAGTATGGAATGAATAATAATAAATATTAACGGGACAAATTACACTTACTGATCTAACCCCAAAGTAAGCAAATTATTTGCTTGTTTTATGGGTGTTAGTCAACGATACTAATACACAGAAATACATATATAAATACTTTTATGCTCATCACACAAATGCTTGTCCCCGTCGGGGATCGAACCCGAGCCCGTCGATTGTGTAGTCAGGGTCGCTAACCACTCGACCAACGGGGCGGTCGATATATCGGCGATGTACTAACTATCCTCGTGACTTGTTAGCGCGCTACTGTCAACCGCACGGTGACCGTACTTTCTGAATTAATAAACTAATTTCGTTACTCTTTTTATAATATTTTGTTCGTTACATATTAGACTTGGGAAGCTTGTGAATGACAGATACAGATAAACTAGCTCTTTGCTCTTTGATTTCTATCTACCTCCCAATTTGCTCGGTCGCTCAGTTACCAATTCAACGGCTCAATCGGCTCTTTGAGCCGTATATTTTATGCTGGAACCACACTTTCGTCCATTGTCCCGAAGTTATATACTCGCTAAGGCACACGCAGTCCGGAATGTATGCGAAAATAGCCGATAATAGCCGGTCACATTTGCATTTATCGTGTCATTGCACGAAGCTTTGTAACGATAGACGCAAATCCAGCTCCAGCATTATTGAATCGCTAGCCAGTCGACCATACCGACAGCGCGCCGTACGAGCCGCGAGTTTCCCCGATCACCGACAAGTAGAGAACTATTGGAACAAAGTTCCTTACGGCAGGCTTGGAGGGGATAGGGATTTTGCTGCGCGACCGAACTGAAAAAAATGTGATAGTAAAACCGTAAGAAAAATGCGTGGAATAAAAGCGTTAAATGAGACGTGCGCAGGCGCGACAGTCGCGTACACAAGCGAGTAGTGCCGTTTAGCCGAAGGAAGTTCGTTCCTACCTGGTGTCCCGCGACACCACATCATTTTTTTTACATATTAATACGCTAAGGTTAAGATGTTTGCCTCCCTTTTTAGAGGACTCCTCACAATTACTTCAAATAAATTCTATATCATTTTTTATAGATAATTGCTTGCTCTATCGTCATCAAAAACTAAAAAAATTATTACTGTTTGGTTTTTGTAAATTAATTAATTATTTATACAGGTATACATTGAGACGCAATACAGCAATGCTGACATTTGACAGTTTTAATTTTGAAATGAGTGCGAATTATTCGCACGGGTATTGCTAGTTTAGTATAATGATAAAGATATTAATGAAGCATTGCTATCCTTGTGGCGGGGTCTTAATGCTACATTCATAAGTTTACCAACTAACTCACTCTTGAAATCGAAACGCGACAGTGACAAGCCCTGACGCTATTGCGGCAGGAATAGGTAAGGCGGTGGTACCAGACGCGAGCGAGACAATGCAGGGCTCTCCCACCTAGTAGCTTCGATGTTATTGACTTGTATAGCCAATCGTTCACCCCTTTTGAACTGCCTGGCAGAACGTCAGAGTGCTAAGTGTGTTTTTCTTTTCGCATTCGATCGTAAGCGCGTTTGGAGTTTACTAGGAATTTGTATGTGATTTGTACAGCGCCATCTAGTAGTAAACGTGAGAAACCAGTTTACCACTAGGTGGCGCTGTACAAATCACATACAAATTCCTAGTAAACTCGAAACGCGCTTACGATCGAATGCGAAAAGAAAAACTCACACTTAGCACTCTGATGGTATTTTTTATAAATGGAGCTTGGATCAACAAGGGTAATAATGATAAACAATAGTTTATACAGTTTAAAAAAAGTATCTTTACACTGCTTCAAGGAAAAGAGGTAGGCAGAGGTACAACCATGCACTGGTTATACCGCTGCCTACCTGTTTTTCCCACGATTAGCCTAAGATACTTAAGACTGGCTTCCGAAAGGCAAATTAATTGTTTTTAACAGATCATTTGCTTGTAAAAATTATGTCAAACACAGATTAATTGATTGTTAAAATAATTTGCGTTTCGGAAATCGTCCATCAATTTTTAAATGCGATAGGTGGCAAGTCTACCGCTATCGGGGCACTTTTCCAATGTCGGGCAGTGTTATTTTTATCATAAAAAATACAAAATAAATAAATACAGTTTAAAATACACTAAAAATTCACGATTTACCCAGAACGTTTTGCATATTTATTTACGATGCTGTCACTTATTTCAATAATTATTGATTAAAATCAATCAGTCAAGTAATTCAGGATTTCCTGGAAAATATATATGTCACCGTAAAATTGTAATAACAGTAAATTTATAATATACCTAGGAAGTTTATATTTTGGTTGGGTTAGATTAGCAGTTTGTTTATAATATTACTACGGTATTATGTTTTTGTGTTATAGCACTCACCCCGTGCTTGGGAAACTGGAAAAACCTTAAAAACAACAAAGAAAAATATCGACACGCGGGATTTGAACCTGCGACCATTTCCCTAAAGCCGGGACGCTCTTCCGCTGAGCTAGTGTCGACAGGCTCGAGGCGGCGAAATTCTTCTTTGCTATATGATCGATTACGTCGATTGTACTGATCGCTAGCTATACATACGTATAACTAGCTCAGCGGAAGAGCGTCCCGGATTTAGGGAAATGGTCGCAGGTTCAAATCCCGCGTGTCGATATTTTTCTTTGTTGGTTTTAAGGTTTTTACGGTATTATGATTTAACGGTTCTTACAAATTTACGGTGACATGTATATATTAGGAATTTATAAAAAGCATTTATACTTTGGACTATCTATCTCGTAATGAACTCAAGTGTGGGTCTACTCAAAATGTTTCAACATCGTTAATTACTAATTAATTAGTTTGTTTGGTATATATATATTCCAGACAAATATCCAGCTATTTAGCTGAAATTGCCTTTGTCTATCGTACTGCCTAAACTATCATTATTATATTAATTGTTGGTTTAGGTTAGGCCTTAGGGCAAATGTTTAAAATTATTTTGAATATTTGAAGCCTCTTTTTGAATGGGATTATTAGCTTTTTGCCTCCAGTCTCGTAAAATAATTCTCATTTGGATACAATATAAGTGCTTTATTAATTTTGTGCTATATTAAAAAATCGGTCAAGAACGAGTTAGATCTGCATACCAAGGGTTTCATTCAAACTTACAGAAAAGAAGGTTTTAACATTAACGCTCTAACTCAAAGACAAAATTATTTATTCATTTAATTTAATATACATGATTAAAAGGAATACATAGAAACTTATTTTATTTAAAATAAACAGTACAAGAAACGAGCTTATCTCAAATAAAAGGGGTTTCTTCCAGCTGACCCGAAGAAGTGTAAACACAGTTATCGGAATATTAAAATAGTCTACAAGCATCAAACTAGATAATGAACAAAACCGCTTGAAAGGTAATAGTTAAGTTAGTTTTATAACCAAGTGGTTATAGAACTAACTTAATTTCTAGACATTATTTCTAGATATTACCTTTAATTCCTAGACACCGTTATATCAAATATATACTTCCAAATCCATACTTAATGTTATAAATGCAAAAATCTGTTTGTCAGTTATGCTTTCACAGCTAGCTAAATCGATAAGAAAATTTTTCAAACATAGCTGTTTTTTTTTCAAAAATTAACCCCTTAAATGAGGGGACGATAATTTGTAGAATTATTATTTATAATATTATATAATACTGGGTCCTACTCGTCACCATCGATAGGACATTACTGAGTGGACCGAAATAGGTAAAATGGTAGTACCAAACACCGACGCGAGATATTGCAGAACCCTACGACCTAGAAATTATGATAATATCTAGGTCAAAAACAGCCAATCGGTCGCATTCTACGAACTGACTAGCAGAATTTCAGATGGTTTAGTATTATAAAAGTCTTTTACTGACAACATCAATTAAGAAATTCAAGTCTTCTCTTAGAGGAATATAGAACGGGACTTAATATGGTGTATTAAAACCCGTTTGAAAATTTAACACAACCAGACTATGAGCTGCTACGGAGAAATGTATTTTCAAGACAAACCTAAAAACACTAATAACACTTTTGCCCTACCCAACCCGACTCGGCATTGATTCTGAGGCTTAATAATCCGAATATAAACATCGTACCAAAGTTCAAAGTTGATCTGTTACTATTTCTGGAAATCCACAATCGTAAATCCTTATGGTATTGCTTGCCTAACACTATCTCAATATAGAACCAATAACAATAGGTGTTTTTTTGAACAGATACGAACTTGGTTATCTGGAAAAAAAATATTGCTCATTCGTAATGGGCAAGCAGTGCCACTGAAAATTCTTAAGCACCTATTGCAGATATCAATTAAAGTGATGATTGCTAACTATCAAGTTTCTGTGTTTTCCTATAAATATAATGTAAAAACTACATTATTTTAACGCATATATATATATATATATATATATATATATATATATATATATATATATATATATATATATATATATATATTAAGAATATGTATTTTAAGAAAAAAGTATATTGTGTGGCTGCTGTGACGTATTATAAAATCCATTATCGAAAAAAAGCACTAAGACCCCGAAATTTTTCTCAAAAATTTTCACATTGTTTTCAAATAGTCCCTTAGAACCGTAAATTACTGAAAGCATTTTCCGCAAAAACCCTGTAGGGGTCATTATTACCGATGGACTTTTATCCCCTACTATAAAATCATTTTACGTGTTAAAACTCCCGAGTGATTTGAAATGCCGACCTTCTTCGCTTTGAGAAGATTGTATAGCAAAAGTTTTTCAATTAAATAAATTTTAGGAGAAATATATTGCTATTATTTTATTGCTAAACTTAACCTTATTCATATAAAAAAAAGTGGTAGAGTTTTACATGTCTCTTCCTCAGGACAGCTATCTAGTTCTTTACTATGCTTAAAACACTCGTACATGATAAAAATGGGTTTAGTCCAGTAAGCTTAGGATACACAACGTGATAAGTCTCGATCGAGAAAGTGATGTTTGTCGGACCTTGACTAATATCCCGATGTTATGTGCATGCCCATGAAGTATTAGATATAGGTGGAGCTAGCACTCGCATTAATCAATCGAAATAAATATTTACGTTATATCTCTGTCTCTGAGGTCTCCCCATCTCGTTTTATATAGCTGTGTTAGAAAGAGAGGGTAGGACCTCAGAAGATGACAGCAGTATTTAAAGTTGTGTTTCTAGTAGGTATTAGAAGTGCTGCCTCCAGATTTAATACAGCTTCATATGCATGCTACGATAAATATTTAAAACGACAGAGATAAATTACTCAAAGTTTATTCGAATAGAGGAATCAGTGTTAAATAGCACATAATCATAAAATGGCAATGCTATCATTAATAATGGCATGGCATGGCATTGTGTATAATATGGACTGGACAGAAATCTGCAAAATAACCTTACTAGGTTCTAAATTAACTTATAATAAAATGAGTAAATTTAATTAAAAGAAAAGAAGTTTATTACTATGAAAGAATTACTAATATCTTAATAAAGTATCAAATCGACAAAATGACAGATTTTCTATCGGCAGAAAAAACAAAACTGTTGAGTAAATGTGATCACTTACTCTTGACTCTTACCTTTGAAGTATGATATCGAATCAAGTGTCAAATGCGTTAGCGAAAAGAGAAATTGACATAAACGTCGAAAAAACGCACCGATAAAAATTTATCGCGCTGCTTATCCTAAGCCTGCAGATCAGTTATTATTTTCTTATTGTGTTTGATATATAGAGTATCTAAATATAATATCGGTATCTAAATAAATATTAAGGTGACTTGGTAATTTTTTTAGACCATTCCATTGCCATGCCACTTCGTTGTAATTCAGTCAATAAAAATCTAGTGCTAGGCGAGTTTTTCAATGAAGCGGTAATTTTTTACTGGCAGGAATAGTTCGTGACGATACTGCACTTGATGCTGGTAAACAAACAAACGGTATTTGATGTATTATATTGCAACAACAAAAATAACAACGATTTAGTTTAATTGAAATTATATTTTTTTATTTTATTTTAAGTAAAACAATTGTTTTAATTGCAAATGAATTTTATGAATGTGACTTTCTTCAGCAATAATGGAGTCATTTAACTAATACATACGTATGTTTAACTAGCAAATTAGCACAATTGATGGAATCGATCACATGGTAAAGAAGAATTATTACGCTACGTTAATCCACCGACACGTGACTCAGTTGGCTAGAGTGCACTGGATTTAGTCAAGGTCACTCGTTCAAATCCAGTCATTTAAAAAAAATTAAAAAGGTACATATCTCAGCGGATCCCTTATGGTGTGGACAGAGTCAACCGAGTGCCTTGTCAGAGTCTTCGCATATTTGTTTACACAAACACGCTAATTGCGAAGTCACTTGACATCACGTTTGGACTGCACTCGATCAATTTGATCATGATATAACAGTCTTAGATTTCATCAGTACCTACGGTTTTCCACATTAGCATATGTTTGTTTTCTTAATCTTTCATTGTCATTTTTCTATATGGGTGATTCCATTCTAACTGTGATATTCAATGTCCTGTATTGTTTGTTCTCACAGGTCGTTAATTAATAATTAATTTATGAAATTTTTGTACTTATTGGAAAATAATAAACATATTTCAACATTATTTTCATATAATATAACTTGCCACTTACAGAAAACTTACAATATATCACTTAAATGTCAATACCGTGTCATGTCCATTTCTAGAATTTATTTATAAATTGTTAGTTTTTTTGTCGTAATAAATGATTTAAACTAATTACCTCATAAATTCTAATGTTTACGACAAAAAAAAACTAACAATTTATAAATAAATTCTAAAAATAGACATGACACGGTATTGACATTATATCACAGTTAGAACGGAATCACCCATATGCCCTTTCTTATTTTACACTGACACTTTCCTTCAATATTGTTTTAGTAAGATAGAAATTATTTCTATATAATGTAAGCAATTTATACAATTGCTCACTGAACTATATTATCCAAACTTTACCAAGTCTTTAAGGACACGCATTTCCCAACTTCCAACGGGTCTTAATGACCGGTTCGAGTTTAATACCATTAAAATAAATTACAACCATAATTCCATTAGCGAAAACGATTGTTCAATTTGGTAGTTAATTGCAAAATGAAAAGGTCAAAGGGTTGAATGAATACATAATGGAATATTCAATACATATAATAATATCGGTGGACAAATTACACGAATTGATCTGACACTAAAGTAAGCAAATTATTTTCTGAAAATAAAGGTATTAGTCAACGATACTAATACATAGAAATACACATATAAATACTGTAACATAGATAATAAACACCCAAACCCAGAAATACAAATATCTATGTCCATTACACAAATGTTTATCCCAATATAGAATCATTAGATAGCACGCAAGGAAATAGTTCTCCTGATGGAAAGAGGACAATCGCCTATAGACACCAAAGATGTTAATGATATATATGGAGATGGAGAGATGGATAGCAACATCTATCCATATGGCGGGATGACAATACCACATGTATAAGTCTACCAGCTACCTTGTCTTCCAAACCGAAATACAACAGTGACAAGCATTGCCGCTATCGCAGCAGGAATAGCTAAGACGGTGGTACCAAATACCCAGGTGAGACGTTGTGAAACTCTAACAACTAGTTAGTATTGACACGTATAAACAAATGACAAATGATCGCATTTTACGACCTTTCTACAGAACAACAGTTGGTATATTCTTCAAAAGAGTTTGAACAAACACAATAATCATCATAGATAGATAGATAGATAGCAAATAAGCAGATGACTCTCTTAATGGAAAAGGAAACCATAGATGTTAATAGTGCGTTGCTGTGTATTTATTTATTTATTTATTTAAATTTATGCACAAAAAATGTACAAAGGTTAAACTTAACGCCTAAGGGCATTCTATCCTAGCCAATCTCATGTAATACAGATAAAAAATAAAAGAGGTGGTACATATTAAATAGTTTCACAGTAATTTAAACTTACTAAAAACAAACAAAAAAAAAAACAGAAGCATTTTTGTTTAAAGCATTACATGTTATGGTGTGGTTGGTTTACCGGTTGCTTTACCCATCAAACAGAAACACGACATGACAAGCAAGGCAGGACGGTGTTAGTCCCAGGCTCCTTTGAAGAATAGGCCAACTGCTATTGTGCTAAGAATAGGTAATGATGCCAGACTCGGGCGAGACGGTGTATAACTCTACTACCTAGTAGTCACAATGATAGTGACTCGTATAGACATTTATTCGCCTTTTTCAAACTACCTAGTAGAATGAGAGTTGATCTATTTTTCCAAGCGGGCCTAGACCAATCTGAGCCTAGATATACAGGGTTACTGTTAAAAGTCTGGCTAAATTTTAAAATTATGAACTAAATATTGAATTGAAAGTGCTTTTTAATAATTAACAGAGATTGTTTGTGCCCAAAATTTGACCATAAACAAAAAAAAATCTTTTGACGACTGTCAATCCGTAAAGAAAAAATGTTAGAAATGTGTGTATAATGTCATGTATCTCATATGAGTTTAGTGTGTGTAATGTTTATTTTATTATTATCATGTATTTCTATGGCATATTATACAAAAATATTAGGTTTCTGCAGTCCTCCAAAATGTAAACTTTAACGTTGCCAAATTTCATACGCAATTCTCTTAAAAAGAGGTCCAAAGTTATCACAACATAATAAAAAATGTAATCCCTCTAAATTTATAAATTCGATACACCGAGTCTTGTGAATGAACTCTAATTATTATGTTATTTGTCGCTCTAAGTACATTTTTCCCGGTCATTTTAATTTGTTTGCAGGCACTAAAATATTTTAGTTCGAATTTTGCGTAATTAAAATTATATCCATGCGTTTTGTTTTTTGTGTCGGATAAAAATGAAATTTTAAAGATTTTGTAATTATTGTTTTTATTACATAAATAGAACATATTATCGATTCTGAACCACCTCTGAAAATATGGCCGGCCATTTGAAAGTAACTCTGTATACAAATTATTGTAAACATTGATAACAATTCAATATATAACGAAACTTAATAGAAAAGGTTTGTGTTAAAGATGGGCGATTGTGAATGACGTTATTCGATTGTAGAAATCATTCAAATTATCCGAATAAGCTTATAACTCATTCGAATTTGCAAAGAAGCGAGAAGTAAATACGTACGTATTGCGTCGTCTCATTCTTTCGATTGAAATTTAATTACTACTAGTTTATATATTCAAATATTCGTAACCTTATCTAAAATTAACCTCTATTTACTGTGAAATAGTACCCAGTTTCGTGTGGTAAATTGAATAATCGAAATTAACGATAATTACTAGTTTTTATTCGAATATCGTAGTTTTTATTGCACCCATATAAAATATTTTAATTCTAAAAACTAATTTAATTAATTAGTGTTATCAAATAAAACTTAAAAGTAATCTTTATAGTATGAAAAAGACAGTCAATTTTGTATGGCAAACTGAATGAGTAAACTAGCAGTTTGCAAGTCAGTAACTACTTAATTATTACTACGAATATCAATTAAAAGTAGACTTTATTGTTAGTGAATACAGACCAGTTTTGTATGGAGAAGCAAATGAATGAAACTAGCGGTTTTATTCGAATTTGCAAACTAGCGATCGAAAGTTTTTGTATTCGAATATTGATATTAGTAGCATCAAACCATTCGATTGTTAGAATCATTACATTACTATGACATAACATTGCTACCTAAACCAATGTTATTACAACAAAGGTGTAACAGATAACTATTTGAGTCGCGCTTCCAAAGAGGAACAATTAATGATCGTTTACGGATACTTGAGAGTAAGAGCGTAGCCAAACAACGGGCGTGTATTCTCATTAATTCCTAGAAAAGATTGTTATAATATCAATTGTCTTGTGAGTGTTTAGAAGTTAGGATAACTAGTTATGTACAATGACCCAAAAGTCCACGTAAGTCCATTCATTTCATAAATGTATTTTATTATTAATGAACTAAAATACAATGCTTATATTATTGATAGCAAATTAACTATATAACATTGTACATTTCCTTCAATAGAATTGATTGACTAAAATTAATCTTAGATCAGCAAATCATGCTTAAAATTTTAAATAAGTAAGATAAAACCTTTAACAAATGTCTTCTATCCGTGATATACATCATCAAATTTCCCTCTAGATGTGGTACATCACCTCCATTAAACTCCTTTAATTAGATGGGCTCGTCTTCATAAATGTTAAGAGCAATTTTGATCATACGGTAGATACAGAATGCATGTACCTAGGGCTCAATTAATTTAAGTCTAAACAATTACAAACCAGTCTCGTACAATAAGATAACTACATCTTTCAGGGCTTTGTCGTTTTTATCCGTCTCTCGACTTTTTGTATCAAAGTCTCAACAATAGAGTGATCCAGATTAATGCTTATAAGCCTACGGGACTCCTTGTAGTCCATGTTAGACGTTTTCTCATATCATAAGATAGCGAACAAACAGATAAATCTCCTTATGGAAAGAAACAAACTTCGCCTATAGACACCAAAAACGTTAATGGTGCGTTGTTATTTTTTTAGCGGGGTTATATTGTTAGATGAATAAATTTGCCGGCTTTACTATCCAAACTAGAATACGACAGTAATAAGTACTGACGCTATTGCAGCAGGAATAGGAAGTCAGGCGCAGAACTGGGCAAGACAAGCAAAACTTTATCACCTAGAAGCAACAGTGATAGTGATTCGCATAGCCAATCGTCCATTCTTACGAACTGCATGGCAAAACAGCAGATAATAATCTATTCTTCGAAGTAAGCCCGGGCCAATACGGAGAAAAGGTTATTTAAAGCTTAGGCTTTCATAATACGTTCCATTTTTGATAACCGTCCATATTGTGCAGTTACAATATAGCAGGAAAATTCAACCTACATTTTTGATACTGTTACTTTTTCAACTTCACTGTCTACTTAAAATATTTTTCATAGCTCTGCAGAAACCAAACTTAACTTACTTACAATTTAAGTTACATTAAATTGTAATATTACGTTGAATAATGTAACTTAAATTGTAAAAAATATGTTAAACATATTATAAAATATGTGTAAAACATCCCTGATGATGCTTGAATAAGCGAAACCGGTTGGATGTAAACAGTAAAAAATTTAAATATACGTGAACTGGAAGTACAAGTGAGTTTATTTGTAATACATAATTTAAAATGCAGTTTCACCAAGTGCCGACGATGGGAACTATCCAATTCATTAATTAACTTAGAAATTGACTTTGTTTCTTCCTTTCCTCTTCATCTTCAGAGAACTCTAATCCTTCCTGAGTAACTTGTTATTGTATTCCTCATTTATTGAACAATATACTCGTCTATGGGTTCCGTCATGTATATGTAGGAAGTGGGTCAGATATGATAAATAAAATGCGGATGTGGTAATATAACAGCTCTTTATATTTTGTTCAACTTGTATCAAAAAATAACATAAAATCACTATTAAATCTTTCCATCACTAATGACTAGTTCTCGTTTAACAATTCCAAGTAACTTAATTATTCCTTATTACAAATAAGTCATAATTTAAGCAATAGATAGTCAATTATAAATTGTACTGCGACTAATTTATAGTTGACAATAATAATTAATTTGTTTGCACAAATTAATTATCCAAGAGTCGAGGATAAGGTACTAGCAAGATACAACAGGTGTACCGAGCCACGCCAGAGCCTAGACTGCCTTATCGGCGGGCGCTCAGAGCCTTTTATACAGGTAGCAAAACAAGTTGAGTAGTAGGGATATCGAACGATGCGCTTGCCGGCCCAGGCGGTGCATTTGTTGTTTACACTTTACACAATATTCTTGCATTTGACGACGCGGACGCCGTCATATACGACTTCATAACTATGTTTCATAACTATGTTCCTTTATTCTTTCTACAAATGATGTATTCACTACCCAGTCACAACCGTGACTACTGTGATAGAGTTAGGGTATTTGGTACGACCGCCTTACCTATTCCTGCCGCAATAGCATCAATGATTGTCATTCTCGTGTTCCGGTTTGGAGGATAAGATAGCCGATAGACTTATGCAATTGGTATTATTATCTTGCCATATGGATAGTAACGCACCAATGAGGTCTTTGATATTTATAGGCGAAGGTTTCTCTTTCCATTAAGAGAGCCATCTGTTTGTTTCCTATCTAATAATATAAAAAAACATTTAAATAAAGTAGCAGAATAAATATATAGGTTGATTAGTAAAATATTATATACATACTGAAAAAAGGTGTTCAGCACTTGATTCAGATACCAAATAACATAAAAGAAGGGTCTCCTGATAGAAAGAGTCAACCATCGCCTATAGACACCAAAAATATTAATGGTGCGTTGCTATCTTGTGGCGAGGTCTAATGCCTCATGCATAAGTTTACCGGCTACCTTACCCTCCAAACCGGAACACGACAGCGACAAGCACTGACGCTATTGCGGCAGGAATAGGTAAGGCGGTGGTACCAGACCCGGGCGAGACAATGCATAACTCTACCACCTAGTAGCCACGATGGTAGTGACTCGATAGCCAATCGGTCGCCTTTTACGACCTGCCTGGCAGAACGGCAGTTGGCCTATTCTTCAAAGGAGGCCGGGACAAACACGGCGAAAAATTATTATTTATATTAATTATTATGTAACTAATAATGTTTTATTAATTACATAATGTGATCGTTTACAATGGTGTCCTTCAAAAAGTATCTTCATGCCCATATCCCCAAAGGCGTAGGCAGAGGTACAACAAGTGCACCCACGATTAGCCGAAGATACTTGGTCCCACAAATGTGATAGGTGGCAAGCCTGCCACCTATCACATTTGTGCCAACCGGGCATTTTTCAATCCCGGGCAACTGTGTTTCTCAGAAAACTGAAAAAACACTTTTTTTTATGTGCCCGATCCGAGAATCGAATCCGGGATTTCATGTGGTCAACGCCAACGCTGGACTACTAGACCACAGAGACGATCCTTCAATATTAATTATAATCAACACTGGCTATTAAATAAAATATTAACAACATAAACCTTTGAGGTTCTAAGCATAATATTTGTTATGGAGAAAGTTTTTATAGTCTCCCAAATATAAGTGGACTCCAATAAGGCTACATCTGTTACAGATTCCTCGATTTAAGCCCTCGGTTGCAAAGTTGATTTTAATTAAAATTGGCGGCCGAACTTTGAATTAATGAACACGCTGTAGATTAGATAATTTGGTGAAGGAAAAATAATTGTTAGAATTTTATGATTAATTTTCTACAACCCGTAATATATGCTGTATGCGTAAGTCTACCAGCAACCTTCCTCCGTAACTAGATTCTGATACCAATATATATTTTTTATATTACTCTGGAAAAATACTTAATATATAGTTCAGTTTCGGTCAGGTGTATATATATATATATATATATATATATATATATATATATATATATATATATATATATATATATATATATATATATATATATATATATATATATATATATATATATATATATATATATATATATATATATATAATATCATATAATATAATATAATATAAATATATAATATTCACGGGACAGATTACACTTACTGATCTAACCCCAAAGTAAGCAAATTATTAAAGTAACCCCAAAGTATGCTCATCACGCAAACGCTTGTCCCCGTCGGGGATCGAACCCGAGCCCCGTCGATTGCGTAGTCAGGGCCGCTAGCCACTCGACCAACGGGGCGGTCAAATATATATATATATATATATATATATATATATATATATATATATATATATATATATACTAAAATTTTGAACTAATACAAATTTGACCGCCTCTTTGATCGAGTGGTTAGCAACCCTGACTACGCAATCGACAGGGCTCTGGTTCGATTCTCGACGGGGACAAGCATTTGTGTGATGAGCATAGATGTTTGTATTTCTGGGTTTATGGGTTTAGGTGTTGTGTAATTTGCCCCATGAATATTTATTTTAATTTAATACCAGCTACCTTCCTCCATAACTAGATTCTAATATTAAGATGTATAAAAAATAAGCACTTAAATTTGAAAATTTTATCCAATGAAAATATATATTTAGTACGAACACCAGCGCATATGTAGATATCGAAGCTCACTATTTACGAACAGCGATTTCCCGAGCTCGTAAATCCACTCAATCTTCTCGTGCGGTGACCATTTTTTAAATTTTACTACACTAATTTCGTTGAGGATTTTACGTAGTTGTGCAGTATTTTTTTAATTTTATTTTATTGGGTAAGTTAGTACATATTATGAACTTTAACTAACATGTCCTTTCATATATACAGTCTCTTACCAGTCATCTCTTGGATTCCTGACTGGTAAGAGACTGTATATATGAAAGGACATGTTAGTTAAAGTTGAAAGACATGACTGTATAGAATGCCTGACTGATTATAATTACGCGCCACCCTGACTGGTTATAATTACGCCAGCGGTGACGCCAATTACCGCTAGCTGAAATTTGATTGATTTTTCACATGTTGTGTACACACACGCGGGCAACGCACGCACATACAAACTCACACACACGCACATACAAGCACAATATATTTATACATTTGTAACGTCAATTGAATTGTACAGTGAGTAATAAAAACTCTATCCTACCTAGCAGGGGTTTATTTACAAAAAATAGCTCATTTACAAAAAAAATATAATGGACGCAGAACACTATTTATTACAATCGTTCCTTTACCGAATGGTCGAATCAAAGCTTTTACGTTTTGGAACTCTCTTCCAGTAGATATCAGAAAGGCGCCAAGTTTAAACTCTTTCAAAAGTATGCTCAAACGTCACTTTCTATGTACCTAGTAATTTTGTTCAATTTTTCTTGTGTAGTTTTATGTATTACCACTGTTTTATTTGCGATTTTTGTTTTGTTTTGCTTTTGTGTGTAACTGAAATCGGGTGTTACTTTTATTATTTTGTCTTTTATTTAAGAGCATAAAAACTAGCACCACTTTTCCTAGTATATTGTTATCCTTATTATAAAGGTTGTCTGGAAGATATCACTTTAATGATAAGACCACCTTTGTGTATCTTACTTATAATTTTTATGTTGTAACTTAGAATGTTGTCATATATTTTGGTGCACAATAAAGAGTTATTGTATTGTGTTGTATTGTATTGTATTGTAATGGAATTATTGTATATATAAAAACCAAAATATTTGGGTATTTTGAAATACTCGTGTGTACTTGTGTTACCCTTCAATTTCGCTAAAATTTGGGAATATTTTAAATTGGATACACCATTCCTCGTTAGCGGTGTTATGCTTTTGATTTCATAGCGGCCTCGATACGTAGGCGGCTACGACTTCTAAGAACCCACTTTTTATTAAGACTCACATTAATCACATTTTGGGCTGCCATAGATAATGTGTAAAAATTGTATGTAATATTAATTATTTTGATCAGGAAAATTTTTCGTATTGGTATGTAATAAATCCCGTTACACGAATAGCAACGCACCATTTGTTAATGGTGTCTATAGGTGATGATTTTTCTTTCCATCAGGAAAACCATCTATTTGATTGCTATCTTGTAATATAAAAAATGTGGACTAAGCCACAGTTAATAATTAATTATTATACTGCAGTTATTTTCTACAATGGAACAGTGAAGTAAGTTCCAACATCAAACATTATAACAATCATCTTAAAAGCGTGAACAAAACCGCGGACAACGATCTGTAATGCGATAAAATAGTGGAACAAATTCCACCTTTAACTCCTATTGGATTCCCGTCACCTCTACGAGTTCAGTGCAATAATTCCTAATGTCACGTTTGGGTCTTTTATCGCAACGTAATTCTTTTGGGCAGTAACTTATGGCTATTAAGATTGAGTCTATTCAAGTTCATTCTGTTACACTATTTGCTTCTGTAATATTGTCGATGTTAGAAAGACTTATTTTTACTTTTTTACATCATAAATTAGTGAACAATCAAAAGGCTTTTCTAATGGAAAGAGACAAGTATCGCTTATAGAAACCAAATATGTTATTTGGTGTATTGCTGTTTGGTGAGGTGTTGATGCCATATTTAAAAGTTTATTGGCTATAATATGGATAACAAGCACTAACACTTTTGCGACAGGAATATGTAAAACAGTGGTATCAAATGGAGATATTTCAGAACTCTACCATATAGCGATCACGATGGTAGTAACTCAATTATAATCTATATCTTAATAAAATATAAAGTGACTCAATTATAGTCAATCACTTACTTTTGAAAACTGTCTGACATGGCAAACATCCTATTCTTTAATAGAGGCCTACACAAACGTTCGGTATTTGGTTGCCTTTTAGCCACACATAACATTAAAGTCAGGCTTTTATTATATGTGTTACTAAAAAGCAACTTAATATTTATGTAATGCCTATGAGGCAGCCTAACTTGCCGTTATTCGACTTATCGCTTTTTTTTATAAAAGAGGCGACACACATGCAGGAGTTTCACCTCACGGTACGTGAACACCGCCGTCCATGAACATCTGTAATATAAGAGATTTTGCAGTTGCATTGCCGGCCTTTATAGAATGAGTAAGCTCATTTCTTGAAGGTCTCCAAATCGTATCCGTTCAGAAACACACCTGCCGGTAATTAATTCCACAAGGAGCAGCAAGTTGGATAGTGGCGAAAAAAATGTACGGATATGGATTTCCAGACGTCGAGGTGGTGAGGATGGAACTTTGAATTTTGACACGAAGTCCGATAATGGAATTCAACGGTAGGAATTATTCCAAACAATTCGTCGGAAAATTTTATAAACGAAGCGAACTAACCTATCTGCTTAATACTAAACTCAAGCTGATTAGAAATAGCCTGGTTGTCAATAATTCGAACTGCAATTTATGGCACCATAACAAGTATCTCTTATAAGTTATGATGCCGTAAATTGCAGTATGAATTTCTCCTTCCAAGAAACGTTAACGAAAAGAGTATAATAAATCATACAATATTTAATTCCTTTTGTACGATTGAAAATTCACATTATGTTTATATTGTCGTTGTAAAATTACAAAATGTATTAATCAGTACATCCCATTGACCTGTTTCTCTTTTCGTGGAATAAATGTGTGTTCAGTCAGCCTTAAAATTAAATTTTTTGAAACATTGAGTTGAAGCTATTACTTTTTAATTGCTATGAGATTTATGGTGGTATTTTTTGCTCTAAAAATGATTATTTAAACTTTACAAATTAATTTTTGAAAGGATAAAATGGCTTATGTGTATTTTTATATCATACTAGCTGTTGCCCGCGACTTCGTCCGCGCGGACTTCGTTTACTCCGCACTGCCCCTCCCCCGTAGGTGATAGCGTGATAGTATGTAGCCTATATGTTGACCCGACCTATTAGTAATATTCATGCAAAATTTGAAGTAAATCCATTCAGTACTTTTTGAGTTTACCCCGGACATACATATAGACAAACAGAAAAACAGATAAACAGACAAACCGACAAACAGACAAACAGACAAAAATTCTAAAAACTATATTTTTGGCTTCGATATCGATTGTAGATCACCCCCCAAGTATTCTTTTAAAAAAATATTCAATGTACAGTTTTGACTTTCCTACGATTTTATTATATGTATAGATGATAACAAACAAAGAGATGGCTCTGCTGATGGAAAGAGACAACGATAGCCTATAGACATCAAAGATTGTAATGGCGTGTTGTTATCCGTGTGGCGGGTTGGTAATGCCATATGCATAAGTTTATTGGCAATCTTACCCTCCAAACCAGAACACAACAGTGACAAGCTGATGCTATTACGATAGGAATAGGTATGGTGGTGATACCAGGCCCAGGCGAGCCGTTACAAAACTCTACCACCTAGTAGTCACGATGGTATCGACAAGTTTTATCACTATCTCTAATTACATAATAAATAAATATTCATGGGACAAATTACACTTACTGATGTAACCCCAAAGTAAGCAAATTATTTGCTTGTGTTATGGGTGTTAGTCAACGATACTAATATATAGAAATACATATATAAATACAAGAATATATTTAATGAACACCCAAACCCGGAAATACAAACATTTATTCTCATCACACAAATGCTTGTCCCCGTCGGGGATCGAACCCGAGCCCCGTCGATTGCGTAGTCAGGGTCGCTAACCACTCGACCAACGGGGCGGTAATATAAATAAAAAAGATGTTGTGTTAATTTGATGGAACTTTTGAGACCGTTAATATATTTTATATTTTACTTAATTATTGTGCTATTACTTTATAATACTTCACGCTCGTATCCCTAAAGACGTAGGTAGAGGTACAGCAAATGCACCCACGATTAGTGGAAAATCATAAGTCTCACAAAGGAATAGACCGGGCACTTATGAAAAATCGGGCAAGGTTGTTATTATCAGAAAATTAAAAAACACGTTTTGAATTACCCGACTCGGGAATCGAACCCGGGACCTCATGTGGTCAACCCTGACACCAGATTACTAGATCACTAAGAGGAGATAAGTTTTATTATAACTTAAGAAAATAACATACTTAAATGAGTACTAGTGTGTTTATACTACGAGGAAAATAAAACATAATTCCTACTAGTAGTAAGTAAAGTTTTCTTTCCTGAAATAGTAATAGGGCAATACCGCTGGCTAGATGACTAAACTCAGAAGCTAGCTTATGAGTTTGGGCGTGTTAGATTTGATTTAAACTATTTATAGAAAGTTAAGTTACTGTACCTTGTAGCCATACTTTGATTCGATTGAACTGAGTTTCAAATTAATCCATCTTACTTATTAAACTAGCTGAACCGCCAACTGCGCAACGTCTTATAATGGATTTAAAATCGGTAAATATTTAACAGCTAGAGACGAATTAACAAAAATAAAAATAAAAGTGGACGCAAATAAAAGTGGGGTTTTTATTATTTTCCTCGCAATTTTTGCACATTGTTTTCTGTATAAAAACCTTCTTTGTGCTTCAAGGAATATTAAAAAAAAATACCCAAATTGGTCCTGCGGTTCTCAAGTTTTGCGCTTATTATATACTTTTTGGGCTTATTATATATTTCGCGATTCATTTTCATTTTTATTTATTATATAGAAGTTAGAAACTGATTGTGCAGTAACTTTTTAAAATGTTCATTATATAGTTAACTACATTTCAGTTCTAATGCTACATTTTAATATTCAAACTTCTCCGTGTTTAATTTAGTTTTGTTTTAATCATGAATGAAGACATAAATTAAACACAAGCTCAGTAAAGTTTTATTGTTAATCTATAAATTAAAAAAGTATCTTCACGCCCATATCCCCGAAGGTGTAGGCAGAGGTACAACAAGTGCACCCACTATGAGCCGAAGATACTTAGTCCCACAAATGTGATAGGTGGCAAGCCTATCGCCAACCGGGCACTTTCCAATCCCGGGCAACTTTGTGTTTCTCATAAAACTGAAAAAACACTTTTTTCCCTTTTATTTTATGCCCGACCCGGGAATCGAACCCGGGACCTCATGTGGTCAACGCCAACGCTGGACCACTAGACCACAGATGCGATTAAATTAAATATCATTAAAAAAGAAAAACACAACAAATATTTATTTTATTTCTTTATTTAATACGTTATTATACACATAGAGGCAAAAAATTACATTTTAATTCATGAAAATTCCACAAAAGGCGAGCTTATCTCTTTAAGAGATTTTTTCCAACAAACCCAAAACACTGAGAATACGCGAAAGAAATGTAGAATATAAGTGTACAGATTATTGAAATAGAAAATATTTCAAATAGGTATACAAAAAACTTATTTTAATATACTTAATTTTAATCCATTACAATACATTTTTCCCCTTAAATTAAAGATTTTTTTAAAGGTGAATGTTTGATTGTATGTAGTGAAAGTAAATGATTGACTGCTCCTTATATGTAAAGGAAGTGAATGCTAAAGTTTTAAAGAATTGATAGTAAAATAATTACTGTAGAATACATAGGTATCAGTTACAACAATAAACTTTTTGTAGGTTTGTCATTATTCTAAAATAAAATTAACACATTATGATTATCTATGTTTCTAACATAAGTATTATAATTCTTAGTCTACTCCTACTAAGAACGATTCATACAGGATAAACGCTCATTGCTTTCTCCACAACAACGCTATTATGGTCTGTTTTAAAACTAAGCTTACACTAAATGGTTAATGAACATTGAAATGGACCAAGAATTCGTGTGAGCTTCGTTGCTTACATTCACTTCAACGCCTTCAAAGACTGCAGTTAAAGTGCAGCTAATTCGGTCCGGTCTTTAGTTTTGCTTGTAGTTTGTACCATACTTGGAACACTAGGTTTTATTGTCTTGGCTTCCAAACTTCCTTCACTATGTTTTATTACAAATAGTTTTCCATGGCTCTGTATATTTCTCTTTGTTGTTTAAATATTTACTTACAATAATACGAATAAATTGTATGATTTTAATTTCATTTATTTACAGATTCAGGTGTTACTTTGCGGAAATGTATATTTATAATATTTATGTATATGTATATATATATATATATATATATATATATATATATATATATATATATATATATATATATATATATATATATATATATATATATATATATATATATATATATATTTTAAAAGAAAAAAATACGGTATTTAATTTTCGAAATTTCCGCGAAATCTTATATGGAATTGCTGTGCTTCAACTGATATAAAAGGTAGTATGACGAATGGGGTAAACTTACCCAAGAGGTGAAAATTTGAGAAGACGACATTGGCACAATAGTCCACCTACTTCCACGACACTCGCTTACACATCAGAAGCAAAGGCAGTAACACACAAATTATGTACTCAACGCACGTTTCACTTCGCAACCGAAGCATCTTCAGAAGAGTCGAATACTAAGGTAAGTTTGCCCCATTCCTTAAACTACCTTTCATTTCAGTTGCATCACAGCAGTTCCATATAAGATTTAGTGGAAATTTTGCAAATTAAATATCATAAATTTTTCTTTTAAAAATAAGATTTTAATAATATCCTATACTTTAAATAAGCAATTCTTGTACTATTCTGCTCGTGTTAGTCCGGCCTCCCTCTGAAGAATAGGCCATCTACCATTCTGCCAGGTAGTTCAAAAGAATATTAGCTATGTGAGTCACTACCATCGTGGCTCTAGGTCGTAGAGTTCTGCATAGTCTTGCCCGGGTCTGGCACATCTGTTTATCTGCTTATCATGCATGGTTCATGAGATATAGCCTGGTGACAGATAGAAAGATGGACGGACAGCAGTGTCTTAGTAATAGATTCCCGTTTTACCATTTGGGTATGGAACCCTAAAATAAGAGACAAAACAAATATTGCAAATGGTATTGCTATTGAGTCATAAGTATTAATCGAATATTGATTACTGTCGGAAGGTGGCGTCAAGAGTCATTGTAACCGGCGTGAAGAGAATAATGAATGTAGAGGAAGCGACACAAGACTTTAAGAATCGTGATGTATGGCATTTGGTTCTCTCTGCCTACTTCATAAGGGATCCAGCATGAATCACGTCAAAATTAAATGTACAGACAGACGATAAAGATTTATATAGATAGGCATCAGTAGTCCCGAAATTACATAGCATTTTAAGTCACGATAAACTTCGGAAGACTAAACTGAAACTAGTTGTCTTGGACGAGTAGTTTAAGACTGGGCCCGAGAAGGCCATTAATTAGAGAGCTTCAAGCGTAACGTTCGAGTTTGCGATCTGTCATGGCCGTACTTCCGGTGAGCCTCGCAATGCGGATATTTAGCACTGGACAAGGGATCAGAACATTTCCTTTGAACTAGTGTTTGTGATGTTTTGAATGAATTAGAATATACTTATAGTAGATATATCTAAACTGAATGAATAAATTTCAAAATACATTATTTTCAACTGGTACAAAAGAAGGGAAATGTTTTTAGCATGTGTTTCTTTTAATACACATAAAATTTAATACCATTGTAAATCTATAAATGCAAATAAATAAACTGGAGGGCTGTTCGTAATATTAAAATAACCACTTTTAACTAAAATATGGATGTATACACGGTACGTATACTAAAATAACATTTTTTACAATTTTTGTCTACCTATTAATTATTAATTAAAATTGGCTACACTCACGTTTAATCGACGTAGGTTCCGACGTCCTTCCTCAGGTGAGTTAGACGTTCGCTCGGTAGCGTTTCATCTGGAACTTGAGTTACGCCGATAAAACGTGAGTGTAGCCGATTTTAATTAATAGTTAACAATGTGTCACGATAGTTTTCATAATTTTTTTGTCTACCTGTTTGTTCCGGCGAATCTGTCAAACGGCATGGCCGATTTTGACATGGCTTGCACTAGCAGATAGCTGATGTAATAAGGAGTAACTTCGGCTACTTTTATTTCATAAAATCACGCAAAAAGCACGGAATTAATGTAGATGATGGTGGTAGACGAGGATGGATAATTGTGCCGCTGGGGTCTTCCTTAATTTCTAGTACTTCGATGACTTTATTTAATATCTTACAAAGTCTTTTCGTTTCAGTGACATCGCAGTGAATATTCATCCGCGGAAGGTTACAAAGTAAATTGAAAAGTAATTTTTGAGCTAAAAGATGATAAAATGACTTACGACTATTAAGTCCTAAGTCATGTAAAATTTAAAAAAAATGTTAAAACAAAACTATGTAAAAATGGGGATTATTAAATTTCAGATAATTTAGAACATAAAATAGCCAGAGATCAATGCTCCTCATACTAATCTCTTTCATGTTTTAATTTATATAAAAAAGTAAAAGAAAAGACAAGCCAACTAAGTTTCTTCTGCCAGATCTTCTCTGTATGTGAACGCGTTCCGATTTAGTAGTAATTTTTAAAATTTCGACTCTTTGAAAGTGCCTGTAAAGATTTATTAGAATAAATATTTTTTTTATTTTGATTTTTGATTGATTTTATAATTCTATGGGCGTAGATGGCACTTGCCCTCTCAAGCATCGCATTATACATAGAGCTTTTAATTTTCCCCTCATGTTGGTCTGGGATTCTCTCTAAAGAGTAGATCATCTACTATTATGCCAGGTCATTCATAAAAGGCGAATGATTTACTACACGCCTCACTATCATCGTGACTACTAGGTGGTGAATTTCTGCAACATCTTGCTTCGATATACCACTGGCTTATCTATCGTTGCCACATTAATGCTCGTTATTTTTGTGATCGGGATCGGAGCGTAAGTTAGTTGGTAGACTTATCTATATGCCTTTGCCATCCCGCCGTTAGGATAGCAACGCCGCGTTTACATCTTTAATATCTATGACTAAACATTGTCATTTTATGATCTTATATAGTCATCGAAGTACCAGAAATTAAGGAAGACCCCAGCGGCACAATTATCCACCCTCATCTACCACCATCATCTACATTGATTCAGTACTTTTTGCGTGGTTGAGAAATTAATATTCAAACCAAGAACATTCACATTTTTATAATATTAGAGGGACGGGATTTATAAGGCGCCAATATATCTAGATATTAAAATGAATAAATCGCATATTAGTAAAACATATCTCACGCCAAATGTGAGCACTTAGATATCTTTGAGAGAACTATATTCACTTGCCAAGTCTAGTTGAAAGAAATATTCGTCTGAAATTTCGGAGTTGCACCTTTTGTATAATTTAGAGGAACTTTTATATGAGGCTTTAAGAAAATGAAATAAACTATTCAGATCTTTAATATATATTATACTTGACTACGAATTTTCTATTTTAAATATATCCACTTTAAATCTTTAGTTTGTTTGTTCACACAATCCAAATTTCATGAAAAATATTTGTTTTATAATTCACTGATGTCAATTTTACCATTTTGAACATTTTCTTTTTCTCTGTATACCTAATATTATTATAAATACTAGCAATCGCCTTTTTATAGAGGAGGTGGCAAATGAGCAGGAGGTGCACCTGATGGTAAGTGATCACCGCTGCCCATGAAAATACACAATACCAGAGGTCTTGCTTGGCATTGCCGGCCTTTTAAACTAAGAAATCTCTTTTTTGAAGGTCTCCTAGTTGTATCCACCCGGAAACACCTCTGCCGGAAACTGATTCCACAACAGAGTAGTGCGAGGCAAAAAGTGTCGAGAGAAACTCATGTTTGTGGAATTTAAAATTTTTAATTTTGACCCAATGTCCGACGATGAAATTTAGCAGCAGGAATAAATCCTAATTACTTGTTAGAACACTCCCCATGAGAGATACGATTGAAGACGCAGAACGAACCTACATCTCTGCAGAATGACAACGTCTGTGACCAAAATTCGACCGTAAACTAAACAATAAAGCCTTTTTTAAGTATGACAACTGACGGCAACAACTTAAGCTGTAAAGAAAATAGTATGCATGTATTTTTTTATATATTATAAGACAGAAAACAAGCAGATGGGTCTCCTGATAGAAAGAATCAATCATCGCCTATAGACACCAAAGATGTTAATGGTGCGTTGCTATCTTATGGCGAGGTCTAATGCCACATGCATAAGTTTACCGGCTACCTTATCCTCCAAACCGGAACACGTCAGTGACAAGCACTGATGCTATTGCGGCAGGAATAGGTATAAGCAATGAGCGAGGCGGGCGAGACAACGGTACTCTAAAGAGAACTCTACCACTTAGTAGCCACGATGTAAGTGACTCACATACCCAATCGTTCACCTCTTACAAACTGCCTGACAGAACAGCAGAGTGCTAAGTGTGAGTTTTTCTTTTCGCATTCGATCGTGAGCGCGTTTCGAGTTTACTAGGAATTTGTATGTGATTTGTACAGCGCCGCCTAGTGGTAAACTGGTTTCTCACGTTTACCACTAGGTGGCGCTGTACAAATTACATACAAATTCCTAGTAAACTCCATCGCGCTCACGATCGAATGCGAAAAGAAAAACTCACACTTAGCACTCAGATGGTCTATTATTTAAAGGAGTCCTGACTAACAAGAGGGAAATATAAGAAAAACAATAAACTAAATTTATTATTAAACCCTTAATATTTTATTGGCACGTTAAATCTAATTAACTCTATTCAAAATTGTTAATTTGAACCGTTTTCCTGTCTCAAAGAGATTTTAAATTGAAGTCCTCCTAATCATTACAAGCGGTACGGAATTGCCATTTAATTTACCGGTAAGGTATTCACAAAATCAAATCAAAGCTTTCAAAGTAACGTAATACTTTGGTGGCTTCAATTTGACTTTGTGAATACCTTTAATTATTTTATTATTATATATTACTAGCGACCTGCCCGCGGTTTCACCCGTGCAGCTTTTGTTCCCGTGGGTATATCGGAAAGTTTATACACTTAAACTTTCCTCAAGAATCAATCTATCTATTAAAAAAAACCGCATCAAAATCCGTTGCGTAGTTTTAAAGATTTAAGCATACATAGGGACATAAGGACATAGAGACAGACAGAGAAAGCGACTTTGTTTTATACTACGTAATAATGGTTTTTATATTTTTATTACTGTTATCCCTTCTTTATACATTTTAAATTAATCGCCTCTATGGTCTAGTGGTTCAGTGTCGGTGTTAACTACACGGGAACCTGGGTTCGATTCCGGGTCGGGCAATAAAAATATGTGATTTTTCAGTTTTCTTATATAAACAACTTTGCCCGGGATTAGAAAAGTGCTCGGTTGACGATAGGCTGGCTGGCTATCACGTTGTGAGATTAAGTATATTCGGTTTATCACAGGTGCACATGTTGTACCTCTGCTTACTAGTTCGGGGATAGGGGCGTGAAGATACTTTTTACTAATCTATTATGATATATTATTGTATATATTAATACGCTAAGGTTAAGATGTTTGCCTCCCTTTTTAGAGAAAACCTCACAATCACTCCAAATAAATTCTATATCATTTTATAGATAATTGCTTGCTCTATCAGCATCAACAACTAAAAAAAATATTACTGCTTTGATTCCTGTAAATCAATTAATTATTTATATAGGTATATATTAAGACGCAATAGCAATGCTGACATTTGACGGTTTTAATTTTGAAATTAGTGTGAATTATTCGCACGGATGTTGCTAGTTATTCTTATTATTTTATACTATTTTCTCTTTTTTATAAATTTTTATACATTTAGTCAAATTAATCTCCTCTGTGGTCAGTGGTTCAGTATCGGTCTTGACCAATTAAGGTCACAGGTTCGATTAATAGGTCGGGCATTTCAAAATGTATTTTTTGAATTTTCTGATAAAAGCGACGTCGCCTGGGATTGGATAAGTGCCCCGTTGGTGATGGGTTTGCCACCTATCACATTATGGAACTAAGTATATTCGGATAATTGTGGGTGCACTTGTGTGTACCTCTGCCTACCTCTTCGAGGACACGCGCGTGAAGATGCTTTGATTTTAAAAAAAATTGTACCTATAATATTACTAACTGCCCGCGACATCGTCCACGTAGTTGTGCAGATATGAAATAATCAACAAAAAATGCGTGTTCACTAAGCTTGATGAGGCCCCATAGGCTTACCGTATTGTAATACGTTATTAATTTCTTTTGAAATGTTAATTGTATCACGGACACTTTTTGTAATAATAAAATTCACGAAACTCTTTCAAAGATTAATATTAATTGATTTTACAATTGTTACATTCCATTTTAAGCCACTCACATCGCAATATATATAATTCATTTTTGTATTACTTATCATGAAGATTATTTGATTTTAACCACTTAAATGTTGAAAAACGATAAAACTTTGTTTTCATAAAATGTTTATTACTCGCTCACAGCGTAAATAGATGACACTTGTTTTTTTTTCTGTCGGATAATACTAAGAGTACTTATTTAGACGGCCTTTATGTTATAGATTTCGATTATAATAATAAATATTTTCATTTTTGTCACATTTTATGCAATAGTTTGTTTAAAATTTTGCGTCTTATCTATCCAATATTTTTATAATTTGTTTTGTCAGATTTGGTTGGTCAAAAATAAAAGAAAGTCTTAACTTTATGGCAGAAAGAAAAATCTTTGCTTGAATTAGAAATAAGAAAAAGCGTACAAGTTTGATTAGTTTCATGACTTTCTGACTAAAACCTTTTAATATTAATTTGCTATTAAAAAGTGTCCATTGAATTCTAATATTGACTTATTGTGAATAAAATTAATTTAATAATTTCGGCTGATGCTATATTATTGTAGTCCACTTAGGCCGATCTCATCACTCTTTTTAAAGGTACCAATTAGAAAAAAATGTGGTTTATTTTGTAAAACCACTCTATACGCCACATATTTATTACCACCACCATCACTGAACAAAAATGAAAGTTTAATTCAGACACAAAAATAAAACAAATTTTACTAAGTGATTGAAATGAAAGTTTGAGCAAAAATATCCAGTGAATGTTTTAATGCACAAAAACAATAATCTTAAAAATAAAGGACGTACAAATTTGCAAGAGCCCTTAGACAGCCTTAATCTGGCCCTGTAGTATAATCTGATCTTAGCGGCCTTTTCCTTAGTATTATCCACCTCCCTGTCAAAATTCAAATTTTTAGCACAAAAAACGAAAAGCATTCATATAAAATTACGAGCGCCCTTATACCATAGAATACCTTATAGTACTACTAATTAAACTTATTTAATCCAGCCCTGTCAAAGAATTGTTTCTTATCAAAATTTTACTGTCTATTAAATACCTTTTTTCTAAACTACAAGTTTGTAGCATAATAAATGATTAACATACATTTGCCGCAATAGCGTCAATGTTTTTCACTGTCGTGTTCCGGTTTGGAGGGTAAGGTAGCCGGTAAACTTATGCATGTGGCATTAGACCTCGCCATAAGATAGTAACGCACCATTAACATCTTTGGTGTCTATTGGCGATGGTTGACTCTTTCCATCAGGAAACCCATCTGTTTGCTATCTTATGATATTAAAAAAAAACTTGCTTCTCTGCTATACTGTTAAGGTCGCCTTAGACCTCGTTAATCCGGCCCTATCAGAAAATTCATTATTAGCGGACTTTCGCCACCTATAAACTACCTTCCTACCTAATTTCAAGTTTGTAGCACAAAAAATTAAAGAACTTTATACAAACTTGCAAGGATCCTTAACCTTCCTTAATCTGGTCCTGTCGCAAAATCCGTTGTTAGCTAACGTCAGCTAACTATTAACTACCTCCCTGCCAAATTTCAAGATTGTAGAAAAAATGAAGGTCTTTTGAACAAATTTGTAAGCATCCTTAGACCTGCTTATTCCGGCTCCGTCGCAAGCTTCTATATTCCATTATAAGCTTCTATAAAAACTTGCGTGAGGCCTTAGACCTCTTTAATCCGGCTCTGTCGCTTAATTCGAAAATTGCCAGAGCCTTCAGACCTCCTTAATTTTGTTCTATCAAAAAAATCCGTTCTTAGCAGACTTTTACAAACTATTGACTAACTTCCCCTTTCAACAAATACTCTGTAAAAAGTAATGCGTAAAAAACATACATACATACATATCTTCACGCCAGATCCCTTACGGGGTAGGCAGGGAGATCCAAGTGCCATATATCACGATCGTTGCAGGCTTATTTCGCTTCCTCCACATTCATCACTCTCTTCACACACACGCCGGTTGCGAAGACTTGACACCACCTTCGGATAGTACTCGATCAATCTGATCGTGGTATGTCAGTCTTGGTCTTCCCTGGTACCTACATTCTTCCACATTCGCATTGTATATTTTGCAAAGGTTTTGTTAACCTTTCATCTACCATTCTTTCTACATGTCCGAACCAACGGAGCATGCCCTTTCTCATCTTTACACCGACACTTTCTTTTAAACCTAACCTCTCTCTCACTTCGACATTACGAACCCGGTCCGCGAGTGTCACACCACATATTTTTCTTAGCGACCTCATCTCGACCGTGTTAATTCTACTTTCATGCCCTTTCTGACATACCCAACTCTCACTTCCATACAATAGCGTTGGGATAACCACATGATTATATAGGGCTAGGCGGGCACCTTTATAAAAACATTTATAAATAAAAAATGTACGCGTAGAATTGAGAACCTCCTCCATTTTTTCGTTGGTTGAAAATAGGAAGTGTGTTTTTGTAAACAACACAATTTTGATGTTTAAAAAGCTGTAACTTTTGGAAACTTCATTTGATTTTAATTTTTTAAACGGCATTAGACGCAGTTTTTCAAGTTGTAAAATATTTTGAAATCTCAAAGATTTATTAGTTGAAAGAACTCGAAGTTATGTCAATAAATACTTTTTAAATTTTCGTCAACGATAACAACTCCCGATCGGATAAACGAATGTTGATGCAATTTGCGGCATTGAACCCAGTTTTCTAAGAAATTAGATTTTGTAACCAATCACTAAATCAATTTGGAAGTTATTATTAAAAAACAGTATTTTTCCGAATTTTTTTTAAGCTATTTCAAAAATTCAAGTCAGTTTAAATTTTTAAGGAAGTCTAAGTTTGGCGAAACCCTATCGCAATCGGGTGCCATCAACCACGTTTCGATTGGTGAGCCGTTCCAGATTTATGAGATCTTCACATACACACATACAAACACACACAGAGAGAGAGAGACACACACCCATACACACGTATGTACAGTCATACTGACGTCATCGTAAAAATATTCTGAAAAGGTTCTCAAGTCTTCAAGACGTGGAGATCTGCTTAAAACTCGAATTTCGGACATTGGGGCAAAATCAGTAACTTTCTTAACTACATACATAGCTCATATTATTTTTGGATCTTGGGCATTTCAATCGCATTTCCATCTTAGGCCACATCTTAGCTTACCATCAGGCGAGACCGTGGTCAAGCGCTTCCCTATCGATAATTTAAAAAAAACGTAGCAGTAAGTTAAAAACTTACAGTGACATATTTAAATCAAATGTGCTTGCCTTAAAAGATCTCAATGTGGAATATTAAGCTAAATGTGCCTAGATTCAACATAACAAAGCATTCACAGGAAGACTCTCAGCAATGTCCTTTTGTAACTGAATTTATATGTTAAGCCCTGACGTCCATGAATTTAAATAAGTATATTATATTATAATTAAATAAGTTTATCGGAATAGGTAAGGCGGTGGTACCTGACCCGGGAGAGACAATGCAGAACTCTACTACATAGTAGCCACGGTGGTAGTGACTCGCATAGCCAATCGGTTGCTTTTACGACCTGCCTGGCAGAACGGCAGTTGGTCTATTCTTCAAAGGAGCCCGGAACCAACACTGAGAAATTCTTTGAAATAAATAAAATAATATGAAATAAAATTTATTGCTCAGAATACGGTTACAGCAAAAAATATGCAGTTATTAAAATTAAGAAGTACCACGCATTCTACCAAACGGCATTTTTATTTTTTATTTTTATATTTAGTTTTCTTCTCTACATCTTACGTGTGTGTTAAAACACAAGCATGGGCGAATGGGAACCCGAATAGAAAATATTATATCAGTTACAACCCATTTTTATATGAATTTCTTTGTAAGTATTTTTTTGCTCATCATACTCATTACTTTTCACTCATTTGAAATTTATTAGCTGTTAATAGCAACTCCGTTCGCGTGATCCGAAATTACTACTTCCTTTTATTTAGTCAGGTAAAAAGTAGCCTTTGTCACTTGTGGATAGAGTATCTCTTTAAGATAAGATATTTATTTATCTTATACCAATTGTGGCAGTATAAAGTAATTTTTTTTCAAAATAATTAAATATAAACTTGATTTATTTAAATATAAAAGTTGTCGCCTCTGTGGTCTAGTGGTCCAGCATTGGCGTTGACCACATGACATCCCGGGTTCGATTCTCGGGTCGGGCACATTAAAAAAAGTGTTTGTTTTTTCAGTTTTCTGAGAAACACAAAGTTGCCCGGGATTGGAAAGTGCCCGGTTGGCGATAGGCTTGCCACCTATCACATTTGTGGGACCAAGTATCTTCGGCTAATCGTGGGTGTACTTGTTGTACCTCTGCCTACCCCTTCGGGGATATGGGCGTGAAGATACTTCTTCTTCATTATTTAACGTTAGAATTTTTGTACATTGATTCAAATTTCAATTGGTTAAATGAGCCAAATTATGGTCAAAACCTATTACATGTTAAGAAGTTATAGTATGACTGTTGGATTCTAAAATAAGGGGTTACCTGGACAGTTTCCCCAGATTTTTAAAACAGGAAATTTGATGATACTTAAAATTTGGAAATTTCATAGATTTTGTTGTGCTCGTTCCGAATCTCAACTTTGCCACCTCATATCCTTTCTGCTTCCCGTCATCTATACATATAATAGAATCGTAGGAAAGTCAAAACTGTACATTGAATATTTTTTTTAAAAGAATACTTGGGGCTTGATCTACAATCGATATCGAAGCCAAAAATATAGTTATTAGAATTTTTGTTTGTTTGTTTGTTTGTCTGTTTGTCTGTATGTATGTCCGGGTAAACTCAAAAAGTACTGCATGGATTTACTTCAAATTTTGCATGAATATTACTAATAGGTCGGGTCAATATATAGGCTACATATTATCACGCTATCACCTACGGGGGAGAGGTTGTGTGGAGTAAACGAAGTCCGCGCGGACAAAGTCGCTGGCAACAGCTAGTTTTGCCAATAAATTGGTGAAACGCGTTTCGGGCCGCGCGCAATGTAGGGTTCCGAAGTTACCCATCAAAATAATGCGGTCTTCCATAGTATGAACATTTAAGCCATTCAACGTCAATGACAAATATATGTTCGCACTACAGGTTTTCTGCCTATAAAAACTTTTCTAAGTATATTTTAAAAGTGGGTCCACTATTGCTCATAAACTTGTAAAGCCTTTTAACCCGTGATAGTTTTCCCTTTAACTTCAATATTTTACTACTATCATCATTTTTTTCTCACCCCCAAAGTAACAGTTTACCCTACGAAGGGAGGACGCTTGACTCCAAAAATTGGTACTACAAAAGTTCAATATTTTATAAACGAGTTGCTTAATCGAATACTTGTTTTCACAAACCTGTAATATTTTTTAAAAACTTATTCAACGATATCCCATACAATGGGGTACGTGAGAACAAAAAATGACATCCCATTTTACATGTAGGGGAGCTACCCTGAAAAAAAATATTTTTCAAGATTTTATGTCACCGCTTTGTTGATTTGACTAATATGTATATTATTACAGCTTTCTAGTAATAAGGATGTCTGAGCAATCGTGCGGATGGACGGACATACCGAAACTATAAGGATTCCTAGTTTACTTCGGAACCCTAAAAAAGGTGACTCATAGCAGTTTTTGTCAATGTCTCCTTTCCTACTCAATGATAAAAACGCTTGAATGTAAAATTAAACCTAAAATCTTTCATTAAGAATACTAATTTTCAAAACTCCGAATACACTTTTCAGGTATAAAGCTACCAAATGATCGTAAGTACTATAAGGAAAAAATTGAATATTTAAATGTTTATTACTGTCGAATATTAAATTCACGCCTCGTCTTGATATTTTTTTTAATAATTACACTTTAGAATAGGAACGAAAAAACCGTAAACGATTAAATTTATTTATTTAATGCTTTATTGTACACACTTAAAAGAGAAGTAATAAATAGAGACTTATTAAAATAACACGATGCCTGTAAAATAATTATTAATTAGAAATCGTTTCTTAAGACTTGACGAGGATTTTAATCTGAAGTCTCTTCGGTACAAGAGACTTAACTTGATCGAAATTAACAGCTTTGAATAAAATTAATTTGGTATTATCCGCAAACAAATAACGCTGTAATGGCGGACGGTTAAACAAAATGGCGTGATAGCGGCTGGCGTGTTAAATCAATTTAGAGTTATAAGAAAGAGAATTGACATTTATTATTAATTAGTTCCACACAGCTTCGTCCGCGAATAGATTTTTTATTTTTTATTTTTTATATCATAAGATAGCAAACAAGCAGATGGGTCTCCTGATGGAAAGAGTCAACCATTGCCTATAGACACCAAAGATGTTAATGGTGCGTTGCTATCTTGTGGCGAGATCTAATGCCACATGCATAAGTTTACCGGCTACCTTACCCTCCAAACCGGAACACGACAGCGACAAGCACTGACGCTATTGCGGCAGGAATAGGTAAGACGGTGGTACCAGACCCGGGCGAGATTAAAGTGTGGTCTAAAAATAGATTAACATATAATTTTTCACAATAACTTTTATTCCCTATGTCAGCCCCTTAGAGGTTAATTTTTAAAAAAGTTATATTTGGCCTATAATCTTTAACTATCTCCATTTTTTTTATATCATAAGATAGCAAACAAGCAGATGGGTCTCCTGATGGAAAGAGTCAACCATCGCCTATAGACACCAAAGATGTTAATGGTGTGTTGCTATCTTGTGGCGAGGTCTAGTCCCACATTCATAAGTTTACCGGCTACCTTACCCTCCAAACCGGAACACGACAGTGACAAGCACTGACGCTATTGCGGCAGGAATAGGTAAGGCGGTGGTACCAGACCCGGGCGAGATAATTCATAACTCTACCACCTAGTAGTCACGATGGTAGTGACTCGCATAGCCAATCGGTCGCCTTTTACAACCTGCCTGGCAGAACGGCAGTTGGTCTATTCTACAAAGGAGCCCGGAACCAACACGGGAAACCAAAGCCTCCATGCTCCATGCCCAATTTCATTTGAATCGGCTTAGCGGTTTAGTCGTGAGAGCGTAACTGACAGACAGATTTTCGCGTTTATAAGTATGATTTAATATGGATTAATCCTGAGTTAATGATTCCCTACCTTATTGAAGTAATTATTACGCCAGGTAGGCTTGTTTTCACGCATGGTGAACAGAGTGAACCGGTATATTCACTGGGTGACATAGTTCGACAGCGTTCGATCAACTAACTTCGTAGTGATTCATGCAAATATTGATTAAAATACGTTGATTATGATCGGGAGTCATTTATTTATATTTCCACGCCCACCTACCCTCATAAAAGAAGGTATGTTTTGCTGAAGGAAGGGCCCCAGGCCCTCTGGCTCTTCATATATATGGCCAAATTATGTTGCCTAAGTAAAAAAAGATTTTATTATTTAGTCTATAGTCAAATTTCGACCACAGGGTTGCTAGATAAAAGGATGCATCACACAAGATAGCCTAAGCAACGTGTAGTCGCCAGTTTGCTTAATAAAGTTAGGGTAATAGCACAAAATAAGGTTAGTATTCTGTGGTCTTAATCAGAATCCGACAGATGTGATCTCTAATCAACTAATGCTGTGAATAAATCTCGATATGCAAGCCATTCTGTTAATAAACTTGAAAATATATGTGAATTTATTGAATTGAATTGATATAAAATTATTGGAACGAAGTTCCTTACGGCAGGCTTGGAGGGGATAGGGATTTTGCTGCGCGACCGAACTGAAAAAAATGTGGTAGTAAAACCGTAAGAAAAATGCGTGGAATAAAAGCGTTAAATGAGACGTGCGCAGGCGCGACAGTCGCGTACACAAGCGAGTAGTGGCGTTTAGCCGAAGGAAGTTCGTTCCTACCTGGTGTCCCGCGACACCACATCATTTTTTATGCACCTGAACCGAGGCTTATCTGACATGGCAATATCCTCCATCTCATAAACATATAATGATATTTCGTTAAATTTAGACAATTGTTTATGGAATAAGCATTGCTCAGTCCTCAGGCGTACTAAAGGATGATTTGCTACAAGGTTTTAATTGCTTTAATCGCCCAAGGGTGATACTTTTGATATTGATAAACTGACACTATGGCCTAATTGAAGTGAAACTTCTTTAGAATCGTTGTGATTTCAAACCTGATGCAACGGAAAAAACGACAGGTAAGAGAGACAAATACAAAAATGTGTAGAATGAAGCCGGTAAAGAATGAGACAGAAATATACATGCTATTTTATATTATCGGTCTCTATTAGTTTCACTTCCATCGTGTGTGAATCGCACACACACCTTTTTTATTATAAATACCCTTTAACATTTGATACTGTAAAAGCGGCCTTTGCCTGATTTAGCTTTTATTTATATTATACTAGCTGTGCTCGCGACTTCGTTCGCGTGGAAAAAAATCGAAAATAAAAGTAGCCTAAGTCACTCCTTGTTACCGTTGCTTAAAATACATACAGTTCCGTGGTTTTTCTCGCATAGTACCCGTTGTAGTGGGGTTTCCGGGACAAATATTATCCTATGTCCTTTCTCGGGTTTTAAGCTATCTTTGTACCAAACATTCGAATAGGTTCAGTAGTTTCCGGGCAACTTTGTGTTTATCAGATAACTAAAAAAACACTTTTTTAAGTGCCCGACCCAGGAATCGAACCCGGGACCTCATGTAGTCAACGCCAACGCTGGACCACTGGACCACAGAGGTGACTAAACTATATGCCATATTGTGCTATTTTATCGTGTTGAACAAAAAGCTAAGGCTTAAAGAATACCTTTGGAGTGATTTTATTTCATCAAAAAATCTATGCTTATAGTTTTTACTCTTTTGATCTTAAAATACCTTAATTTACCGGAAAATTTCAGCGATGGCCTGCAGGGTCAACCATTCACAGATTTTTTTATTTGTTATTAGATAAAACATATTGATATTTAAGAATTTTTTGTCGATAAAATCAAACAAAAATAAATTTTATCCACTTTATTATGAAAAAATATAAATTTGTATATAAAAATTCAAAATAACCTTGAAATTTAAAAGGAATAAGAATAAATTGACGAAAGTTTATAAATAGCAAACATTTGAAAATATTAAATATGTGCATCAGCATCTGTGGTTTATTTGTTACTAGCTGACCGCGCAGCTTCGCTCGCGAGTAGATTAACATGTCGTCTAGATAGCTTTTCATACAAATTTCATCCCCTATTTCAATTCATTAAGGATTGATTTTTGAAAAAAAATTATCCTATGTTTGACCCCGGATCTTCAACTACTTCCATGGCAAATTTCATGAAAATCAGTCCAGCGGCTTAGCCGTGAAAGCGTAACATACAGATAGACAGATAGACAGACTTTCGCATTTATAATATTAAGTATGGATAAGCTGTAAAGCCATATTTTTTGCAAATATAGACTCGTTTCTTCCATGAGGCAGCACTTCTAATACCTACTTGAAACACAACTTTAAATACTGCTATCCTCTCTTTCTAACACAGCTGTATAAAAAGAGATGGCGAAACCTCAGAGACAGAATATAATGTAAATATTTGTTTCAACTGATTAATACGAGTGGTAGCTCCCTATAGACCTATACCTAATCATGGTATTTTCTTACAATTGACAAGGGGAGACGGGGGGTCAACAAAAATGTGACATTCGCTGTTCATTAAAACAATACAGATTATAGATATTTCGGCGCATTTACAAAATCCGTGGACTTCTGATTAATAAGAATATAATTTATTTGTTCGTTATAAGATATATTTATTTTATTATATTAATATTTCATTATTATTAATTAATTTTATGATAAAAACTAGATAAATATTTTTAATTCTCAAAATTTTTGTACTATCTATTGAAATTTATCATTTTCTTTTTAGTTTTTGTGACGTCATATTCGAAGAAGGTCACAAAATGTGTAGTTCACACAAATGTGTGAATGACAATATGGGGAAGGAGGTCAAAAAACTGATTTTAGCGTGAAGTATTTCGTGAACGCCCCCTTACCATCCTGTATAATAAATAAATTAAAAGAATAGCCTGAGTACTTATTTGTCGTTTACGTCATAACAATTCTTGTGAAATTCACTTCCATAAACAAAATTCGACAACTCTATAAATCTCGTTCGCGTAACAGTCCATTTTTGTGAGGGCGTTGACCGGATCTGTTGACCGTGCGCTTTGAACATTGTAACTTCACTGTTGGATTAATGTATTTCCTAACAGTGCCATGTTTGTAAACTTATTATTATCTTTGCAGGATATTCATTGATGTTAATTTAAAACCACACGTGTAAGCGATAGTAATTAGGGGAGGAGGTTGCATAGTGGAAACTAACTAACAGTGTCATGTTTGTAAACTTATTATTATCTTTGCAGGATATTCATTGATGTTAATTTAAAACCACACGTGTAAGCGATAGTAATTAGGGGAGGAGGTTGCATAGTGGAAACTAACTAACAGTGTCATGTTTGTAAACTTATTATTATATTTGCAGGATACTCATTGATGTTAATTTAAAACCACACGTGTAATCGATAGTAATTAGGGAAGGAGGGGGCATAGTGGAAACTTAACATTCAATCATAAGACAAAATATAAATAAATTAAAAAGATGTTTGATTTTGGGCCAGCTCTACATACACCACATAGGTAAATAGGAAAAAATATGGGAATCACATAAAAATAATTTGAAGATGGGTACATGCGTACAAAAATTACTTGAAAAGTTTTTAATACGATAACCCTATATTAAGGGTGGCCATGACAGTTGTTTTGATATAACTTTTGATGTAGTTGACAGTTTTACGATTATTTACAATATATGTCAATCAAATATAATTATCAAAATAACAAAATGATATTTTTTGGATAATTTTGAAATGATCGGCTCTGCCATGTTTTATTTTACACTGTGTTGCTCCCACAAACCACACAAATACTAACAGACACTGTGTTGGACGCAAAATGCGAAGCCGCTCATACAAGCAAATGTATGGAAATTTCAAACACTTGTAGGCATATTATATTGTAAAAAGATAGAAATATGCCATATTGTGCTATTTTATCATGTCGAATAGAAAGCTAAGGCTTATGGAATACTACTGGAGTGATTTTATTTCATCGGTAAGTATTATTAATCTGTATTTCTGTGTCTTATAGACCGGGATCCCAGGAACAATTTTTTTTTGATTACTAAGAAGCTGAATTATTGTGAACAGCTTCGTTTTGACGAGACAACCATCTTTTCTATCTTCAAAAAATCTCAAGTTGGGTAGATAATAAATTTATGGGCCTTTGAAAATTTTGATTCGGTGAAGGAAAAATATTTATTAATAACAATAATTATAATAATTATTTTTTGACTTAAATCGCTTGATTATATTATGAAAAATACGATGAAACTTTTGTCCTACTAAAACACTCTAAAGTTTCGGAATTATGAGATGTTTAAATTGATATTAATCAGTTTAATAACAACCTAATTTTCTCACAACAGCTTGTTAATTATTATTGTTATTCAAGGGTAACATTGTCCTACACGTAAAGTAGAAACTTTACTTAGTCCAACACTCTAAAGTTTTCTTTTTTATCAATCTTTATTAGTTACCCAATACCTGAAAAAATTCTGTTTCGCCAAAATCTTTTTGTTGATTTTTCAAAATTTCTCAATATCTCCTAGGCCGAATCAGTTCAAATTTTCAGGAAGTCGAAGTTGAGCAGAATCCAATCGATACCATCAACTGCGTTTTGATCGATCAAGCCGTTCAAAAGTTATGAGATGTTTACATACACACCCACACATATACATACATACAGACGTACTAACGTCATCGTGAACATAGTCGGAAAAGGTTCCCAAGACCTCAAAACGTGGACATCTGGTGAAAACTCGATTTTCGAAAATCGGGGTAAAATCAGTAACTTCCTTATCTACATACGTAATGAGAAGTTAACAAAGTAAAATAAAATAAAATAAAGAATAAGAAACGGTTACTATATTATCTAGCTATGTTTACGTATAGTGTCATAGTGCTAGCCCACGCCTCATATATTTCTAGAACATCTCTTTTTTAACTGAAACTCAAACTTTACCAATTTATACCCATAAAATAATAGCAAATACATATTGTGTGTAATGGACGATCTTCTAAAATTAAGAAAACGTGCATTTTTTACGTTCTAGCCATGATGGCAATTCCTTTTTTTGTAGAAAATGCAAAAAACGGGAGAAAAGTAATGAGATATAATGTAATGGAATCGTTGACTAATCATATCACAAGCTAATAATTTTCTTTTTTTAGAGAAGAGGGGGTAGGGGGGAAGGGAAGGACGCTCACCTTATCGTAAGTAATTACCGCCGCTCATAGACAATTACACTACCAGGGGTCTTGACCAGCAATGCAACTATTGCCGATCTTTTAAGAATGAGTAGTGAGGAGCCGCCACCCATAAATGCCGACGGATTTGCACCTTATAAAGCAGTAAGCGATGGTCCTGTGTGAAGTGCTGCCTGGCCCTGTTGAGAACTCCCAGCTTTTTAAAAACTAACTTGGCCCTGCCTTCCAAGTACTGCGGAACTAAACGTCGCTCGATATATTGATTCCAAGTATCCCAATACCGGTTTAGCGGTGAGGATAAAACTTTGAATTTTGTCGCGTTGTCCGATAGTGAAATTCGGCGGCAGTAATTAATCTAAACAGTTCTTTGGAATATGGAACATTTCCCGTGAAAGAGCCGATAAAAGATGCAGAATGATGCTAAATCTCTACGTAATTCCAAAGAAGCAAACCGATTTGAAATAGTCCGGTCATCGACGATTCGAGTCGCTCTACGTTGAATGCGATGAAATGGAAGGAGCTGGTACTGAGGAGTCGCCACCCATAAATAAGAGCCGTACTCCATATGACGCTGGATTTGCCCTTATAAAGCAGTAAGCGATAGGCCAGTGTTAAGTACTGCCTCGCCCTGCAGAGAATTCCCAGCTTTTTAAAGACTAATTTGGGCTTGCCTTCCAAGTACCGCGGAACTAAATGTCGCTCGATATGTTGATTCCAAGTATCCCAATATTGGTTGAGAGTTTCAAGTAAATATTTTCAAAACGAGGAGACACGAGAAAGGGTGTTTTTTAGCGGTAGACGCTCAAACTTGTGTCTTAATGGGGTTAAACTGGACCAAATTTAATTGACCTCACTCCAAAGCTACGTAAAGTTGTTTTTCAATTTCTGTCACAAAGTTATTCCAGTACTCGTTGACGTGTACTGTAAAATTACCTGTTAATTCGTGTATTTTGTCCTGCGATATTTATTTATTGTTCATCTATCAGGAAAATTATTATTTTTCTGTCATCTTTTAGAAACCATTTGGACAGGATGGAAAATAGTCTGACAAGAGCTAGAATTAATATTCGTTTTTTTTGACAATAAGTGCAAACTATAACAGAAAAGTTGCCAAATCATAATAGTCTATGTTCCTATGATTACTCTGTCAAGAAAATTGACGTATCTAGTGGGAAAGGACGTAAGTCCCGCTGTTTCTAAGTTTCGCCTGACAATTTATCTTATTTCCTGGGACAATTCAAACTTCTTCGTGAAAAAAATATGTTTTATTTATATAAGATTTAGATATTTTGCGACTTTTTGGTGTTATTTCTGTAATATTGGAATAAGAACATTCCATTCCTGCCACACGGATAGCAACGCACCATTAACATCTATGGTGTCTACAGGCGATGGTTTTGCTTTTCATCGGAAGAACAAGCAACTTCTTCGCTATTCAGTAATATAAAAGTGTATCAATTAAAAAAGAATTTAAAAATGAATTGTATTCCTAGGTTCTTTTATAATTTCCAAACCTCTGATTATTTTTTGTGTAGATTGCAAAAAAAATGTACCGGTTGACCCTGTAGGCTATCCCTGTAACTTTCCGCTTAGTTAAGGCAATTTTAAGCTCAAAGGAGTAAAAACTATAAGCTTTTTTTCTATTTTGTTACAAATGGCAGTACATTGACTTTTGAAAAGTTGTATATTTCGCATACGATGATCGATTTTGATCTTTTAAATGGCATTCAACTCAATTAACCCCATATAATTTAACCAATTTTGATCCAATTAACAGTATTTAACGCAGTTATAAGATTTTTAAGCCACTCGGTGTATTAGGCTAAAAGTAATTTCAAAAATATTGAGTAAGTTTCCTAAAAACAATGTAATTTTAATATTACAAAAACTGTAACTCTTAAACAATTAGATTTGATTTGGATTTTTGAAACGGCATTCAACGTAGTTTTTTTAGTACTAAAACATCATAAAATACTAAGCAATGATTGGTTTAAACATTTTGAATTTATGTTGAAAACACTTTTTTTAAAAATTGTACTAAACAAGGGTGAGAAAATGCAGAATTTTACCGCCTAGTAGCTATGATGATAGTGACTCGTATAGCAAATTCGTCGCCTTTTACGACCTGTCTCGCAGAACGGCAGTTAGACTATTCTTCAAAGGAGCCCGGGACCAACACGGGAAAAAAGAATACATAAATACACGTTAATGTGGAATTTTACTAAGTTTGTAAATAATGATTGTAATCAATCGCGCCATACGCCGGCGACCGTATTAAATATTTTAATTAGAAAATCAGGTCAAAATTTAAGTACCTATATATTTTACATATTTGGTATCAGAAACGAATACTGGATAAATTTTTTAGAACGTACAATCTAATACTATAAATGCGTCCGTACTAATATTATAAATGCGAAAGTCTGTCTTAAGTTTGTCAATCCGTTTGTTTGTTACGCTTTCACAGCACACCACTGAAACAGTTTTGATGGAATTTGGCATGGAGATAATTTAAGACCTAAGGACAAATATAAGCTGAGCTTTTTAATGTAACAACCTATTCGTACGATAGTAACATTTTTGGTGGGCTATACACACTTAAATATAAAGACTCCCTAGTCGATTCCGGATAATAAATACGAATAAGTTCCAATCTTCCCCACAAAACTTAGTGATAAGTTTCTTCCACCCCTTCTTTTTCCGATAGTTCGTAAACTTTCACGCGACGTCGCTTATATTTTATCTTTGACGTGTTTCCTATTTCTTCCGACGTATCAACTCAGTTGCTTGGCTTCGGCAATAAATCAAATGTAGATTACGGAATATTTCGGGAATCTTCTACGTATGATTGCAATATTGATATAATATGTCGAAATTGATCTAAAGTATATGTCTTCACGCCAAATTACGAATCTTGGTTCTACCTAAGATCTGATACCTTTTTAACAGTGCAAGCCATACGCGCTCATGTGGCAATATTTTACATAAAAATATTTTTGGTGGGATCCTATTTATATAGGCAGTTTTAAAAAACTTGAGTGCAAATTCGCTCAAATCATAAGGCCATATAACTTATGTAACTTATATGTAAATATTAATTCTTTTCTTATGAATTATAAACCATACCACAGGCACTACAGATACTAATAAACAATAGCGATCGCCTTGGCCCGAAATTCGACCATACTACGCAATAAAACCTCTTTTAAGCTTGATAACTGACTTTAGCCGTTTATGGTTTAGTATACATGTGTGTGTCATGTATGTCACATGAATGTAGTGTGTGTATTGTTTATTTTTGTTAATTTAACATATTTGTTATACATTTTATTTAAAAATATTAGGTTTCTGCAGTCCTCTGTAATGTAAACATTAGTTGTGCCAAATTTTATACTCCACCGTTCACGCAATTGTCTAAAAAGGGGTCCAAAGTTTTACTTTCACTTATTAATATTTAGATATCCCCTAACAATAACCAATAGTAATAACCAAACATACAATAAAAAGATTAGTACAGTGGTGACCTCAACGTGATTTTATACATGTGGCATTACTATCCCGCTACACGGATAGCAATGTATGTCAAAAATGTGTTTTTCTAGTTTTATGATAAAAACAACTTTTCCCGGAATTAGAAAAGTGTCTGGTTAACTATAGGCTTGTCACTTATCACATTGTGGGACTTAGTATCTTCGGCCAATCGTGAGTGCTCTGGTTGTAGAGGTACAACCCACTCATCTCTTCGGGAATACGGGCAGCCTTGAAGTGACTGTATACATGTGGCCATTCTATCCCGCCACACGGATAGCAATTCGCTATTACATCTACGATGTATATAGGCGATAGTTTAGTAGTAGTAGATTGGTAGCCATTTGCGTGTTTGCTATCTTATGGAAAGCAATATACATTTATTGTATTTATTCATACGTATGCTTTCAGAATTCGAATATCATTCATTAAGTGTCTTGTACAAAACACACATTACTGGAAAGTCTTGCATTTGCAAGTCAACATACTATACAGGTATGCCACGGGAATGAAATGCGTCATTAACAAACACTATTGGAGTTGCAAATACCTGTACGTGTGTATATTTCACTATCAGAAGGGAATCGCTTCTTGTTTTTAACTAACTGAGCTAGAAGGAGAATTATGGTTTTGGAGTGTATGTATTTACACCATAGATTTTTTAATTTTGACCTAATTTACCATTTAAAATGCTTAAGTACGATCATCCACGCATAGATATCGAAGGTCTTTGTCGAAGTGACTTGTCGAAGATTTGATAAGGCCGCTGTTGCAAGCGCGGTAACTTTATGTGCGTAGAAGAAGAAGAATGAAATATATATTTCATTTATTTTCATTAAAAAAGACGTGTGGCGCTCGGAGACTGCCGCGGTAAAGCTATTGCATAGCATTTTTTATCAACTTATGCAATTACAATTATATATATGATTACGGTAGTTTTCCAATACAACCAATGCCACCTAAAGGCGGGTTGCTGAACTAAAGAGACAAGCGTGATATTTCAAAAAGTCATTAAAAGTTCTGGTATTTATCGATAGATGGAATAGATGCCGGTCGGAGTGGGGGGTGTTAGGTTTTTTTCGTTACGGAATTTCTGGATTCGGTCTCCACGCTCAAGGCCCGCGATAGAAGCTATGCAATAGCTTAATAAATGTATTTTTGTAGAGGGATACCCTTATCACTTAAGAGAAACAAAAATTAGCCTAAAAGGTTAAAATAACTACAGTCTATATAATATATTATATATATATATATATATATATATATATATATATATATATATATATATATATATATATATATATATATATATATATATATATATATATATATATATATATATATATATATATATATATATATATATATATATATATATATATATACACACACACCTGACCGAAACTGAACTATATATTAAGTATAACTAGCGCTTAGTATTTTTCCAGAGTAATATAAAAAATATATTTTAAGAGCAGGAGACAAGATTGCGTCGTCATGCAGAATATGAAGAGTTAACTTTGAATATAAATATTTCGGATGGCTCGTAATCTCGGCTTGAGCTCTTTTATTATACCTGAGAGCATAATTGTTCTTAATTTAAAGTAATATTTGTTATAATATTTGTGTTATAATAATAATACATTGTTTTTTTTTTCTCTAGGGCCGTAGACTGAATCTTTTAGCGATGGTTATTATGTACGAGATAATTTATAGGTTGACTAGTAAAAGATGATACATTTTGAAGGAGGGTGTAGAGTACTTGATTCTAATACTAAATATGTGAAAATAGGTACCTAAATTATAACTTATTTATCGAATAAAAATGTTTAGTACTAACAACCTCGCATATATATCAAAGTTCATTGTTTACAAACAGCGATTGTCTGGACTCGTGGCTAGACTGGTTCACCACTATCATTCGCGCGGTGACCATACTTTTTGAATATTATTGCACTAATTTCGTTGAGGTTTACCATGTAGTTAATCAATATTTATCTTATTATATTTTTATTATTAACTATTATATTCTACAATACGTACAGTCTTACAACCATAATAGAACATATAATATGAAACTAGCTGACTGACGCATTTTTGCTCGCGAGTAGAGTAATACGTCAAAAATATATAAAGAAATCCCTTTAAATCTTTCATCACTATTTTTTGCCCCCTTAGGGGATAATTTTTCCCCTAGGTCTTCAATTATTTCCTTTCCAAATTTCATCAAATTTTCAATTTTCAATAGTTTAGTCATTAAAGCAGAACAGACAGATAGACGAACTCGTATTTGTAATTGTAGCAGACCTGTGCAGCTTCGCACACAAATAAAAATGTTACTCATCAATTCATACAACCTTTCATCTCCGATCTCAAACTTATAGAGGCTATGGGATAGCCTCCTAAAGGATATTTTTTGAAAAATAAGAAGGCTATAAATTTCGTTATCTTCATTCCAAATTTTATTAAAATCGGTTTAACGGTGATCTGTGAAAGTATGACAGATGGACAGACAGGCTTTTGTATTTATAATATTAGTAAGTATAGATTACAAATCGAAATAAACTTTTAAAATAGCACGCAAACCACACTATTCGTAACTTAAGAGTAAATAGTAACACCTGAAAGTCTGAACATTCGTTATAATACTACTCTTAAATCTTTTTTCCCGTGTTGATCTCGGGCTCCTTTGAAGAATAGGCCTAACTGCCGTTTTGCCAGGCACGTCGTAAAAGGCGACCGATCGGCTATGCGAGTCACTACCATCGTGGCTACTAGGTGGTAGAATTGTGCATTGTATCGCCCGGGTCTGGTACTACCGACTTACTAATTCCTGCCACGATAGCATCCGTGCTTGCTACTGTGTTTCGGTTTGGAGAGTGAGGTAGCCGGTAAACTAATGCATGTAGCATTAGACCTCGCCATATGATAGCACCATTCCATAACATCTTTAGTGTTTAAAGGCGATGGTTAACACTTTCCATTAGGAGACCCATATTTTTTTATATCATAAGATAGCAAACAAGCAGATGGGTCTCCTGATGAAAAGAGTCAACCATCGCCTATAGACACCAAAGATGTTAATGGTGCGTTGCTATCTCGTGGCGAGGTCTAATGCCACATGCATAAGTTTACCGGCTACCTTACCCTCCACACCGGAACACGACAGCGACAAGCACTGACGTTGCGGCAGGAATAGGTAAGGCGGTGGTACCAGACCCGGGCGAGACAATGCAGAACTCTACCACCTAGTAGCCACGATGGTAGTGACTCGATAGCCAAATCTGCTTGTTTGCTATCTTATGATATAAAAAAGTGGACTTTTCCAAAGTGAAAAATTTATTAGACTATTTTCTCTGATCGAAAAAGTAACGTAAAAGATGGCATCTGAAATTCTCTTAAATGTTATTGTTTTTCGCATTTATATTATTAATAAGTATAGATTTCAATTTGCAGTACACTGTTAAACTGTACGCAAATCATCTTAAAGTCTGAACAATCGCTATAACACTAGTCTTGGATGGACTCTTCTGTATTGCTGAACTTTTCCGCAGTAACAAATTTATTTTATTTAATACCAGCTATGCCCGCGACTTCGTCCGCGTGGAAAATTTTTCTAAAGACAGTTCCAGGGTTTTACCCACACAGTTCCCGTTCCCGCGGGATTTCTGGGATAAAAAATATTTTATGTCTTTTTATGGGTATCAAAATATCTTCGTACCAAATTTCAGCAAAATCGGACCTGTGGTTTAGGCGTGAAAAAGAGACAGACAGACAGCTATTTTCACATTTATAATATTAATATGGATTTTAATGTAATAATATTTGATATAATTAAAGATAAAAATAATCAATTTTTTTTGTTTGGGTCCTCCGCCTGTGACTTACGTAATTCGCGAGTGCCCATATACAAATATTTATGTATTTACTAGCTACACCGTGCAGCCCGCTGCACTACAAACGTTTTTGATGAATCCCGCGGGATAATCTAAAATTTCCGAAATAAAATGTAGCTTATGTGCTATCCCAGGTCAACAATTTTTGTCAGGTCATCAAAAAAAGACAGATTTGAATGAAATTTGGCACCTGTGTGCCAAATTTCATTCAAATCTGTTTAGTAGTTTTTGCGTCGTCGAATAACAAACATACATCCATCGATCCCAACATCAAAACTTTCCCATTTATAATATTAATATAGATTTTCTTTTACTTATTTGGTATCTGAATCAAGCGCTGAACACCTTCTTTCAGTATGTATAATATAAGATTGAGGCAAAGGCGTGAAGAAGAGACAAATAGACAGACAGACAGAATTACTTTCGCATTTGTAATATTAGTATGGATAGATACTATTATTTAATGGACTCTTCTATATTGAATGAACTTTTCCAAAATGAAAAATTTATTGTACTATTTTCTTTGATCTTTCTATATCAAAGAAAATAGTCCAATAAATTTTTAACTCTCCGATTTTAAGAAGTAATTTAAAAGACGTAAGGTCAGATGAACTTAGTTTTCGAATTTTGTTGTTCTTTCTAATATTTGATCGGGTCTTCAATTATTTACTTGCTAAATTTCATTAACACTAGTTCAACAATTAAGCCGTGAAAGTGTAACAAATAGACACACAGACTTCCGCATTTATATTAATAGTAAATAAAGATTGCAAATTGTAGTACACTGTTAAAATAGTACGCAAATTGCACTAATAGTACCTAACCTGTTTCCCTGTGTTGGTTCCGGGCTCCTTTGAAGAATAGACCAACTGCCGTTCTGCCAGGCAGGTCGTAAAAGGCGACTGATTGGCTATGCGTGTCACTACCATCGTGGCTACTAGGTAGTAGAGTTCTGCATTGTCTCGCCCGGGTCTGGTACCACTGTCTTGCCTATTCCTGCCGCAATACCGTCTGTGCTTGTCGCTGTAGTGTCCTGGTTTGGAGGGTAAGGTAGCCGGTAAACTTATGCATGTGACATTAGACCTCGCCACAAGATAGCAACGCAACATTAAAACCTTTGGTGTCTATAGGCGATGGTTGACTCTTTCCATCAGGAGACCCATCTGCTTGTTTGCTATCTTATGATATATAAAAAAACCTTCTAAAAGTAAGGAGTAACACCTTGAACATTCGTTTTAATACTATTCTTAATGGACTTTTCTAAAGTGAAAAATTTATTGGACTATTTTCTCTGATCTAGAAAGTAATGTAAAAGACGTGCATCTGACCTAATTTCTCGAATCCCTAGCACGGGCTCATTTCGAAATCGATACAACACGATTTTTCCTTCTTATTTCTAGGTATCAGAACTTGCATCTACTTTTATTTTTACCTGATTATGCTTGTAGAAGGGTTATTTTTTGAGTTTTTGTAAGTATAGGAAATTTATAGTACGTATATATGTATGTGTATTTCGTTTGGTTTGCATCTTAGAGACTTTATGGGTTTAAACTTAAAAGGTGTCATTAGATTTCTCATAATTGTGAAAATGACAGTAATTTCTACCCGATTGCTCAAGAAAGAGGCTTATATTTTTTTAAATTAGATCGCATTCGGGATTTTTCGTTTTTTAAATATTTATTTGTTAAGTCAATACTGTTTAATAAATTAATACTGTTTAATAAAAATTGACAAATGGACCTTATTAAAGATGTTTTTAAAATAACATAAATACAAGTTAAGATTTTACTAATTGCCTACGACATTCAGTGTTGAAAGCATAAAATCTATCCCAAAGTAGACCTATTTAAGTTCACTATTCAATTTCGATAAAAGATCGTGATAGCACCACAGTTGAGTGGAATATTATTATACACTTGAGGCCCGTTCCTTTTAGCGGCGAACGGCAACTTTTCTTTGAACTTATGGAACTGCCGGTTCTGTTTAGCTTTATCTTGTATAAATTTTCTATATCCTGAATTGTAATCTTTAGACCAGATCTATCACGAGGTGAGCAGAGAGAACTGAGTGTCATATGTCACGATCCTTTCAGATTTATCTTATTTCCTCCAGTTTTAAGATATGTTTTATACATACCATCGGTTATGAAGATTCTTGACACCACTTTTGGACAGCACCCAATCAATATGATCATGGGATGTTAGTCTAATGGCCAATTGCACTAACATTATCTTAGCTTAGAACAATCCTATATAGTATGCTATCACTTCTTGTCTTAAATGAAAAGAATGTGACAGCATTTAGTATTGGCCTAAGCTAAGACAATGTTAGTGCAATTGGCCATTAGGTACCTATATCCTTGCATATATGCATTGTATATATTTCGCAGTGAAATTGTCAATAGCCGTTAAATTATAATCTACTTAGGGATTTTATAATGTGGTTAGGTTAGGTTAACGGTTAAATTATAACATCACTTGGGTAGATTATAATCTAACGGTACTGACAATTTCACTGCGACATATACATGTTACCGGCCAAATCTGATTTCAGGCCAAACTAGTTTATTCTAGGCCAAATTGGTTCATCCTACGTATGTCAGAATAAACTAATACATATAGCTATATAGCCTAGGACAATCTAATTTGGTCTAATACTTTAGACTAGTTTATAATAGGCCGAACTGATTTTGAATTATTATTCAAGTATTTTAAGGCTTATAAAATAAAATAAATACAATTATATGCCCAATATTTATTCAAATGTTTTGTGTAACTAATAAAAAGGTATTGCTTATAAAAAAGGATATTTCGAAAACATTTACGAAAATTCAGAATCAAACTGAAAGTGAATTATTTTGATATACTCTTGATTGACATCATTTTATCCAGTAAAAAAAATATAATTAAAAAATGGTTTGAAAGGGAACAAAACAAGGCCATTGGGGAAGAAAATCTAGTTTTGCAGTAATTTGAATAGCAGTAATTGAATTTAAAAATTAAACCAACTTTAAATATCTGGCAACTATTCGGACATACGGACATACGGACACACAGACATACGGACATACGGACACATAGATACACGGACACATGGCCACCAGGACACCAGGACACACGGACGCACGGACACACGGTCACACGGAAACACCGACACAGTGACACACAGACACTAGGACACACGAACACACGGACACACGGGCCCACGGACACACGAGCCCTTGGACACATGGACACACGGTCACACGAACACACGGTCACATGGACACATGGACACATGGACACATGGACACATGGACACATGGACACATGGACACATGGACACACGGACACACGGACACACGGTCACACGGAAACAATGAGAGGTTTAAATGTGTCATGAGTAAGTAGTAGATTATTAGATTTTTGCAACGTATCTATTTGTATCTTCCTCGTATGGTATCTTACGTATACCTTACGTATTTCCACTGCCACAACATCAGTATTTGTCACTGTAGTGTTCCTGATCGAGGGATAAATCAACAGATAAACTTATACAAGTGGCAATATCACACCATTAAAATCCTTGGTGTCTATAGACGATGGTTATCTCTTCCTATCAGAAAGACAAAAAACATACAGACGAATGGATAACCTCCTACATTTGGAAAATTGGTTGAAAAATCGAAGCAATTAACTTTAAAATGAAATACTATACTATTCAAGATAATATGACCCCAATGTTAAGTTCTCGGGCTTTAAGTCATGCCCCAAGCCACTTTAGTCCGGAAATCCGATTAGTTACCATACAACGAGCGCAATATACGCATGTTTATCCTTGAATATAACAAATATAGGCAAAGCTGGTATAATCCTTCGGGTATTCTTATCATGGCTCAAACAAGACTCAATGGTCCATGGAAGCGGCAGACTAAAATAATATTAATGTTGAGACACGAGTCACGCTTGGCTTGACGCCAACCGTACTGCTGTATCAGTTCGTTTGATGTAATTTAAACAGAAATCTTCTGGATTTGGTTGTAATTAAATATACAAGATGTTTGTTTCCGATGTTAAAGAATGTGAATAAACATTTTTTATATCATAAGATAACAAATAAGCAGATGTCTTTCCTAATGACAAGCAACAATTATCAAGAAATCAGGAATAAAAACATCCGTGTGGTGGAACATCAGATAGCGACGAAGATCATTACTATAAAAATATTAATTTCAAGTTCTATTCGAGGTACAGAGAAAATAATTATTAGGATGTACATTTTTATTATGATTTTTTATCGATAAAAGTCAAAAATCCTACTTTACAAAATTACATCAACACCTTTATTTTATTTACAATGATTTATAAAAATATGTAATAATAATAGCAAGCTGCAATAATAATAACAGTCGTCACGTAGACTATACATTAGACACTGTATAGCCATCATATATACACTATACATAAAAACCGTACGCTTTTTTTAACGTTATGGTCGTTTTTTGTCGGCTAGGATACCCTTCCACAACGCCCCATAAGCAAATTTGTTCCAAAAAATATTCAATTAAACTCTTTACACGTCTACAATTTTAAAGCTGCTACCGGATTAGAAAAACGGCCACTAGCGCCTATCAATACTAAAGTTCAAAAGAAAAGAGAGAAGGAGAAAAGAGAAGAAGAAGAAGTTAATGGGGCGTTGATATATACGTGATTGGCTAGAAATCCCATTGCAAAACTCGAGTAGAGTTAGAAAGTAAATACTTAGAAACTAAATAACCACACACACACTTAGAAAGTAAATAACAACATGAACAAAAAATACTGCTTAGTAGTGACATTGGACGTCAAAAAAAATGTAACTCGAAGCTCAATTGGATAATATGTGCGTGGCTCTAAATAGATTGGGCGTACTGTTGTACCTGAAAAAAACGGTTAAAAATGATTTTGAAAATAGACTTCATAAATACGACACGGATGAGGGAACGTAAGAATATGTTATCACAAGATGCGTGCTACAAAGATTAGTACTAGGCCCAATCTTGTAGAATGCCATGTACGACGCCTTCTAAGCCTCAACTTACCTGCAGGTGCTGGTAGGGCAAGTAATGGTAGTAGGTAGGGTACTGAACTCACCGCGTTTGCTAATGATTATTACCATTGTCGCCATCTATCTGGAAGAGGCTACTTTTTACGAGCCATTTGCAGCTATCCAAGGATGAACAGAGAGAGCGGGACTTACTCTAGCTGAACATAAGACAGATGCCATACTTATCACCAGCCGTAAAACGGTAGAGGTAACGGTGACGGTGAAGGTAAAAAGGTTTCGCTCGTTAGTCTAACGAACGGAATTCATACTTTCGCCACGAAATTAACCATAACAAAAACCATTAAATATTTTGGTGCTATTTAGGATGCCCAAAACTTAATCAGTTTGACAACCGAGAACGTAGCCTAGCAGAATGGTAGGAGGAGTGGTATGTAACTACCAAAGGGCAATGGACACATCCCTTGATCGCACAGATTATTTGTTGGGTAAACCGCAAACATGGGGAACTTAACTACTATCTGACACCAATATTGTCCGGCACCGGTACTTCCGCGTTTACTTACATCGCTTTAGATACGAAAATTCACCGTACTGCACTTAGAGCTGCAATGTAATGGAAGATACGGAGCACGTCTTTTTTCAACTGCTTCAGACATGAACGCTACAAGATGCAGAAAATATTCGAAGGGGTAGTAACGAAAAGGAGAGTTTCATGCTGATATCGGAAATAAATTGGTACGCGGTAAGCAAAGGTCAGCATTTGTAACTCGGGTGTAAAAGAAACTCCGAGAAAGGGAGCAAGAGAGAAGACAAGAATGGTCAACAATAATTTTATTATATCCAATGCTACATAAAGAAGAGCTGGAAAAGCTAAGCCACCCCATGAAGTAATTCTTAACGCCGGTTTCGCAAATGTATTTATGGTAGTAGGGAGCAAGAAACGGAGTTTACTCGGTAGAGCCTTTAGTCTATTTCTACAGGAGTCTGACACTACTTATATGTAGTGCGTAAATGCATTCTCCGATCTCGAAAAAAACTCACTTATAGGCGCGTGTTTGAGTCCATGGGCAAGCAACAATAACTCCCGCAAAAATCATCCGATTCTGATTGGACTTGCAGCAGCAGACGCAGTTTTTAAGGAGAAGAGCTGCGTTGATATTGGAAGCCATAGGTCCATATATTTCAAAATTATTTTACAGATCTGAAGGGGCTTTATGATAAGCACAGACCACACAAATACTAATAGACACGGTGTTGGGCGCAAAATGCGTAGCCGCTCATTTGAGCAAGTGTATGTAAATGTCAAACGCTTGTAGATATATTATGTCGTTAAAAAATAGAAATATGCCATATTCTGTTATTTTATTATGTTGAATGAAAAGCTGAAGATTAATGAATAACTCTGGAGTGACTTTATTTCATCGTTAAGTATTATAACATTACAATTCTGGATGTAATGCAAGCGATACTGACAACCTAAAAAAATTGCCTTGAAAGGCGTATCCAGTTTAATCCATGGTTATAAGCAACACCTTTAACTTTTTTAAAACTATCACTTTTAAATGACAAGATCGATTTGAACCTTTTAAAAGATATCCAACGACGTCATCTCGCTCACAAAACCGATTGGTAAAAATATCAAAATTATATCTAACACTTCTGAAAAGAAAAAAAGAAAAATTTCAAAACGTTTCAATGAAAACTTTCGAACAAATTTACAGATTTCGGTAAGATTTGAAATACCCAACGCATTATTACTAGCAAAAAGTTGATACGTTTTTGGAAGTTATTGGAATTAGTCTGAAAATTGTTTAAAAGTATTGATTCGGCTACTGTTTTTGAGGCTTCTCTTTAATTTCTCAAAACCTAAGGGATCAATCGGTTAAAATTTTAACAAAGTCTAGGTTTAGTAGAACCTAATCGAATGCCGTTAACCGTTTTTCGATCGGTTAAACCAGTGTTTCCCAATCTTTGTTCTGCCATGGCCCGGTAATTTTCGCACTGCCACTTTGTGACCCACTTACTTTTAAACTTAAGCTGGTTCCATTAGATAAAATAATATACATTTATTAATAGCAAAAAGGTTTTGTTAGTACTATGTTGGTTTCATCTATTTAGTCACTAAATTTTAGTGAGAAGTAATGGAGCTGCTGCTTATTTTGTACTAAAGAATCCAAGTTCACGGGAAATGACGAAAGTTTTATCCTAAGCTCTGGTTCCATTTCAAGTCGGTTTCTAATTTATTTTTAAGGTAAACTAGTGTTGAAAACCCAGCTTGAAATTTATAAGTTGTGAAAAAGAAATTAAAAGTGTTGTTGCTTGATAAGCTAATTTTGTTTATTATTGACGACAAGAAAACGAAAAATCTATCAGTAGTCGATCGATAGTAGGTAATATTTTAATAACAAAGAGGAAATGTTGAGACCTGGATTTTTATTTTGATGGCCTGGTACCGGGTCGCGACCCGGTGAATGGGAAACGCTGGGTTAAACCATTCAAAAATTATAAAAGTTTATCTTACAGACAGACACACACACATATACGAATATACATACACACACACACTCATATAGATATATACATATATACTGAAGTCATAGTCAAAATAGACAGAAACGTTTCATAGTACCTCAAAACGTGGAGATTCGACGATTGGACAATCGGGGTGAAAACACTAACAAAAACACTAGCGGGAATTTAAAAAAATATATGCTTATTTCTTACAAGAAAATGTTAATGGACTTTACAGTTTTTAATTCAAAAAGCTCTTTGAACTTGTAACTTTGTAAATAACTATTCATTCCGCACGTTCCGGAAAGCAGGGAACTAAGCAGTTTATTCATTTAAATTATGACTGCATAATGTAAAACAACAATGAAATTATCAACTCCCAGTTTTAATATTTGTTTGAGAAAATGAGAATTTAAGAGCAATGTATCGTCACTTTGTTTTTAGGTAACTATTTTATTTTCAGAGACACGATTTTTTCCTTTCCTTTGCAGTGGGTTTAAAATAGAACCATTACAATTTTGGTACATTTCTTCATCGGCGTCTCACATTACGTATCAACATTATTATAGTCGTAATTTGTATTTCATATATAGGCGTAAAACTTGGTTTGAAATCTGGAGCTGGAAGCCTAAAGAAAAGATAAGCTAAACAAAGATGGCGACCAACGAATTAGTGCTAATGAAAATAGATGAAACGCGAAGCCTGATCAGAACGTTGGAAGATCGTCAAAAGAAGATGATAGGTTACCTAATACGATATGACAATTTCATTAACAATATCGTAGCAGGAAAAGAGAAGGAAAACAAGAAAGATTAAGTACAAGGATAAGCTATATCGCAAGTGAAGAAAAAATAAATGTGTTGGATAAGTGAGTAGATCAAGAAAGCAATGTTGGATAGGAAAAGGTGCAGGAAGTTACACCGCCAAATAGACGCTAAGCCTACAAGAGCCTGCTTAAATTACATGATGAATTTATAACTTACTAAAATTATAGTTAAAATATTTCAGAAACTGATTGCGATTAATCAGAAATCGCTCCAATTTTCGGTTAAAATAAATAATTTTATACAACACTAGCTGCTGCGTGTAGGTTGTAGCATTTTATTTTGTGGAATCTCGCGGGAACAACTCATTTTTCTGAAATAAATAAATAATAAAAGGATCTTAGTGACCGCCCCGTTTGTCGAGTTGTTAGCGAACCATTCGATAACTTTTATAATGCAGCGGGATATACAGTGAAGCTAGTCTATGTTAATATTATAAATGCGAAAGTTTGGATGTTTGGATGCATGGATGGATGTATCGATATTTATTACTCAAAACGCACAAACTACTAAATGGATTTGGATGAAATTTGGCACACAGGTAGCCGATGAATTAGATCACATATCTGATTCATCGTCTATCTGTCACATAGGATAAATAACAATTATTATTATAAATATCACTAGACAAATTACACAAATTGATCTGACCCCAAAGCAAGCAATTTATTTTGCTTGAAGTATACCCATACTTCAGTCAGTCAGACAGTCAGCCAGTCAATAATACCAATACATAGAGATACATATATAAATGCTCAAATATATTTAATAAACACCTAAACTCAGAAATATAAACATCTATGCTCATCACACAAATGTTTGTCCCTGTCGGGAATCGACCCCGAGCCCCATCGTTTCGTCGTTAGGCTCGCAAACCACTCGAAAAATGGGGTAACAGGTCGATTGGTTAGCCAAGATTGTTCAGTGATTTGCAGGTACATGAAACAGTATTAGCAATCCATAATAAAGTTCATAAACTAGAGCAGGAGGTATTTAATTATAAACTGCAATGAGATTTACCGCTTCACATAATGTAGGAGAGCGTATTAGCCTAGTTAATGGACCTAACGTAGATGTACGTCGAGCAATGCCCGATTTCATAGTGTCGCCATTACAAAAAACATTTAATATTGTAGACCTCTATAAGCACCCGCTTTGCAATAAAATTGCCAACTACCTATCACATTTTGGGACTTTGCATCTTAGGCTAATCATGGGTGTCCATGATGTGCCTCTGCTTATCTCTTCGGAGATAAGAGCTTGAAAAGAGAGATAGAGGTATCTATAATTATAATTATTATTAACCCTTTATTGCACACGAATTACAAAAAGTAAACATAATGACAATATTTGTGCAAAAAGCAGGCTCTAAAGAAATTACTTTCAGCAAGCCCAAAGTAAGATAAAAAAATAAAATAAGGTAAAAAAACACGTGTACCAAAATAAAAGAATAAAAAACAAAAGAAACGTAACTAATGAAATAATACAACATATCATCTAACTACTTACTAAATCTATAAATAAAATAACTATGAAATGGGTAAGTAGTGCTGTTTCAGGCGATTCTTAAAGATATCTAGTGATTCACTTATTCTGATGGAATGAGGCAAAAAATCCCAAAACCTAACAGCACAACGGCGACCAATTCAAACTTTTTTTCATATCATAAGATAGCAAACAAGCAGATGGGTCTCCTGATGGAAAGAGTCAACCATCGCCTATAGACACCAAAGATGTTAATGGTGCGTTGCAATGGCGACCCATTGCGGCAGGAAAAAGTAAGGCGGTGATACCAGACCCGGGAGAGACAATGCAGAACTCTACCACCTAGTAGCCACGATGGTAGTGACTCGATAGCCAATTGGTCGCCTTTTACGACCTGCCTGGCAGAACAGCTGTTCATCTATTTTACTAAGGAGCCCGGAACCAACACGGGGAAAAACTTTAACTTATTTTAAATTAATATTAGGTAATATTAATATTAATATTGGCTTAAAATAATGTCAAGTATTTGGTTAAAGTAATAATTTTAGGTAAGGTAAGGTATAAGTAATAATATTAGGCAGTTGGCCTATTCTTCAAAGGAAGCCGGGACCAACACGGCGAAACTTAAACTCAAAAACTTAAACTTAAACTCAAAAAATGTTTTATTCAAATAAATTTTACTGACACTAGACTATATCTAGCGATAACCGAGACCGGCGGCTTTTCGTGCTCGTCCGAGGCACGGAAGTGGCTATACACCACTCCGCTAGACTCCGGGCTGCTACTAAGATTTTTTTCGAGAAAAACCTATAAAAAAACCTCATTAAAACTTTTGCTCGACTCGATCCTCACGATCCGAGCCGAATAGGCAGTCATGATGTGTCTGTTGTTAAACTTAGATTTTTTTTTATATTTCAGCCTTCTTTAGTCGAGTTTTGACCAAAGAGTGATCGCTAGTTAATCGATAATCCAAAAAAGTTTGATAAATTTCTTGTTACTTACAAGGTGTTGAGTTCTGGTACGTTTGTCGTGGGTCTGATACTCGTACCACCAGCTTATCTGTTTATGCCGTGATAACATCAGTGTTTGTCACTCTAGTATTTCAGTTCGGCCCATCTACTTTGAGGAACTTGTGAAGACACCGGTAAACTATAGGCTTTCGCAGGATTCGCTCAAGCATGGTACGGGAGGCGGAGGTCTCTGGAAATTAGCCAGTAACATAATTTCTGCATGGCTTTTAGCGAACGAGTGTTGTTAAATGTATCGTCGGACCCCAATTGGGGATGACTGTAGATTGCCGCTTCAGGCTAGAGTATCAGGGGACATAGGTAAAGAAATAAAAAACTTGTAGGAAGTCAAGGAATGCATAGAGAAGAGAGCTTCAGAGCAGACTCTGTGCATCTCCCGCAAGTAGACTCATATAACCAAGAGATTAGTAGGGCTATGGGTTGGTGGTGAGTCTATAGTGTTTCGGTTTGAAGCGTAAGGTAGCCAGCAACCAAATACAAGTTGTACCTATTACCATCCTATTGCATGGAGCAACTTACCATTAACTTCTTTGGTATTTACAGGCGATGGATCTCTTTCATGAAAACCATGAGCTTGTTTAATATCTTATTGTTTTATATTATGAGATAGCAAAGAAGCAAATGGCGCTTGGAAAGAAAAATCATCGACTCTATAGGCGATAGTGCCATTCCGCTATACGCCATTAACATCTTTGGCGTGTGTCGGACCACATACATAAGTCAAACAGCTACCATACCCTCCAAACCGGAACATGATAATGAGATAACGACAAGTGTTAAAGCTATCGTGGCAGGAATAGGTAAGGCGATGGTACCAAATCCCGTGTATTTGACGTTGCGAAACTTTACTACCTAGTAGTTACGATAGTATAGATACGTATAGCTATTTGATCGCCATTTACGACCTGCCTAGCAAAACAGCAGTTGGTCTATTCTTCAAAGGAGCTCGGACTTACACGAGATTACATTGTATAGTGCCCTATCAGTAAACCTCTACTGTACGGAGAGATAGGAAGAAACATTCATACCAATACTCCCTGCAATTTACATTAAGTAACAAAAACTCTCTCTAAGCCGAAAGGGGTATACAGGTAGACCAATCATATTTTCAACTAACTCGTAGGTATGAGTTTTTTCCATTCAAAAGATAGATCCCTGTGATAGACAGTTAAACAAATATCAAAACTGATAGTAACTTGGCCGAAACGTTGAACTTTACAAGTAAGTTCTATATACACGCGGTTTGACTCGTTTATATTTTTAAAAATGATAGTGGAACGCGTTAGTTTAAACGATTATAAAGCTGATAGTGTTCCGTTTATCACAACTTGGGTATGAAACCCTAGAAACAATTGACTGTTTGGTCTATCAATACCTTTCCTAAACCACAATATACAGGACAGGCTAAGATTGGAAAAATTACAAATTGACCAACAGATATAAGTATATGTAACTTTATAATCATCCACTTGAAAAGGGGTCTTAAAAATTTTATAAGTAAATAAAATATACATCGTAGTTCGTATTAAATTCAAATGAATATTCAACTCAGAAATTGAACCTGAACCCCATCGATTGCATAATCAGAATCGACAATAACTTGATCCAAGGTAGTACAATAAGGAACTAGTTAGAACTAAAGGTTGGATAAAAGATGGATAAAAGATACTTAAATTGAATCCACTAATTCCTACTTCAATTCACTCAATAAGGCTTCAACTTGGAACTGTGACTGCTAATTGGACAGCATTACCCATCAATTCCACTCTAACAACATTACGAGGCAGATGCCTTCGTCGTAAACTCTGACCTTTATGACACATTATGTATCTTCTGTCACTGTTTACACCAATAAACTCAGATAATGGCGTCGTTTCCAAACTTGAATTTTATGACCCTTTGTTTTTATTACGTGAAGCTTAGTATTATCAAGCAATTTTCTGGGTCTTGTATATATTATTAGAGTCGTCTTAGATATATTATAAAATATTTTTAGAGCCGCTTGCTTAACCTTCCTAAATATGTTTCAGTGTTATTTTTAAATCTACAATCATTATTTCATAATTATACAATCATCAGTTTCATAGAACATTTTCTGGGTCTCAAATTGTTTAGACATTCCTAAATATGTTTAGATGATTTTTATAAATCTAAAATCATCAATTGATTGCAAATCATCATTTTTCCCTTGCAATATTATATTAAAGTGTAAACCTCATCAATAAATTCAGATAATGGCATCGTTTACAAACTTGAATTTTATTATCTTATATTTTTATTACATGAAGCTTAGTAGTATTATTAAGCAATTATCTTGGTCTTGAAATATCTTTAGAGTCGCTTGCATACATTTCCTAAGCATTTCAAAGTAATGTTTATAAATTTAAAATCCTAATTATTATCAGATCGTAACTTTGTCTTGCTCTATAATGTTAAAAATTAAAATTCACCAACAAATTGAAATAATGGCGTCGCTTTAAAACTTGAGCAATTTTTCTTCATCAATCTTATTAAACAATTTTCGGAGTCTTAAAATATTCTTCAAGTCGCTTGCACCGATCTCCTAAACCACCAAACTCCTAAAAGTGCTATTTATAAATCTAAAACCTTCATCATGAAGTATTTTCTTTATCAGTATTCTAAATGTCAGATGCAAAAGTTTACCCAAATACCTTTCCCTCCAAAACCAGAACACGACAGTAACAAGCACTGACTTTATTGAAGAAGGAATGGGTAAGGCGGTGGTACTAGACCCAGGCAAGTCAATGCAGAAATAAACCACTTACTAGCCACGATGGTAGCGACTCGCATAATCAATCGGTTGTATTTTACGGCTTACCTGACAGGATTCGGGCCCCTTTGAAGAAAACACTATCTGCCATTCAACCAGGCAGTTTGTAAAAGGCAGAATGGCAGACGGTCTATTCTTCAAAGAATCAACTAGGGCAAAGTAAGATTTAAAAAAAGTGTTTTTATTATGATATATTTTAAATTAGAAGTGAAAGGTAAAACCACATATTATAAACGCGCGTAACTTTAATAACCGAACAACACAAATGAAACCAGACATAAATATTTGTATTCGAGGCGAAGGTGAGAATTGGTTCTTATTAAATATGAAATTTATAACTTATGAGCTACATTTCTTATCCCTGCAAATCCGCATAAATTCACACGCCATATTTTTTCCTAACGTACAACTTATCTTCTTCTAATGTTGGAATGAAATGATTTAGGAATGACTTCGCCGACAGGTATGAAATACTTTTCAATTTTTATGATACATTACACTCTGGAATTTACTTTTGGATTCATGTTCCCACAAGTAATTTACCGTAAATGCCTTCAATATTTTATTTTTTATTTGACTTGAAAATTTGAGTATAAAAAAACGTCGAGTTTAACGTATTCGCTTAACATGCATACTGATATTTCTTACACATGGAGTAGACGCATTAAGCAAAATCTCGCATACTGTATATATATACATATTATCTCTACGTGCAAAGTCTAAGTGAATAACTTGGTACTACCACCGCGCGCTTGTAAGTCAATAGGCTTATGTCCACTAAGAATAAATCTGGGAGCGTCACGTCACGCCGTGGTAAAACGTCAACTTGAAGTCATCATAGAAACCACAGTGTATGTGATGTAGATAGTGCAGATCGTTTTTGCGGTGTATTTTAATTTCAAATCTCCCTCCCCCATTTTTCCACCGTGTTGGTCTGGGCTCATTTGAAAAACATACATCACAAAACAGAATCAAGAAATATTGTTCGTGAAGTTAAATAAATTTATGTTCATTTTTTCAGTCGAAATCGTCAAAAAGTGTCGAAATGAGAGCGTTAAAAAAAATCTGTGGTGTAACACTCGCAGATCGCGTTCGTAATACTGAAGTGAGAGAGAGAGATTGGGATTGAAAGAAAGTATCGGTGTAAGAATGAGAAAGGGCATGCTCCGTTGGTTGGTTAAAAGAATGGCAGATGTATGGTTAACAAAACAGATGTACAATGCGAATGTGAATGGATGTAGGTACCGGAGGAGACCAAGACTGACATACCATGATCAAATCGGTCGGATGCTGTCCGAAGGTTGTGTCAAGAGTCTTCAAAACCGCCGTGTTTGTATGAAGAGAGTTATGAATGTGCATGAAGCAAGGCAAGTCTGTCTGGACTGTGACATATTATGGCATCCAATTCTCTCTGCTTAAGGGATATGTTGTTGTTGTATGTTGTCATTTTTCAGTTCGTTTTAATAACATTCATTTCAATTCATTTCAAGTTCATTTCAATGAATTATATTCTTCACAACTCTTATTAGAAAATAAGAAGCGTAAGATAATATAAAATCATACGCAGATTGGCATTTGACTATAACGCTGTTATACTGTTGCTATAAATTCTATGGAAGAACATGTTTGGACGTGCCTCATTTAGCGTGAGTTTAGCGATGTATTAACAGAATTGTGGTCTTGATAATTGGCAATTCGTACTCAGCCTGTTCATTTGTGTTTCGCCCTGTTTATATTTCAGACGTGCTGGCTGCATTGTTTTGTTGATGTGATCTGTTTAAATTCAACCGATGAGAGATTTCTACTCTACAATATTCTGGATAGTGATGGAGGCTAAATATGAAAACAACGAATTTTTATTACGTACGTATTTAGGGTTCCAAAGTCTTACAAGGAGGGTCCATTCGCTATGTCCAACTTTCCTCCGTTCGTCTGCCGCTTAGCTCAGAGATCGTTAGTAATAGCAAGCTGTAATTTGGGTAAGTTTTGCTGACGTGACTAATATGAATATAAACTCTTGAAATACGGGGATATTCAGTCTTTTAGGGTTCTTACTAATAAAATATTTCACAGAGTGTATACAGGTACTATAACCATTGCATAAGAACAACACCACTATAGTGTGCACGGAACTAGTTGGCCGCGCGTTAGGTATGTGAACGGTGGGGCGGAGAGGCAGGGGCGCTTGCTGTCATTACTCAGTGCGGCGCCGTACTTTGCGACGGCAACACGCGTTGAAAGTTCCGGCTAGTTTAGACAAAACGCACATAAGATTGCAATAGCGAGATGAGTCCGCCGATAAAAAGACAATCTAAGGAAATAATATTTAAAGTGCATACATTTTTTAATAAACGGAAAGCCGATGTCAATAGTTTAGAATATAAAACTGATGCGAATATACATAAACTAGTAGCAGAAGCAACAGGGATATCAGAACGAAGTGTTAGGAGAGTGATTGCTGAAAGTAAAAAATCGTTGCAAAATACAGGGGAAGCAAGATTTAGTTCTCCACGTAGACCAAAAGAAATAAAAAAGAAAATACAGTTGATGACTTTGATTTAGCAGTGATAAGAAGAAAAATAAATCAGTTTTATACGGTAGAGAAAAAAATTCCAAGTCTACGAAAACTAAATGCTGTGTTAAAAGAGGATAATATTTTAGACTGCGGATTGACTTTTTTAAGAACACTTTTGCACAAACTGGGATATTCATTTAAAAAATGTAAATCGAAGAGATGCCTTTTAATAGAGAGACCAAATATTGTTGAATGGCGAGTGAAATATATGAGGGCTATAAGAAAATTCAGAGAAGACAAACGAAATATATTCTTTTTGGACGAAACTTACGTTAACCAAAGTCACAATGTCCAAAAATGTTGGCAATCTTCGTCGGAGCCTGGAATTTATACAGATATAGGCAAAGGAAGGCGTTTGATAATAGTTCACGCTGGTAGCCGGAACGGGTTAGTTGACGATGCTTTGCTAATTTTTAAATCAGATTCAAAAACGGGGGATTATCATGGAGACATGAACTCTACAAATTTTTACAACTGGGTTGATCAAAAATTAATACCTAAACTTCCACCTAACTCAGTCATAGTTATGGATAATGCTGCCTATCATTGTGTGCAAGTTGAGAAGAAACCGACTATGTCCAGTTTGAAAATTAATATGCAGAACTGGTTGCAAAATCATAATGTAACATTTTCTCCCACGATGATCAAAGCTGAACTCCTGAGGTTGATTAATGCGACCCAATCAGAAAAAATATTCAAGATTGACGAGATTCTGAAAGCTGCAGGTCATACTGTTCTCAGACTACCTCCATATCATCCAGACCTCAACCCGATCGAGCTTGTGTGGGCAAATATTAAAAATTGCCTGGCCAGAGATCACATTAATGCTACATTGGACGAGAAAATGACAATACTAACAAGGCTATTTTCCGAATTCTCTGCCGAACAATGGCAAAAATGCGATGACCATGTACAAAAAAATGAACAGGAATACTGGAATCATGATATGAAATTTGATACTATGATGGACCAAATCATTATAAGTTTACAAGATGATTCTGAATCAAGTTCAGAGAGTTCAGAATCAAGTGATTCTGAGAATTGAGTTTGTTTGTTTGTTTGAACGTGGTAATCCCAAAAACTACTAAACCGATTTGAATAATTCTGATTTTTATTATATAATACACATATTTAATACACATCCATAACTCATCATTATCTCGTTTCGTGGTCATTTGGAGGCAAAAGCAAAGCTTTCGTCCAAGAAACTTGTTCTGAACAGGGCAAATATTTATTCTTTTCAATAAATGAAAAAATATTGTTCACGATATCTTCAGATTGGTCATCACTGTCTAAGCTCATGTGCATTGCGAGCAGTTGACAACCCGCCCCCTTACCCCTGTCACCACATAAGGCGCGGCCAACTAGTTCCGCGCGCACTATAATAAACATTTGTTATACTTTTTTTTTTCATAAGATACCAAACAAGATGGGTCTCCTGATGGGAAAAGTCAACCATCATCTATAGACACCAAAGATGTTAAAGGTGCGTTGATATCTTGTGGTGAGGTCTAATGTCACATGCATAAGTTTACCGGCTACCTTACCCTCCAAACCGGAACACGACAGTGACAAGCATTAACACTATTGCGGCAGGAATAGATAAGGCGGTGGTACCAGACCCAGGCGAGACAATGCAGAACTCAACCACAAGCTTGTGTCAACAATCAAAATGGTGACTCGTTATGTTTCGTCTGTTAGTCAACAAGTGTGAATAATGGATTTCCGTTTTGTCTTTATTTTATTAGTTGTTATAAACATTTTAGATATTAAAAGTATTCATTTTTAACAGAAAATGTTTCTTTATATTATTAGAACTAAACAAGCCGATGGCTGATGGCTCTCCTGCTGGAAAGAGTAACCATCGCCTATCGAACACCAACTATGTAAATGGTACCTACGTTGTTGTGCGTGTAAGTGCCTTCCACTTATTCATTATAGTAAATTATATTTTTATAGATATATGTTTAATTGTATTTTCTTAAAAGTATACCAAAAATTATCGCCATGCATGCATAAAAATTATCGCCTCTGTGGTCTAGTGGTCCAGCGTTGGCGTTGACTACATGAGGTCCCGGGTTCGATTCCGGGGTCGGGCACATTAAAAAAAGTGTTTTTTCAGTTTTCTGAGAAACACAAAGTTGCCCGGGATTGGAAAGTGCCCGGTTGGCGATAGGCTTGCCAGCTATCACATTTGTGGGACCAAGTATCTTCGGCTAATCGTGGGTGCACTTGTTGTACCTCTGCCTACCCCTTCGGGGATATGGGCGTGAAGATACTTTTTTTATACCAAAAATTACTTCTAAATATGTGAATTAAAAATACTACGAAATGTACTATGTAGAACAAGTTCAGTATTTAGCTGTTAGGTAGTAGGTACCTGTTTATATATATTTGAAATGAGGGTTAGAGAGAGAAGCTGTTCGTCGTGCGTTCGGAAATTGTAACTATGAAGACGTTAATTCACGTACCCAGTCTAAATTTGAAAAAAAAAACTATTTGAATTACAAAAATTAATTTAAATAATTAATACTAAGTACGTGAAATAAATAGTAAGTTTTTAAAGTTATAAAGACATATTTAAGTTTTTCTGGCCGAGAGTGTTGTTTATTTCATACAACACGTCACGTATAATGGTTTCCGAACAGACGTATCGTGCGTTTAACGAGTGATTAGTTACCCAAGCTTTATAAGTTGATTATTGGTAGCCATGCTGTGTAAAGCCTGTATAATTCTTATACAGACTCTATACCCTGTAAAGCTATTACCATGGTAAACGGATGGATAACTTTTGTTTAATAGTAAGGCTGTTAAAGACATGCCGCTGTAGTTCGTGTTCGCTGTGACGGAACGAAGTGTTATCTAGCTTAAAAATTTAATATTTTTAGGTAAGTTAAAAGATAAATAGGAACGTTTTAAAATACCAAAATATATTAAATTTCATTAGTCAGTCCACACAAGACCAACGAGAAGTCAAAGTTACTATAATTATATTTAATTGACTTTAATTATTAATTGCCTCTGTGGTGTAGTGGTCCGGTCTCGGTGTTGATCACAGAGGTCCCGGGTTCGATTCCTGGGTCGGGCAATTCAGAAATGTGTTTTTTCAGTTTTCTGATAAAAACAACATTGCTCGGGATTGAAAGGTGCCCGGTTGGCGATAGGCTTGCCATCTATCACATAATGGGACCAAGTATCTTCGGCTAATCGTGGGTGCACTTGTTGTACCTCTGCCTACCCTTTCGGGGATACGGGCGTGAAAATACTTTATAATTATTAATTAACATATGCTTATTTTTATATGTTTAAAACACCCACCTTATATTGACCATAATATGTTATTTCCTTAATATTAGGTTATCATAGTCTATTACGTAGACTGCACAAATTTCTGTACTATGCAAATTAATTTAATGTTAGAGAGGAGATAGATTATTCTGCATACATTACACCTGGACGCTAAACAAGGTCGCTACTCGCAATTAATGAACTTCTGGCATCAACTAAAAGCTAATGCTCCTGACTAATATAATTTTCTACCTTGCTAACTTATAATGAAAAATGACGTTACAGTTTTCAGAGCTTTGCATAATTGGTGTTTACTTTTCAAGTAATTAGTGACTGTTACATAATCGTTAATTATTTTTAACTACTATTTAGCATATTTCTACATTCCTCATTTATATTAGCAAAAACTTTCTACTCTTTTTAAGATTTATTTTTTACTAACTGTTGCCCACGACTTCGTCCGCGCTGACTCAGTTTACTCCGCACAGCTCCTCCCCCGTAGGTGATAGCGTGATAATAGGTATGTAGCCTATATGTTGACCCGACCTGTTAGTAATATTCATGCAAAACTTGAAGTAAATCCCCCGGACATACATACAGACAAACTGAAAAATAGACAAAAATTCTAAAAACTATATTTTTGGCTTCGATATCGATTTAGATCACGCCTCAAGTATTCTTTTAAAAAAATATTCAATGTATAGTTTGACTTTCCTACGATTTTATTATATGTATAGATCATAAGACAACAAACAAGCAGGTGGGTCTTCTGATAGAAAGAGTCAATCATCGCCCATTGGCAACTAAGATGTTAATGATTTGTTTCTATCTTGTGGTGAGGTCTAATACCACATGCATAAGTTTACTGACAACTTTACATTCCAAACCGAAACACGACAGTAACAAAAAGGAATGAACACTGTTGTGGGAGGAATAACTAAAGCGGTAATACCAGTAACCAGACCCGAGTGACCCGAGCGATGGTGACTCGCATAGCCAATTGGTCGTCTTCTATAACCTGCCTGGTAGAACGGCAGTTGCTCTATTCTTCAAAAGAGCCGGGACCAACACTGGGGTACTACTAAGTGGCATCGTGACTACTAGGTGGTAATCAGAAATCAGAAATCAGAAGTACTTTATTCAATTAAACTGTTTACAAGTTATTTTGACGAGTCAAATATTTTTTTAAACTACTACCAGATAGGAAACGCGGCCACACACTGAGAAGATCCGGTGAAAGACACTCAGCGGGCTTGTTTTTTATTCATATCATTTTTTAAATAAGATATTACATAATGTTTAATTTGTAAGTATCTAATTATTACAATAATAAAGGTTGTCGATATAAGGAGCGGTTAATTCCATGCTTTCCTGTCATCTAGGTACTCAGATATTTTAAAGTAACCTTTTTTACATAGTTTTGTTTTATAACATTTTTTGAATTCGTTAACTGGTAAATCTCTAATGTAATCAGACAGTTTATTGTAGAAGTGTATACTTTGCCCCATAGAAGAATTGTTTATTCTGTGAAGACGAGACAAGACGAGGTAAAGGTCCGCAACGTCTTGCTTGGGTCTGCCTTAGATAATGTGTTTCTATGAGGTTATTAGGTTCCATCACCTTACCTATTCCTGTCACAATAGCGTCAATGTTTGTCAGTGTGGTTTTTGGGTTTGGAGGGTTTTATAGGCGATAGATTTATGCAAGTGGGATTACCATCTCACCACACGAATAGCAAGGTGCCATTCATGAACACCTAATGCTAATGAATAAGTAATAATAATTCTGATAGTATAGAACTTCTTTAAAAGATTTGGCAACCTATACATCCCTGTCATGCAGCCTATAATAATAATACTTTATTTCATACTAGCTGTTGCCAGCGACTTCGTCCGCGCGGACTTCGTTTACTACGCACAGCACCTCCCCCGTAGTGATAGCATGATAATATGTAGCCTATATGTTGACCCGACCTGTTAGTAATATTCATGCAAAATTTGAAGTAAATCCATGCAGTACTTTTTGAGTTTACCCCAGACATATATACACACAAACAGATAAACAGACAAACAGACAAAAATTCTAAAAACTATATTTTTGGCTTCGATATCGATTGTAGATCACGCCCCAAGTATTCTTTTAAAAAAACATTCAATGTACAGTTTTGACGTTCCTAGATTTTATTATATGTATAGATAATTAAAACATCCATAGTTGTTAGTAAAGCTTACATATAACTTGTTAGTTTAGATAAAATTAAATTATTATTAAATTAGCTATAAGCAATATTTCTAATCACCCTTTGAATAAAATTCTTCCACAGTTATAGAGAGGTGTGATATCTATCAGCAACTGAGTGCTAAGTGTGAGTTTTTCTTTTCGCATTCGATCGTGAGCGCGTTTGGAGTTTACTGGGAATTTGTATGTGATTTGTACAGCGCCACCTAGTGGTGAACGTGAGAAACCAGTTTACCACTAGGTGGCGCTGTACAAATCACATACAAATTCCTAGTAAACTCGAAACGCGCTCACGATCGAATGCGAAAAGAAAAACTCACACTTAGCACTCTGTTTTCAGTATGCTGTTGAGACTGCGTCGTATACATCAGAGAAGTGATCTTTTTGAGGATAATGGCATGAAAGCCGTCCATCCTATTCTGCGCAAACATCTCTGATGCACTGCAATAATACGACAACCTCAACAGCATTCTGAAAATATGATAGGACGTATTGTTATACTGGACACGTAGGACATCTAGCGCCTTCTTGTTATATTGAACCCATAGACTACCCGTGTAAAAGCTCTGACAAAATGCTTTGAATAGCGTAACTTTTTCCGCCGTGTTGGTCCCAGCCACCTTTGAAGAATAGGCCAACTGCCGTTCTGCCAGGCAGGTCGTAAAAGTCGACCGTTTGGCTATCGAGTCACTACCATCGTGGCTACTAGGTGGTAGAGTTCTGCATTGTCTCACCCGGGTCTGGTACCACCGCCTTACCTATTCCTGCCGCAATAGCGTCAGTGCTTGTCGCTGTCGTGTTCCGCTTTGGAAGGTAAGGTAGCCGGTAAACTTATGCATGTGGCATTAGACCTCGCCGCAAGATAGCAACGCACCATTAACATCTTTGGTGTCTATAGGCGATGGTTGACTCTTTCCATCAGGAGACCCATCTGCTTGTTTGCTATCTTATGATATAAAAGAAAAAAAATCTTTTACTTCGTCAGTGCATCTATGACCGATGAGAGTGTTCAATTTCTATAGAATGAGCATCTCATCGTAACCTCTCCAGCTAAAACTCTTACTATAATTTTCTACCTTGTTAACTAATAACGAAAAAAGACATACAACCAAATTGTTATCTAGACGGTAAGCCTCGTGCGCAAGAACTTTTGTCTAAAATTGTCATTCCTTATTGATTCTCATGGCAGTAAATATTTCCTCACTCTTGGGAAATTTCATGTTGGTGAGCTTAGCGGGAAGGCTGCTGTAAAACTAACGCCTTATAAATATCTGAAGCTATTACATTGCTTTAGAGAAACTTTTCATTGCATAAAGCAAAGTCGCTTCCGCCATATGCACGCTAAGGTCTTTTAAATTATGCAATAGATTTTAATGCAGTTTTCACCAGCAGGCAGAGAGATTTAAGAGAAAGGTTGTTATATGTATAATACATGCATATTATAGCACGGAAAATTCAAAAATTCCAAAGATCTATCGTCAAGGACATATTTTTGTGCGCTTACATTGCAAACTCTGTCTATACCTTAGGCACCAGTTACAATTTGGTTAGTACGATTACGAGTGTTTAATGCAGGTGCTTAGTATTAAGCAAAATACACGTCTACATAGCCGTTGATTAGTGCGAGTGATTAGTAATCAGCAGCTATTCAGTTTTACTACGCTGATTACTGATCATTCGCACTAATCAATGGCTGTCTACACGTGTTTTTTGCCAATACTAAGCACCTGCTATAACAATCGCACACGCACTAATCAAAGTGTAACCGGGGCCTTAGGCTATGTCCACACAAATAGGCGGTTGCAGCACCTAGCGAACCTAGCAACGAGCTTAGTAATACTCGCAATCGGTCGCACTGCGTGCTTGTTGGCCTAGCTAATTGCTTAGCGACATAAGTATCGCTTACATAATCCTCCAAACCGGAAAACAATGACAAGCATTGACGTTATTGCGACAAGAACAGTAGAGCTACTCTTGAAAACCAATTTCAATTTTTAATGAACTTTTTAATGAATTTTGAAGTATTTCGTACTCTGAACAACTATAATTAATTATTGGATTCGGCGACATTGCCAAACGGATTTCGAATTTTTTTGGAACTACTCATTATTGGTTTAACTCGTATTTTGTTTAAAGCGGTACGTAAAATTTCCATTTGTAACACTAGCTTGACGTGTAACGATGACATCTATTTCCAATAATTAGGTCGTTACTATACTGAATTAATATGGGCAATATTGGTTTCAAGAGTACCGTTTTTTAACGATATTCGAAACTTATTGTTGTTATAAATATTGGTTTAAGATTTATATTGTTTTCAAGAGTAGGCCTGCAGGTAAGGTGATGGAACCATACACCCGCTTTTTCTTATATTATTACACTAGACCACTTGCTATGCACTTTTGTGGTACCCTTTACTGAAAAATATCGCACTTTTAGGTTTGAGCTTTGACGTGGTAGATTTAATTCATTTTCATTCACTTTATATAATACAATATTAATTTATTAATACACTTGTACTTTTTAACTTCTCGGTACGCATGTAGATAAGGAAGTTATTGATTTTGCTCCCATTTTCAAAAATCGAGTTTTCACCAGATGTCCACGTTTTGAGGCCCTAGGAACCTTTTTCGACTGTTTTCGTGTTTCGTGTGTGTGTGTGTGTATGCGTGTATGTAAACATTTCATAACCTTTGAACGAGTGGACCAATCGAAACGCGGTTAATGGCATTTGTTTGGATTCCACTGAACTTAGACTTCCTGAAAGTTTGAATGGGAAATGGGCCGAAGAGATGAGAAATTCTGAAAAAACCCAAAAACAAAAATTGACGAAACAGATCATTTATGACGAAACAGATAATACCTAGTCAGCTCTATTCTTTGTCGTTTACGTCGAATGCCGTTTTAAAAATCAAAATCGAACCTTATTTTCAAAAGTTACAGTCTTTAAAATATTAAAATTACGTTGTTTTTAGCAAACTTACTTATTTTTTTTAATAACTTTCAGGCTAATATACCGATGGAATCAAAATCTTATCAACTTTTCCTTCCTATATACCTATATACCTATTTTTATATATTTATTTCCTTATACCTACAATTTTCCTTATATATAAATAAAACATTTTTTGATTTCGAAAATCGACGTGAAACCAGAAACTTTCCGATTATATAAAAAAAACCATTTATCTTAGCAAAATGTTAAAAATATGTTTTTCTTTATAAGATCAACTTTCATTTTCAATACTCGTTTTTCCTTGAAAACTCTTTTACAAGAAAACTACCATAAATAAAAATTTATTTCTACCAATATTATACTTTGAGTTGCTACATATTATAGGTAGACCGTAACTATATTATAGGTAGACCAGAAAATTGGTGTAAAATTTTAATAGATAACCTTTATATTTGTTCTGTGTAGATAGCATCTATAGTAATAAAAATCGCCTTTGACGGGAATATAATGTTGGGTAAAAATACGCTGGCTTTTTTAGGTTAGATAATTATAGATAAAGTCCATACATTAAGAGATGTAATTCTTATAAAAATACTTTCCTTAGTTACTAATTAGTATAACTTTGCGAGCCCTTACAAAGCTCTGCTTTTTGCTAGTAAGATTGCAAACAAGCAGATGGGTCTCCTGATGGAAAGAGTCAACCATCACCTATAGACCAAAGATGTTAATGGTGTGTTGCTATCTTGTGGCCACATGCGCATGCAAGGTAGCCGGTAACTTTATCCTCCAAACCGGAACACGACAGTGACAAGCACTGCAGCTATTGCGGCAGGAATAGGTAAGGCGTTGGTACCAGATCCGGGCGAGACAATGCAGAATGAGTTTTTCTTTAGGTTTAAAAGTCATCGCTGTTTGCTAAAGAATCGCCAACGAAACGTTGGTTGGTTGGAAAGGTGATGCGCCTGCCTAGCAAAGGTTACTGAACTTTACCATCTAGTAGTCCTAGTCATGATCAGTATTTTTCAAACTATTTTATGATAACGCGTAATAGACTATAAACTATATTTTTCTAACGCACTACGCTATATACGCTAGCGACGACTGAACGCTATAACGCTTTAAACTGTATTATAATGTTTAGCGTCTACGGGTGTCTACGATCTAACACGTTACTCGTTAAATTGCGTAGTTCGTAGCTTCTAACGTAGCGTAGCGTAAGTTATAATGTAATAACTGCGGTCTACGCTAGCCGCTAGGTATATAGCGTAGCGTTATGTTATAGCGCCGAATGTAAATCTAAATAGCGTACGCTATACGTTGAGTATACATAGCACTCTATAATTCAACGCTATGCACAATGCGTTATATTAACCACCATTAGTCGCGATGCTAGTGGCGCGTATAGTCAATCTTTCGCCTTAATTTGCTAATTAAATTATCGTTATTACTTATTTCAGTACTTTGCCTAAATGTATTCCATATCCCTTTTTTGTGAATAAGTTCGTGAGCATAGCCCTAAAACAATTATGTTTCGTCGTTTTCACTATTACTTATTCAGGTAATTACCACCGCAATTAGGCGACGTTAAGAATTAAAGCTGATGGCTTTAGTATTCTTAGATACTGTTCATTTAATAATTAATGAGAGAGAATTACTTTTCTGTAACGTTGAGGTATTGTGTGAAAATTTAATAGAATTACGTCATTCTTTTCGTTATTTATTAGAATATAAAATGATTAATAACTACTCTGTAAATTATGCAGTATAAATTCATTTTAAGAATAATCTATTCACAAATAACATTGTTCTTTTTATATAATAACAAACAAGCAGACGGGTCTCCTGATGAAAAGATACAACCATCGCTTATAGACACCAAAGATGTACCAAACAAAACCAAAGATGTGATAGACTCTAAATCAGAACACGACAGACAATGACAAGCGTTGATGGTATTGCAGCAGGAATAGGTAACGCTGTCGTGCGTGACTTTGCGGAACTCTACCACTTAATACTCAGGCGCGTGCGCTCCTTATAGGCAGAAAAGCAGTGCTGTACTTGCCATTCACAGATATTTTAATAAAACGTTCGTACGTTTTAGATGATTTTAATTAATAATAAGTAAATGAATAAAATGTGTCATAATCATGTGCACGCCGCTGAAATCTATAAAAGAAAAAGTTTTTGTGGCCGACTACTCCGCCGCATACTCAGTATCATAATCCTGTGCACGCCGCTGCTTAATAGTCATGATTGTAATGAAACATATTGTCAAGCGGTCGCCTTTTGCAACCTGCCTGACAAAACCGCAGGTGGTCTATTCTTCAAAGCAGCCCGGACCAACACGGGGTGAACTTACATACTGCTTTGTATATAAAATAAAGGTACTATTTACAGGTGAATATATGAATCGGGCGTTTGAATTTTTCTAGTAATATCGCAAAAGTTGTTAATTCAAACTTACGTTAAGTTATCCCTTAGGACTTAGGGCCATCGCCCACGCCCATCGACTTTTTGTAGCGATACATTAGCGATGCTGTCACGCGTCCGCATTGATACAGTCGCGAGGCGGTCGCTAGCTGTGTGCCCTTGCCCATGGACCCAGCTTCAGCTACAAACGTGATACTGTCGCAGTTCTGTCGCGATGCAAACGCGATTCAGTAAAAATTCTGCACTCACACGCCACCCTCCTTCTGTTCTATCACCGATGTCGTCTGACATAGTAGCGCGTTTTTATCGATACAGTTTTGATGCATTAGCAAGTTGCAAATACGGCTAACACGTTTTAGTAGCGATGCTGTCGCGCGTTTAGTAAATTCGCGATGGCATCATACCGTAGGGGAGGGGCCTTAAGGCGAGGCATCGGAACAAATGGGAAAAAACTGGTTTGCTAAATCACGTTTTTTTTTTGTATTGATTGTAAAATAACAATTTTTAAAAATATACACGATATACCTAAAGATATTATCTTAGGAATGTGCTAACCTATTACAATATGATAGAATGTACTTTACTCGATCACATAAAATTCCGAAAATAGGCTAAAAAATCTCTAAAACAAATAATTTGTTAATCATATTTCTAATCTTCCACAAGATTTTTATATGGTGATATTTAGTTTAAAATACAAAAAGAATGTCCTAAATTTTGGTTTTCAGCTGAAGTCCTATATTTGTTTATCCAACAATTAACAAGCTTCCCAGCGGTTTTAGAACATACCGCGCCGCCCATTTCCTATAGAATTGATGCGCTTCAAAATATATGCCTTAATAATGCATAAAATAATTTATTAATCCAGATGTTACTTTGCCTAAATCTATAATTAAAAGACGTTCGGTTTACACTGCCTATTCCACTAGGAAACCGGCGTAGTGATACTTTCTAACTACCTAGCCTTAATTATCAAATTATCTGTTATTATTTAAAGTCATTATTTTTTCAGGTAACATCACCCTAAGCTGATATGAAATGGGCATTCGAGTACTGTGGTGCGGGATTCTGCTGATAACAAACATTAAACCTTCAGGAAGCGATTGGTTAAACTGCGGTCACATATCCGAGTGTCATTGCAAATGGTCATCGGGAAAGAAAACTGCAACATGTGTATCAGCAGGGCTGACACAATTACCACATCTAGCAACAGATATTCAAGTCCTGGATTTAAATGGGAATCCTTTAAAAGAACTACATCAAGACGCCTTTGCGAACATAGAATTATTAAATTTGCAACGTTTGAATCTAAGTTCAACTAATTTACGCTTTTTACATCAAGATGCTTTTAGAGAGCTGCGCATTTTAATAGAATTAGACCTTTCAAGAAACGAGCTCACCGAACTTTCACCTGAAACCTTTAGAGGAAACGATCGTTTAAGACTTTTAGTACTGAATGATAACCCCTTAAACAATTTAGTGGCTGAGCAATTTCCAGCTTTGCAACATTTAAAGAAACTAGAACTTTCAAGATGCCGACTCAGGAAATTGCACCCATTTGCTTTTGTAAATCTGCGGGCACTTGAAACGGTTTACCTTCACCAGAACTTGTTAACATTTCTTCACGAAAATACATTTAATCTGCCTTTGCTCAAAACTTTAACGCTTTCTGAGAATCCTTGGTATTGCGATTGTAGGTTAAAAGAGTTTCATGAGTGGTTTTTAAGTAGTAACTTAGGAAACGAGGAAGTTTTTTGTGCAGGTCCTTCAAATAAACGTAAAGTATCATGGTTAGACATAAAATCAAATGAAATGATATGTCCACCAATCGTTGTACTGAGTCCTGCTGTAATAAGAACTGAAGTTGGAGCAGAAATAAAATTTGGATGTTTTGTGATTGGTGATCCAAAACCTACAACATCATGGACATTTAATGGTATGGAAATTAACAACAAAACAAAAAAAGATAGTGAAATAATTACTCAACGGTACCCAACAGAAGATTTTGATGAATTTAGTGACGATTTTATAAATAAAACGGCGCAATGGTTTAATGTGACTGTTAAAAATGTAACAAGTGATTTAGCTGGTGAATGGAAGTGTAGTGCTATTAGTTCTGTAGGTGAATCGAGTGCATATTTGACAATAACTTTACCTAAAGCACGAACAGCTACAGCCAGAAGTGCACCAGAATATTCAAAATTATTAATTGCATTTGGGTCTGTTTTTGTAATGGTAGGCTTAGGGTTTGTGGCAACTTGTATTTGTTGGAAAACTAGACGTCGAAGAGTTCCGCCTAGTAGAAGCTTTACTGACCAAGAAAAAAAGCTTTTAGATACTTCTTTAGCAGTTAGTTGTGATAGAACTAGTGTTGATCTAGAATCTTCATATGGTTTTGAAATGTTTGACCGATCCATGTCACTTGAAAGTGAAGATACGCAACGGTGTTTAGAACCAGTCCAAATTACAATAGAAGGTGCTTCAGGACCTTTTCCTCCTCCTCCTGCACAATTTGCACTTCCAGCTCCTTATGATAACATATTTATATCTGTTCAAGTAACAAGGAATAAAGAATATCCTGATTTATTAGGTGGTGGTTCAACCCTACCACGACGTAGTAGGACATGTTTCTTAAGACCATCGTATGACAATATGGGTCCACGAGTAACAGCTGCGGGAAGTTCCACTTGGTCATTACCGGGAGTAAAGGTAGATAGTAAAAACAGTAAAGAACCTGCGGCAATGCCATTATCAACATTTTCCACTGAGTTCACAGCTTTATAAATAATTTAGGTCATATTTTCTGTACAAAAATTTAAGAATAAAAATAATTTAAAGGTAACTTAATTTATGTGTGTTTAAAATTTTTTGAATGATTACGTCGTTTAGAAATGTTTAAGTTTTTTTAAAAAATCTGTAGGCCATTTTTATTAGCATAGAAGATGAAATTTATATTATATATTTGCGAAAGTTTAGATTTTTAATGCATTTAACATACTGGAATTAAGAATATTATAAGTTAACAACACTTAATATACAATAGTATATTAAAATAGCTTTAACATGACGTTTTATAGTTATAATGGTCATTTTTAATAGTTTATATTAAAGGCTGATTCTAATATTAGAAATGAATAATACTTAGTAGATATCATTTAAGTCGGTCTTCTTCTTCATCTAGTTACGTCCCTTAAAAGTCGTACATAAACGGAGATTTAATTAAAATAGCCGAGATGGTGGATATCCAATTGTTATTTTAGTTGATATCATTGTTACTACTTCATGTACCACGGAAATTATCCATTTTTAAAACTTACTCTGTCTAAAATAAACTTTATTTAAGCAACAGTAATATCATTATTAAGATTAAAAATAAATTTTAATTTCAAAATATTTGCTAACAGGTTTTTGTAATACTAGAAGTCTTGCCGGTGATTCGGCATTTTAGGAATAAACAAGCCCACAAGACATATCCATTCAGAATCCTCTGCTTCCCTATTCCTTTTCTTATAAAATTTATTTGGCACTGATAGTTAAAGTGCTTCTATGTTGTCAAACAGCAAAATAATAAGTTTGGAACTTTAAATTTTAAAGCGATGTCCAATTCCGAATGGTTTTAAAACCTTACCTATCTTTTTCAGATATTTTATAAACAATAGGATTAATTTATTTAATCCATGCGTTTCGGTTGTCAAAACCTCCATGATATCATACTATCAAATCGACAATGAAAGTACATTAAGAACTCAGTGTTGCCTTATACAATTTCAACTCAAAGTAACTTCAAAATGAATAGGAAAATATGGCCGTTACAAAACCAATGCAGTATTTAGTAAGCAAAATAATAATTATTGAATATCCGATATTAAAATCTTTTCCGTAATATTTTTTTAAGTATTTGCTTCTGTAAAAAATGTAAAGGTAAAAAATATCGCTTTAAGTTAATAATTTATACGTTACTGTATATTAATTGTGTTACTTAATTTATTTAAGTAAATAGAAATTCAGAAAATAACTGTATCAGTGAATTTTCTTGACATTGATAATATATAATGCTGCAATATGCTTTTATTCAAAATCTCAGTCAGATTTTATAAAATTGTAACGTTTTTGGAGTTTACTCCTTAAGAATCGGTTTTTTGATATAAGGCGCCCGGTTTGAGAGAAATGTGAGGAGTAAAATCTACTGAACGAATGACTTCGTTACTTTTTTGGTGAGCGACCTATCGCGCGCAACTTTCTAATTTGGTTTGAACAGTGCAGCTCGGTCGTGCGTTTTTCTTGCGTCTGTTTGGACTATCGTACTTAAGGAGTAAACTCCAGTCGTGCATCGGAGCTGACACACACAATTTTTTTAAACCGTTAGATTATTAAGATGACTTTCAACAATGTTTATTCAAAACACTTTAAGCCAGATGATAAGATGCACCGTTTTGGATATATAACTTATTGGAGAGAACCATTATTTTTTAATTTTCTTATGATTCATGTATCATACCAATAAATCAATACTTAACTTACGAACGAGGTAACTGCTGTTTCAAGAAATATTAAATTTACTACAAAAGTTCCGGATTATCTTAAGCAACGATAAATAAGCAGCATGAGATATACCATTCTGACAATATGTGAGTTTCTTCAAATTGATTAATTAACATCTTAAAAATATCACTGTATTTTACTAACTGACGAATCAGTCAGTCTAACAGAACGACTATTCTTAGAACAATAAAGCTGATGTGACTATAAACTGACTACGTGGCTTACAAAGTCTTGAGAATATAATTAGGTTTGTTACTCTGATTAATTAACATCTAAATATATCATTTTATTTAACTGATTAATTGACTAATCGGCTGACACTCTCATCTCTCAATTCACTCAATTCCAGGTTCCTATATAAGTAAAACGACTTTTTTATTGGAAGAATGTTAAACACGCCATAAACAGATTATAAACTTATTGTAATTTACATTTATTGTCTGTAGCGCTTGTGCCTACTCTGTACGCGTCTACTTGTTTCTGTATCTGTTCTATGCTTTTTGCAATATACACTAGTTAGTTATTTTCAATTTTCGGTGTTTCATTAAGTTTCCCACAGTTTTAGTTACGAGTATTTAACATTTTCGACAAGACATGACCTAAAACTATTGCTATAAATGTCAAATTACCAAATGTCAAACAACTTGTGGGACGCTTTGTTATTATTAAATTGCAGAGAGTTTAATATAAGTCGTGTTCCGTTTCGTTAATCAAGTGTTAACGTAGCGCTGAAATAATAAATTATCAGTCAAATTTAAGCAGAGCAGTGTATAACTAATAATGATAAAGTTTAAGAAAGTATATATCCGCGACTAAAAGGTCGTAACCGTCGAGAATTTCATGACATGTTGTTGCAGTACATGGAGAGCACCTTAATAGGGGAGTTCAAGAGGAATTTTGGGATACATTCGAGCGCGGCAGATTGACATAGGGGAGATACCTCGCATACTATTGAGGTTCTCCACTAAATATAGTAAGCCTTCTATATAGAGCCGGGCATCTAGGGTATTAAATAATTTTCCAATACCTAACTTCAGTTTATGAAATTTATCAGATTATATTTTTTCATTATTCTTGCATCATCATTTCATCTTGCAAGAAAACTTAAACGCTTTCGATAATATCAAGACCATAGATTTATTTCAAGACAAAGTTTTCTTTACGAATTCGTGACCTTCCCATCTTCCAAATCATCAGATTTTCTAAATGTACCAACAATTTTTAGCTCGTTTAAACTGACCTTAATCTGAAGCGATCCGATAATTCTACGTCACGGTTTTTTACACTTTTTAATACCTGTGGACGCTTTCAGATCATCTATTCTACAAAATTTAATTGGTCCCCATTACGTTCGAGTAAATTCCCATTTAGCATCTTGTGCTCGGAACTAATGGTATTGCATATTATACAAATATATCATGTTTATCACTACTAACAAAAACCGCAGTGAATATATATTCCGCAATTTGAACCACTATTATTTCATAAAATCAAACAAACATATTGCTAGTCTGCCCAGTAACAGAATACATAATTAATCGGCTAATTAACACGGCACAGAGCTCAGTAAGTGAGTAATTTAACACTTGGGAACAATTCTGTTTGGACGGATTATGGTTTATTTACGATATTCCAGCTTTCACGGAACGTGGTATTAATTTACATTTGCTATTCTAGCAATAGCTATCTTTTATTAGATTAAAAGGTTTACAGAAACATATGTGGGGTTACAGTGAGCAGCGAAAAAACTGATCAACCTGAACGGAGCATAAAGTATGTTGATGAGATTCCCAAAAAAAATCGGTCAAATGCGTATTGGGCCACGCGTAATGTGGGGCTCCATAGTTGCTATTGCTATGAATTTACAATTTTATTGAAAAAAAAAATGACCCAACTGTGTTTTGAAACAGCGATCATCTTGACTTAAAGTCAATCAAATTTATTCATTGAAAATAATTACAGTAACAGAGAAAGAGTGATTAAACTGATACATAATGATTAATTTCGTCTATGACTTTAAAGTATCTGATATGGAGTTACACTGTTATGTTCTGATTTGGAGTTACTTTGTAAACTTGTATAAGCAACTATGATAAGGTTTCCATGCATCACTTCAATATAAAAAAAAATATATTTGATTTAAGTTTTGTAAGTTAAACATGATTGTTTTAGTTACTGCTGAAATAAAAATGTAATCATCCGCCTAATTTTAACTAGTTTAAGGCCCAATTTTTTAAAAGGACATATCAAGTGTAAATATTTTTTAATATTTGCATCAGACTTATATGGGACAGAAGATATTTTAGCCATAAAGCTTTTTTTCATAGCCTTGAAATTCTAAAATTGTGTAAATATCTACCAAATTACAAATTTATGTGACTGTAAAAGTTTTATTTGTATTTTGTTTCTGTTCTTTTGGCACATCATCTATAGTCATCTATTTATCTAATATCTTCTAGTCATCAATTCTTAATTATATATATGTCGCCGTAAAATTGTCAATTCCGTTAGATTATAATCTACCTAGAGAGCAATTCCTTTACATTATAATCTACCTAAGTTATATTATAAATTAACTGCTAACCTAACCTAAACAAATTAGGTAGATTATAATCTAACGGTATTGACAACTTCACGGCGATATATATAAAAATATATTCTAAATCTCCTCTCTCTCTCTCTCAACGTTTTTCACGAAATTTAGTATGCAGGATTTTTCAGGGACAATAAATCGATATAGCTGGGTTTCATTTTTAGAAAACGTCGTGATTACCAAAAAAAAAACAAGCAAAGCTCGGTCATCCGGATAATACTATTAATACGGAAGTCTGTTTGTCGGTTCCACTTTCACGGCTAACCACTAAACCACTTTTAAAGAAATTTGGCATGGAGATAGTTGAATATACATGGTTAAATACAGGCTAAAATATTTTTTGAAACTTTAACCCATGAGGGGTCAAAGTTTGTATGAAAAACTATATTGATGACATACTTTACTACTAGTGGGCAAAGCAGTGAGGTTCAGCTAGTGTTAAATAACCAACCTTAAATAAAATTCCAAAAACCTTAGTGTGTTATGGAGACTGGAGAGAGCCATGCATCGCTTTCCAGTGCTACTATATAAATAAGTGTTTTGCAAAACTACATCTAGTGTTCACACTACCTCTACGATGGTGATGATGATTAAGCCTAAACACGTCTCGACGTATCTATCCTACACCATCTGTATTCATTCTTCTCTGAGAAAAATTACACTGATATAATTACTATATTTGTATTAAAAAACAGAGCTATAAGGGTAGTATACATCCTTGGCCAATAAGTTAACTCTGAAAGAAAAATTCAAGGAAATCAATATTCTTACTCTAATATTTGTCTGAAAATATACGTCCGTAAAAATATTGGCTCATTTAAGAAATAAGGTAATATTCATTCAATAAATACGAGGAACAATAACAATTTACTGGTGGTTGGGATGCGCTGTGACGTGCTCCCGGCTGCGTAGGTACCGTTATTTTGCTTGTTTCTCCCGTTAAATAGCTTGGCTATGTTTCGGAGAGGAGGATAAAACAGGCAGTGTAATTACTGGCACCGAGACTCTCGATAGGCAACACATAAATGGGCTACCTGGGCTACCTGGGCTAGTTCCTGGTAAACTAGTTTATGTTCATTGGCGATGTCGACCACTTACCATCAAGTGTCACGTCTGCCAGTTTGCCTATCCAACTAACATAAAAAAAAACTTAATAGAATAATTACCTCATTTATGTGGCAATGAACACGCTTTCATAATAAATTTCCCGAAATTATAAGACATTTACCAGTAAACAGATTTAAAATTTGTGCTAAACAAAAACTCTATAAAGAGGCTATCATAACATTTCAGATTATTTTTAGGACAAGAAAGCCTTGGATTGATTGCTCATGATATTAAACTCTAAAACTTATTGTAATAAATTAAGAATTGTACTTAATGTTGAGTTAAAAAGTAATACTTATGAACCCTCTTCTTCAGGACAATAACTACCCTCCAACAATATTACAACAGCGACATGCTTTAGCGGGATCTGGCTAGAGTTACGACAGTGAGGATAGCAACAACTCCCATGAAAAAATACATATTATACATGCAAAGTTTCATGTTGATCGCTTTATACAGGGTTACTTTTAAAGTTTCGGCCAAATTTTTCAGAGGCTGTTTAAAATCGATATTATGTTCGATTTATGTAATAGAAAAAAAATCAAAATTTTCTTATTATCCGACACAAAAAACAAAAAGCATGGATATAATTTCAATTACACAAAATTCGAACAAAAATATTTAAATGCATTCAACCAAATTAAAAGTGATCGGAAAAAATGTACTTAGAGCGACAAATTACGTAATAGTTACTATCGTTATTATAGGTTGATGTAAAATGACATACTGTCATCATTACAGAGTTCATTCACAGACTCGGTGCATCCTATTCATGAATTTTGTGGGATATTTTTAAACGAATATTTTTGTATTATCTTATAATAATTTTACAATAATAATTAAAGCGTAATTTCAATTGAATATTTACTTCCCAATCTTAAAATTTTGCCGGACCTTCAAAAGTAACCCTGTATATTTGGATAGATGCATTGATATAAAAATCACAGTCACAGTCCCGAACAAAACTGACACTCAAAACCACAAAACTGTCGCGAATTTCACACAAGTAGCAAAAGATTTAGCAAAAATTGATGTTTTTTGCACATTCAACCTTAGGCGCAAGATTTATAGTCGTTTTTACAAAGCAATGTACAAAAAGTAACAAAACTAACAGTATCGCCCGACGCGATTTTGCACTTATTTTTTTTAGAGGACGTTTTTGAGACACTGATTGTGGCTTTTTCATATCAATGCATAAATGTATAAATATAGTCCTGTAGTAATGACTCCTAAATGTCACTAATAATAAAATTTCCCTTGGTTTAAATGTAACTCTAATAGGTTAAAATATCTTCGTTCCAATATGTAAATTCTGATTAATTATACCAATGCATTTTAATGTAGATACATTTTGTAACTTAGTTATGTGTAAATTAATAGTGTATTTAATTAACATTGCTTTAAAATTTACGAAGATTAATAAAACACATTCAATTGAGCACGTCTATTAATTAATATCCCTACTGAATATGATGTAATTTATATTATTGTAGGTGTTTAAATTGATTGGTGGATAAAGACTTGAAGAATATAATGATAATGCGAAGTAAATGTTTCGATGGTTCAGACATGTAGAAATAATGGCAGATGAAAGGTGAATAACAAACAACAAACAGATATACAATGTGAATATGGGAGGATTTTTTAATAGGGAAATGGGCCCTCCTCTCGTTTTCATCACTGTAACCTCTGTAAAGCAGAATCAACAGCAGCAACCTTTCTGAGAACCATCGAGTTTCGAGCTCAGTGTGCCCTGAGGGAAAAGCTAAGCTGTCTTGGAACCCACATCGAAATTACTCAGAAGTGTATAGGAGGCGTAGGAAAAAACATTCAGTCAGAATGTGGAAGGACGTAGGTACTGGGGAAAACTAAAAGTGACATACAATGATCAGATTGATCGGCTACTGTCTGAAGGTGGTGTCAAGAGTCTTCACAACCGGCATTAAATATTATCTTAATATAGCAAATAAGCAGATGGATTTCCTGATTGAAAGAGATAAATAATCGCTTACAGACACCAAAGACATGGCGGGGTCTTAATACCACGTGTATAAGTTTACTGGCTACCTTACCCTCCAAACTGCAGTACAATAATGATATGAATAGGTAAGGCCTACCAGACCCGGGCGAGATGTTGCAAAACTACACCTAGTAGTCACCATAGTGGACACTCGTATAGACAATTGTTTGGCCTTTACAAACTGCCTGGCAGAATGATAGATGGTTTTATATAAGAAGGACCTGGACCACCACGGAGGAATATATTCTAAATTAGTATAACCGAGAAGCAATTTTTTGGCCAAGTCGAGAGGCCGAGTTTGGCCGAATAAAATACTTGAAACACTTTTTACACGCACAGTATAATTTTTGGGCAGAGTAACGCCCTCAACGAGCGATAGAATTACAATGAATCTAAAACATCTGATTCCAGCTTATTTATACTATCCTTATCTATATTTGTTCATTGTTGCTAATAATAACATACTCTCACCGATCTACTCTCACAATAACAGGTGCATAAATCACGCAGGTGCGCCACAGCCAGCCGGCTAGTCTTGTTGATGATGCTGATGATCCACACCGTATCCGGTGACGGCGTCTCCTAAGTGTTTAGTTGGTCAGTGCGATGGACCCTAATGTGTCTTGGAAAGCCAAATTTCGACTTAAAGACACGATCGCAAGACGCACAATATAACTGACCTGATGAATCATATGTATAAAGATAAGAAGGTTTTGGTCGAGTCTTCCGTACTTGGCGTTTTGTGTCCAGGTCTTCTAGGCGCTTTTCTTCATATGTGTCTAAAGCAGTGTGGACGGTATGACGCCATTCTAGTCTAATTCGAGCCAGATCCTCCCAAGCATCAGTAGAGATATTGCAGGCCGTAAAATTATGTTGTTGATCAGCGCAGTTGCTAACATTAGTAAACCCGTGCAACGAAGCTACAAATAGAATGACACATCAATATACAAATTTCTTCATTGTCCCCGTATTGGTCCCAGACTCCTTTGAAGAATAGGCCAACTACCATTCTACCAAGTAGAGTTCTGCATTGGCTCGACCGGGTCTGGTACCACAGCCTTATCTATCCCTGCCGCAATAGCGGCAATGCTCGTCACTGTCATGTTCCGGTTTGTAGAGTAAGGTAGCCGGTAAACTTATGCATGTGGCATTAGACCTCGCCTCTAGATAGCAATGCACCATTAACATCTTAGTTGTCTATAGGCGATGGTTTATCTTTCCATCAGGAGAGCCATCTGCTTGTTTGCTATCTTATGACATAAAAAAAACATACTAATCTTTCATACAAATTTTAACCCCCTATTTTGGCCTCTAGGTGGCTGATATATTTAAAAATATGTAGCCTGTGTTTGACATCAGTATTCAACCTATATCCATTCTAAATTTTATCAAACTTGGTTGACTGGTTTATCAATAGAAGCGTAACAGGCAGACCAAATTTTGCAATTATAATATAGCGAAAAAGATTTACTAAGTCGTTATATGTCCTTATATAAAACTAATATTAACAAATCTAAGACACAAAATTATGAAATGGCTTTGGCAATTTGGTTATTATAATTTGGAACACATTTTTTACATCGTAACATAGCAAACAAGCAGATGGCTCTTCTGATAGAAAGAGAAACCATCGTCCATAGACACCAAAGATGTTAATAGTGCGTTGTTATCCGTGTGGCGGGATAGCAACGCTACATACATAATTCTACCGGCTACCTTACCATCCAAACCGCAACATGATCATGACAAGCATTCACGCAGCTGTTGCATACCAAACACCTGGGCGAGACGTTGTGGAACGCTATCACGTAGAAGTCACGATTATAGTGATGTATAGCCAATTAGTCGCCTTTTACGATATGTCTGGTAAACCGGCAGTTGGTCTATTCTACAAACAAAATCGAACCAGCACGGTGGAAAATATAATAGTGGATTTAGATAAAGCGTTAGATAGAGTTGTGTGAAAGAAACTTTGGGACATTTTACCCAGTTATGGGATAGATGGGCGTCTGCTGCGTGCTTTGCAATCCGTGTACTGGGATTGCAAACCATGTGTGCGGGTGGACGGCAACATATCGCCCTGGTTCGATGTCAATGTCGGCGTCAAGCAGGGTTGTGTTGTCAGCTCGCCTGTTTATCCTATATCTGGATAAGTGTCTTCAAAGATTAAGGTCACTGAATGTAGGAATGCGCATGAATGATCTAGTGGTGACCTGCCTGCGCTATGTAGATGACGCTGTACTTCTAGGCTCAATCTGAGCTGCAAACACTAGTCACAGTTATGAATGATGATTGTAAGAGTATGGGCTTACATTTGAATTCGAAGAAAACTAAAGTTTTAGTATTTGAAAGAGAAGTAACCAGAACGGATGAAAGAGTTGTGGTCGATGATGTAGTGCTGGAACAAGTAAATGAGTTTGTCTATCTTGGATGTGCTTTTAGCAGTAAAGGAAGGTACACCGCTGATATTGAAAGCTGAGTGTGTGCAGGGAACAGAGTGAATGGATCGTTAGGGAGATTACTTAATAGCATAACTTTAAGTCAGGGTACCCGTCTAGCCCTGCATAATTATGTGCTTATCCCAACGCTATTGCATGGAAGTGAGAGTTGAGTATGTCAGAAAGGGCATGAAAGTGGAATCAAGGCGGTTGAGATGGGATCGCTACGAAAAATATGTGATGTAACTCTCGCGGACCGGATTTGTAATGTGGAAGTGAGAGAGAGGTTAGGCTTGAAAGAAAGTGGTGGTGTAAAGATGAGAAAGGGCATGCATGCTCCGTTGGTTAGGACATGTAGAAAGAATGGTAGATGAAAGGTTAACAAAACAAATATTCAATGCGAATGTGGAAGGATGACCAAGACTGATTGTCTTTTTATTCCGGCTAATCTTTGGAACGGCTGGACCGATTTTAACAGGACTTTCACTGGCAAATAACTATTATGATGAAGAGTAATTTAGGCTACTTTTATTCTCGAATTTTTTTCACGCGGACATAGTCGCGGGCTTAGTTAGTGTACTTTAAAATTTGTTCATTGTAACTTATAAAACTTATACAATATATATACTTATACAATAACTTATAAAACCTAGAACAGAGGTAATAATCTCATACTGATTATCAATGTACAATGTAATAAACAAATAAATAAATATTGGTATGGGTTAAATTAATATCCTCCGTCTATAATATCATTAAGTCCACGTCTGCACATATTTGTGCATAAAATTTAAAAGTATTTTTTTCCCTGTATTGGTCCGGGCTTCTTTGAAGAATAGATCAACTGCCGTTCTGTCAGGCAGATCGTGAAAGGCCGATTGGTTATACGTGTCACTACCATCGTGGTTACTAGATGGTAAAATTCCACAACGGCTCGCCGATGTATTAGGTACTACCGCCTTACCTATTCCTGCCGCAAAAGCGTCAATGGTGGATATTGACGTGTTCCAGTTTGGAGGGTAAGGTAGGTAGGTGGTAGATTTTACACTTTCAATCGTCGTTATGTGTATGTATGTATATGTAAGTGAATTGATTTTCGAATATACTATTTTATTAATTGGAGATTGGACGCAGGCTTAGCGAAATCACAGGGGACTTCCGCTCTGGATCGTTTTTGGTGCAAAGGTTGGCCATCGCAATTCAACGCGGTAACGCGGCGAGTGTCATGGGCACTTTTGCGCTGGGAACGATCCAGGTTGGGAAAATAGCTAGTATTAAGGTTTGACAACGAGAATATGTGAATTTTGAGACAATTTTGTAGTTAAAATAAGTTTTCTTTCTAATTAATGTTTATTTTTAAATTAGAAAATAAATTTTATTAATTATTATATTATTTTTTCTGAATAATTATGTTATTAATTAGTTTAACCATTTATTGATATTAGCTATTTAACCGTAATTGTATATTAATTTTGACATCTTTATTTTACATTTGATTATTGATTGCTATAATAATTATGTTGTCAAATAATAATATTAATGCAATTATATTATTAATTGATCCTAAACGCATTGGAATTCAATTAGTAATAATCACACAAACAGTGATTTTGACATTAATTAGATTTTGACTTAATTACAATTAATTTAAATTAGAATAAGATTATATACTGAAATTACCTAAATGTTAAGGGAGAATCAGAGTGTATTTATATTTAGGTTTACCCACAACCATTATTAAAAATGCTTTGTTTATGTCTCATATAAAGTTAAACTGTCATTATAGTATATTACGTACTAAAGATACTTTAAAAAGTGGAACCAGTCAATTAATTTAAAATTTTTTATCTTATTTGTAATAAAAATTATTTATCTATATTTGTAGTAAATTAAAGTATAAGTGATCATAACCTAGTTTAAATAATATGGTAGGTGGTAAACTAATTCATGTGACTTTGCCGCCACATGGATAGCAACGCACCATTAACATCTTTGATGTCTATAGGATATAATTTGACCGCCCCTTTGGTCGAGTGGTTAGTGACCCTGACTACGCAATCAGCGGAGCTCGGATCCGATCCCCGACGGGGACAAGCATTTGTGTAATGAGCATAAATGTTTGTATTTCCAGGTTTGGGTGTTTATTAAATATATTCTAGTATTTATATATGTATTTCTATGTATTAGTATCGTTGACTAACACCCATAACACGATTACATAATTTGCTTAATTTGGGGTTAGATCAGTAAGTGTAAGTTGTCTCGTGAATATTTATTATTATTATTATTATTATTATTATTATACATGTTTATTCTCAGTATCATTCACTGGTACATTTTGCAAGATCTAAGGACGGGCTGGTGCCAAGTCGCTTAGTACTTGTTTAATTTTCGGCCGAAATATTTGTAAATTTTCTCACTATGGAGCAAGTGTCAATTATTATAGACTTTTGGAGGTTCACATATAGAAGACTAGGAAGTTCTAATTCAGATAATGAGCAATGAAGTGTTTTGGGTATGACACCAGTAGCTGAGATGATGATTGGGATAATTCTGACCTGGGTTTGGTGCCACATTTCTTTAATTTCTTCTGCTAGTGGCATGTATTTTTGGATTTTATCTGAATGCTTCTTTTTAATGTTGTCCGTGTTAGGCACTGCTATATCTATTAAGTATGTTACCTTTGTCCGTTTGTTTGTTAAAGTGATATCTGGTCTATTACTCGCTGTTGTTTTATCCGTTATAATAGATCTGTCCCAGTACAGTTTTGCCAACTCGTTTTCTAGTATTTGTTTTGGTGTGTATTTGTAGTATGGTTCAGTTTTATCAATTAACTTGTATTTAATTGCTAATTGTAAATGCACTTGTTTTGCAACATTGTTGTGTCTGTCTGTATACTGTTTACTTGCTAAAAATGAACATCCCGCTGTAATATGTTCTACTGTTTCTTGTTGAGTGTGGCATAATCTACAGCTATCTGATTTTACATTTGGATCTTTGATTATGTATTTTGCATAATTCTTTGTTTTTATAACTTTGTCCTGTATAGCTATCATAAATCCCTCGGTTTCTGCAAGTAAGTTTCCCTTACGTAACCACATATTCGATGCTTTACTGTCTACATAAGATTGTTCTAAGTCATGCGAATGCTTACCATGCAGTGCCTTCTTTTTCCATGTTTCTATTTTGTTCTTTTCAGTATCGATTTTTTCATTCGGTTTGTAATCTGCATCATTGAGATTGAGCGGGGTGCCTGACGTATCGAGTGTGCAGATCGCTTTATGCAGTGGGCTGTCTACAGATCTCTCTTTAAAGTAGTCTCGTAAATTTTGCGCTTGTTTGTACTGTAAGTTCTTGATATCAACTACTCCCCTCCCGCCTATATCTCTTTTTAATGAAAATCTTTCAGTGGCTGAATGTATGTGGTGTATGTTATATTTATTACTTGTGGTTCTTGTTAGCGTATTAAGTGTGTCGAGGTCGGTATCTGTCTATTATTATTATTATTATTATTATTATTATTATTATTATTATTATTATTATTATTATTATTATTATTATTATTATTATTTATTAATAATATCTAGATCAGGAGATCTATCTTCTTGTTTTCTATCTTATGATATAAAAAAGGCTTGCTCGTTTTGTTACTGAGTTTATATTTCAGAGTTTGTACGTAATAAAACAGAAATGTTGCAATACAACAAAAAAAGAAGCACCAGAAATTCGCGTATAACTTCGTGATAAAATCCAATACTTGTACGTGACTGCAACATTCGTGGGTTATCCGCCAACCGAGTTTTCCCATTAAAATGCGTATACATATTCCGTTGTCGTACAATTTGTTTCGTTGTATTTTAAGAATTTCACAATTTATAAAATTACATTCTTGAAAATTTATGTTTCATGTTTTAGATCTTTGATTAAAATCCTCCTGGCACATACGGACATATATGTATCCAATTATATTTGTATTTTAGCACTCACCTCGTGCTTGGGAAAACTTGAAAAAATTTAAAAACAACAAAGAAAAAATTCGTCCCTTAGGCTTTGAACCTACGACCTTTCATCAAGCGGGACGCTCTAACCAACTGACTGCTAGATATACATACTTATAAGTAGTTAAATAAGTTCATCGTTAGAGACGAAAACATTCGACGGAATAGATGATATAGCAAAGAAGAATTTCGCCACTTTGAACCAATCGACACTGGCTCAGTTGATTAGAGCGTCCTGGCTTGACGGAAGGTCATAGGTTCAAACCCTGGGTGTCGAAATTATTCTTTGTTGTTTTCAAAGTTTTTCAAATATATGTATCCATATGAATATTAAGAAGTCTGACGGTTACGCTTTCGTGGTATAATCATAGACCCGATTTTAATGTGGTAAGGAAGTAGTTAAAAATCAGGGTCAAACAAAACTATTCTTTTTTTTCTTCGCTTCACAAACTTCACACACAAAACAAGTTCACTTTAAGATTTTTTATCACTAGTAATTATTTTTATAGAAACCTTACCTAAGCATTTATTAGAATATGTATTATTAAATTAAAAAAAATTATATTAATTAAAGTAATGCTAAATATACTGATTTTTATTCATTCCGTTATATAAACTCATTTATTTTGACGAATTATTTTAAAAACATTATAAATCCTCGCGCGTAATCGTTTACCGATCAGAGTGCTAAGTGTGAGTTTTTCTTTTCGCATTCGATCGTGAGCGCGTTTCGAGTTTACTAGGAATTTGTATGTGATTTGTACAGCGCCACCTAGTGGTAAACTGGTTTCTCACGTTTACGTTTACACACTTAGCACGCAGATTTTGAACCTACGGTAAATCGAATAGTCAAGACTTGATCTTGCAAAAACTAATATACTTTGAATAATCTGCTCGCATTATTACGATATTGCTCTGGAAAAAACTTGAAAATATGAATTTTTCGTTGCGAATCGAATACACGCTTATATTATCACTGCTTGATAATGTCAGTTTTAAAGGAAGTTCTTTTTACTTCTTTCAGACACGCAAAGTGCAATATTGGCATAATCTACCATGCCTGTATTCATAACAGATAGTTTACTTCAATCAACTCACAAACGGCTCATAAAACGCGACTCAAAACCTTCAAAATAATATCTCTAAGCTCGACCTCAGTTAATTCCAATGCTCCCATCTAGCTCTACGTTAAATACTCAAAGCTGTTGACACCGGCTTTTACAGCGTTTTCCAAGCTATTCACATCGTTACTTGTTAACGTCCCGTTACTGTTCGTACATTGACTATGAATGGCTTTAAAATACGAGTGAACTGCATACTAACGCGCGATGTAAACAATCCAAAGTATTTTAATCAAATAGAGTAAGATTCTTCTATTTTTTACTAATTACGTCATTTATGTTTTTGTAAAATGTCACTTAGATTTATTTTTATCTGTTACTAGCTGACCCTGCAAAGGTTTTTCTGCATTTTTAACTAATCTTGATTTTTTTTTCTAAAATTTCTCACCTTTTGAACCTTCCCTGGACTTCAACAATTCAAATTCAAAACCAAAATTAGCCAAATCGGTTCAGCCGTTCTCGAGTTTTAGCGAGACTAACGAACAGCAATTGATTTTTATATGTATAGACTAGATTTTACTTGTGATTTCGCTCGCTATTATGTCTATAAATAACTGTTGAAGTCATAATCATTATCATTAGAAAGTAAATATAACCATTACCTGATAATATAAAGTGTAAGAAGAGAGAAAGAAAATATGTGATAATAAATGCTTACATCTTAACTCAAAAATATAAACATTAACTATTACTTAAATGAGAGGCAGAAAAATGTAAATAAATAAAGAAAAATATTTAATAATATTGAAACTAACCGAATTTTTTTTTGTTATTTGAACTGTTTAAACAAAAACAATTCAAATAACAAAAAAAGGCATAAATGAAGCTCTCGTATATTATTTTTGAAAGTGCATCAGAAATAGCTGATTCTACCATATGTACTTTGACAGTGAATATTATATGTACCATAATATTCACTGTCAAATTCATAAAAATACCAGCGCACGTCAAATAATGAGTTTTATAGGCAAATTTTTGACACCTTTTTGATACATTATTGAAATTTTCATAGGGATCTCAAATTAAAAAAAAGATACAATTTATATTACTCGCTGACAATGTTACTTTCACGGTATGGTAACATAAAATGTTGACAGACACAGAGGCGCAATGATGCCACAGCTGCTGACTCACGTGGTGTTGTTAAGTTTAAAATATTCGCCTAAATTTTATCTAAATCGAAAGATTAATACGAGCATTTTAAAATTCCAAAATATTTTTGTTTTTATAAACAGAATTTTTTCATTTCTTTTTTTTATTGTAAATGTCATAATCTACTAAAACTCAGTCCGACCCATAAGGGGTAATAATTGCTCTTTTTATCAATTCTTGTTCACTATATAAAAAAGCAATTAATAGTCACGATCAATTTTAATTTTAATTCAGTCAGCTTTAAAAAACTTTAATCAAAAAGTACATTTTGTTAAAAATAAACAAGGCGCTGTTATTGATGGGAAAAATTGGCATATATTCGCTACACGCCAATCTGGATGTTGGAACGCAAATTCGTTTACTTTTCACTTTATATGCGCGTCACGGACGGAACGCCTTGCGCCTCGCAATAACGACCCATTATTTTGTGCAAATTGAAATGTCACCGAATCCGATCCGATATTAAGGTAGCGGTTTTATCGCGGATTACAAGAGAAGCGAACTGTAGAGAAGTTAAAAATAATAGATTTTTTATGTGTAACATGCTTTTTTTTGGATTCCTGTAATTCGTGGAAGTAATTTTGTAAAATGCAACGTATGTGAGTAACAGGAAGCTAGAGAAGTGATTACTATTGGAAATAATCAATGAACTCATGCTATTTGAATTGATCAATGAGTACACGTGATGGTAGAGTTGACCATCAGATTGTCAGGTGTAACACATCATGTGTGACTACTGTAAGACTGTCTCGTTTTGTATCCCTAGTAGGCGTAAAACTCAGGAGAGTAGTACTTTACTAGCGGCTCAAAAATTGCCGTTTTTTAAAAAAATCCGCATATAAAATACTTAACTCCAAACTGCTATTAAAATTTAGATTTTCAAAAATAACCGAAAAAACTTTAAAAACATTTTAGAACCTAAAACCTCAAGATCTGCGTCCAGAAATCTAACTAATAGACTACGATATATTTTATTTCTAAATAAAAAGCCAGCGGTTCTTATTCAAACTCAGGCAATGGCCGGATGACTTAATTACTTAATCTTGGAAGTATTTAAAACGTTTTAATTAACTTAAGTTGAAGTGTAGCACATTTATAATTTACTACTAGCTGACCAGCGCAGTTCGTCCACGAGTAGATTAACACGTTGATATAGCTTTTTATATCGATTTCATCCCCTATTTCAGTCATATTTTTGAAAAACAGTAATCTATATTTGACCCCAAAACTTCGATTATCTTTGCGCTAAATTTCATCATAACTGGTTTAGAATTTTAGCCAACAAAGTGTAACAAACACACGGGCAGACTTTCACGATTTAATAACTAGCTGCAGCGTTTAAGCTGCAGCTTGTTGCATTATAAAAGGTTTTGGTAAATCCCGCGAAAACAACCCATTTTATTCCGAGATTAAAAGTAGCCTATATATTATTCCAGGTCATAATCTACCTTTGCACTACATTTTATCCAAGTTCGTTTTGTAGTTTTAGCGTGATTGAGTAACAAACATTTATCTATCCATCAATCTATCCGAACATCCAAACTTTCGCATTTATAATATTGATAACGATTATTATGGATTCCTGTACTTAATCAACGGATGGACATTGTAATAGTATATCTGGGCAGAAGTTGTACTGCGAGGAAGACTATGCAGTCTTATGCTATAAAAATATAAAAAAATCTAATATTCGAAGTTCGGGGGTCGATTATCCTTCTAGGGAAGCGCGTTCCATCTTAGGCCTCATCTTAGCTTACCATCAGGCGATATCGAGGTCAAGCGTTTACTTATCAATAAAAAAAGACGTCTGGCAATCGGAAACTGCCGCGGTAAAGCCATTGCATAGCATTTTTTATCAACTTATGCAATTACAATTATGTATTTATTTTATTTATGCAGTATTTTTTTTCTTTGTTTTTTTTTCTTTGATATTAATTCAAGTTACACTTTAAGCGTGGTGACCGATAAAAAAACAATTTTTTTTCTTTTATTAAATAAATGAGATGTTAATATTGTTCAAAATATTTTTATTATCTTTCAATATCGGTTCTTCAGGAATATTTAATAAATGCACTTTGTTTATTCATATTTAAAACACTTTGTACACAAATTATACGAGTAAAGATATTCACTGTTGTACGTAGATGACAAATACCTATACACCTATATATTTTCTCACAAACAGCTGATTACGGTAGTTTTCCAATACAACCAATGCCATCTAAAGGCGGGTTGCTGAACTAAATAGACAAGCGCGATATTTCAAAAAGTCATTAAAAGTTCTGGTATTTATCGATAGATGGAAAAACTAAAAAGTATCACCTCTGTGCCGGTCGAATTGGAGGGTGTTAGGTTTTTTTCGTTACGGAATTTCTGGATTCGGTCTCCACGCTCAAAGCCCGCGATAGAAGCTATGCAATAGCTTAAAAAACAAAAATATCCGGAAAAGGCAAAAAACAAAATTATCTTGTTTAATAACATGTCCAAATTATAGCCATTGTATATTTATGTTTGTTTTCCACCAGCAAAATAATTCAACAGCAATCACGTAATTTCTGCGTTACCCTGTACCTGGAATCCACATGGTTGTACTTGTCACACTAATAAATCACCGTGCTAGCTATCATGGAGTTAGCGTACCTGCATCCCGTGTTCCTCGTTGTGATTACCTAATAATTTAAATTTATTTCCAAATTAAAGCGTTTAGGAAACAGGCTTTTGAATTCAGCGGTATTCGTCGGAAAATGTTTTTTCATGCACCTAGTAAAAATTAAACGTATATGAAGAATGAAAAATATCTCATCTTTCAGATGGATTAGGATTAGGATTTAGGTTTTTTTGGCTTTAGGTTTAATATTTTTATAAGTTAATTTTTGTACTTAGCCCACGGATGGAGATGATATCATACTATCGCTTGTAGTAAGCGTACCAAAAGGAAGACTCAATAAAATTTCTTTAAAAAAAGGATTAAATGTTCGAGACACACAATAATTGGATCATCAATCATAAATGCCCAGATAGTGCTGCCTTTCTATGATTAGAACCTATCACTATAAGCAATATCATTATAACACTGCTTTAATATATACTTGTAGAGTGTAGGTATCGGACTTTTGCTTCTTGAATGTCACCAATACAATGATATAAAAACACTCAACTTCGAATGTCATTATTACAAATCTAGCCAGCGTTTAATTACGTCCTTGTTCAAAAATATGTCAAAATTTAATCTTCGCATGGTTACGTTTGTTTTCGGCATACAAAATAATTCCAAAGTAATGACGTAACTTCTATATTAAAGTGCTACCCTGTACCTGTAATCCACATGGTTGTATTTGTCACACTAATAAATCACCGTGCTCCCTGTCATCGAGTTGGCGTACCTGCATCCCGTGTCCCTTGCTGTGATTAATTATTTAAATTTATTTCCATATTACAAGCGTTTACGAAACAGGCTTTTGAATTCAGCGGTATTCGTTGCTAAATATTTCATTTTTCATAAAACCTGTGGAAATTATGCTTATACGATAAAATAAAACATTTATAAAAAGTCCAGACTCATTTGAAATGTTTGAGTTAAGGTCTATGGTTTAAAGGCATTTTCTTATATATTGTGAGATAACAAACAAATGGACTACATGACTATAAACATCAAAGATGTTAATGGTACATGGACTGAATAATGGTGAAAAGAGGCAAACATTGCTGATAGACGCTAATAGTTGTCTCTTTTCATCAGGAGAGCCATCTACCTGTTTGCTATAAAATGATAGCACCTAAGCTAAGTAGCTCTAACTTACATATTCCTGCCGCAAAATCGTCAGTGGTTGTCACTGTCATATTCCGGTTTAAAGAGTAAGGTAGAACTTATATTACTGACAATTACTCCACATGGATAGCAACATATAATTAACATTTTTGGTTTCGATAGGTGATGCTTACCACTTTTCTTCAGGTGAGCAGTAATTTATGCTTTTTGCTTTCTTATAGTATAAAAAAAACTAAACCAGTTGACTCTGCTGGCCATCCTTGAAACCTCCCACTGAAGTTCGTTTATCATAATGTTCATCAAGTACACTTTAGTCGAAACTTTTTAGTTCGTACCACCAAATTATGGAATGAACTCCCTTAGTCTATATTTCCTAGTAAATATAACATTGGATCTTTTAAGAGGCGGATTAATGAATTTCTTAAGAGTCGGCAGCGCATCTCCTCTTATACTGTGGATATCTATGGGCATCGATGACCACTTCCCATCAGTCTGCCAGCTCATATTATAAAAAAAATATTAGTTCCTACATATTTCATAGCTTATATTCAGAACGCACCTTTATCTTGTCCAAAATCTGCGCTAGTCCCGAAAGTTCTTTTTCCGATACCTATAAGTTCCAAACAAGGATCTTTTGTTGGTATGGACGTATAATACTTGTTTATTTTTAGTTTTGCTTCCTTTTACTGCATTCAAATACAGTCAGTGTGAAAAATATTCTCTATATCCATACTAAATGTTGTCTGCTAGATATCGCTTTCTGTAGATAAGACCGCCTTTGTGTATAGTGGGTATACTATGAGTCGTTAAATTGATTGTAGGTACTAAGCATATATTTTTTACTTGTAAGTTTGAGCACAATAAAAAGTTATCAATCATTGATTTATTGAGTCAAAGTAATATTATTAATTTTAAATTCTGTGTATCTGTCTGTTTACGTCTGTAAGTCTATCTAAAGTACTTATACATTAACACCCTTGAAAAGTAGCATATTTATTTACATAAATTTATTTTTAAGTTACCGAAGCCAGCTAGGAACTTTTAAAGTTTTACCATGTTCATCCGTTCATCCTTCCGCAGCCTAACTTAGACATTATTCCGAATATACAATATATTATTTACGCTGTCAAAGTAGTAAAATGAATTCTTAAAATGAATTTCGAGCGAAGCCACGGGTAACAGATGGTGTTCAAATAAATTTATTAGAAAAACAGATTAGATCACGGAATTGACTGTACAACGGGAACGAAGTAAATATTTTTATGCTTCGATAGTTATTTAGTGTAGCAATTTTTACCTTTGAAAAAAATGTTTTTAAAAGCAAAGCAGTATGTTACATGATATAGTTGTACAACGTTTCGCCCGGGGCTAATTCAAAAGCGTCAGTGCCTGAACTGTATTGTTCCGGTGTAGAGAGTTAGGTACCTGGTAAGCTTGTTTTCATCAATCAATCATAATTTATTGCATCAAATATGGTAGGCAAGGAAGTTATATTCTACCCGGAATGCTTACACGTGCTTCAAAATCGTTCCGAAGAGTACCACGACATGAGTGGAGTGTGTCTCTTTCTACTAAATAAAGCGCCAATCGCCATAAATAAGTGCGGCCATGCGTAGTTTGCAAATTACTACTAAGTAATTCTACTAATTTGAGAAACAGTTTTTGCATTGCATAAGTAATTATGTAATAATTAAAATAAGCACGTTTTAGACTCACTGTGTTAATTACAATACATTTTATGCTAATTTATTTATCAACGTGTATGAATAAAAAGTATTTAATGATTACTGAATATGTAAAAATCTACCATCTAGATAGTTTTATTTATACTGGCAATTGCAAGAAAGGGACAACATCCACTCATGTCGTTGTCTTGCTCAGAACGTTTTTCCCCTCTGTTAAGTAAGAAACAAATGTCAACTTTATGAGCAACGAAATAAAGTACATTTTTATTTTTCAAATATTGCTTTGTAACAATTCCAGTTATAGTATATAAGTTCCTTGATGGTAGGTACATGAAGAAAATAATCCTAAGATTATTAATAGGTAGTTCCCATATTTGACCATTTGGCTTCCAATAGTACATAATTCATACAATTTTTATCTATCATTTTTTGGTATCAGATAGCAAACAAGCAGATTGCTGTCCTGATGGAAAGAGAAGTCATCGCCTATAGACACCAAAGATGTTAATTGTGCGTTGCTATCTTTCTGGCGAGATTGCAATGCGACATGCATAGGTTTAATGACTACCTTGCCATCCAAAAAACACAATGACAAGTATTGACGCTATTGCGGCAGGAATATGCAAGGCGGTGGTACCAAATACCCCTGCGAGACGTTGCAGAACTCTACCAGGTAGTATAGGCACGATTGTAGTGACACATATAGCCAAACGGTCTCTTTTTACGACCTGCCTGGCAGTACTACAGTTGGCCTATTCTTCAAAGGAGTCCGGATCAACACGGGGTATGTATGAGACTTTTTAATCTGCCACACGGATAGGAACATTCCAACATTCTTGAAAAACTTTAAAAACAATGAACAAAAATATCGAGATGCAGGATACGAATCTGTGATCCCGGCTTTAGGGAGAGACGGTCGCAGGTTCAAATCCTGCGTGTAAATATTTTTCTTTGTTGTTTTTAAAGTTTTTCCGAGCCAGAGGTGAATAGTATACCACAAAAATAATTCCAACATTCTTATTGTCTATAGGTGATAGTTATCTTTCCACCAGAAAAGCCATTTGCTAGTTTGCGATTGTGTAATGTAAAAAATCGGGTTTTATGTATCTTTTACGTGAATACATCAGCTACGTAACAGCTAAATGTTTGCGACGGCAACATTTTTCATTCATCGTAAAGGTACCGTCATGAATCGGTCCGGACGCCTTCATCTTTTTGCACTCTTTTCACTCTTTGGGTCCATGTGTATCATTAGTTTGCTATTTAAAATCCCTTTCAGACGTTATACTTTCCTTGTTTTTGATTTGGCTTTTAAAAGAATTTTTGGCCGATTACATTTTTTTTTTTTAAATTTTTACTTAAATGCCATATTTATTTACTGTAAGTACTGAAAATATTTTATTTATTTACACAATCAATAAATCTTTACAAGAATATTTAAATACAGTTTAATCGAACGTCATAATTGCTCTAAGTCAAAAGATTTACTACATGCAATACATGTAACGTAGCGAAATTACCTAAAAATCGCGGCACTTCCTACTCACTCCCCGCAAGTCATCGTAACCGGCGTTCAGTTTGTCCAATTTTTGATTCTTTAGCTATCTAGCATTAAAATTTGATTTTGGTTGTTAATGATAGCTATGCAGCTATAACATCAAACTATATCCCCCAATTTTATTATCGTCAGTTTTTTGAACTGTACCTCACTATGAAGATAAATTTAAAGACGTATTCATGTCAAAAAGCAAAAAATCTTTAACGACAAAAGTTTTTCTGCAGCGTATCGATAGAATATTTTTATAGCGTAAATACAGCAAACAATTAAATTTGACCTCTCTCTTAACAGAGATTTACGACGGATGATAAGTATCATCACTAATCATGTCCTCTTTTAATCAAAAGTGACAAGTTCTAATCTTAGAGCTACATATATTTTATGATACATAACCGTCTCAGATCATAAGGTCTCTGATTTTATCCTCAGGTTGGGAAAAAGGGTTATTGAAACTTATTCTCGAAGACCTAAATTTTGCAAAGAGTTCAAATTAGATGATGGTTCTCTTGATGGAAAGAGAAATTATCACTATGGACACCAAAGATATAAATAGTGCGTTGCTCGTTGTATAAATAGTGGGTAGCAAAGCCACATGGATAATTCTATTGGCTAGCTTTCCTTCAAACCGGAACACGACAGTGACAAACATGACGCTATTGGGGCAGAAATAGGTAAGGCGGTAGTATCTGGGAGAGATGATTTAAAAAGCTACTACTACCTAGACAATTGTTTGCCTTTTACGAATTGGCTGGCAAAATGAAACGTTAAAGATCTATTTATTCTTTCAATGGGGCCCATACAAACAGGAGGAAATGCTTCTTCAACTATCTCTTAGCCAAATTTCATCTAAATCAGTTCATCCAGTACAGGCTACGGGTATTTCTTTCTATTAAGACGAAGTTGTGCTTAATTGCTATCCTTTGAATAAAAATACTTCTAATCAATCGGTCAAAAATAAAAAAGTGAAATTCCCGAAAATTACGTGTTTTTTGTTTTGAATAAATACAGCTTATACGTAAAACGAATCCCAGATAATACGATAATAACGCTGTAATTGTTTTGGTTTTGATATCAGCTGATTAGGCTGGTTTCCCAGCTGCAAGCACGAGTAATTAGCAGTAACTTGATCATGTAGGAAATCACTAGCGATTTTGTAGATTCAGTGGTTAATTCACAGAAATACTTCAATAGGTATTTACATCTTTGATTTTTATTAACGATGATTATACCTTTCGATTAGAAGAGCCATATAATTATTTTCTTTTTAGGGTTCCGTACCTAAAAGGTAAAACGGAACCCTATTACTAAGCCTCCGCTGTCTGTCTCTGTCCGTCTGTTTGTCTGTTACCAGGCTGTATTTCATAAACCGTGATAGCTAGAAAGCTAAAATTTTTACAAATTATGTATTTCCGTTGCCGCTATAACAACAAACACTAAAAAAATATTAAGGGTAGGCCCCATACAATAAACGTGTTTTTTTCGTTTTTTTTTTTTTGCTTTGATGGTACGGACCTTTCGTGCGCGAGCCCAACTCGCTCTTGGCCGGTTCTTTTATTAGATATGATAAACGTAATCCGTAACGTCTTGTTAGGGTATGGGATACTACAGCTTTTTTAGTATCGATAGGGACCACAGTCTCGTCTGATGGTAAGCTAATTAAAATGTGACCTAAGATGGAACGCGCTTCCTTAGAAGGTACCTTTTTATGCCAAAAATGCGTCTATGCTTAAGATTGTAGGCAAAGTTAAGCATATGGCAGTGCCATCTTGACATACGGTTAGCAACTCACCATTAACATCTTTGGTGTCTACAAGCGATGGTTTCTCTTTCCATCAGGCAATCCAACTGCTTGTTTGCTACCGAATGATATAAAAAAATATATCCTTACTCAAATAGAAAAAGCGTATCCCCTATCTAACAAACAAAATAAATTCACTACGATAACATGTTTCGCAAACAATAGCACTACAATATTTTTATTTGTTATGACAATAGCTGTTATTCTACAAGGCTACAATGACATGGAGCCTGAGGGAAGACAAAGTCCTCGGAAAGAATTTAAAATGGATATGTTTATTGTTTGGGCTACATACGACTTTATGTTGTAAAACTAAGATTATAACATAGTGCAGTTTTTTGACTATTACCTAAAAATAACACAGAAAACTTTGACACTCTGAAATTCACCTGTGACCTTCCCTCAACCACCCCTTCCTCTGACCATCTAAACCAGTGTCGATTAGTTCAAGGTGGTGAAATTCTTCTTTGCTTTGAAATCGATTCCGTCGTTTGTACTGATCACTAAATATACATACGTATATGATCGGATTAAAATCGAAATCGAATCTGAAACGGTTGGTTAGAGCATCCCGGCTTGAGGGAAGGTCATAGGTTCAAATCCTAGCGCATCGAAATTACTCTTTTTTGTTTTTAAGTTTTCAAATTTTGCCAACCACGTGATAAGTGCTAGAACACATATATAGTTTCTGACTATTAATTTGATAGCAGTGATGTGTTGCTCCATGATACAGAAGATCAAAACAGAGATCTAATGGTCCAGACAAAGCTACACGCGGCGCAAATTGCGACGCTTGTCACGGTCACGCGTTGCTTCGTTCTTTCCGCGCCGCAAGTCACGCCGCAATTCGCGTCGCATTCGGACGTGACATCGCGCGACCGAAACAAAATACTTTGTTTTTTTTCAATTGTGGAGTTTGAAATTAATCATGGATATTAAAAAAATATTTTGAAAGTTTTAAATACGTCTAGGTGAAGATTGAATTTGCTATATACTTATAATACCAATTTATATATTACTAGCTGACCCGGCAAATCTTGTTCTGCCTATTTAACTACTCTTTTTTTCTATATTTTCTCACCTTTTAAACCTTCTCTAGACTTCAGTAATTAATTCAAAACCAAAGTTAGCCAAATCGGTTCAGCCGTTCCCGAGTTTTAGCGAGACTAACGAACAGCAATTGATTTTTATACATAAAGATTAATATGAAACAATTAAAAATATATAAAGCTTATTCGAAGCGGTCTCTATTGGCTGCAATATAATATTTTAAACATTGAGGCTAGTTATCAATACAAGTACACACTCTTTTCATGGGAAAATTCTTCACTGCTAATCGTATGGATTGTTATAGGGACTCCAAATTGTCATGACATTTAGAGCAAGCCATACTCTCTAAAACTGATCATAAATAATATATGGCCACGCTTACGATCCGGCAGTAGTTTAAAAAAAAATCTTGACACATCAAAATAACCTGTAAAAAGTTTTATTGAATAAAGTATTTCTGATAATAATTCAGCTAATTAAGATCAGGACGAGATGACAACCAGTCTTCAGCTCTGATAAAGTCCGGAACGTTCGTTTTTAACCAAGCCACCAACCAACTTGTAATTTTAGGAAAGTTAGGCCATCTCAGATGTTCAAATTATTTTTCACCCTGACACAAACGTTCAGTATTCGTTATAACTTCAAAGGGAATTATTCGACATCATTCCACGGACCAGAAAATCTCAAAAGGGATAATTGTTTTTTATCACGACAAATCCTTTTAATGCGAATTTTAATTGTAGTATCCATGGGATCAAGCTCGGCTTAGGTAAAAACAGAGGAAACGAATTTTACCAGAAACAAGACGTCCTATGTTTGTAACCAAAACATGTTCTACATATTGTTGTATCGTTAGATAGCAAAGAAGCAGATGGCTCTCCTAATAGAAAGAAAAACTTATCGCTTAGAGATATCAAAGATGTCACATGCACAATTTTATAGACTACCTTACCCTCTCAACTAGGATACGACAAAGACAAGCACTGACGCTATTGCAGCAGGTTAGGTAATGCCGTGGTAACAAATAACAGAGCGAAATGTTGTCAGAATTCTATCACCTAGTAGTCACGATGGGAGTGACATGAATGGTCAATCGTTTGCATTTTACAAAGTGCCTATCAAAATGGCAGACGTTATATTCTTCAAAAGGGATCTGGGCCAAAATGGGGGAAATTAGATAATGTACAATTTAGATAAGAATGGATTATGAAAAACACAATACCAAGAGTTCTGAAAAACTTATTACAAAAAAAAACGGATAAAACAAAATTAAGAAAAAACTATCCATATTTGGGCTCATATTCGCGGCGGCGACAACGAAAGTACGAACCGTATAACGCGGACAAACCTCTAGTAAAAATATAGAAAAAGAATCTTAGGAGGACAAGATTACTTAGACGGTTCTCGGCTCCTTTGTATCGCTACATACTACTTAATTATTTTAGTAATAAGTGAAATATCATCCTCATTAACCTGAAATACGTTAACTGGATGGTGATTGTGGTATCTGAAGAGTTGAAATTCAAAACAAATAAACCAATGGGAAATATTGTTTCTTTTTTTATTCACATACTGTGGTTGGTCTCAAATAAATGTTTATTATTATTAAAATGTTTTATTATTAAATATTTTCGATTATAGTTTTCAAAGTTAATAATCAACTTATATTTATCTTGATAATTATTAATGATAAAAATCGCTTCGACTCCGTCAATTAAAAATCTTTAATAAAAGGTATCTTCACGCCCGTTTCCCCGGGGACATCGAAAGAGGTACAAGAAGTGCACTCACGATAAGCCGAAGATACTTAGTCCCACATAATATGGCAAGGTGGCAAGCTTATCGCCAACCAGTTACTTACCCAATCAAGATCAACGTTGTTTTTTGAGAAACCTGAAAAAACACATTTTTAAATTGCCTGACCCTGTAATCGAACCCAGCACCTTATGTGGTGATTACTACACCACAGGAAAAACCACGAAGGGAAAATTTAATTACAAAATTCTTAAAACAAAATTATAATATGAATTCCTGACCTTAATAACTTTTTACAAGAGTACTACAACGTAATAAAAATCAGTTTTCTGTGAAAGTAGCAAAAAGGTTACATTCTTGGCCGGGACATATTTATTGTGACAATGGCCTCTAACCGAGTTCAGGGAATAAACGCCTCTGGGTGGATAGTGTTATGAATATTGTTCTCCGGGGAAATCACTGGGTTTTATTGACATGTAATTCCTCATTGTCTGTTTAATTACATTGAATATGATTGCTTACTGCAGTTTCAGCTGCGTTTTACGTATTTGAGTAGAATATACAGTGTGTAAAGAAAACCCTGTCGGATAATTAAAGGTATTATTTGGTACCGTAATACGGTTACATATGTGTAATTATTTTATGGATATTAGTCAATTAGTTTTCCCAATAAAAAAGTAATCTTAAATGGTATTTTCATACATTAAGTATAAGAACACTTACAAATAAGTAAATTTTTTTATTAAAGAATGCCGCGCAAGTCGCATGCTAACGAAGGATAAGCGGCGCGTTTGCGGCGCGTTTAAAGATCGTTTGTAAAAAGCCGAAAAACGAAAACCGCGCCTTCGCACGGTATTTGTGCGAAAGCCGCCAAAGCGAAACAATGAAACAAACAGCGACAAGGTGTTGTCATTTTTAAAATATTTGCTTAAACCTAGGGAGATATAAGTAAAAATATGAATATTAAGGAAATGATGTATTTTTTTATTTTCAGAAATAGTCATTTTAATATTTTTTTTAGGTATTCCTTTAACCAACCTATATGCCTCTTTCGGATCTCACAGGGTTCTCTTTATACACTGTATAACAAGCGGTATATAAAGTACTTTTGGTAATATTCTATACTAACATTATAAAGAAGTAAAATTTGTAAATTTGTAAGTTATTTTGTAGGAAGTTATCTCTAAAATTGCAGAACCAATTTTTGAAAAATATTTTATTAGTCGCCTCTGCGGTCTAATAACCTAGTGTCGGTGTTATCCACATGAGCTTCCGGATTCGATTCCTGAGTCGAGCAATTTAAAAATATGTTTTTTTTTTAGTTTTCTGATAAAAAAAACAACGTTGTCTGGGATCGGGTATTACATATACTTTGTCGGACTAAGTATCATCGGCTAATCGCGGGTTGCACAGCTGTCTACCTCTTTGAGGATATGGGAATGAAGATACTTTTTTTATTTAAAAATAGCAAGCTACATTCACTTGTGACATAGGCTACGTTTAATCCCATTTTTCGGGAATCGGGACTAACGCGGATCATACCGCATGAAATGGCTAGTTTTTTAATTATCGTCAAGATGCTGCTCTAAGCCGAGTAATCTCACAGGAGACACCCATAGCTCTTAGCCCACTTAATTTAAACTCTGGCTGAGCACACTGCTCACCCGAAACCCCCGGTTCCACAGTCACGGCACAGTATACCGGAAACTAACAGTAGTCAATCTACATACATGTGATATTCGAGCAACGCACACATAGACAGCTTTCGCAGACGCGATATCTCGGAATGGTTCGGGACAGTTTGTACCGCACCAGTCGGAGATATCGCGTCCGTGAGAGGTATCTATGTGTGCTGTACTCGAATAATACTTGTATGTAACATTGACTTCTGGTAGTCTCTAAGTATTCTGTGGTAACGGTCATTTTGATCAACTGCTTAAGTTCATTTCGAAAAAAAATACTAGTTTTTTTATAATAAGTCTTTGAAAGAATGATTATTATTTGACGCGAAAGTAGTTAGTAGGTTAATTTCGTAATTTTTGTAATTTTTTTTCGTCATTTTCGGGACAATTTTTTCCGCACCATTTCGAGATATTGCGTCCGTGAAAGGTGCCTATGTGTGTGTTGCTCGAAAATTACTTGTATGTACGGAACAAACTGTCCCGAACCATTCCGAAATATCGTGCCTGGGAGAGGTATCTATGTTTGCGTGTCTCGAATATTACTTGTAAGTACATTGACTTCTGTAGTCTTCAGTACTCTGTGTTAAATGTTCGGCCACCCCGTTGGTCGAGTGGGTAACAAACCTAACTACGAATCAATGGGGTCCAGGTTCGATTCCCGACAGGGACAAACATTTGCATGATGAGCATAGACATTTGTATTTCTTGGTTAGACTGTTTGTTAAATATATTTGAGTATTTATGTATGTATTTCTATATAAATATCATTAACTAACACCCATAAAACAAGAATATAATTTTCTTATTTTGAGATTAGATTGATTTCTGTAATTTGTAAAAAAATATCCCCTCAATTCTGTTATAACATATATAAGTTCGCATCCATAAATTAAGTGTTCTGCTCCTTTGTTCCTTACATTAATAAACCCAAACGAAACTTCCTCAGAGATTTATTCAACGACTTTCGACGAACTTAATTTCCATTAATTCAATTTGCTTATTCTGCTCGTGGCCAAGCGATATTGGATTGAATTTGATTGAAAATACCAGAGATTGTAAGATACGGGCTTTGCCAATTACACAAGAACAAGTTGATGAAATTTTGGACTAGTTTTCTAACCGACTTTAAAGTAAAGAGTGGGCTCTCAGTTTTTTTAATCTTATATTTTTATGTTTTGTTTTGATGCGGATTCATAAATTTTAATTATTATAACATTATCTATACTATTCTTTATTAATATTACAAATGGGAAAATTTGGATGTTTAGATGGATGTTTGTTACTCAATCACGCAAAAACTACTTAACTGATTTGAATGAAATTTGACACATAAGTAGACGATGACCTGGAATAGCATATGGGCTACTTTTTATCCCGGAAAAATTAGGTAATCCCGCGGGATTCACCAAAAACTATTATAATGCAGTGAGCTGAACGCTGCAGCTAGTATTATAAATGCGAAAGTTACTCTGTCTGTCTGTCTCATCTTCACGCCTAAACTACTTAACCGATTTGAATAAAATTTGGCACAAACATAGTTTAAGATCCGGAAAGAAGACAGGATAATTTTTATCCCAGAAATCCCACGGGAACAGGCTTTATTCGTGTGAAACCCCGGGATTGTCTATCTTTTAAACCACGGTAATTAGGAGTAACTTAGGCTACTTTTATATTAGATTTTTTCCACGTGGACGAAGTTGTAGGCACTGCTAGTTATAAATAAGTGTCAAAATCTTTTGTTTCGCCGAATTGATAAATATAACACTTATTTACTTTTAAACTTGATATGACATTGATTATGTATATACACATACCACACACACACACACATATAACATAAATAGATAAATATACACACCACACATCCTTGCATACGTTTAAAAACTTATGTAATATCATAATTCTTTTGTATCTTCCAATTTGCAATTTAAATATGTTCAAAAACATTGTACCTATTTGAGAGGCGGAGGCCAGGAGATTCATAATACGGGTACAACTCAGTTTGGACTCCTGTCTCCCCAAACAATCCTAAGCTTACTAATGTTTAATTGAATGTACAGTTGTGAAAAAAAGGGAGAAATTAATAAAGATATTATTATTATTATTAAAAAAATATATATAAATTTGTCAAATAAGTACCATAATTGTGATTTTGAGTCAAAAAAGTGCGTAGTATTGTTATACTAGCGATCGCCCTGTGTTCGAAATTCGATAATAGACTAAAAAATAAAATATCTTTTATATTTGACAACTGATAACTGATAAGCCGTAAAAATAGTAAAAATGTGTGTATATCATCATGTACGTCACATGAATGTAGTGTATATAACGTTTATTTTTGTTATTTCAATGTAAGTCTAATGCATATCATTTAAAAATATTAGATTTCTGCAGTGTTCCTCAACGTAAACTTTAAGGCCGCTAACACACCGGGACTCTATGCGACGTTATCGGCCACATACCTAAACAATTTGTATTGATAGTTTATAGATTCAGGCGTTACTTTGCGGAAATCCATCGTTCAGACGAAGAAAGCTTGTTATTTTTCAAATTTGCGCGAACTTTTAAGTGTACTTTTGCGATGTCACTGAAAGGGGAAACATATAAAAGCGGTGTAAGTAATGGAACAAACTCACCGTAGGTCTGAAATATAATGAAGAACCCAGCGACACAGTTATCCACCCTCATCTACCACACTTTACATCACACTACACACAGCGACTTTTAAGGAGCCGCTTTTTACTTAAACTCACATGTTACATTTTGGGTTTCCATAGGTCATATTTAAAAATAATATGTAAGATTAATTATTTTGATCAGAAAAATTTATCTCATAATATCCAAAAAGTAATGACATATAATCATATATACTTAGTCATATTATGCTATCAAAAATGCATTTTTTTTATATCATAAGATAGATAACAAGCAGATGGCTGTTTTGATGGTAAGAGACAACCATTGCTATCCACACTACATTTATTTCTGAAAAAAGTAGAGGTGTTGTTTATAATCAGTTTTTGACAGATATCTCTATATTGCTTTCAGTGGATTTACCTAGTTTTGAAGTTAAGCGACACACTTTATCTAAGCCCCCTAAAACGCTAACCACTCGACTAATGAGACAATCACTAACCTTTCTACATTACTTATCTATATAAACTAAAACTATGCTTAATATTACTAGCTTCTAAAAGGAATCTGAATTTTCGCTTCATGTGTTTGTATATGAGATTCTTTTCAATCGCGATACAATAATATATCATGTTACCTGCTGTCAAAACTGTCTTCTCAGCCACAAAATGCCCTGAATATAAGCGAGGCATTATGCAAGGCTTTGCTATTAATATGTTAGTAAGGAAACTAATATAATATCTCCTTGAACGGGAACTATTACGCTACCATACATTAAACTCAAATGCTCCTCGCGGTGCCATTCTCGAGTTTTGATAAAATACCTCTTAGCGAGCGTAGCGGGGTTCCGTAAGAGATATTTTTGCTTGAACACTACTTGGTAGATTTAAATGGTGCACGAATATTATATTAAATTTATGCAACCAAATTTGAACTTTGTCGGCGTGCATTTGGAGAATTTATTACGAAGTAAAGCTTTCACATAGTTACCTTTAAGTAAAAAACTTTCGTGATAGAAAAATAGTGAAAAACTGTTGTATCTAAGACAGCATCTTCATTTTCTCATGGTCTATGTCTAGACCTAGAGTCTAGTTAGCTTATTTAGCTCAGACCATGAGATCTCGGATTTCATCTCCAGGTTGTTATTGAGGTTTTTCAAGATTTTTCTCGAAAATCCAAAATCTTAATACTTGAAGTATTGCGGGCATTTTAACATTTCCGTGCCTCGTATAAGCACGTAAAACTTTCGGTCTCAGTTATCGCTAGAAATAGACGTTTGTAAATTCCATCGGTCGTTCGGATCACCATTCATCTCGTCAACCGACAAACTGGTGAATTGTGATAGAACGAAAAGTCTATATACGTTCGGTTTACTCCACCTATCCTGCAAGGGGACCGGGCGTAATGATACTTTTTTTATATCTTAAAGTAACATAGACAACAAAATCATATTACAGAGTTAATTTAATAAATAAGGCCGTCCCGGGCTTTTAGATTAGATGCTATATTAGCAAAAATAAAATATTAAATATAAACAAAATTTGACATCAAAATTGTACAGTATATCTAGGCATCGGAATGTGGAAGTGTAAGGGACACTGAAATTTATATAATTGTATATAAAAATGTCAGTGGTCAATAGGAGAGAAAAGGATGTAATAAATTTGAATATGTCGACAAATAAAATTAGTAAGAGAAAAACTGACTCACAGACTGACGGACAAATCATGGACACAAGTATATGCGCACATATGAATATGTTTATATATTTATACTGTATAAATATATATATACATTGATAGCAAACATATAAATGTGTTATAAAAAGTATAGATAATAAAAAAAATGGTAATAGGAACATAGATTATAAATAACACACCATAAATGTTTAATTGTTGCTGTGAAAGTGATGTAGAAAATCAACGTATAATTTTAACACAAGAATTGCAATAGCATATAGTCATAGACAAGAAGAAAATAGCAAGTAAAAAAAAAGATATATGCATATAAACAATTGCATTCTGCATGCAATTGGTATATAGAAAAAAAAACTTGCTACCACGTAAAACGGATTCAAACACCATAGAAAATCAGACCAGATCAAGCTCAGCATCTATAAATGAAATGGAAGAAAAGGGAAGTCAACTGCATTAGAATAAGAGAACAAGAAACTAAATTAAGTAACTTTAAGAAAATAGAAAAGTAAAATATTGTAACCAATTAAGATATTCAACAAAAATATTAAGTACGCTATTTAGAAAATCATAAATATTGTATTAAATGTGTGCACAAAATTACATATGTGCCATAAATATATGTAATGAACATTACAAAAAAATATATTTAATTAAAACACTGCGTAACAAGGGCGCTGAGTTACCTATGTCAGAGGAACAAGGAAAAATAAAAATTAAAAAAAAATAAGGCCTCTCGTAAGGTACACGATTTCTTAGATGACGACTGGAGTAGTATTGTTCATCGTTTGGTACAATTTAAAAATTCCTAGTTGCATCGATATTCTTGCAAACCAGGATTTAAAATCTTTCCTTTACATAGTCATGCAAACCAGCGATTTAACATATTTTCTGTACATAGTCATGCAAACAAGCGATTTAATATGTCTTCTTTATATAGTTATGCTAACCAGTGACAACATATTTACTTTAAATAGTCATCCAAACCAGTGATTAATCATCTTGTCTTCAGATAGTCATGCAAACTAGCGATTTAATATGTTTTATTTACATACTTAGTCATGTAAACCAGTAGTTTACGATAGAACCTATTATATAATCTGTAACATTGTATAAAACAAAGTCAATTTCTAAAAATATGTTCGCTTAGATCTTTCAAACTATTTAACGGATTTTAATGCAGTTTTCATTAATAGAGATAATGATTCAAGAGAAAAAGGTTTACATGCTTATACATGCTTAAAATATTAGATAAAAGCTGGGAATTTTAAAGATTTTTACAGCAAAACATTAAACACCCGGGCAAAGCCGGTTCGCTAATTATGTTATAACTCCGTTAATACTAGGGGTAGAGTTCTGCACTGTCTCGCCCGGGTGTAGTAGCACCAACTTACTTATTCCTGCCGCAATTGAATCGGTGTTTTTCACTGTCATGATTCGGTTTGGAGGGTAATATAGCCGGTAAATTATGCATGTGGCATTAGACCTCGCCACAAGATAGCAACACACCATTAACACCTTTTGGTGTCTATAGGCGATGGTTGACTCTTTCCATCAGGAGACCAATATGCTTGTTTTCTGTCTTATGATATAAAAAAAATAAGTAAAAACTCCGTTAATAACTCTTAACACAGCATTTTTTGATTGTTTTAAAGTTTGCCTTGAAAGCTAATCTTTTTGATTCTTCTGTGTATGACTGAATTTTTCCTAAAAACATAAGCCGATTGTGATGAAGTTTTTAGTGTGTGGATTTGAGAGTAGATTGGATTCACAGTTGAACTGTAGTGGTGGCGCTGTGATAGGCTGCATAATGCCTTCACGGCTAAATTGCTTATCGGTATTTGATAAAATTTGGCAAAGAAATAACTGGCAAACACTTATATGACTTCATCCAATTTTCCCCTACACATTCGTGCAAGCGTAACAGTAGCATAATATTGAATAATAATGATGCTTCAAAATTTATGCGCCAATACTTAGAAAAATTGCAATGTTAATTGAGATTTAATAAATTTACAAACCCACAGCATTTTTTGAAGAATATAGTTGAAAATATTGTTAAAAATTTGAAATGGTGTACATAATGAAAGCATGAGTTCCGCATTAATCTACTAGTTACACTGTTCCACTCAGAGCATGGGCTCACTTGTTTGATTAAGTCAAATTTTCAATAACAGACCTATTAAAGTTGGCAAATGGGGCGATGAGAGAAACCACCTGTTATACTGAATGTCTAACTGGTGAGTCCTAGTTAACATAAGAATCGATCAACATTCCGAGGTAAATTTTATTTTATTTTAATTATGAAATACTTATAAGCATAGGTGCCACTTGAATGGATTATTTAATTACAAGCAAATTTTATATCAGAATAATAAAAATAATATCGGTATATAAATTACACAAATTGACCGAACCCCAAAGTAAGCAATTTATTTGCTAATTATGCGAGTGTTACTCAATGATATGAATACATATATAAACACTCAAATATGTTTATCAAACACCCAAACCCAGAAATTCAAACCCTATGCTCAATATATGAATGCCTGACCCTGTGGGAAATCAAACCTGAGCCCCAATGATTGCATAGTTAGGATTATTAACTATTTGAATAACAAAGCGGTCACCAATGGCTTCACTCACATTAAATAAAAACTTAAATTTGACCACAAATAAGTCGTGTTGTAAGACTGTGAACTTTTATGTTACTAAATGTATGTGCATATATAGATACGTAAGTTACTATGATCCTTGAGAAGATCGGTTCCGATTTGACTAATTTTGTGATACATTAAAAAAAATTGAGTACCTTTGATCGCTTTTAATATACATTTAATTTACGTACCATGGCCCTGTATTATATTCTGAAGTATTAATTATTTAAGTAATTAAGTATTAGTACTTAATCGCAGTTTAATCAAAATTATACGTTATCAATCAGTTGTGAAGAACAATCTATTACTACACGTAGAACGCGTTCACTACGGCTCCACCTTGACTTTTCCAAATTAATGAAAAATAGAGACATTGCGGTTTTTGTGTCATTACGTATGTCGCAGAAGAAAATCCGCGATGAATACACCATTTTTAGGCCTAGTGCGGGCCCTAGTGTGACGCATAGTCGACGTATATGATTAGTGAAATATATGGATGTGTGTGTTCAATTTTAAATTCCCACGGTCGGGGACTAGCCTCTTAACGCATACTCAATTTCTAGAATACAGTTTTGAAATTTGGCTACCGAACACAAAAATAAACCGAAAATTTCAAATTTGGAATCCCAAACACAAATTTTGACATTATCTAAATCACAGTGACGCGCGTTTTGAAATAAAGAACGTCTTTGTAAGAACTATAAGAAGCGACCGTATTTTTGGCTGCTTTGAAAAGCAGCCAAAAATACGATTTTATTTATTCTGTTTTGTTTATTACTCCACTATGATAAGGATTTATATTTGTAGACGACATTTTTAGAATAAATTTTGTTCAACTAAAATCTAAGCTGGATGACCGAGTTGTGTTAAAAATGTAGTATGCCGACCACAGTTGTTTCATTGGCAAATTTGATTGAAAATATATTTATTTTTCTGTGCTGAAACTTACTTAACTAAATATTGCCTTTGATGATTGGACAGGGTTCCAATCGTCAAAGACATTATTTAGTAACCTAATACAATCATATACATATATATATATATATATATATATATATATATATATATATATATATATATATATATCAACTGTCGGCTATAGAAACTAACGATGTTAATGGTGCGTTGCTATCTTGTGGCGAGGTCTAATGCCACGTGCACAAGTTTACCGGCTACCTTACCCTCCAAGCCGGAACACGACGGTGACTAGCATTAACGCTATTGCGGCAGGAATAGTTAAAGCGGTGGTACCAGACCCGGGCGAGAAAATGCAGAATTCTACCATCTAGTAGCCACGATGTTTGTGACTTGCATAGCCAATCGGTCGCCTTTTACGACCTGCCTGGCAAAACGGCAGATGGTGTATTCTACAAAGGAGCTCGGGACCAACACGGGGAATATTTATTTGCCTTGCAGGATAGGCAGAGTCTATAAAGGTCTATAAAATTTCAAGTCCACCACGTTTCACCGGTGTGTCGGTTTGCGAGATGAGTTGTTATCCTATCGCCACATTCTAAGCGATTTTTTGAATGTGGTAAAAATATGTTTTTTTTGTGAAAATGTTCGTACAAAAAATGGAAAAGCTTTTTTTTTGCGAGAATTTTCCTCTGAAATCGATAAAAAGGTAACATCTGCGGAGTTGCGCTGGCGAAGTACACAAATTGTTTAACACCCAGATTTTAATCCACACGATCGAAGTCGCGGGCATAGCAAGTAAGTAATAAAACCGCAATTTTCTTACTTAAAATTATTCTTACGAAACTGGGGTGATGTTCTAGAAAGTTTTCGCATTACATTTCGCGACTTGCGAAAATTCTTACAGACGTAAATAGTAGTTATGACTTAGCGGGGCATTGCTGTGCATCTAAACTTATATGCGCAAAAGCTATCTTTAAAATTGAGGTCTAAAAATGTCATAAATGATGTTAAATTTTACATTTATTCTCCTCTTATATGTAAATATATATATATATATATATATATATATATATATATATATATAGGAATATTATATGTAAAGAGGTAAATTTTTTGTTGAAACAAAAATCTAACAATATCCAAAAAATAATAACATATAATCATATTACTACATAAGATAGCAAACAAGCAGATGGGTCTTATGATGGAAAGAGTCAACCATTGCCTATAGACACCAAAGATGTTAATGGTGCATTGCAATCTTGTGGCGAGGCCTAATGCCACATGCATAAATTTACAGTCTACCTTACCCTCCAAACCGGAACACGACAGTGACAAGCACTGACAGTATTGCGTCGTGGTAAGCGATGGTATCAGACCTGGGCAAGAAAATGCAGAACTCTACCACCTAGTAGCCACGATGGTAGTGACTCGCATAGCCAAGCGGTCGCCTTTTATGACCTACCTGGCAGAACGCCAGGGCTTATTCTTTAAAGGAGTGCGAACCAACAAGGAGACTGATGGATTAGTAATTCATCGACACAGGACCCTATTTTTTTAGTATCGATAGGGAAGCGCTTGACCATGATCTCGCCTGATGGTAAGCTAAAATGCGGCCTAAGATGGAACACGCTTCCCTAGAAGACACCCAGGTTCACTCTTCTCTTGAAGACACCCAGGTTGTACTCGTCAGGGAACACAGACTCAGGAAGCATATGCCAGTCTCTTGTAGTTCTAATTAAGAATGTCGAGTCAAACCGCTTTGTCCGGGGACGTGGAACATCCACCATATGGCGATGCCTAGTATCTGTGCGCCTCGACGATCGACACTAAGACTCCATTGTCCGTCTCTCACCAGGCTGTATCTCATGAACCGTGAAAGATACATGGTTGAAATTTTTATAGATGATGTATTGCCACTATAACAACAAATACTAAAAAAAGAAAAAAATAATAATTATGGTTTCCCTACAAGGAACGTGATTTTTTTCAACTGGTAGACGCTTAAAATATTTACTGAATATTTAATTATATATTCAGATTTATATATATATATATATATATATATATATATATATATATATATATATATATATATATATATATATAAATCAATTGCTGTTCGTTAGTCTCAAAGGCTGAACCGATTTGGCTAATTTTGGTTTTGAATTAATTGTTAAAGTCCAGGTAAGGTTTAAAAGGTGAGAAAAAAAGTGAGAGTAGTTAAAAAGGCAGAACAACGTTTGCCGGGTCAGCTAGTGAATAATAAAATTAAAATAAATATTTAATGGAGATTCCCATGCAACAAGCCTGATATTTTTACCGTTTTTATAGGTAATGGTACGGAACCCTTCGTGCGCGAGTCCGACTCGAACTTGACCGGTTTTTCGTCATTAGAATCAATTTATAAACACATTTACTTGAATCAAATTCATTTTAGTTAGAATTATTTTCATACATTATACAAAATAAACGCTGGCAATTGCTAATAAAGCATCGCCACCTTGTAGATAGAATCTTCCAGGATCGTAATTTGCCTAGACTTGCACGAGTTAATCTATCTAAGTGACGTTGATAGATGACTCCTTCCCGTTATTTTGAATTGTCTTTGTTTTTCTCAAGGAACGATTTATTACTCGTCGTTTGAAAATTTTAAATTATAGCCCGCCGTCCTACACACAGTTTATTTTCTGTTACCTGCAAGCTTTTTAACTTCAAATTTAATTGTTTTTGAGGTGACAGATTTATTATCATCTCTGTCGGACCACTAGAGTCCGATGTCGGTGTTGACCACATGAAGTCCAGGGTTCGATTACCGGGTGGAGCAATTTTAATGTGTTTTTTCTGATTTCTGATAAAAAACAACTTTATTATTGTTTTAGTTTTCTGATATGAATCAACTTATTGCCGGGGATTGGATAAGTGTCCAGTTGGCGATAAGATTGTCACCTATAACATTGTGGGAATAATTATCTTCAGCCAATCGTGACGTGCACTGGTTGTAAATCTTCGGGGATACTTGCTTAACAATCACACCTAGGAAGTCGAAGTAGCTGAGATTTGAATCTCGTTATGTACTTATAAGGAGTTGAGCAAAAGTATTTGTATACATAGGTATGAATGCTTAATAAATATTTTGTTGTAATTTTTGTACATTAAAATTTGATATCACGACATGACATTCATAATGCAGGTAAGGCCTTAGAGGTCAATTTTACTTGTGTGATTTACCCAGGAATATTAATTAATAATTATTTTATTTCTGTATGTGTAATAGATATATTATATAGGGGTTTCTAAATATTGTTCTTAAATATGTGAAATGTAAAATTATGTAACCATAATATATAATACGGATAATCATGTGACCCATATAATATGACCGGTAATATGTAAGGTACGGCAAAAGCTATTTTTTACAAAAATTAAAGCCGTAAGTTTTTTACAAAAATAAAATCTAAGAATGTTATTGAGTCTGTATTTTTACTTTTATGTTTTTGTTGATATGCAAGTCTAACTTCTTTATAAACAATTACAATAATATAACACACTAAAAATAAAGTTGAAATATTTTTCAAAACCATCAAAACCTAATTTCTAAGCGTAATTCCAATTTCTTACAAATAAGTTAAGCATATTAATGAACTGCTAACTTTCAGATAATAAGAAAACAAAATAACGAGATACGGTGGACTATTAATTTGTACCTCGCCATTTAACATTTGACAACAAATTAATCTGATAATATTTACAATTTCACTTATATTTGGTCGAGACAAATTTTAACTGTAAAAAAAATATACCATGTTGAATTTAGCCCCAATTTAAGGGTTCTGGAGTAAACAAAGAATCTTTATAGATTCGCTATGTCCATCCGTCCGAATTTCCGTCCGTTCGTCTGTCCGTCCATCCGTCTGTCTGTAGTCTAGCACAGAGATCTTTAGTATTAGAAAGCTGTAATTTTACATGAATATACATATAACTCACGTCAATATTTTTAGGGTGGCTTCTCTACACGTAAAGTAGGAATGTTATTTTTTTCTCTTGAACCCCATTAAGTGGGGTATCACTGGATAGGTTTTCTAAAAATATTGTAGGTTTGTGAAACAAATTTTTTGATTAAGGGATTCGTTTGTGAAGTATTAAGTTTTAAATTGCTAACTTTTGTTAGAGTCTCGTACTTCTAAAGTCAGAGAAGGCTAATTACTACCACCCAATTAGATCACCCGGTCCGAGCCCGCTTGGAAGAAAAACCCATCTGCCGTTCTGCAGAAAGTTCTAAAAGGCGAGCGATTAACTGTAGTTAATCTATTCAGCGGTACTAACTGGTGAAAAGTGTCAGCCTTGGTTCGGCCACTACTGCAAAACGACTTCACGCCGAAAACAGAAGTGCTACCGGGCTTGGGCTGTTGCGTCAGCATCTCGTGATGTAGAAACCAGCGCGTCCCGAACGGAGTACAGAGTGCTAAGTGTGAGTTTTTCTTTTCGCTTTCGATCGTGAGCGCGTTTCGAGTTTACTAGGAATTTGTATGTGATTTGTACAGCGCCACCTAGTGGTGAACTGGTTTCTCACGTTTACCACTAGGTGGCGCTGTACAAATCACATACACATTCCTAGTAAACTCCAAACGCGCTCACGATCGAACGTGAAAAGAAAAACTCACACTTAGCACTCAGTTCTGCCTCGAGTTTCTTCAAAAGAGCTAGATACTGATCTAACCCCAAAGTAAACAAATTATTTGCTTGTATTATGGGTGTTAGTCAACGATACTAATACATAGAAATACATATATAAATACTTTTACATACATAATAAATACCCAAACCCAAAAATACAAACATTTATGTTCATCACACAAATGCTTGTCCCCGTCAGGCATCGAACCCGAGCCCTTTCGTTTCGTAGTCAGGTTCGCTAACCACTCGACCATCGGGGTGGTTGAAATATAAGTTGACTACTTACATAGAGAAAAATATACATACACTGATACTAATAGAGTAATAATAGAAATATGCTCATATTAACCTGTATAAAAATTATATAAAATACACATAATAAACATTATTTGTATTTGAGCTCAATATACCTTAATTTAGTGGAGTGAATACACGTTTTTCGTCCTAACATTGTGTTTATTATAATGTTTATGTGTATGTGTACGGAACCCTACACATGCGAAGCAACTGGCACTTGACCAATATTTTAAGTATTAATTCCTAAACTACAGAATTCATTAAGCGTAACATATTCATAAGCAAAATGAATATGCTTTAGCTCCGAAATTTATACTTTGATATTAGAGACAAATTATAATAGTTAGAAAGTGCAAATCGGCAAAGTGAATGGACAATCCTAACTTTATTGCTAGATGGAAATTTCTAGAAATTTCTCTGTGCTCTCGAATTTGATGTTTGATTATGATATTAAATGCTCTAAAGAATGAGAATTTAGAGTTAATACTTCAGATATTGGTTTAGGTTATACCAGCGGAAGTACGTCATATTTCGATTCCTAGGCCGGACAATTCAAAAAAATATTTTTTCAGTTTTCTGACAGAAACAACTTTGCCCAGGATTGGAAAAAAGCCGGTTGGCGATAAGTTTGCCACCTATCACATTGTGGAACTTACTATCTTCGTGAGTGCACTTGTACCTCTGCCTACGACTTTGGGGATACGGGCGTGAAAATACTTTTTTCTTAAGTTTAATTAATTGTTACGGGCTTTCAATGTTCTATTTTGTTTACTATAGTTTTTTATATATTTTTTTTCGTTTCAAAGTTCTTGTTGCAAGTAGCGGATATGGGGAGGTGCGGGGGGGGGGCAAAGAGGTTCAACCCTCCCAAACCTTTAATAATTTGAGAATTATTTTTATAAAGTCCACTCCTAGTATAATCAAGACCCCCCAATAATAATTTGCTGAATCAAAACAAAAGCTTTGGATCCGCCAATGCATGTTGTTTGTATTACTTGGTATTTAGAACGAAACTAGTTTTTACTTTAATCGTATTTAGATTACAAGGTCCCGTATTGGATTTCCAGGTGGAATATGTGGACAAAAATAAGTATTGTTGCAGTTTATACGCAAAAAAGGAAATTCAGACAAATTTTGTTATTTTTCTTTACACCGTATTCGTACTGTCGTGTTCAGGTTTGGAAGGTAAGGTAGTCGGTAAACTTATGCATGTGTCATTAAACTTCACCACAAGATAGCAGCACACCTTTAATGTGTCCTTTCATGTATATATGACCTTTAATGTCTATAGGCGATGGTTGACTCTTTCCATCAGGAGACCCATCAGCTTGTTTGATATCTTATTATAGTTTAGTATATTTTCACGATACGAGTAGAGTGAGCCTAGAATAGTAAGCAGCAATCCAGACAGGTTTCCAGTCCCAGTCCGTTGTTCTCATCACACAAACTCTGTGATTATGGAGACTCCACTAACTTCAAATCGAATACGATGGTTTATTTTATAGATTCAGGCGTTAAATGCGAAAATCCATAATTTCATAATTGAAGTATCTAATTCGCAAAGTTTCCACGAAACCTTATATGGAATTATTGTGGTTCGTGACAACTGAAACGAAAGATATGGGGCAAACTTATCTAAGGCCTGACAATTAGAGAAAAATACGGCACAATAGCCCACCCACTTCTACCACACTTTCTTCCACTCAAATTATGGACTCTACGCACGTTTCACTTTATCACCGAAGCATCTTCAGGAGAGTCGAATAGCACTTCACTCTGTGAAGGGTGAAGCATTAATGGCAAGGAACGTAATTAAATTCTATTTTAAAACACCTTCCTCTTTCTTTACAAATTAATTCCCCGTGTTGGTCGGGACCAACTCAGCCGGGTCCTTTGAAGAATAGGCCTACTACCGTTCTGCCAGGCATGTCGGAAAATGCAACTTATTGGCCATGCAAGTCACTACCATCGTGGCTACTAGGTGGTGAGACTTCTGCATTGTCTCTCCCGGGTCTGGTACCACCGCCTTACCTATTCCTGCTATAATAGCGTCAGTGCTAGTGACTATCGTGTTCCGGTTTGAAGGGTTAAGGTAGCTGATAAACTTATGCATGTGTCATTAGACCTCGCCACAAGATAGCAACGCACCATTGACATCTTTGGTGTCTATAGGTTTGCTATCTTATGGTAAAAAAACTCAATTTATATTTAGAATCCGATGGTTATTACCCGCTTGAAACCAAAGATGACAACAGAACACTACCCATAGAGTTCTGAATGCGGTATGATGAATGAAGCGGTGGTATGGTACCACCGCTGCATGGACGCTATTTCGGCAAGAATAGGTAATTCCTGCCAAAATAGCGCCCATGCAGGGCAATGTCATGTTCAAGTTTGGGGGTAAGGTAGCGAGTAAATTTATACATGCGGCATTACCATCTTGGTAGCCTATAGTCCTAAATGAGGATTTATGGCAGCATATATATAGAGTTGTGGGGACCAATTGGATTTTGTATATTAGGTGATAGGAAAAAAAAATTGTTGTTTTTCATTTCAAAAGTGGGTAAAAAAATTACAGATTAAAAAAATTACAGTGACATGGAAACAAGCGCTTGAGATTAAGGCACGGTGGATTAATTACAATTTTCCTCCGCATTAGTCCGGGCTTCTTAGAAGAATAGTCTAACTGCCGGCGGAACGGCAGTTAGAGAAGTCGTAAAAGGCGACCGATTGGCTATGCGAGTCACTCCCACCGTGGCTACTGGGTGGTAGAGTCCTGCATTGTCTTGACCGGGTCTGTTACTACCGCCTTACATATATCTGTCGCAATAGTGTCAGTGGTCGTCACTGTCGTGTTCTCGTTTGGAGAATAAGGTAGCCGACAAACTTAAGCATGTGGCATTAGACCTCGCCACAAGATAGCAACGCACCATTAACATCTTATCTATATGCGATGGTTGACTCCTTCCATCAGGAGACCATTATATTATTATAAAAAAAAGCTAAAATTTAGAAAATCTGACAATTTAACTGTAACATAAGAAAGTGAGAAGGTCACAACGTTGCAAAGAAAATATTTTCACGACATTCTTGTATGCGTTTGCATTTTCTTTTATTTTGAAAGAAATTACGTAAGAATACCAAAACACAATATTCTGTCAATTTCTATAACTCTAAATTATTGATTTTTTAATGTTCTATATGCCCGGCTCTATACAAAGGGTGAAAAGCCTCAATAGTGTGCGAAGTATCTCCCCCCTGTCAATTTGACGCGCTCGTGTAAAACCCAAAATCCCCTCATTGGCACCCCCTATTATCTCATGTTTAACATCTTTGGTGTTTGCTATCTTACAGTTATGATTTAAAAAACCTTCATAAGATTTCGGCTGACAAGATGATGGTGATTCCTTGATCTATAATAATGCGTGGTCTATAAAAAATATAAAGACAAAAAAAATATAAATGGTTTTTTATTAACTTACTTACATTACTTTTATAACTTTAAAATATAATTGCTGGAATAAACTAAATTATAAAATAATGTAAAAGTTTGGAAAATATGGCTACTGATTATGATTGTATACAAATTATTTTAAATAACTGATTGCTACGTTCAAATATATATTTTTTTACTTATATTATTTTATTAAATAATGCATAAAATATCTTGATAATATACTTATTTTATGAAATTAGTTGCTATTTGTAAACAATTTCATGTGATAATTCCGCCATAACATTTTAAATTTCAAGTATGTCACAATAGTACGGAATCCGAATATAACTTCACCTACACCTATCTGAGTGCTAAGTGTGAGTTTTTCTTTTCGCATTCGATCGTGAGCGCGTTTCGAGTTTTCTAGGAATTTGTATGTGATTTGTGCAGCGCCACCTAGTGGTAAACGTGAGAAACCAGTTTACCACTAGGTGGCGCTGTACAAATCACGTACAAATTCCTAGTAAACTCGAAACGCCCTCACGATCGAATACGAAAAGAAAAACTCACACTAAGCACTCTGTTTACCGAATGAAACATTTTTGTTATCAAACTAGCTGTTGCCCGCGACTTCGTTCGCGCGGACTACGTTTACTCCGCACAGCTCTTCCCCCGTAGGTGATAACGTAATAATATGTAGCCTATATGTTGACCCAACCTCTTAGTAATATTCATGAAAAATTTGAAGTAAATCCATGCAGTACTTTTTGAGTTTACCGCGGACATACATTGACTTTCCTACGATTTTATTATATGTACATAGATTGACTATCAAAATATGTTCATAGCTATCCTTAATTAAAAAAAAAATTTTTTTAGCAAACTCCCACTTGTTTACCGATCAAATGTTATTGATACTAAAAGTTTTAAACGTATATAATAAATAGGTCTGTGAGGTATTGTTTTCGTGTTTACCTTCACGGCTACCAGGCATGCAGGTGTAAGCAGGTAAGAAAATATAATGTAAACACATAGGCAATACCTCACAGACCTATTATATATGTTTAAAACTTTTAATATCAATAACATTTGATTGGTAAACAAGTTGGAGAAACTTGCTAAATTAATTTAAGGATAGCTATGAACATATTTTGATAGGCAATACATGCAAGACGTATTTATCTATGTATGGAATTTGATAATAAAATGTTTCATTCGGTAAACACATGGGTCAAGTTATATTCGGATTTAGACCACAACGTGATAAATGTATTACATCAGATAATATTATGAGAGTTGCTAAATGTCTTACTGACTTATTTCTAGTGTAAAACTTATACCTAAGAAATAAAGACATTTTGAATTTTTAAACACATAACAGAAAGTAGCTTACTGTATATGACTATAATACGTATATAACTAATTTAAGAGAAATAAAATTTCAATATCAAATTCTTAATTTAAATTTTATTAATATCCGTAGATCAGATAAAAGTAACACAATGTTTAAAAAAATCAATGACTTATAATTTAAACGTAGGAAACTACAATAAACGAGTTTATATTCCATGTACATCTAGAGTCTAGGCCCATCAACACTTGAACCATGGAGAACAGAAATATGGAGGAATGTGGATAAAAGCACAAAAAAATAGGTACAGAAGCCAAACTCATGAATGTACTTCACTTTTCATGCCTACACTCGGTGGTCGCGCTAGAACTAACAAATTTGGTTTATGCACAAAAAACTGGTAGGTCAAAAAGCATCCAATAATAGTCACGCCACCGTCACATAACAATTTTTAGAAAGAAAGCGGTATAAGCGCTTTTAAATACGTTTCCAGTAAACTGTAAATAGCGCTATAATCACCAGAAACATTCTGATAAGACATTCTGATAATTTATATTTTCAGTAAACATCTGAAAATTTGGGAATGAAAAAGCGTGCGTACGATGGATGGTGATGGTGCTCACTATTGACCAAAAGCGAGGACAAGTGGACGATTTATCGGAGTCTTTGGCGCTGTTTAGAGATATCCTAACGAGTTGCTGCTTTATTATCTGTTGTTATATGTTTAAGGAGCATAATGATATATCCTTGAGAAAAAATTCTCTGCAGAAGAAAACAATGGTTTTGTCGGCGGGTAAGCTGATAATGACGGTTTATTTGAATGCTCGAGGGATTATTTCAGTGGATTATCTGAATAAAGAAAAAATAATAAATGGACAAGCAAGCTTGCTGCAAAAATGAAGGGAAGAAATCCGAAATAAAAGACTAATTTGGCCAAGAAAAAAGTGGTTCCACCATGATAACGCACCTGTATACCTGTCAATGGCTGAAGTCACAAAACTTCATGAACTGCGATTTGAAATGTTCCCGCATCCACCCTAGATTTCCCTTTATACAACTTTACTTTTATAAAAGTTGCTCCTTCTTTTTTCCATACTCCATGGCTAAATTTTACACTTGAAAAAAATTCCATTAAATTAAAATGATTCGAAAAGAATTGAAAACTTTCCTATTTTTGCGCAGTCCCATAAATTATAATTGTACTGAAAAGTTACAATATTTTATGCAATTGTTTTAATTTTTTGGTCTGTGGGATATGAAAGCATAACATTGTTAATGTAGGCGTTTTGCCGATTTTCTGCAGCTACTTCCTTTTCTAACTGGTGAACGTACACATAGTAGACTAGCAAGAAGTAGGCAGAAAACACTGAAAAAAAAACCACAAAATTAGAGTACAGTTATATCATAGATATATGATATATTGTACACATCCAGCAGGCTTAGGATAAACACCGCGACATACGTCTCGATCGAGAAAGTGACGTTTGCTCGACTGTTTTTTGTTTGATAAAATGAGAGCAAGACATTCAATCGGTAGAAAAAATAACTATCGTCGAGTAATAATGATCATTTTCTCTTCCTTTGAAATATCATGTCTAATCAAGTGTCAAATGCGTTAGCAAATAGAGAAAGTGATAAAATTTTAACGTATTGCTTATCCTAAGTCTGCAGCAGATTGATAATTGTGCGATAAAAAGTGTCCCCATTAAAAGTCTACTAAATTTGGTAGACTTGGGTGATATGTCACATAGTGTCATTTTAACAATCATAAGAGAACGAGCTGAAAGAAAATTATAAAATATGCCGGTTTGTAATGACAAAATGTTATCACAATTATCTCGAAAATCTTATAATAATAGCTAGAACAAGTTTCATGAGCAATTTTTGTTCTACAATTACAATTATATATGAAAAAATGGAGTGTTTAGTCCGATAATCAATACTACCGATTTATCACTGGGGTAATTTTCCAAAAAAATGGAAAACATTTCATATATGTACGTCTTGATAAATCATAATAAAATTGTGCAATAACGTGTAGATAGATATAATATATGTATAATATTCTATCTAAATACCTAAAATAAAAATAAAAAAACTATGAAAATTTAAATTGGAAGAATGGTAGATGGTATATTCTTCAAAGACGACGGGAGGGGGGGACGGTTTAACATATTCGTGTCTCGAAGTAACATAAATATTTCCATAAATATATAGACAAAATAATATATATTTGCGGATGTCACTTCAATTTTATTCAAAGTGAAAAGAAGAGGTGGTAAGTGGGATGAAGTGAATAATGCAATTTCAAAAGTAGTACACTGGTTTGACACAAATAAATTTTAACAAATGACAAAAAAAATTAAGAGCGTTAAATTCTCATTGCCTCCTGTAAGGCACGTAAATAGCAATGTAAAACTGAATGAAAATAATCTGAGTCTACAACGTAACACGTTTACTAGGTGGTAGAGTTCTGCATTGTCTCACTCGGATCTTGTTCCACCGCCTTACCTATTCCTGCCGCAATAGCGTCAGTGCTCGTCACTGTTGTGTACAGATTTGGAGAGTAAGGTAGCCAGTAAGCTTATGCATGTGGCATTTAAGACCTCGTCACAAAATAGCAATAACAAATTAACACCTTTGTTGTCTATAGGCGATGGGTGACTCTTTCCGTCAGGAGACCCATCTGCTTGTTTGGTATCTAATGATACAAAAAAAATGTCAGTTGAACTCCACCGTGTTTTTAGGTATAACTCTAGATAAAATTACAATAAGTTAGCAAAAAATTTAGTTCGACAGGTTTTGCAGTTAAAATGGGACAGTTAACTGATGTCAATATTGTAAGAATTATATACTTTAGTTAATTGCATCGCACTATTTTATGTATAGAGTTTTTCGGTGGGGAAATTCTGCTGAAATAAAAGCTATATTTTTATGAAATGTTGTAATTAGATAGTCTTTTGGTATTGAAACTGATCGTGCTATGAAAAATTATATAATATGATAATATAAGACAAGATAATCTAAGACACTGAGTTGATCCAGCGAAAGAAACGTAGCGTTCTTCCACCAGATCAACTCAGTGTAGGGCCGCATTTCGATTTGGTAGTAATTCTATGAATGTGAACTCGCTAAAAATACGTATAAAAGTTAATTTGAATAAATTAAAGATCGGTTTAAATCCTAATAACCAAAACATCTACTCTCGCATGGAAATGAGCGTGGTGTATTTATTTATTTACACCTACCTACCACCTATCAATTTTTCGCATTTGAAATTTAGGTTACATTTCCTGCAAAATCTTCAAGTTCCAAATCGTATAGTAATTTATACGCGTTCTTTGTAATTGTATCTATTTAATTTAATACGGATGTATACTTACGTATTTACTTTAACCTTCACTTTTTATATTGAAAGCAGGGATAAAAAAATTAAGGTTGGGCACACCAACCACGCTAGTGTGCGTGGCTTGATTACTGTCAGTACACAAGTGACACTCGTGGACATTTCACACAAGCCGATTTTTAGGAATCGAACCCTAGCCCCAACGATTCGTAACTACGTTTACTAATCACTCGACAACGCTACAGAGTGGTCAGGATACAAGGTAAAGTGGAAACAACTAATATACTTACTAGTATCAAAAATACGTCCGGTCAGCATATCAAGACTGAAGTTACTCGCTCCTACCATGAATATTATAGTGGCGATAAGGATAAAGAGGCGAACTGATGCAAATGTACAGTAGAATCGGATTGGGCCTGGCTTTCTCTGGAATTAAAAAACATGTTATTGGGTTCATTCCTGGATGAGTCGAAAGTATTTTTGAGGGTCCTTCAAGGCTTAGCCAGCCGTTCTTGTTCTTTAATTTCCCCCGTGTTAGTTTTTTTTTTTACTGTCGATAGAGAAGCGCTTGACCACGATCTCGCCTGATGGTAAGCTTAGATGCGGTTTAAGATGGAACGCGCTTCCCTAGAAGGTACCTGTTTACTCTTCTCTTGAAGATCCCCAGGTTGTACCCATCGGGCAACACCGACTCAGGAAGCATATTCCAGTCCCTTGCAGTTCAGATCAAGAATGTTGAGTTGAACCGCTTTGTCCGGGTACATGGAACGTCCACCATATGGCGATATGTGATATACGTTGATACGTAAGCCCCTTTCGGGCTTCGTTAAAGAAGCTTTCTGTCAGGCAGATCGTAAAAGGCGACTGATAGGCCATACATGTCACTATCATCGTGACTACTATGTGGTAGAGTTCCGCAACGTTTCGCCCGGGTATTTTGTACCACTGCCTTACATATTCCTGCAGCAATCAATGTTTTTCATTATCGTGTTCTGGTTTGGAGGGTAAGGTAGCCGGTAGACTTATACATGTGGCATGTAACATCTTTGGCGTCTATATGCGATGGATTCTCTTTCCGTCAGGAGAGCCATCTGCTCGTTTGCTATCTTTTATACTAATATTATAAAATTGTAGAGTTTGTTTGTTTGGTTAGTTGTAAGCGTTAATCTCGAAAACTGATAAACCGATTTTTTATTAAGGTTATAGGCTATATAACATCATGCTACGACCAGTAGGAACGGAGTAAACAAAGTCCGCGCGGACGAAGTCGCGGGCAACAGCTAGTATGATATAAAAAATATATTAACAGCTCGAAGACTGGCGAGTGGTGTACTATCCCCTACACCACGAACGAGTGAGTAAAACTGTTGTTCCCAGTTATCGCTAGAAATATTCGATAATCATACCAGTAAATTGCGGCGAAAGGGAGCCCCACTTATCTCGCCAACCGACGAATCAATGAATTATGGTAAACCACTCGGTTCTCTGGCGAACTTCCGTGAAACCGGCATGTCAATAGTTTGTAATGTCAAGGGTCGAGCGTACTGCGACAGGTTATCCATTTTTCTGTCCAAAATGTTATTCTTCTTTATAGATCATCATATCGTGGATCTTACAAATCATATAGCTCTTTGAAGCCTTGAAATAAAATTCCCCGGGTTGGTTCGGGCTCTTTTAAAAAAGACCAACTGACGATCTGACAGCAGGTCGTAACAGGCGGCTAATTTATGTGTCACTACCATCGTGACTACTATTTATATATTTTTTAATTTTATATCATCGGATAGCAAAGAAGCAGATAGCTGTTTTGATGGAAAGAGAAACCATCGCTTATATACACCAAAGATGTTAATGGCGCGTTGTTAGCAAGTTTAGGATGGCAGTGCCACATGCATAAGTCTAACTTACTTCTAAGCTACCTTACTTTCCAAACCGGAACATGACAATGACAATCTGAATTAATTCGGTCCGGGAGATTTTTTGAAACTTCGAAAATACGTCAGTAAAAATTTCGTCAAAAAAATGTTTTATAAAATAACTTCCAGATGAATGCATCGATTGATTACACAAATTATGTCAGCCTTTTTTTAAAAAAAAAATGCTTCTAATGCCACCAATTGCATCAAAATTGCTTCATATGTTCCGGAGTTATTAACAACGAAACATGTTGAAAGTTTTGATATAACTTCCAGCTTTTTCAACGTATCGATTGTAGACTTTAATATTTTAGTACTTAAAAATCTGCGCCGGTTTTAAAATCAAAATGAAATTGATAATATTTAAAAGTAACAGCTTTTCAAATATTAAAATTATGTTACTTACAACAAACTTATTTATGTTTTTAAATAACTTTCAGACTAATATGCCGATTGATTTAAAAATCTTAGCTCTTCTGCTTACAAAACTACGTTAAATACCGTAAATTTCATCAAAATAGTTTGACTCAATAGGGATTTATCAATGACAACTTTTTGTATTTTTTAACATTACTTCGATATTTTTCAACCAATTTGTTTTGTAATTGAAACACTGTTGTAAAAAAATGATCATCGTTTTCAAAATATATAATTTTCCAAATATAAATATACTATATTTAACAAACTAGTTTTCAAAAATCTGTGCTTAGGTATATTATTAGGTTTTGCTCCTTTGAATTAATATCTAAATTCAGCGGGAAATATTAGGGATGGCCTGCAGGTCATCAAACAATCTGCGGATTGTTGATAATGTCATCGACCTATTTTTATGTTCCTTTCAAGTTGAACAGGTTTTTTACATACTGTATATAAGTGTAAGTACATAATATAAATTACCTTATGCAGACCAATAACGCAGGCAAGACTAATCGCAAGCCATATAAAGTTTACTGTCAATACTACAGCGAAGTACCAGAAAAGTTTTCTAGCGGCTACTTCTGAATTCCTGGAAACTGTATAGTCGTCGAAATTTGTAAATCCTTCACTTTCTATGCCCAAAGTCACAGTTAATCCTATGGTATATAGGGTTTGGAGAAGGGCACTAATCTGGAACAAAAAAATATTAAATTATCAATAGGAATATTTCTACCTTTTTACTTGACTGTACTAGAATAAGAATTATATTTTGAATTGTATTCATGTACAACTCGTGCGAGTTAATATGATACTCCCCCCGCTTCCCCGGTGGCACCCCGCCACCGCCGTGCGAGAGGAGCAGCGACAGCATCTGTCACAGTTTTACGTGTATTTGAGAATAAACCTTTTTGCACACTGTACTTTGCTCAAACGTAATTTGAGCTAGGTGTCATGTTAATTTGCGTGAGTTGTACGTACAAAAAAAAAATGTATGTATGTATATGACGCTCCCTTAATCGAGTAGTTTCCACATGTTTTTTAAAAAAAATAATCATATTATTTACAGTTTCTTCACATACAGAAGAGAACCATCCCGTTGATCGAATGAAAACAAGTATTTGTGTGACAAGCATAGAATATGTTTGTATTTATTTCCTGGATTAGGCTGTTTACTAAATATATTGAAATATTTTTATGTATTAGTGTCATTGACTAACACCACATACCTTGATATACCACAAGCAAATAATTTGTTTATTTTCCAATTCGTATAATTTTTCCAGTGAATTTTCTTAACATTTGTTATTTTAATTTTTTATCTCTTTTTTTAAGTCATTATATTACAGTAAAGTACAGGTTTTCTACAAAAATATTATCATATCTGAAAACAAATTTGGAAAAAATAAGGTATTTCGTGAAGCGCACCCAAACGAAGCACACCCAGACGAAGCATTCCTAAAGTATTCCACTTAGCACACCCAAAGGTGGGCTTCAAATAAAAATTTAAAATAATAAATTTCGTATTCCACGAAGCACACCTACGAATAATATCACTCGTATAGTGTGAAGACTAAAAAATAAAAATGTCGATAGAAGAAAATATTTATTATTTAGAAGACTAACTTAAAGATCTAACATCTTTCAGTTTCACTAAAATAATGTGATACAATATTTTTCATTTTTGTAATATTATTGTTTAAAATCACAGATTGTTTCATAATTATCTTTCCAAAAAAATTTATTTTTTAACAATTTTTCTATTACTTGCCTTTTTTGTGCTCTTAATAAAATCACAGACTGTTTCATAATTATGCAATAAAAACTTGGACAAATATTAAAAACATTGTAAATATTGCTTTCCATAGAGATCTATGTTGAAGTTTTCTTACAGCTACCTGTTTAGTGAATAAGTAATAAAAATACTCTAACATAAAAATTCACAGATTGTTTCGTAATTGCAATAAAAACTGGGACAAATATTAAAAACATTGTAAATATTGTTTTCCATAGAGATCTATGTTGAAGTTTCCTTACAGCTACGGGGGCATCCACAAATTACGTGAGATATTTAAGGGGGAGAGGGGGTCAGTCAAATCTCATCTTACGTTGGAGAGGAGGGAGGGCGGGGGGGTCACGGCAAATATCACGCAATTTTTTTCCTGATTGAAACAAAAAAATATACACTATTTTGGTCCATTATCCAGATTGTACATGCTTAAGATTTAATCTAAAGCGGAATCGTAATACGATTAAGATCATTCACTAATTCGTTCGAAAGAAAATAATTTTATATGAACTTCGACGTTATGCATTAGTACTGACTGTCAAACCACCACACATTGCACCAGCTAAGCAAGCGCGTATGTTCTTTTATCGACATTTTTATTTCTTAGTCTTCGCACTATACGAGTGATATTCGTAGGTGTGCTTCGTGGAATACGAAATTTATTATTTTAAATTTTTATTTGAAGCCCACCTACGGGTGTGCTAAGTGGAATACTTCATCTGGGTGTGCGTCGTTTGGGTGCGTTTCACGGAATACCTCGAAAAAATGTGTGGACAAACTTTTTTACTTATAAACTTAATTTATTATGTGTGTCCTTTTTTTTAAGTTTACCTTTATGTATTTAAACTTTTTTAGGCGCGACTTGAGATTAACTCAGTTTTTTTTTGGACGGAAATAACTTTCTTAGTGTGCCGACGCAGTTTCCGCCATTTACAATTATAATGTTGTGGATATTTATGGTTATATTGATATAAGCTGTCTTAACTCCAAATTTTTTTTTAAATAATTTAATTAACGGTTTCAAAACCAGCCAGATTGAAATAGTACAACCAGAGAAATTTTACTGCAACTAAATTGTAAAACACGAAAAACGTTTTTGCTCGGTCAATTATTGATATTTACAATTAACAAAATTATTAACAATTGATAAAATAATAAGGGATAGTTATTTTAAAAATAAGATTAGAATTAATTTATTTAAAATAAGTTTTACTTCTCTCGTGCGCAAGGATTTCAGGAAAACACTGTTTTTCGACGTTTTAATATCGAATAAAAAGTATCAGAACAGAAACGCGGTCACATAATGAGAAAACTCAGCAGGTTTGTCTTTTTATCAAAATATAATAATAGCGTAGGTAATAGTGTACTAATCTCTGATAATTATCAAAGATTAGAATGAAGAGCAGTTAGTTAAAGACAAAAAGCTATTTTGTCTGCCCAATAATCTGAACTTATATAATAACTTTTTGTTATACAGTTTTTTCTTAACATTTTTTTTTCAAATATGTTTACTATTAAATCTTCACAGCTAGAAGAAGCTTATTGCGTATACATTTTCTTATTAATAAGTTACCCATTCTATGGAGGTGAGATCTTTGCACAAGATTGTTTTATTTCCTTGTATTTAGATCAATTTGTGTAATTTGTCCACCGATATTATTAATTATTACTTTTTTATTTATATTAAATTATGATTTGGTTATATTTATAATTATAACATTATTACAAAAATAAAATACTATAAAAATAAATATTACAAAATAGGTAGTTGATCTAAATATCAACTTGAGTAATTTGCCCACCGATATTATTAATTATTACTTCTTTATTTATATTAAATTATTGTTTGGTTATATTTATAATTATAACAAAAATAAAATAATATAAAAATAAATATTACAAAATTGGTTTTCCGCCAGCGAGAATATAGCTAACCTGCCGGTGGTCAGTGATGGAGAAAGGCACCTCCTCACAATACGTGCCATTCCTAACACTCCTGCCATTTGTATCTGGCTCTTGATCCAGAATTGTAGCAAAAGCTTCTTAAGATGATGTTTAAAACTCTTCGTTACAAGACCATTTACGGTAATAACTATCAGAACAATCTTGTCGTGTCCACGCCCCACATGTCGGTATTCTAAAGTCCAAATATTTTGTTGGTTTTTCTTTTTCTGTTTTTACGAGGTTATCGTCATGCGGGACTGTGATATCAACAATAGATACCCGGCGCTCCAGTCGACTAATAATTTTATAGTCAATATCAGTAATACAATATCAGGCTTATTACTAATAATAGTCCTGTCCTTATTTTTTTTATTATTATTGTAACAGCTTACCTGATGAATTTGGAAAAACAATAAATGCCAAAGATTTGTTGAGAATTGTATAAACAAGTCCAAGTTCACAAGGTAATAATTTATTATATTTATCAAAACATGGATAAGATTCAAGATATAAATTGCAAATTTAATTGATGCTTGAGTTATGAAATTTTGCTTAACGCCTGAATCTACAAATATAGAAAATATACTCACAAAGCTTAAATATGCCAAAACCATACACCCAGTCCTTAATGGAAAGCAGAAGCAGCATTTCGTGAACAGCTGCTCCGATTGCCGCCTAGAAGATATACTGAAAACAAAACGTGTAAATGATTAGTTGAATAAAAAAAACAATATTGGTAATACGATAGTAGGTACTATAGATTACATTAATTAAGGGAAAGTAAGAGAGATGCTATCTTTATATTTTTTTACATAATATCATAAGATAGCAAACAAGTAGATGAGTCTTCTCATGGAAAAAGACAACCATCGCCTATAGACACCAAAGATATTAATGGTGCGTTGCTATCTTGTGGCGAGTTCTAATGCCACATGCATAAGTTTTAATCGGAACTATTTGAATTTCGAATGTTATATTTTTAAAACGTTGCAGCACAACCTTCTTAGTAATAAAAAAACAATTAGCGGGAAATGATTTGTCAATTGTTTTTTTATCACACGTCAAAGTTCTACGTACGCAACGAAAATGGAATTAAGTCGAAAAGATTTTAGAGCGATGATTTTTTATGATTTTAAAAGCTCTCTTTCTTCGCAAAACTGTGCCGCTTGTCTTCAAAATGTTTTTGGTAGAGAAACACCTTGTCTGAGTACCGTGAATCGATGTTTTCGGAATTTTAGAGAGGTTGAGTTACTTTACATGACGAATTTCGTGAAGGGTGGCCTTCAACTGCCGTCAACGAAAATAATATGGCTACTGTTAAGCGATTAATTGAAAACCCCCCGGATTACCTATGAGACAATTCGAGAACTATTGGGAATTGTTATGAGGCAAATTCAGAAAATTTTACACGAAGAATTAAAAGTTCGGATACTTTGTTGTCGTTGGATCCCTCATGAACTGACAGCGGAGCAGAAGCGGGCTCTCGTGGAATGGTGCTCACAGATGCTACTGAAATACAACCACGGACATTCTAATGCTGTTTATGACATTGTCACAGAAGACGAAACGTGGATTTATTGTTTTGAACCCGAAAAAAACAGCAATCTTGTGAATGGGTGTTTGAAAATGAGAACAGGCCAACAAAAGTGCGAGAAACATTAGTAAAAAAATGATCGCGTCTTTTTTTCTCAGCTACTGGTCCCATCTGTACAATTCCACTTGAAGATTAAAAGAGTGTTAATGCCGAGTGGTATTCTACCATTTGTTTACCCAGGGTGTTAGAAAAACTTCGCGAAAAACGACCCAAAAGCCGCATTCTCCTACACCATGGTAACGCTTCTTCACACACGGCCAACAAAACGTCATTTTTAGCTTCCGAAAAAGTACATTTCGTCACCCTGTGCATAGCCCCGACCTAGCACCCTGTGATTTCTTTTTTCCTCCAAAATCGAAGTTGATGAGAGGTTTTACTTTTACCAACTCCGAAGAGGCAGTGATAGCGTTCAATCAGCACGTAGAAAACATGCCTTCAGATCTGTGGTCCTCCTGTTTTAAAAAATGGTCCGATCGCATAAAAAAAATGTTTAAAATATAAAAGAGATTATTTTGAAAAGCAATAAACATGATATTTTGGTTATAACATGTTGTTTTTTTAAGTTACGCCAAACTTATAGTGTGACCTACGTATTACCAGTTAACCTGTAAAAACATCTTTCTTAATTGAATAAATGTAATAAAAATTCAACTGCTAGTTTAACCTAAAACAAAAGTAACTATCCAACCACTTGACCAAAGAAATATAATTAATAAAATAAATACTTATGAATAATTAAATATCGGTGGACAAATATCACGAATTGGTGTATACCCAAAAGAAGCTAATAATTTGCTTGTTGAATTGACGTTGCACCTAGGGTTCCCAAAAAAAAATTAAAACCAAACTTAAAACCCTATTTCTTGAATAGAGACTTAGAGAGTTTTCAAGAAGTGTGATTTAAGTTTTTGAATGAAAGGATACCTATTTTATTATTATATACGTGTCTTATATATTTAATACCTGTTGCCCACGACTTCGTCTGCGCGGACTTCAATTACCCCGCAAAGCTTCTCTCCCGTAGATGATAGCGTGATAATATGTAGCCTGTATATTGACCCGACCTATTAATAATATTCATGCAAAATTTGAAGTAAATCCATGCAGTGCTTTATGAGTTTACCCCGGACATACATACAGACAAACAGCCAAACAGACAAAAAATCTAAAAACTATATTTTTGACTTCGATATCGATTGTAGATCACGCCCCAAGTATTCTTTAAAAATATTCAATTACTTAACTTTCCTACGATTTTATTATATGTATATAGATTACTTTAAAATTGATATGTAGTATTGCCCAATATAAATACCCAATATAAACCTTTTAATACGACTATTTAAGTATAGACGTACTGATATTTTTTTATTCAATAATAAATTTAAAAAAAATCTATTTGAAACAGTATTTTACTGTTTTTAATATTGTTATACTTTTTATTGTTAGACAAAAATAAAGTATACAAAATACTGTTTTCAGCATCACTGTGAGACTTGTGAAGCTTTCAAGAATAATACGAAATTGATAATTTGTGCGAGAAAAAATGGATGTATCTTTTTATTTATTACATTATTTTATTTATCGCTTTTTGCGGTCTAGTGTTTCGATGTCGGTGTTGACCTCATGAGGTCCTGGTTTCAATTCGAAGAATGTGTTTTTTTCAGGTTTTTGATAAAAACAACATTGCTCAGTAATGGATAAGTGTCCGGTTGGCGATAGGCTTGCCATCTATCACATTGTGGGACAAACTCTTTGGCTAATCGTGGATGTATTTGTACTTATACCTACTTTTTCAAGGACATGATAGAGATAGAGAATGCGTGAAGATACTTTACTCCTATTGTACATAAAAGCCATACTACATTTTGATTTGTAAACATTTAACAAAACGCGAGCTTATTATCTCTTTCAGAGATTTCTTTTAGTATACCCAAAAGAGAGAGGATGCGTAATACAAATATAACGAAATAACATAATGTCATTATTTATCATTATTTATGACAGTATTATCACGATATCAGGTGGGAAAGTTCTGCATTGTCTTGCCCGGGTTCGGTAACACCGTCTCGCCTATTTCGGCCGCAATAGCGTCAGTGCTTGTCACTATCCGGTTTGAAGTGGAAGGCAGCCAGTAAACTTATGCATGTGGCATTAGACCTCGCCACAAGATGCTGCACCATTAACATCTTTGGTGTCTATAGCCGACGGTTAACTCATTCTATTGGGAGACCCATCTGCTTGTTTGCTATTTTATGATATAAAAAAAATTACTGTCATTTCGTGGTAATACTGTTTATTTTTTCGTGTCAAACCTAAATAATACTTTATATCTTGCGACAAAAAGTTGGCAACCCTAGTTGTATCATATTACAGTACCCGGCGATAAATATTGCACATCGACCTTTGCAAAGAGACAATCGGCTAATTTCGGCTTCGTAGAGCGTTATCTCTGTCGCACAAAATACAAACAGTCCGGTACCTATTAGGAGCTGTTAAAACAAGTGATTTGCTTCTTTTGATATTTTTATTCTTTGTATAAAACACACTAATTTTTCTATAAGTGATGGCTTTAGGTTGGGGTAAAATAAAATAAAAAAACATTTTTACATTATGTTTACGTATTTAATTATTTTGGAACATTACAGCTTTAGTGTACATAATAAACACCATTATACCTATTGCTAAAATGAGACATTGCAATAAAAATAATAATAATTCTAATTCTCAATTACTTCCATTTCACTATCTGTGCTCTCAAAGAGGTCAATATCACTGTCACTATCAGCCGTATTTATTACTAATCTATCAGTGTAATTGTCTAAACTGTGTTGAATGCTTCTATATTCATTCTCACATTTGATTGCATGATCGCAAACCTTTTTCCACTCTTCAGCGCCGATCATGTTTACTTTTTCAGTCAATAATGTTTTTACTGTAGTTAAGTTCATACCCACATTTCTAGAGGCTACATAGCCTTTCAGTTGAGACCATATATTTTCAATTGGATTAAAATCCGGATGATATGGTGGCAATCGCAACACAGTGTGCCCATGTTCGGCAAGTATTTTGTCCACAGAAAACTCTGTATACCTCTCCTTGTGCTGACATATAATAGCGTAAATCTGGGTTTTTGTTAATTTTGGATCAACTGGAATTTCATGTCTGTTTAACCAGTTGATCATTTCCCGTTTAATGGTGTTTGAGTTGGGGGGTCTCTCAACATACTTGTTGTGATAGGGTGCGTTGTCGATAACTAGAACAGAATCACTGGGTATATTTGGGATTAATTGGTTAACCAGCCATTTCTCATAGTTATCGTTATTCATTTCATTGTGATAGTCACCTGTAGTGTCCATGGATTTATACGTTAAAAAAGCACCGGGTACAAAGCCTTTTTCATTTCCCGCATGAACTATTATCAAACGTTGACCTTTTGAAATTGGCTTTTTTACTCCTTTTTTCTTATCGTCACTCCAAGATTTCCCTTTAGTGTGGGATGCATGTATATATGACTCATCCATGTAGACGATATTTTTTCCTGTTTCGCGAAATTTGCGTATTTTATCAAGGTATTCCATTCGTTTGAGACTAACGTCGTGCTTTTCCATTAGTATTTTTCGATTATCTTCCATTTTAGTGAACTGAAATCCCATGTCATGAAGTATTTTTCTCAATGTTTTTTCAGACCCATTGTAATTAATAGCTTCAGATAACTTAGCTTTTAATGATTTTATTGTTGGCAGTTCATTAAATCGTAAGTGAAAATCATACACCATTCTTCGAACAACATCGTAATCAAAATCGTCCATATCCAAACGAAATTGCTTTTTTGGTCTCCCTTTTTTTGGAGTGCTGAACTTAATTTCAGTCGAATGTGTTTCAGTACTGACTTCGTTTAATATATTGTTCAAAGTTCTTCTTGAAATTCCAGTGGCATTTGCAACTCGCTCTTGAATCTTCTTAAAATAACAACTTACATTTTCATCTACTTTTTTTTTAAATCTATCAGCTTCGCTTACAAAGTATTTATAAACATTGTAGATAATTTCACGTGACTGACCTCGTAAAGGTTTCCCTCTTTTTCCGAAAGAATTTGTACAGTATACAGTACAGTGTAATTTTTTTTGTACAGTACCCGGCGATGGTCTCAACTGAAAGGCTATGTAGCCTCTAGAAATGTGGGTATGAACTTAACTACAGTAAAAACATTATTGACTGAAAAAGTAAACATGATCGGCGCTGAAGAGTGGAAAAAGGTTTGCGATCATGCAATCAAATGTGAGAATGAATATAGAAGCATTCAACACAGTTTAGACAATTACACTGATAGATTAGTAATAAATACGGCTGATAGTGACAGTGATATTGACCTCTTTGAGAGCACAGATAGTGAAATGGAAGTAATTGAGAATTAGAATTATTATTATTTTTATTGCAATGTCTCATTTTAGCAATAGGTATAATGGTGTTTATTATGTACACTAAAGCTGTAATGTTCCAAAATAATTAAATACGTAAACATAATGTAAAAATGTTTTTTTATTTTATTTTACCCCAACCTAAAGCCATCACTTATAGAAAAATTAGTGTATTTTATACAAAGAATAAAAATATCAAAAGAAGCAAATCACTTGTTTTAACAGCTCCTAATAGGTACCGGACTGTTTGTATTTTGTGCGACAGAGATAACGCTCTACGAAGCCGAAATTAGCCGATTGTCTCTTTCCAAAGGTCGATGTGCAATATTTATCGCCGGGTACTGTAGTTTTTTATCTGATTTTTGTATTTATTGAAGCCGAGCGTTCGTCGGCCATTTTAAAATGTTCCAAGTAGACATTAGAAATCTCTTCATTGTCGATTAGATGCTGGTTTTACCCAAGGATTTATAACGTTATTATTTCGATATTTTTGCTGTTTTGTAATTGGTTCGCTGCGTTTTATGCTGTTTCATGATTGGTTCGCCAACTAGTGCTAGAAGGAAACGTCATAATATCATATATCATAACCAATCATAACGACGCAAATATATCGAAATTATAACGTTTTAAGTCCTTGGTTTTACCAAATGCAAAAAATCGAAACATTTTCCTGTTATAACACAAACATTGTGCGATGCTAGCACATGTCTGAACATGTATAGGTACATGTTTTTCGCCTTCATGGTGAATTTATGTGTAGGATCTTTATTTAAAGGGACACCCTTTGATAAATAGTCAATCTGTCGTTCTGACAGGCATTTCATGGAAAGCATACGATTGTGCAAATATAATACTATCATCGTAAATACTAGGTGGTAAACATCTCACCTAGGTTTGCTTCCACCACCTCACTTATATATGCCGTAATAGCGTGAGCGCTTGTAACTGTCGTATTCCGGTTTGGAAGGTAAGGTAGCCGGTAAACTTATGCATGTCGCATTACCATCCCGCTACAAATATAGCAACACATTATTAACATCTTTGGTGTTTATACGCGATGGTTGTCTCTTTCCATTTATAATTTGTTTGCTATTAAATGAAATGAAAATGAAATAAAAATGAAAATATTTATTTTCAAGAATTTATGTGTGACAGATTATTAAAATTAAAAAAAGATACCAGCATTAACTACAATAATATGTTGTGCAATTATTTAAAAATGTATATTTATTTATAAAATTAAATTATTAATTTATAAAATTAAAATTAAATTAAATCCATACTAATAATATTATAAATGCGAAAGTAACTTTGTCTGTCCGTCTCTTCTTCACGCGAAGTCGCGGGCATAGCTAGTAAAATATAAAAAGGCAAAATTCCATCAAATGTTAAGATACATTTTATTGATCAAATTGAAACATATTTCCTTAATCAAATGTATATTAGACGAGTCGATTTCTTTAAAATTACTTACTACCCAATCAGAACGTGGCCACACCGTGAGAAGATCCGGCGAAAGAAAATCAATGGGCTTTTTTTATTTTGAATGCATTGCAATTTTACAAGCATTGTTTCATATTACATTTATTGTATAATTTTTTATGAGGAGCAGTTAATCCCAGTTTTATATATTTAATAATAGTAGAGGAGGCAGTGGGAGATCGTCCTTCACCGATCTGATAACCAGATGAGACGTATATTTTATTAAATATTATTTATAAACAAATATGCCTATAATTACTTGCCTATCCAAAGTGCTCATGGCTATTTTTAATTAAATTAGGTTTAATCCATTTTTTTTCATCACTTTCATACTTTTGATAACCAAATGAAATTTATTTCACTGATAATTTTTAACACACAGAATATGCCTAGGTAGGTTTGCCTACTCATTTCTGTATATGGCTACCTGGCAAGCAGGTGCGAACAGGTAAGTCAATATCGGTGACTCCATCGATCTGCTAAATTATTGAAAGTTTATCAAATTTTAGGTTATTTTATTACAAAGTCAGCCACATATACTTGCCTGCAAAAAATCGTACTCAAAGTACTGTTACCAAGCAAAAAACTTGCCATGAGCACTTTTAGATAGGCAAGTAATTATAGGCATATTTGTTTTTAAATAATATTTGATAAAATATACGCCTCATCTGGTTATCAGATCGGTGAAGGACGATCTCCCACCGGCTCTTAGACCCTAATAAAAGATTTATTTATATACATTTGATTTACCAACAAAATAATGTCAAGTCAATTTTTTGCGAAATCCATTTAAAGATAGTGATTTAAAACTATCAGCAACATACACACATTCACATACATGTAGTAAGTCGGGGTAAATGCGCCCCCCATAAAAATATCGAAAACTACCTATATTATTCCCTTAACGACATCTTATATTAATGGATCATACTAAAACATAATGCCACTTCTCAATCACAGATGGCTCTATTCGGCTAAACTTAAAATATCCAAAATTTTCGTTTTATTGTCATTTAGACCTGTCATAAGAGATGACCTCGTGGTAGTAATCGGTTTTAATCTTTAAATATTTGAAGAATCGTGGCAAATGCACAAGATGAATACAATGTTTAGATGTTTTTCTTTATATCTGTATTTTTATTTACTCCTAAATAGTAAAATGAATGTTTTTTTGTAGAATTTAAACTCTTAACGTCAAAAAAGTCAAGTGAGGCAAGTGCGCTTATGTTATGAGTAGTATGGCGCATTATCCTCAAGTCAGAAGTTCCCAACTTTTATGATTCAGTTGATAGAGTGAAGTTGGACCTTTATGAGCTGACAAGCCTGTCTATCCTTTTTCTTATTCATATGCTCATACTTGAAACGCTTCAATTCTCCCGTGATCATGGTGCTTGCGACAGCACCAAAATATCGGGAAAATAATCCATCAACTAATCGCGGTAAGATCAAGTTAATTATTAATAATTCAGTTAAATAAAGAATAAAAACGAAACCTTAAAAGTATACATTCGTTAAATTACCTACATTGCTGTTAAGAGGCTTTTAAAATATACCAAATAGTACTGCTAACTGGCAAACTATTAATATTAAACTATCAATCGGCCTATTTAAGCCCAAGATTATCTATGTCCTTTTCCGTACCCCGGACCTGTCCCTGACCCTGTATATAAAATTTCATTATGATGAGAAGTTAAGGTGTGAAAGCGTTACAAAAAAAAAACAAAAAAAAGTTTAGCAGCCGTGAATACCGGTCTATGGCGTACTTTTGGTATAGGATATTTGGTATAGTTCCAAATTTGGTATAGGAGCCGTAGTTCCCTATAGAGGTAGATAATTAGAAAAGAAATAAGATTAATGCGTTTAGTTGGCAATAATTTTCTATAGAGTAAAGCAATTTTTTGTAACGTAATACTTTAGCGGTTTTTATATATAGGCGCTTTTGCCCCGTTTCCAGGGGCAAATGCACTTATATCCATGTTTTCCAATTTCTTATAAAATATCGTAAATTTAGGTGATAGATTAGATTGAATTGGTGTTTCTTGTAGTTTCGAAATACCAAATATTGTCAATTTAATAAATTTATACATTAAGTCACCATTTAAATAATTGATTGAACGTTGAATTCATGAATTCATCTCAGTGAAAAGTATGGCGCACTTGCCCCCACTGACTTTACATACTGACGGAAAGTTAGAAGAAAAGAGTGATTATTTAGTGACTCTATTGTTATTTATACACATACGTGTTTATATGGCTGCGTTACTAATCCGGTAGACACGTTTATTAATCGAGTTAGATTTTTTTGATTAATTAGCTACAGCATTATAAAGCTTTTTGATGATTCCCGCGGGAACAACTCATTTTTTCGGGAAAAAGGAATTCATTTTACTTTATAAAAAGTAGCCTGTGTACTATTCCAGATTATCATCTACCTGTGTGCTAAATTAAATCTAAATCCATTCAGAAGTTATGGCGTGATTGAGTAACAAACATCCATCCAGCCAAACATCCATACTTTTGCATTTATAATATTAAAGATAGATGATTTGATACAAAAAAAAAGATTTCTTGAAGGTATCCTTCTCATTTTGCACCATATAAATATGGCGAAAATTTGATTTAGGGTTTCAGATGTAGTTTAGAAGTCAGTTGTTGCAGTTTAAAAATCTAAAAATGACTACCCTGAATTCCCTAGCCAACACGGACATAGATGCCTTATTTTTGCAACGTTTTATTTAAATAGATACTTAAAATATTGTTATTAATGCCATGTTATTAAAAGCAGCACACAAAAATATATATTTTTTTTAAGTTCAATAGTTTGATCAGTATTATCTATGTTCTCATTAATCGAAGAACTGGAACCTTTTAAACTAGTTTTAAATAGTTTAAATGTACTAATTTTTTTTAAATGTATCCTACATTTAAAAAAAAATAGTACATTTAAACTATTTTTACATTAACTGTCGTATATCAATTTCTATATTTTATACATTAATCACGGGAAAAAAATGTTACACACGTGCTAATATCATACAATTTTCGTATTATGAGTATAACAGGAAAAAGATTCGAAGTTATGCCAAGGATTTTGGTAAAACCAGTATCTACACGGATCAACAGACTGACAAAATTAAATGACTCGTTTAAGCATTTAAAAATGGCCTATAAACGTTTCGCTTTACTTTGATTAATAAAAATTTTGGTTTGAGACAAAAAAGATCATCACGATGCTAGACGCAAAATATGTAGCCGCTCATATGAGAAAATGCATGTAAATGTCAAACCCTTTTAGACATATTATTATATCGTTAAGAAAATATACCACATTGTGCTATTTTATCGTGTCGAATAAAAAGCTGTTCTAGAGTCGATTCTTTAATATAAACACTTGTACTGTTTCACAAATGTAATTTAAATTTTATTGATATCACAATCACTTAATTTTACAGCCAACCGGTTTAACTTATTAAAGCATCATCAGGGCTTCTTTCACATAAACATTTTACCTTATTATGTTATTATTTTAAAACCTAAATATTTTACAGACACAAAGACTATAATACAACTAAAATGCGAGTACATTAGGTAGTTGAACAATAATTATTTGTTAAGTACCGTCATATACAGTATTTCCAACGTCAGGTTTTTTCCCTGAAAAATGGGGTAAAATAGTAATAACATTTATAATGAACAAATAAACTAATGTCAATACAAAATGATAAATTAGAATAATTAAATATTAAATGTCAAATGAAAATAATATATTTTAAATGTCAATTTAAAAGAACTAAATGATTTTTTTGATACTTTGAACACTGAATATCGTCGGCACTTGGTAAAACTCCATGTTAACTTATATTTATATCGTATTAAAAACACTTGTATTGTTTTACTTGACTTATTATTTATTAAAACCAAGCGGTTTCGCGTTTTAACGCATCATTAGGGCAAAAGTTATTATTGTTTAGTACAATTATTATTGTTAGTATAGTTAGTAATTAAACAATAATAACTTTTGCCCTGATGATGCGTTAAAACGCGAAACCGGTTGGTTTTAATAAATAAAAAGTCAAGTAAAACAGTACAAGTGTTTTTAATACGATATAAATATAAGCTAAATGAATTTGTTCATTTAACAAATATGCCAGAACCGAATAATACATAATAAATTAATATTAAAATAATATTTGAGGTTATTATTAGATTAAATCTAATCTAATGTCGAATTAAAATAAATAAAATTTAATATGTGATAACCGAATAATGAAATAATAATAAATATTGAATAAATATGATGTTAAGCAAAACTTCTTTCAATCTGGTCGAGAATTGCCGTCTGTTTGACCTATGTAAGTTGCTTTACATATCCCACACTCTTGTTTGTACACTCCACTTCGAGAGGCCGAAGATAATTTGTTCTTATTATTAAAAAGAAGATTTCTTAAGGAGTTTCTTATATAGAACATCGGTTGACAATGGGATTTTAATAATCTTGAGAACATATACGAACTATTGTCTAAAAATGGTATTCTAGCCAACTTTTTATCACTCTTAAATTTATTCTCCATGGTTTCTGGATACAAAGCACAAGTTACAATTTTTTGTTGTTTCTTTTTGAATAAATCATCAACAAGCTTTGTTTTATAGCCAGTATTATCCGCTATTGTTCTGATGATGGAAAGCTCATATCGGAAATCATCTTTATTTAAGGGGAGTGAAACCAATCTGTGTATCATTGCATGTAAGGTTGCATGTTTATGGGCGATCGGATGGTTTCAGTTTGCAGGAATGATATTGTCACAATATGTTTCTTTCCTAAATATTTTAAAATGCTGTTTGTTATCTTGAAGTGTAATAGTTAAATCCAGAAATAAACTATATCCTTCTAGAGTGATTTTATTTCATCAATAAATATTATAACTCTGTATTTCTCTGTATAAATGCAACCGACACTGACTACCAAAGCGAGTAATGACTTATAGTCAAAAGTCACTGTTAGCTTCATTGATATAAAAAAGATACAAGATACATAGTTCCGAACAAAACTGACACTCAAAACTGTCGCTAATTCAGTCTAAAAAGTTTATAGTTATGGCACAAACGTGTTTTTGCATATTCAACCTTAAGCGCAAGATTTAAAGTTGTTTTTAAAAAACAATGTACAAAAAGTAATAAGATTTTTGACTTAAATTAGCCGGTAGGACAAGGCACATGTGGAGTCGAATATAAATATTATTTATTATAATTATTAGTATTTTAAGGGTTTGTAAAATTTACATAAAAAAAATCTTGTCGAAAATCTGTTTTTGCGTAGAACATTTATATATCAATAAAACAAATAATGACCATTAAAGTAATTTATTTATATTTCAAACGTTATAGGTTATTGGTTCTATTACACAGAACCTACATATATAGGCAAATTGCGGGTTTATAGCCATGTAGTATTTGATATTGATACATTTAGTTTGCATAGTCTAATAGATTTAGAATATACTGAAATAGGAAATTTACTGCAATGGTGACTATGACTACGTTATAAAGTTCACAGATTCTTACATGATAACAGGCACGATTTTTTTCAGACTTATTATGTAATGTATCGACAACATAGTAAGGAAACGCATTAATTTCCTAGAAATAAGTTTAGCTTTTCGTAGAATTCTCGTTTTGAATTAGATTTCAGTTTTTCTGTTTTTTTTTGCAGTATTATGTAAACGAATATTTGTTTAGTTATAGTACCTGCAGACGTACGAGCGAATACTGCCCATAGACATTTGAAACACAATAGGTTAGTTACTAATGCGATGTCGGCTTCTGAAAATTTTATTGACCCTCGTATAAAAAAATCCAATAAAACAATTTAGAGCTAAAAAATTGTGTTCAATGTTATTCGGAAGATCAAACTCGTTGATGATTTTGAAAAATGTACATCTTTTCAAATACTGAATAACTATAATTTAAAAAAAAACTTTTTTTTAATTCAATAGTCTATGCTTAGGCATAGTTTTTTCTTTGAGGTTAAAATACATAAATTTAGCGAGAAGTTTCAGGTGGCCTGTAGGGTCAACCAGCTCACAGATTTTTTTAATATAGTTACATCAGTTGGTTACATAGGTGTGTTACATACACAGAAATCCTAATAGATACGTATATTTAGTTTGGAGTATAGTTTAGTACATATAATATTATTGCCAAAGGTAATTTTAGATTAAATATTTCCTGTTAATTATAAATTTCTTTTATAATTACGTTAGTTTTTTCGATAGGTGTGTTACTAATAGGTATTTTTAGTTTGAGGTATAGTTAGTTATGATATTAGGTATAGAAAATTTAGAAGTTATACGAAGTTCAGGTCTTACGTTTTTTACTAATATTTTAAAACCAAAAATGTCGTATATAAATAATTAAGATGAATATGTAAATATTATTTTTAACGTACTAGCCGCCCACCCGGCAATGTAGAGATTTTTAATAAAATAAAGAAAGGTTAAATAAGTTCTAAAGTAAATATGCGCGAGCAAAGCCGCGGGTAATAGCTAGTATGCAAATAAAACAACTCATACATATAAACAGTCACTTAAAATTTATACGAGACTAGCTGCAGACCTCTGCATTAGGATAAAAGTATTCTATGTGCTATTCTAGGTCATCTTATATCCGAGTCCAAATCCAAATTCGTACAGCCATTTTTACGTGATTAATTATCAAACATCCAAACATACAAACTTCAACATTTACAATATTTATAGTATAAGATACCCGCAATAAAAAACAACATTTTATTAAAAATAAATTATTAAATCAAAAAATAAACATTCTTAATGCAACCTGTGCCTTCCACTTAAGAAATCGTTATCAACAACACGTGTAAACAGAACAAAATTCGATGCTACTTACGATTTCCTATTGTTATATTAAAAGTTTCGTAATATATCTCCAAAGTTCATCGTAAGAATCACAATTATATATTGTTATTTTATATTCGTACAAATAGAATAAAAAGAATCACCTAACTTGGTCCTCAAAATAAGTAATCAATATAATCAAACATTTTAAAATCGTCAAATTGATGTCTTCTTCTCTTTTGGCAGTTGGTTAACAACTATAAAAGGTATTCAAAGTTATTATCGAATCAAATTAATCTTATTAAAAAAATAACTTATTAATGAAAAAAAATCTACTCCACTAATAATAACAGGATCAATTTGTATTATTCGACTAAATTAAAAGGAGGTTGTAATGCACTGTCCTTTTACTGAAAAAGTGACCATTGAAATTTTGTCGTATTATATTTGGAGCATCGAGTACATTTTTAAGACAAATAAAATGAAAATCATACATTACACCCTATATTTAGTAATATAAACGACAAAAATAAATCGATAAACTTTTATACTTACCGAAAATACAATAGCTTATATTTTTTTAACGTTCATGATGTTGTATTTTACAATTTATCAGAAAACAATTCTGTATTTTTGACGCGTGGGCAGTGACGTGAGCGACGGGCTTCTATTTGAAGTGAGTGCACAATTTTAAATTGTGCACTCATTCTTAGAGGACGTTTTTGAGACACTGATTGTGTATCTTGGGTTTTTATATATCAATGGTTAGCTTATTTACTAACTAGGTGGTAAAATTCCGCAACGTCTCTGGCAGGTTTAGTACCACCGCCGGCTGAGGTATGTGCAAATCGTGTTCCGGTTTGGGGAGTAAGATAGCCGGTACACCTATGCATATAATATTATAATCCCATTACGAGGAAAGCAACGCACTTCTTGATGACTTTAACCGATGGTTATATCTTTCTATTGGGAGTCCCCTTTGCTTGTCTGCTATCTTATAAAAAAAAAAATACACAAAAAATTGCTCAAGTAACTGTGATAACTAGAGATGTTCCGATACTAATAAAATGTCGATACCTACTCATTTAAGTAGTACTTAAATCATTTTCGATATTATTCTCATTATTGCCCTTAAAGTATCGATACTTATATCGATACATTTTTATTTTTATGAGACTAATATCAAAAAGTAAAAATTTCTTGGGGTCGATTGATATTCTCTTTTCTTTAACAAGTCACCCGTGTTTGTTAGGACTCCTTCGACGAATAGATCAACTGTCGCTCTGCCAGACAGGTCGTAAAAGCCAAGCGATTGACTATAAGTTTCACTACCATAAAGACTACTAGATGGTACGTGGTAGAGTTCCGTAACATCTTACCCGTCTCACCGGTTTGTTAACACCGCCTTACATATTCCTGTCACGAAACAGAAATCAGAAATCAGAAGTACTTCATTAAATAAAACCTTTTACAAGTTATTTTGACACGTCAACATATTTTTAAAAACTACTACCGGATCGGAAACGCGGGCACATACTGAGAAGATCCGGCGGAAGAAACTCAGCGGGCTTATCTTTTTTTCATATAATCTATTTTTTTACAACATCACAATATTACAAAAAATATATTTGAGATCGGTATGAAGAGCAATTAATCCCAGACTTTTTCTTCTAAATTAAGAATAGAAATCAAAACTTGTCAAATAACAGTTGTTCATTTAGATTCGATTTGATATAAACTTTTTTCGTTTCGATACTAGTAAATGTCGCAAGATTTAAATAAATTCTATGAGTAAAAGTACTTGATATTGAAACAAACGTATCGAGTACGTACTCGTACTTACTTGTATTGGAACAAAGAGTTAGAGAACAACCCTAGTGATAACGTTGTAATCAAAAACATACATATTTAATTTCAAAAACAAAGTGTATGTGTAATGTATGTGTCATAATGGATAAATATTATCAACTAGTTGACCCGCGCAGCTTCGCCCGCGAGTAGATTAACACATCGTCAAGATAGCTTTTCATACAAATTTTTCACCTATTTTAACCCATTAAGGGTTGATTTTTGAAAAAAAAATTAGCCTATGTTTGACCCCAGATCTTTAACTACTTCCAAGCCAATTTTCATGAAAATTGGTCCAGCGGTTTAGCCGTGAAAGCGTAACAAACAGACAGACAGACAGGACAGACTTTCGCATTTATAATATTACTAGCGACCTGTCCGCGGTTTCACCCGCGCAGCTTTTGTTCCCGTGGGAATATCGGAAAGGTTTATACACTAAATCCTTCCTCAAGAATCAATCTATCTATTAAAAAAACCGCATCAAAATCCGTTGCACAGTTTTAAAGATTTAAGCGTACATAGGGACATAAGGACATAGGGACAGACAGAGAAAGCGACTTTGTTTTATACTATGTAATGAAGTATGGAAATTAGTATGGAAAAGTATGGATCGTCACCGGATGATATGATTATTGCACGACCTATAATCGGAGCGTTGAGATAGTGCTCTACGCTTAACATGTCAAGCATTTTTCTGGACTTAAACTGTACTTTTTCCTCCGTGTCAGTCTTGGAACCCTTTGAAGAATAGACCATTCTACCAGGACAAATCTGCCAAGCAATTCAAAAGACGCGAACGATTAGCTATGTGAATGACTACCGTCATGGCTACTTGATGGTAGAGTTCCGCCTTTCTAGCCCGGGTCTAGTACCACCGCATTACCTATTCCTGACGCAATAGCGTCAGTGCTAGTCACTGTCATATTCTGCTTTGGAGGGTAAAGTCAGGTAAACTTATGCATGTGCCATTAGACCTCGCCACAAGATAGCAACTCACCATTAAAGTCTTTGGTGTCTATAGGCGATGGTTGACTCTTTCCATCAGGAGACCCATCTGCTTTTTTGCTATCTTATGATATAAAAAATACGACAATGACAAGCATTGGCTCTAGACTTTTCTAGATGAAAGTGTTTCTATAACCCTTATAACGAGTATGTCAATTCTTAGGATCGGTTGATCAATAAAGACAACAACAAACTCACTTTCGAATTTATATTAGTCATGGTATTAAATAGAAGGTTTGCTAAGTTACGACGATATCAAGCATTGATATAAAGTTACCTAATATTGTGTTACATGTATACTATTATATAAATGCTAGCTGGCTCGGCAAACGTTGTTTTGCCATATAAATTACTAGCTGCCGCGTGCAGCCCGCTACATTATAAAAGTTTTTGGCGAATCTCACGGGATTATCTAAATTTTCCGCAATGAAAAGTAGCCTATGTGCTATTCCAGGTCAACTACCTGTGTACCAAATTTCATTCAAATCCGTTCAGTAGTTTTTGCGTAATTGAGTAACCATCCATCCATCCAAACATCCAAACTTTCGCATTTATAATATTATAATATTAATTAATTAATTAATTAATTAGTTAATTACTTAATAAATAATAATTAATTAGTTAATTAATTCTTATGAATATTAATTAATTAATATAGATTTTAAAATTATTTTCTTGATTTAAGGGGAAGTTCTTCAAGTTTAGTACTTAAATGATGCAGTTACTTGATGTTTATGATATTTTATTATTTTAATAAAAAGAATTATTTTGATGTTTTTTTTTTTATCGCGTCACATTAACACAAGGCCTAACACAAATATGTTTCCCTCTATCGCTTTGAAGGTACCTTCAAAGTTCACATTTCAAGTACCTTTAAGGTTAGATGCGAGGCCTCCTACGCTTGCTATTATTGTGTCTAACACACGGTACATAAAACATTTTTTAGCTTTACGTACAAGGCTAATGGAATTAAGTTTTACCTACATAATATTAAAAACGCCTATTGGAATAATATTATCAGGTATATGTTTATTTTGTATTATTTTATTTCATAGGATAGCAAACAAGCAGAAGAGATAACTATCGCCTATAAAATATTAATAATGTGTTGCAATTCACCTGGGATAGCAACGTACTATTAACATCTTTGTTGTCTATAAATGGTGACTATTTCCTTTAATTCTGAGAACCTTCTGCTTGATTGCAATCTTGTGAAATAAAATATATATTAATCTATATTAATATTACAAGTGCGAAAATTTGGATGTTTGCATCCAAAAACACCGGACGGATTTGAGTTAAATTTAGCACACAGATAGATGATGATATATTTTTTTTTATAGAGTGTCAAAATATTTTTTTTTCTTCGTTATAATATCATCTTTTTTTATACATATTTGCCTGAAACGCCCGGTTTTGCAGTAGGCTGCTGCTGCTTAATTCAATTTGAAAAAAAAACTTGATTTTATATACTGGATAGTCGGGGAATTAATGCATGGTGTAACATTGACCACACATTATCAACATCTTTATATCGGGTGGTGCGGAAGCGATGGCTATGTCTTTCCATTAGAAGAACCATTTATTTGCCTTATTTGTCTTATTCCGGATCAGCAAAAAGGGTGGTGATCTAAAATAAGAACATAAATGAACTTTACAAAAATTGACCAATTTTTGACACTTTTTTTTCTTTATTTTTGCATGTGTAGTAAATTTATGCATTTGGCATAACATCGGCCACACGGATTACAATACATTGTTAACATCTTTGTTGTCTGGCGGTGTGGAAGCAATGGCTATCTCCTTCCATCAAGAGAGCTTAGAGTTAGTGCACACGAAGAGCATAGTAGAGCAGAGAATTTTCCTAGAACACTGAAGTATCAAGATTATGGCTATTTTCATACGGTGCATAACTAATTGAATGCAGTTAAAACAGTTTGCTAGACCAAGATCGCATCGTTACGTTTTGAGGTACATTTAATTTTGGACTGTATATAAATCTATACATATAATAAAATCGTAGAAAAGTCAAAACTGTACATTGAATATTTTTTTAAAAGAATACTTGGGGCGTGATCTACAATCGATACAAAAGCAAAAAATATAGTTTTTAGAATTTTTGTCTGTTTGTCTGTATGTCTGTTTCTCTGTATGTCTGTTTGTCTGTATGTATGTCCGGGGTAAACTCAAAAAGTACTGCATGGATTTCCTTCAAATTTTGCATGAATATTACTAACAGGTCGGGTCAACATATAGGCTACATATTATCACGCTATCTCCTAAGGGAGGAGCTGTGCGGAGTAAACGAAGTCCGCACGGACGAAGTCGTGGGCAACAGCTAGTAGTAAATATTTCAGTGTACCTACTCAGAAAATGCTCTGCTCTGCTATGCTCTTGGTGTGCGCTTACCTCAAACTATCTTTGTACCTTTGGACTTTGGACATAGGACAGTTTTTATCCCGGAAATCCCGTGGAAATGGGAATTATGCGGGTAAAAACCCGGGACTGTCGATCTTTTAAACCACGGTAATAAGGAATAACTTTTATTTAGATTTTTTTCCACGCGGACGAAGTCGTTTAGTTTTAAACTTGTATAGAAAATTAGCAGGCACAGCTAATTTTCTATACAAGTTTAAAACTAAACGTCTTGTTTTAATTTTCTCTTGAATGAAAATAGTCTGGCTCATTAATAGGGAAAAGCACAAATGAGAAAAAAATCGGAAAAAAATTGGTAAATTTTTATAAAGACCGTTTTTGTTCTTATTATGGATTCCAACCTTTTTTGATAGTCCCCACTTGGACTACCTATACTACATGTATCATATATGATCTAAAAAAATAACATACGTAGAGGTAGGTGGAAATTAACTTCTAAGAGTGTATTGTTACAATTGAAGCTAATAAAAGCGTGGTAAAAAGAACGGGTTTATCAAGACAAAAAGTTCCCACCTGCGTCTCAAACGATGCGAATCCAACGTTGCGTTTTCAATTGGCGTTGCCGAAAAATCGATAGTTTTAATCTGACACGTAATATTTCGATAGTTTCGTCATTATCGATGGTATTTATTATTGAAAACAAAGAAGCATCGACTGTATCGATAGTATTGCTTATCTATATTGCGTTAACTATCGATTCTATTTACTAATTCTATCAATATGTTCAATACTAACCATAGTTTATGTAATTGAATTAAAATAAAGGTAGTTTTTGGTTAACCTTGATTTAAATACTAACTCGATCGTCCAAATTATCTATCGAAAGTATTGATAAAATTCGTGATTTATGCAATATTAAATGGCAATACTATCGATAGTATCGGTACTATTAATAATTTAGTATTTTTTAATAATGAATACTATAGATTCTATCGATATTATAACTGTTTAATAATTATTGTATAGGAGGTACAGAAGTATCGGTTTTAATCATCTTGGTACTCTTTTTGACCACTTGAAATTTATATCAATGTATAAAAAAATTAAACGTCAAATAATTTTTTTTTTTGCAAACTTTTGCATTTAACTAAGTCAAATTTATAAAGATATTGTATTTATGTAGAATTATTTTTATAAAATGATGTTAAATTGTCTAAAATAGTACAGTAGCCACAACCAATACTTCCACCCTACTAATTGTAATATTGAACCACCGCCCCGTTGGTCGAGTGGTTAGCACATAGCGACCCTGACTACACCATCGACGGAGCTCGGGTTCGATCCCCGACGGGGACAAGTATTTGTATGATGAGCATAATTGTTTGTATTTCCAGGTTTGGGTGTTTATTAAATATATTATAGTATGTATTTATATGCGTATTTTCTATGTAGAGTAGAGTTCTGCATTGTCTCGCCCGGGTCTGGTACCACCGCCTTACCTATTCCTGCCGCAATAGCGTCAGTGCTTGTCACTGTCGTGTTCCGGTTTGGAGGGTAAGGTAGCCGGTAAACTTATGCATGTGGCATTAGACCTCGCCACAAGATAGCAACGCACCAATAACATCTTTGGTGTCTATAGGCGATGGTTGACTCTTTCCATCAGGAGACCCATCTGCTTGTTTGCTATCTTATGATATAAAAAAAATGTAGGTATTAGTATCGTTGGCTAACACCCATAACAAGCAAATAATTTGCTTACTTTGGGATTAGATCAATAAGTGTAATTTGTCCTGTGATGATTATTATTATTATTATTGAATACTATTGATAGATATGTATATTTTTTCTTCAACTGTCGATATAAATGAAAAATACCTACTTACTTCATTAAATTAAGCTTAGTTCTCAGGTTCTCAATTTGAATATTTATACCAAACATACATATATTTAATATATGTTTAGTCACAACTGCGAGATACCTACGAAAACAAATTTTCAATTTCCCGTTTTTATACTTTCAGCTTAATCTCATTAAAAATTGGTGCAGATATGATTTAAAATTATAGTTCAAATACATGAGATTAGAAATCTGTTACTGCAGGTTTACAGAGTATAACTAAGTAATTTATTACGAAAACCAACAGTATTTTAAAACATTAATACATTAAAATGTTGTATATAAAATATTTTTAAAAGATATGAGAAATTTCAATTTACCATTGACGTACTTCTTATTTCAAAATTATCACACGTACGATTTGAAAACTATCATATAACATTGTGCAATATTTGACACGATATTTAACTTCTTTACCAAAACTAAGCATATTAGTTTGCAAGTTCCGCTATTCAATAGTTAAATTAAAAATGTTTGAATCCTACGTTGCATTTTATCTTTCAAACAAAACAACTCGTTGGACATGAAAAAACGTTTTGCATTCTATAACTTGTCAAAGTTGGTTCAGTTCTATCTAAAAACAGTTTGAACTAATTTGTTTGCATGTTCTTTTAATAGATTATTAAATTTAAAATAGTTTATATAAGCACTTACTTTTCATATGGTATTGTAGTCATGGTTTTCATTTTTATAATTTAACTAAAACAACGCGTGCGCAACTCTAGAGCTCTGTGTAAACTGGGTTGAGGTGAGGAGTGAGGACTGAGGAGTAAGAAATGTGGAGTGTGGAGGTTTCGACATATGTGACACGTAGGTATTCGAAGTCAAACTTTAATAAAGATAGACATGTTGTATACAACAATAAGATTTATTTATGGAAACATCAAACAATAATATTATATTATTACAAATTATTTATTTATACTTCATTATACAGTAAATATAAATATATTGTACATAAGGTGGACTGAATGCTAAATACATTCACTACCAGTCAACCTTCGGTCTAGCAGAAAAGCTAAAGGGTAGGTGTGATATAAGTATAAATATCTATACATATAATAAAATCGTAGGAAAGTCAAAACTGTACATTGAATATTTTTTTAAAAGAATACTTGGGGCGTGATCTACAATCGATATAGAAGCCAAAAATATAGTTTTTAGAATTTTTGTCTGTTCGTCTGTTTGTCTGTATGTCTGTTTGTCTGTATGTATGTCCGGGGTAATCTCAAAAAGTACTGCTTGGATTTTCTTCAAATTTTCCATGAATATTACTAACAAGTCGGGTCAACATATAGGCTACATATTATTACGCTGTTACCTAAGGGGGAGGAGCTGTGCGGAGTAAACGAAGTCCGCGCGGACGAAGTCGTGGGCAACAGCTAGTATATAATAATGTCGTACACAACTATAATAATAATCATAATTCAAAATTAAACTTATATAAGTATGCTGTTCTGGGTGTACATTATAATATAAAGTTAGATAGTGTATAAATTATTACATATAAATTGAAATAAACATAAACCTAAGTAAATTGAACAGCGACTTACAGAAAAGATAAGAAAGACTATTGTATAATAATAATAATAATGTTAGCCACCTCTGTAGTCTAAAGGTTCAGTGTCAGTGTTAAACCTCATTAAGTCCCGGGTTCGATTCCCGAGTCGGGCAATTTAAAAATGAGTTTTTCAGTTTTCTGATATGTCCGAATGCCCGGCGGGGTTATCACGTAACTCGCAATGCGAAATCATCGTAATTGTTCAGTTATTGCAAGACACGTAACAGCCTTGTATATTAGTGGCAGTAGTTGCCGCTTGCTTAGTTTTGGTGCTGTGATATAGCAAAAAGTGCATTTAGTAACCAGCAAGCAATTGGTGATGTTTTTGACGAGTTTTTCGTTACGTTTATAAGTCAACGCTGATCGCTAGCGAATTGCAAACATTAGGTGATACGCCTGCGGGATTGGACAAGAGCCTAGTTGGCGATATACTAGCCACCTATCATGTTATAAGACTAAGTATCTTCGGCTAATCGTGGATTTTTTGTACTTCTGCCTACCTATTCAGGGATATGGGTGTAAAGATACTATAATATTAAGTTATAATGTACACACTTTTTTATATATTCTGATGGACAAACACAAGTTAATAGACACCAAAGATGATAATGGTGCGTTGCTATCTTTGTGGTTGGTTCTTAATGCTTCATGCATAAGTTTAACGGCTACCTTATTCTCCAAACCGGAACGTGATAGTGACAAGTACTGATGCTATCGTGGCAGGAATAGGTAAGGCGGTGGTACCAAACCCAAGCAAGACAATGCAAAACTACTACTTAGTAGCCACGATGGACTCGCATATTCAATCGTTCGCCTTTTCCGAACTGCCTGGCAGAACGGCAGTTAGTCTAATCTTCAAAAGGAGCCCGGACCTTTTGTTATTTTTATAAATTTCTGGTGCATTTATGTTACTAGACTAAAATGGAACTGACATACCTATAATAAATAACGAGAAAATGGTAGTAAAATAGTAAAAGTATTTTAAGAGTATATAAATACGTATTGAGATGAATTTTAATCAAGTGCCGAACGTATTCAATGTTTTTAATCGAGTGTGTCGTAAATAAATCATCATATTTCCATATAAGTGTAAGCACTTCAGTCATAATTAGCCCAAAACATGTTATATGAAAGGAAGCTAACTTAATCAATCGTTTATTGCGACAAATATTGTGCCTGCGTATGTGTTGTTATATCGTTGATAGTTTCAAATATTTGGCCATACTTTACATATTTTATGACCATATTTGGACAAACTAATAATGTGAGTAAGACGCGTTTAACTCAATGTAAGTCTTTGGATAAATTGAAATATTATTTCACCTGTTTTTATTATTGTTAACTATTTGAGGCTATTACGGGGTTTTCCCGGAATATGTTCAGATTTTATTACTATAATTATTACGAAAATTAATAAATGGATTTCTTCTTTGTCAGCCTTTTGTGTGTGTGTGTGTGTATCTGTGTGTTTGTTTATGGCATGCTTATGCATGTGACATTGCCATCTCGCCACATGGACAGCAATGCACCATGAACATCTTTGGGGTCTATAGTCGATGGTTTCTCTTTCTATCAGGAAAACTATCTGTTTGTTTCCCATCTTATGTTATAAAATATGGTTCCCAAGTGTCGATACAATTTGTTTTATTTTCGGAAAGCTTCTTAGCTTTTTTTATATCATAAGATAGCAAACAAGCAGATGGGTCTCCTGATGGAAAAAAATCAACTATCGCCTATAGACACCATAGGTGTTAATGGTGCGTTGCTATTTTGTGGCAAGGTCTAATGCCACATACATAATATACTTGCTACCTCACCCTCCAAAACGGGACATGACAGTGATAAGCACTGACGCTATTGGCAGGAATAGATAAGGCGGTGGTACTGTTACCATAGGTGATACTGTTACCATAGGGCGAGACTTTGCAGAACTCTACAACCTAGTAGCCACGAAGGTACACGTGTAGCTAAACTTTTTTTAAGCCTTTTACGACCTGCTTGGTAGAACAGCGGTTGGCCTATACTTCAAAAGAGCCCGGGACCAACACGGGGAAAATTAGATAAATGTTTCTTTGTAAAAAAAACTTTATTATTACGTATGACGGCAAACCAGCTGATAACTCTCCAACGGCATAGCGGCAGAAAGTGACGACCATCGTTCGACGAAAGCCGCTAACTTATGGATTCTTTGTTGTAACAAAATAAATAGAAACTAGACCTTATTGTTAGCGCGTTAAGATATAGATATTACGCACGCACTATAATTATAAACCAAATGACCAATCACAAGCTGAAGTCACGTAATATTCGCTTCATCACTTTTGCGCCAGTAAAAAATTAAATGGTAAGACAGAGACAAAGCGAATAAAAGCTATCGATATGTCATATCGCTCGTGATGTGAAGTTTGCGTTTTGTTCGTTATTCAATATTTGTGTATCGATCTCGTGTTGTGTTGTTGCGGCAAGAATAAGTATATCCAGTATTTTTATTTTAATTACTTTTGTGATATATGTGTAATAAGTTATTCTTAAGACCCTGATTGACGGGAGAATAAAACCACGGTATTACGGCTCGTCGGTAAGGCTCGCCAGTATATCATTGCCATACCGCGGTTTTATATAATATGTTTGTTAAAATTTTTCCACAATCCTTCGAAAACGACAGTTTTACTCACTGGTTAACCAGCACCAATGTGCCGCGAGTAAAACCATCATTCTTTAACACCGTGAAATTGGCTCGTCCGTCGATCAGGGCCGTTATTCCATAAAAATATCAATCACCTGAGGTAGACGGAGTGAAGCTAATTATTATTATCGTTTTTTATATATATATTATAAGATAGCAAAACAAGCAGATGGGTCTCCTGATAGAAAGAGTCAACCAACGCCTATAGACACCAAAGATGTTAATGGTGCGTTGCTATCTTGTGGCGAGATCGAATGCAACATGCATAAGGTTACCGGCTGCCTTACCCTCCAAACCGGAACACGGCAGTGACTAGCACTGACGCTATTGCGGCAGGAATAGGTAAGGCGGTGGTACCAGACCCGGTCGCGCCGATACAGAACTCTACCAAACTAGTAGTCACGATGGTAGTGACGCGCATAGCCATCGTCTAAGAAATTAAGTATCGCTGGAAGAATTACACCTTACTTATTGTTACGAGGTCGGTAAAATGCGACGACGGGGATCAACCAGTCTTGCCAACTGACAAAACGGTAAAATTGTGGTGAATGAGAGTGAACCGAACTGTTAAAGGCTTTCCCACTGAAAGCCTTTAAAAGTTTGGTTCACTCCCTCTTAATTACCCCACAACTGAACCGGTGTAATGACACTTTTTGAATGGTATTACCCATTACGATTTAAGTCGCTTACGGTCGCCGATAATTAATTCATAAAACAGGTACAAGAACCTACATAGTTTTGCATCGTTATTTTCCTCATACAAGTTTTTTACTGGTGGTAGATTTAGTATTTTTTACAGTTCGATTGTCATCATCTATACATATAACTAGCTAAAAGCAGAGCTTTGTAAGGGCTCGCAAAGTTATACTATCTAGTAATACTGTGAGAAAAGTATTTTTATGAGAATTCTTTTCTATTATTGAACTTTACTATTTATGAGAATCTATTAATGTATAGACTTTATTTATAATAATAAAGTCTATAATCTTTTAATGTATAGAAAAATAAATAATAAAGTATTGCATATCTCGCATTGTATATCTGTTTTGTTAATCTTTCACCTACCATTCTTTCTACATGCCCGAACCAACGGAGCATGCCCTTTCTCATCTTTACACCAACACTTTCTTTCAAGTATAGCTTCTCTCTCACTTCAACATTACGAACCCGGTCCGCGAGAGTTACGCGACATATTTTTCATAGCTATTCGTTTCATCGACTGCGTTGATTATACTTTCATGCCCTTCTAACTTACCCAACTCTCACTTTCATACAATATCGTTGGGATAGGCACATGATTACGCAGGGCAAGACGGGCACCCTGACTTAAAACTGGGCTTTTAAGTAATCTCTCTAACGCTCTATTCACTCTGTTCCCCGCACACATCCCTGCTCTAGACCTAAAACCTCCTTGTGCCTAACACAACATTCCTTCGGACTCCCTTTGCATTCTCCTTTCCATGTTTTACTATACACCTTCGATGCTAAGCTGATCAAACTGATGGCCCTATAGCTATTTCAGTCTATACGTGAACCCTTGTCTTTATACAAGGGCCCGATGACCGCGCGCCGCGAGTCAAATAATATGAAAAAAAGTATTTTATGAAGTAGTCTCTTAATAAGTTCAAAAATCATTAATAAAAAATCTTTAAACCGGATGATCCTGCAAGCCATCCCTGAAACCGTGTTTAGGAGGATACTGTTTTAATTTTTAAAACTTTCAAATTTGATTATTGATTTTGATCTTTCACCGCAAACCGTTTGTCGATCAGCCAGGCAGTTTAAAATCCGTGAGAGATTTAATCACGTGCGCACACACAGATATATACTGACGTCATTAAAAAAATATAATCACGTTTCAAGAATCTCAAACCATGAAGATCTTATGAAAGCTCGATTTTTGAAAATCGCGGTTAATAATTATAATTTCCTGCGTAAAGTCTTAAAATCTTTTAAAAATATTTTTAAACATGTTATTTAAAATTGCTCTAATAATACTACACAAATATGAGACAATTTAAACGTAGAAATCTAGCAAACAGTTGATTTCCCACTTCTAGTATCTCCCGTACTCTGCATCAGATCTTCGTCAAATTAAAATTAAATAACCAGAGAAGTATCTAGGTACTCACTGAAACAAAAAAAAAACAGTAGCATTCGTGGGACTGCCGATAGAAGTGAAAACGGAACTATTAAGTTGAGAGTAATTAAAACTATATGCAAAACATAGCTATAGATATACTATTATCATTAGCATGTCGGTGACGCGAACCGAGGATTTTACCCTCTACCAAAACGCTCAACGCGCCTAAAGAAGTTTTCACTTCAAAAATCCTTATCGGTCCAATTCAGTTCAAATCCTCATCAATCAGTGAACATGCTTAAAAAAAGATTCCGACCAAATAGGAACCTCCTCCTTTTTGGGTAGTCGGCTGAAAATAGTGAGTAGCAAAAAATGCTTAGGTACCTAATTGCTGGAAAAGTTGAAACCAAGTTTTATTTATTTTTTTCACGGGACAAATTACACTTACTGATCTAACCCCAAAGTAAGCAAATTATTTGCTTGTGCTATGGGCGTTAGTCAACTATACTAATACATAGAAGTACATATATAAATACAAGAATATCGAACCCGAGCCCCGTCGATTGCGTAGTCAGGATTGCTAACCACTCGACCAACCGGGCGGTCAAGAGTGGAGTTGAAAGAGAAGAGCAGCGCAAGGTAAAAATTGTCTCCAGAATTGTATAATTATAAATCATAACTCACAAAACATCAAGATGGCAAGATTTAAATTTTAACATAATCTGTATTATTATTTACAATTTGCTTACTTATTTTTTGTATCACTATCTGGAAAAAGTGATGACTCAAAATTTGGAGGCGCCTACCCTCAATCAATTTTAACTCGTTAGTTTTATAATAGATATCGTTAGTAGTAATAAGATTTTAATACAAATTGTATCTTCTATTTTTTTAAGGTCTGTAAAATGGTATTTTCATGGTAGATAACATATCTAGACATGAATTTAAACTACTACGTCGAAGCACAAACCTAAAAGTCCGATAATTTTTCTGTAAAATGTACCACAGAAGTGCATAGAAAGTGGCCTAGTGTAGGGCGAGCGAAGCGAGCCCTACACTAGGCCACTTTCTATGCAAAATTCTATGCAAATTTTTACCCTTTTTACCCCGGACATACATACAGACAAACAGTGTGCATAGAAAGTGTGCATAGACATAACAGTGTGCATAGACATAACAGTGTGCATAGACATAACAGTGTGCATAGAAAGTGGCCTAGTGTAGGGCTCGCTTCGCTCGCCCTACACTAGGCCACTTTCTATGCAAAATTCTATGCAAATTTTTACCCTTTTTACCCCGGACATACATACAGACAAACAGACGAAAATTCTAAAAACTATATTTTTGGCTTCGATATCGATTGTAGATCACGCCCCAAGTATTCTTTTGAAAAAATATTCAATGTACAGTTTTGAATTTCCTACGATTTTATTATATTAATATGTGTAGATAAGTATTAACGTATAGGAGATCAAACCAGCTGATCATTCTTCTGATGAAAAGAGGCAATCTATAGGTATCTATAGACATTAACAGTGCCTTCCTATCCGTATGGTAGGGATGGAATATCAAATGCATTAGTTTATCGGCTACCTTAAATTTCAAACCGGATATGAATAATGTTATTTTTTCGTCGAATTTCATCAGATAGAAATCATTACGTGATAATTTTAACGTTCTATAAAAGAAAGTTACTGATTTCGTTCGAAAATTATCTTTGATGAAAAAAATTTGAGAAGTTTTATTTATCCAACATAACTTTGAGATTTTTCAACCAACCAATTTTGTAACTGACACTATTTGAGCTAAAGAATCTTCGTTGCACGCCATGGTGTTCAAAAGTTACAGCTTTTCAAAATATAAAATAAGTATTTGTTTACAAACTTTAGATATTAATACACGCTTCAGAGTTTGAGTGAGAGAAAACATCTTTTATAAGTTGTTTTTGAAGGGACGAAATTTGGATAAACTAAAATTATTTTGTAGAATAGATAGAAGAAATGAATGGTTCTATAACAATTTATATATTTTAGCTATAGGGAAAGCATTTCAAAATTTTTTCGGGCGCGTTCAAGTTTTAGATAGGATTTTAAATATTCATACATATACATATATATATATATATATATATATATATATATATATATATATATATATATATATATATATATATATATATATATATATATATATATATGTATATATTCCTCAAGGCTGTGTGCTGTCGCCTACGCTGTTTCTCCTGCACATTAATGATATGTTGCGATCAAGCAACATTCATTGTTGTGCGGTTGACATTACAGGCGATGCTTTATATTCCGGTCGCAGCGGAATTTCTTGCGATCACGTCAATGAGTGCCGGAACAAACTTGTGTCAGAAATTGAAGAAGAACTTTCCGTAGCTTTGGAGTGGGGTCGATTAAATCTGGTCCAGTTTAACCCCAATAAGACACAAGTCTGCGCGTTTACCGCTAAAAAATCACCCTTCGTCGTATGTCGTCGTTTTAAAAATACTTCCCTAAAAGCCTCAGCCAGTATTGGAATACTTGGAGTCGACATATCGAGTGACGTTCAGTTCCGTGGTCACTTGGAAGGCAAGACTAAATTAGCCTCTAAAAAGCTAGGAGTTCTTTGCAGGGCTAGGCAGTACTTCACACCAGCCCATCGTTTACTGCTTTATAAGGCGCAAATCCGGCCTCATATGGAGTACTGCTCTCATTTATGGGCGGGGGCTCCTCAGTACCAGCTTCTTCCTTTTGATCGCATTCAATGTAGGGTGGCTCGAATCGTCGATGACGAGACTATTTCAAATCGGCTTGATTCTTTGGCGTTACGTAGAGATGTGGCATCACATTGCATCTTTTATCGGCTGTATCATGGGGAATGTTCTGAGGAAATGTTTGAATTAATTCCTGCCGCCGAATTTCACCATCGGACATCGCAACAAAATTCTAAGTTTCATCCTCACCATCTCGATGTCTGGAAGTCCACAATTGTGCGATTCTCGAGGCACTTTTTGCCCCGCACTACTCCTATGTGGAACGAGCTATCGGCAGAAATATTTCCGAACGGATACGACTTAGGGACCTTCAAGAAAAGAGCCTACTCATTCTTAAAAGGCCGGCAACGCAACTACAAGCCCCCTGGTAGTGTAGTTGTCTATGGGCGGCGGTAATCACTTACCATCAGGTGAGCCTCCTGTCCGTTTGCCCCCTCTTCTATATAAAAAAACACAAAATAGTATAAATGTAATTCTTATTTTTATTAATTTAATTTGTTTCATAGTTCTCCATTCACGTGGTAAGCGTAAAAAGGGGTAGAAAGATTTTGCTTCACTAATTAAAATATAGATATTAAATAAAACTCTTACCTTTTTATTAAAAAAATTAAATATCTATACAACTATATTAATCTGCGTCTGTTGGTGGTTTTATTTGGTCAAAGGAGATTGATGAGGCCCCATAGAAATTTGGCCTAAAACGCAACACATGATGATGACTGCTTACCGTATTGTAATACATTATTAATTTCTTCTGAAATGTAAATTGTATCATGGACACTTTTTAAAATACTAAAACTCACGAAATTGCTTCAAAGATTAATATTACTTGATTTTACAATTGTTACATTCCATTTTAAGCCACTCACATCGCAATATATCGTCAATACAAATATAATTCATTTTTGTATTACTTATCATGCAGATTATTTGATTTTAACCACTTAAATGTTGAAAAATGATAAAACTTTTGTTTACATAAAATGTTTATTACTCGCTCACAGCGTAAACACTTGTTGTTTTTTTTTTGTTTCTTTCGGATGATACTAAGAGTACTTATTTATACGGCCTTGTATGTTGTAGATTTAGATTACAAGAATAAATATTTTCATTTTTGTTGCATTTTATACAATAGTTGCTTTAAAGTTTTGCGTCTTATCTGTCCAACATTTTTATAATTTGTTTGGTTGGTCAGAAATAAAAGAAAGTTTAAACTTTATGGCAGAATAGAAAAATCTTTGCTTGAATTAGAAATAAGAAAAAGCGTACATGTTTGATTAGTTTCATGACTTTCTGACTAAAATCCTTTTAAAATTAATTTACTATCAAAAAGTGTCCATTGAATTCTAATATTGACTTATTGTGAATAAAATTAATTTAATAATTTCGGCTGACGCTATATTCTTGTAGCCCATTTAGGCCGATCTCATCACTCTCCTTTCGTGAAAAATCGTTTTTTGATCACTGACATAATTTTAATGTTTTGATTTTTCTTATATGTTGTCTGTATGTTCTGTTATAATCATATATGATAACTGGAATTTTTACGAAGCAATATTTGAAAAATAAAAATGTACTTTATTTCGTTAGTCATAAAGTTGACATTTGTTTCTTACTTAACAGAGGGGAAAAACGTTCTGAGCAAGACAACGCCATGAATGGATGTCGTCCTTTTCTTGCAATTGCCAGTGTAAATAAAACTATCTGATGGTAGATTTTTATATATTCGGTAATCGTTAAATCCCTTTTATTCATATACGTCGATAAATACATTAGCATAAAATGTATTGTAATTAACATAGTGAGTTCTAAAATGTGCTTATTTTAATTATTACGTAATTATTTATGCAATGCAAAGCTGTTTCTCAAATTAGTAGAATTACTTAGTAGTAATTTGCGAACTATGCATGGCCGTACTTATATATGGCGATTGGCGCTTTATTTAGTAGAAATAGACACACTCCACCCATGTCGTGGTACTCTTCGGAACGATTTTGAAGCCCGTGTGGACTTTCCGGGTAGAATGTAACTTCCTTGGTTATAATTCAAAAGCAGTTTGAACTATCTTGATAGAAGTTTTTTTTTATTCTTTTTTTTTATTAGGGACTTATATCGCTATGCGATTACAAGTTGCGAAGTAGATAAACAGTGACAACACGTGCTTACACAATTTAAAGATTTTTTTTCGTTATTGTATTTACGTCAATAACGTACCGTGAATGTTTCTAATAGATACGTGAACTATTAAGGACCAAAAATTAACTAAAAAGTAGCACCAGAGAATTTAACTAAAACTAAAAAGCAGAGCTTAAAATAAAAGATATGTTAAAATAGCAGTCTAAATGGAATAAGTTTGAATTGGTTTGAAATGTAAATCGCTTGGCGCGTTTTATGGCCCATACACAGATATATGTAAATCGCAATACACGGAATTGGAACAAACACTGAGCCTTAAAATAAAATAACAAGAAATTATAATTGAAGTTTTAACTCCTTTCTTCTCGTGTTATAACACATTTTGACCGCCCCGTTGATCGAGTGGTTGGCGACCCTGACTACGCAATCGACGGGGCTTGGGTTCGATCCCCGACGGGGCCAAGCATTTGTGTGATGAGCATAAATGTTTGTATTTCCGGGTTTGGGTGTTTATTAAATATATGCTAGTATTTACATATGTATTTCTATGTATCCACGGTACAAATTACACTTACTGATCTAACCCCAATGTAAGCAAATTATTTGCTTGTGTTATGGGTGTTAGTCAACGATACTGATACATAGAAATACATATATAAATACTAGCATATATTTAATAAACACCCAAACCCGGAAATACAAACATTTATGCTCATCACACAAATGCTTGTCACCGTCGGGGATCGAACCCGAGCCCCGTCGATTGCGTAGTCAGGGTCGCCAACGACTCGACCAACGGGGCGGTCAAAATGTGCTGTAACACGAAAAGAAAGGAGTTAAAACTTCAATTATAATTTCTTGTCATTTTATTTTAAGGCTCAATGTTTGTTCCAACACACGGATTGCGATAGACATCAATCTGTGTATGGGCCATAAAACGCGCCAAGCGATTTAGATTTCAAACCAATTCAAATTTATTCCATTTAGACTGCTATTTTAACATATCTCTTATTTTAAGCTCTGCTTTTTAGTTTTAGTTAAATTCTCTGGTGTACTTTTTAGTTAATTTTTTTGGCCCTTAATAGTTCACGTACCTATTAGAAACAATCACGGTACATTATTGACGTAATTTCAATAATGAAAAAAAATCTTAATTGTGTAAGCACGTATTGTCACTGTTTACCAACTTCTATTAAGAGCTTAATCCGATGGAACTGACGAAATCGCCATAGCGACATAAGTCCCTAATAAAAAAAGAATAAAAAAAAAACTGCCATCAAGATAGTTCAAGCTATTCTGAATTATAACAGAACATACGGACAACATATAAGAAAAATCAAAACATTAAAATTATGTCAGTGATCGTAATTTTCACGATTTGGCCAAATAAAACCACCAACAGACGCAGTAAATCTGCGTCTGTTGGTGGTTTGTTGGTCAGTTTGGTGGTGGTTACAGATGTATAGATATGTTTTTTTTAATAAAAAGTTAAGAGTTTTATTTAATATCTATATTTTAATAAGTGAAGCAAAATTTTTCTACCCCTTTTTACGCTTATCACGTGAATGGAGAACTATGAAACAAATTAAATTAATAAAAATAAGAATTACATTTATACTATTTTGTATATAATTAAAATTAATTGTCAAACTTGGAAGAGATTTTTTTTATTTAGTCTGTGGTACAACGGATATGTAATCGAATTTCATATTAAGAGCGATCGTCAGTACTTATACGTAAAAGAAGTACATTTCCTCTACATTCTTATGATATAATATAGATTTATTAATAAAAAAGAATGCTATATCATGTAATTTATATACATAATACCGTCACATTATACCTTGAACTGACGTCGATGACGTCATATCAGCTTTGATACAGTCAAAGACCCACCATTAGAATGGCTCAATGGCTAGTGAAAGTAGAAACAAGTGACGTATCGCATTCCGGTTAAATCATGTGAAAGTGCTAAAAACAAATAACATTTTGTTTATATCATTGTAGCGCTGCTGGTTGGTACTGTAAGGGTGGTAGTCACATGGGGATGACGTCGCCACTGTGAATGTTGATGACATCATGGAAGGACGTGGAATGGGAAAAGAAAGAGCCAGCCAGGCAAGGTGTATCTTTTTTTATATCATAAGATAGCAACAAGCAGATGGGTCTCCTGATGGAAAGAGTCAACCATCGTCTATAGACACCAAAGATGTTAATGGTGCGTTCTATCCGTAGGCGTTATGTTAATGCCACATGCAGAAGTTTACCGACAACGTCATACTCCAAACCAGAACACGACAGTGACAGATACTGACGCTTTTGCGACAGGAATAGGTAAGACGACGGTACAAGACTCCGAACTCCTCCGAACTCCTCCTCCAAGACTCCGGTGAGACGATGCAGAACTCTGACACCTAGTAGCCACTATTTTAGTGACTCGCATAACCAATCGGTTAACTCTTACGATCTGTCTAGCAGCAGCAACGATTACGATCTGTCAAACAGCAGTAAGCCTATTCCTCAAAGGAGTCCGGATCAAAACGGGTGAGTGTTGGACCGGAGACAAATCTTCATATAGCGGTGTTTTGATAATTGAAATAGAGAATGATAGTTGAAAAAAAATGTTGATCTTCTCGCAGGCAAAGCCGCGCGGGTCAGCTAGTATTAGAATTTGTTAAAAAAATGCGTGAATGTCATTGAATACTCGGTTGGAATGAAATTTTTTCTTTCCTCATTTTTATTTCCTCTCAGAGAGGGGAGGAACCCCTCTCCGCAATCCCTCTACCCCTTCTTTCCTTCCCTCCCACCATTTTCCCTTCCTATTCCTATCCCCTCTTTTCTCCAATACGCTACCTTTCCCCACCTTTCACTAGAGGATTTAGTGGTGAAACCAGAGTGCCAACTATTGTCAGGGTATCGTCATAATTGTGGATAACATCAAACAAAGGCAAAGAAGAGAAAAAGATCTTCCTAGTTAGCAAGGTATACTGCCCGGAGACCGAAGTTCATTTGAGAAGCGTTGAAACTTGTATGTGATGTGTACAAGATAAATAATTGTGTTTTCACGATTCAGGATTTATTATTTGAATTTCTTTATTTTCTATGTTTTTTTTTGTAGCATTTGTAGATTAATTGAGCCGCTACACTCTCTTCCCCTCTTCTTCCTCTTTTACTCTCTGTCCCTTTTCCCCCATATCTCCCTTTTTACTACCCTATCCCTCTCTCCCCTCTCTTCCCCCTCCTTCTCTTTCCACTTCCCTCTGTCACCTCCTCACTTTCTCTCTACCCTTTCTCCTCCTTTCTCCTTCTGCCTTCCCCCATTACTCCCTCTTCCTTAGACTTTTTCTTTCCCCCCTCTTTCTCCCTCCTTCTCTCCCCAATTCCCACTCTCACCCTTTTTTTCTTTTTCTTCTTCCTCTTTATTCCGTCCTCTGCTTTCTTCCTTTCCCCTTTATCCTTTTCTCTTACCCCATCTCTCAGCAGATAGCCCTTTTTAACGACTATTTAATTTATTTTTTATTACGATTTTTTTAAATCGTCTATACTTATGAGAGGTCTGACGGAAAGTTGTGGCAGGAAATTATTATACTTGTACGTCGTCTAGCCCACCTCCACCAAGTCCATACCGTGCGATAAGTAACTTTGCTTCAAAATTGCTTTTGATTGCTTTTGTGATGACATGTATAGCCAAATTTTTGCATTTTATAAACTGCCTGGTAGAATTGCGGATAGCCTGTTTATCAAGGATCACGAACCCACACGAGGAAATGTATTTTCGTTTAAGAGACATGTCAGACTAATTATCAGACAACAGAGGAGACATTAATTGGGTTTAGTTTCTCGCCCCTTAGGTAGGGAACGCTAAAAATGATAATCATAAACGACTTTGTAAAATGTAGACTAAAATACCCGACGTTATTCGGAATAAGACCCTCATACAAACTCCTCGTAAGCGGTCATTTTTAGGGTCGTTTAATGGTGGTATTTGAGCGGAACGCGGCTTTTAAACATTATACAGCGCACATAAAACTGATTTGCATATTGTTTTTACAACTTTGCTAAGATTTTTGGCCTCTTAAAACGGTACTTAGTAAGGTTAACAGAAAAATAAGTATTCATTTTAAATACATGTATATTTTAATTAAGTTAATTAAATTAAATTAAGTTTTTCAATCCCGTTATTGCAGTGATTTATAAAAAGTACCTAAATGCGACCATGAGTTACTCGTATAAAAACTCTATTCGACACTTCTGAGTCATACAAGTAAAAAAAACTTAAGTAAGTTGTCATATAGGTGAGTCGATGACATATCGACTGACTGGTGAGTTACATTCGATACTTCTGGAGAGAACTCGTTACACGATTCTCGTTAAAATGAAAGAATAAAATTAGGGGCTTAATTTTTGACCAATATTTCTCTAAAAATAAATGAAATGTGGATATTATATTTTTACTTGAAACTAGTTTATTTCACTATTATTATACACTAAATTATTTAATTTTATCGACCGGTTTCGCTTTTTAAAGCATCTTCAGGACAGCAGAGGGGTCTTCTCGCACACCCTGTTGCGGATGCGGGGAAACGGTATCTGCAGGACGTAATATTCTTTACTGCTATATATGTGGATATTATACGCCCGCGCCGCCGCCATCCCCCGTAATTCTGTGTTGATAGCGCGCTACGCGACACGTGCGTCTGCGCGGTGCACAAGTATGCCTTAGTTAAATATAGGATTCTCGGTGTATTGTTTATTAATTTTACTAAGAAATATTTTAATATTTATTTTTAATGTTATTCTTTCTCATCATATATGACCGCCAACTATCACGTCTTTAAATATTGAAGATAAATCACCAGTCAATCTGTATATATAAGTAGATATCTATTGTTTAATAGGTCAACTTAAAACATAGGATATTTGTTATTCCTATATACCCTTCAAGTACCCAACCAAAATATTCATCACAAGTAGTTTTTATAGCAAAACAACATTTACCGGATCAGCTAGTGTCAAAATAAAAATTTGAACCCTTTAAATTCTTTTCAATTGATAAAGTTACACGACTTTTTTTATAGTACAGGTGACAGTGGAAGATCGTCCTTCACCGATCTGATAACCAGATGAGACGTACATTTTATCAAATATTATTTATAAACAAATATGCCTATAATTACTTGCCTATCCAAAAGTGCTCATGGCTATTTTTAATTAAATTAACTTTAACCGTTTTTTTTTTTCATAATTTTCATACTTTTGATAACCAAATGAAATTTATTTCACTGATAATTTTTAACACATAGAATATGCCTAGGTAGGCTTGCCTACTCATTTCTGTGTATGGCTACCTGGCAAGCAGGCGTGAACAGGTAAGTCAATATAGGTAACTCCATCGATCTGCTAACTTATCGAAAGTTATATCAAATTATAGATTAATTTATTACAAAATCAGTCACATAGACTTGCCTGCAAAAAATCGTACTCAAAGTACTGTTGCTAAGCTAAAAACTTGCCATGAGCACTTTTGGATAGGCAAGTAATTATAGGCATATTTGTTTACAAATAATATTTCATAAAATATATGTCTCATCTGGTTATCAGATCGGTGAAGGACGATCTCCCACCGGCTCTTAACCATTACGCGGGGACACCCGTCATGGGTACCATTCTAATCACGGGGGTGTTAGAATGGTTATGTCGGACTCGTAACGACTAAAACCCGATACGGTTGCCAACTACGGCGCATAAAGGGTGAGCTCCGGGATCTCCAGAGACGATTAGCTCAGATATGGTAACTATTTTTATGTCCATTATTCGACACTGTCGTGTTCAAGCTTCTCTTGCTTTGCAAAATAACGTGCAAAAATGTTTACGCAGAAAAGTAAAGTACAGTTTATAAATTTTTTTTGTGCATACGATGTTACTTTTCTTATCAGTAGAATAGCTTCTTGTTTTATACCCAACTACTATGGAAAGCGTGTATGTAACGTTTCTCAGTATGTAGGTTTGTATATACACATAACAGTTCTTTGTATATAATAAGTTCTATAAACTAAACGGCTTGATAGATTTTGACAGATAGTATGTTGATAGATTAATCTAGAGTGTGCGTAATTTTGGACATGACGTTGTAGGGACAATATGGCGTAATCACAAAACAAGTAAATATACCATTCCAAAATTCTTCCGTGATGATCTGAGCTCCTTTTTTACGAACAAGCATCTGTTCTTTTACCAGGCAGTTTGTAAAAGGCAAACGATCGGGCGAAAATATCACTATTCTTCCCTGACGTTTTGCCAAAATCGGTACCGCCACTTCCTTTCTTCATACAGAAGTAGCATAAGTGTTTGTCAATGCCGTGTTCCGGTTAGGAGGGTAATGTAACCGGTAAACACAATATTCATTTGAAATTAACAATCCACCACGCGGATTGTATTGCGCACATATAAGGCTTTTTATTTCCATCAGGAGACTTATCTTATTATAAGGAAGTTAGTAATTTTGCCCCGATTTTTGAAAATCTTATTCTCTACCTTTCTTTCTACTTTTTCACCAGATGATTACGTTTTGAGGTCCTAGGAACCTTTTCCGACCGACTAGGAACATTTTCATGATGACGTCAGTATGTTTATATGTAGTGTGTGTTTGTGTGTATGTATGTATATGTGTTATATGTATATGTGTTTGTGTATGTGTAAACATCTCACAACTTTTAAACAGCTTGACCGATCGGTCGGAATCGGATCGGAAATGCGGTTAATGTCATTCCATTGGATTCCGCTCAACTTTGACTTACTGAAAATTTGAATTGATTCAGCCCAGTAGACTTTGAGAAATTTTGAAAAAACTCCAAAAAAAATTTGGCAAATCTTTTAAACGGGAACCGAAATGGGATTCATTAACGACGAAAATTGTTGAAAAAAAATTTTTTTGACACTGCTATGAAAATTTTCGACCTATCGATTATTTAGCTAAAGCAATATTTTAGATCACAAAAATTGAGTTGAATGCCATCATCGTTTCCAAAATATACAGCTTTTAAAAAAAATAATATACTGCCATTTTTACAAAATAGATGTTTGAACTGAAAAATCGTATCTATGCTTATAAGTTTTACTCTTTTGAGCTGAAAATATCTTAATTTAGTGGGAAGTTTCAGGGATGGCCTGCAGGGTTAACGGTTTACACATATGTTTTATATCATAATTTAGCAAACAAGCAAATGGGTCTCCTGATGGAAAGAGACAATCATCGCTTAATGGTGCGTTGCTATCTTGTGGCGAGGTCTAATGCCACATGCATATGTTTATATCTATAGCATATATAGCTACCATACTCCCCAAACCGGAATACGACAGTGATGAGCACTGGCGCTATTGCAGAAGATATATATAATGTGGTGGTACCAGACCCGGGTGACACAATACAGATCCCTACCACCTAGTACCACCCAGTGACTCGCATAGCCAATCGGTCGCCTTTTACGACCTGGCTGATAGAACGGCAGTTGGTCTGTTCTTCAAAGGAGCCCGGAACCAACCCGGGGATAAGAATCTGCTTAAATAAAAAAATAAAAATAAATGAACCTATTTATTTGGCTTTAGAATACTAAAAACACATATGACGGTACTTTAAGAAAAATTTGAAACAGAAACGGTGAGGTAGAACAATTCCTTTACTTCGTACTTTTCTGTCCAATTTCCTAAAAAAAAGGAATAAGCTAAAGCGCATTCTATGTAGGTCACATAATATCCAGTAATTAGATGAGATTCTTTTTCAGAGTGAGCGCATCTCAATGCCCAGATTAATAGCTGTTCAATTAATGCGAAGGTATTCCTGGTTTATATTTCCAAGTGTAAACAATAAATATAAAGTTGTTTCAACTTAGCTCAATCGATTCTTGGAACCAATTGAGAATCTAATTCTTCTTGATGGACAAATTGTTTCTAAGCGTAGGTTTTTTATCACAAAAATCATCTAACTGATGGCAGTTTAAACCGTATAACCAATTTATATATATAATAGTAGTTTATAGTTTTAATCGCCCCGCCCCGTTGGTCGAGTGATTAGCGACCCTGACTACGCAATCGACGGGCTCGGGTTCGATCCCCGACGGGGAAAAACATTTGTGTGATGAGCATAGATGTTTGTATTTCTGGGTTTGGGTGTTTATTAAATATATTCTAGTATTCATTTATGTATTTCTGTGTATTAGTATCGCTGACTAACACCCATAACACAAACAAATAATTTGTTTACTTTGGGGTTAGATCAGTAAGTGCAATTTTCCCCGCGAATATTTATTTATTTGTTATTTACGTGTTTACACACTACACAAATACTCTAATATAATGTCGAAAAATGTTATAAGTTCTATAATATAAAATTTAGGTAGTTTCATTTAGATGTTGTAAAGGTAAGTTACCATAGAAAATATATTTTTCCCTTTTTTAGTAAACAAGCGATGTTCTTAATGTTTTTTTGTCTAAAATTTATTTGCATTATTGTATTTAATAAGACAATTCACACATAATTGCCAAAACTTATTACCCAAATCGAATCAAAATATACAAAATGATATTCCAATTTTTTTTAACCGGCCAAGTGCGAGTCGGAACCACGCACGGTTCCATACTATCCCTATTCAAGTTTCTATATGTTAATTAATATTGAGTAAAAAATTGCTTAAAAATCACGTTTGTTGTTACTTTAATATTTACTTTATTTTTATTCAATTATTTATTTCTTACAAGTAAATATTCTGGGAAAATTTTAAACGTTTATGTTGTTACCGTTATTAATATTGAGCAAAAAAACGAAGAAAATACGTTTATTGTATGAGGACCCCCCATTAATATATATTTTTTTAATTTTTAGTATTTATTGTAATACATTTTTAGTATAGTGGCAACGGAAATACATAATTTGTGAAATTTTCAGCTTTCTGGCTATCACGGTTTATGAGATTCAGCCTTGTGACAGACAAACAGATGAACAGACAGCCGGCAAAGGCTTAGTAATAGGGTTCTGTTTTTACGTTTTAGGTATGGAACCCTAAAAATATGAAAGTTAAAATATTTTTAAAAACAGAATTTTATTAATAAATTGGTCTGCAACTTTTGGTATTAATTTATTTATCTTATTTGGATTGCCAACAGAAAGTACACACTCTAGGCTTTATATAATACATGATTAAATATGGCAGTGCCTTCCCAATTATAGGCAACTACAGCTTATACAGTAAGCTTAAATTTCGAATTACATATTATTAAATTAAATTATATAAAATTATATCAAAAGTGAAAATTATAGTGTCAGAAAAAAAATTAAAAATTTGATTAAATAATGTCAGGCAATAATACAATTATATTAAAAAAGAAACAAATGAAAAAAAATTTACGGAGTCAGATAACACATTGAATAAATAATATCATACAATAATACAATTATGAGTACGATTAATAGTTATTAATTTACAGTATTTAATATGTATTCAAAGTTATAGAGTTATAACTTTGAGATTTAAGATTTTATTTCACAAACTTGCTCTATCAGCGATAATGTTATTCACTATAGGTACGAGTAACTCGGATACTAACTAAAGTTTGAATTTAATTAACAGGAAAATGTTCAAAGTAGAAAATTAGTTTAATTGGCAATGTGCTACCTACTTGAACCTATGTCCGGGTATCATTTGAAGAATAGACTATCTGCCATTCTATCAAACAGTTTATAAAAGAGCAAACGATTGGTTATACACACCACTAGAATTTTGACTTCTAAGTAGTAGTCTGCAATGTTTCTCCCAGTTTTCGTACCTCCGCTTTACTTATTCCTACCGCAATAGCGTCAATGCTCGTCATTGGCTTGTTATTATTTATAGGGTATAATAGCTGGTAAACTTATTCATATGACGTTTCCATCCAGTCATATGGATAGTAACGCACCATTAACGTCGTCGGGGTCTATTTCTTTTTTTTTAAGTTACTTAGATAGGCGAACTGAGAGACGTGCCACCTGATGGTAAGTGGTTAACGTCGTCAATGAACATAAACTAGTTTACTTATAACTAGCCCAAATAACTTGTTTATGTGTTGCCTATCCTGAGACATTAGATGTTAAGTCTCGGTGCCAGTAATTGCACTGCCTGTTTTCAAAACACAGCAAAGCTGTTTCACGAGAGAAATAAACTTTTATATTAAGAGAGGCATCTGCTTGTTTGTATATATAATACTTTCAAATTTTATATATATATATATATATATATATATACATATATATATATATATATATATATATATATATATATATATATATATATATATATATATATATATATATATATATATATACACTCAAATACGCAAAACGAGCTGAACCGATTTGTATGAAATTTGGCATACAAATAGAACCATAATAGTACATATTATGATAGTTTTTATCCCAGAAAACAATCTATTAATAAAACATCCTAGGCTTTATATTTCAAGGCATAAACGCGCCCTATCCATGGTGAAAAATGCTCTTAGCCACACAACGTGCATTCTATTCCCATATGATGCAAATCCGTAGCAACACTCCTGAATCTACTTATCTACTTAAAAATTGAATTTTGTGATACGTCTGAAGTTTGCTCTTAGCTCCATTGGGAGTCTTTTGTTTTCGAGCTTCAGAACTGGATATTAAAATTCAGTCCTATTTTTAATATAATAATATATTTTTAACTTAAAATTAAACCGATGAAAGGTTGCACATAAAAATCAATGAGCGAATCATCAATCATCTTCTGTTTTAAGGGGTATTATTTTTTCCCTTTGAGTAGTTTTTGTTCAAAACTTATATGGGACAACGCTTGAAGTGAACCTATTCATTCTACTCTTAAAGGTACCAGAACTATATTTGTCAGGAAAAATAGACGATATTTCCAAACATTGGCAATACAAACCAAAAAAGAGTTGTCAAACCGTTTTGTTCGGTTTTTTGATATATCAACAACCGATGGAATTTCTGCCTGCGTCTAATAATCCGATAAACTACATTGGCATGTGACATTATATCCTTGCCAAACAGATAGCAAAGCATTACCTATCTTCTTTATGTAGTATAAAACAAAGCTACTTCCGCTGTATATTAGCTTATATTTTTTAAATTACGCAACTGATTTTGATGCGGTTTTCATCAATAGATGGCGTGACTCAAGAAAAAAGTTTATATATAAAGTACATGCACATCATAGTAGTGTAAAGCAGAGATTTGAAAGGTTTGTCGTATAAACATATTTTTGTATGCTTACATTGCGCGCTTACACGGCGAAGCCAGGGTGGGTCGCTAGGGTAATATTTAGTATCCGTTACAATTACCTGGTTTTCTCTTTCCTATAATAGAATCATCTGTTTGTTTGGTATCTCACGATTTAAAAAAATAATAAGGAAAAACGACAAAAATTACGGGACAAATTTTTAAAACTCTGTCACTCTTACGGCCGGTTTCTGAAACATATATTATTTGTAACAAGCAATGAATCTGTGTTTAACATAATTTTTACAAGCAAATGATGTAACAAGCTAATAATCTGTGTTTAACATAATTTTTACAAGCAAATGATTTAACAAAATATTAATCTATGTTTAACGGATTTAACACAAATTAATAGCTTGTTAAAATTTATTTGCGTTTCGGAAACCGGCCGTTAGTATGCTACACTATATTGCAGGCTTAGATAAGCAGCGGGATAAAATTTCATTGACCCGTTTTCTCCATATAGATGTCAATTTCTCTATACGCGAATGCATTTGACAATTGATTCGATATGATACTTCAGAGTGAGAGAAAATGATCACTTTTACTTGACAGTAGTTGTTTTCTCTACTGATCGAAAATCTTGCTGTCAACTTATCAATTTAACACTTTGTTAAGATATGGGTAATTGTTTCAAAGTAACAAAGTTCTATTCATTTAATTATATAATTATTGAGGTTATAAAGTCTGCATAAGTATTTAATAATGATGCCAGTACTATATTATAATTATGTGCTGTTCAACATTGATTTCTCTATTCGAGTAAGTTTTACCTATTTGTAACGTTTCAAATATTTATCGTGGCACGCACATTAGAACAATATAGAGATATTAATCAAAGTCGAGCATTTTCTCGATCGAGACGTATCTCGCGTTGTTTATCCTAAAGCCTGCAAGAATAAGTAGGCTGTTGTTTTACTCGATAAATAATTTTTAACGCAACAAAACTGTAGCAATCAACTTTCCATTTTCTGTATTTTCGGAAACCTACTTTAGATCTTAATAAAAATTAATCTCATGTGGTATACACGGGATGTATCTCTCTGAAACAAAAAAAAAGAATTTTGAAATTTCGTCCATAAGTGACCTAGTTATGATGTAACAAAATATTTTAAAAAAATACAGCCGAATTATAACCTCGTTAATTTGATAAGTCAGTTAAAAGTAATGTTTTTGATTTCGCAAACAAATACCAGTGATACCTACACCCGGTTCCCGAAACGCAAATTAATTTTAACAAGCAATTAATCCGTATTTAACCTTATTATATTATAACAGATTAATTGCTTGTCAAAATTAATTTGCGTTTTAGAAACCGGCCGCTAGTATATTATAAAAATAAGCGATAAGGCAAAGAGATTTGTATCCTTAAAATAGGTAAATCTCATCTTCGGGCTTTCTCTACATTACTACTCCATCAGGTCAAATAAAACATTCATTTCCAAGTAAAACATTTCTATTTATTTGAGAAAACCTCAGAAGTACCTCAAACGAGAGCGGCCATAATAAAAATTTATAGGCAATTTGCTGGAAGAAATACTGGCTTATGGCTTCGTAATCTTTCGCGTTTTTCTAATGAAAGAATTTTGTTATACCAAAAAATGAGGCTCTTAGTCTTTTTTTCTTCGTTTAATAAGTGCCTGCAAAAAAATAAATAGCAATCCTTAGATACTTGTGTTGCTAATCAAACCTTATACTTCAAGACAATTTATTGATAATCGTAATATATCGTTAGAGAGAACCTCACAATTACTTCACATAACCTTATTTCTTTATTTGCGTCTCTATATGACAATTTTAGTGGGTAATATATTTCTTCGATCATTTGTGTTTCTCAATGTAATTGAGAATAACACGAAATAATTAAATATTGACTTATTGTAAATTAAATTAATTTAATAATTTCGGGTGACGCTATATATACACACAATAATATAGCGTCACCCGAAATCATTAAATTAATTTAATTTACAATAAGTCAATATTAGAATTCAACGGACACTTTTTAATAGCAAGTTAATTTTAAAAGGATTTTAGTTGGAAAGTCATGAAACTAATCAAACTTGTACGCTTTTTCTTATTTCCAAATCAAACAAAGATTTTTCTTTTCTGCCTTAAAATTAACACTTTCTTTTATTTCTGACCAACCAAAATAAATTATAAACATGTCGGATAGATAAGACACAAAATTTTAAACAAACTACCTATTGTATAAAATGCAACAAAAATTAAAATTTTATTATTATAGTCGAAACCTACAACATCGCATCGGATGATACTAAGAGTACTTGTTTATAAAGCCTTCTAGCTTTATAAACAAGTACTCTTAGTATCATCCGAAACAAACAAAACAAAACAAGTGTCATATATTTACACTGTGAACGAGTGATAAATATTTTAATGTAAACAAAAGTTATATCATTTTTTAACTTTTAAATGGTTAAAATCAAATAATCTGCAGGATAGTGATACAAAAATGAATTATATTTATGTTGACGATACATTGCGATGTGGGTGGCTTAAAATGGAATGTAACAATTGTAAATTCAAATACTTTTCTTTGAAGGAGTTTCGTGAATGTTAGTATTACAAAAAGTGTCCGTGATATAATTCACATTTCAGAAGAAATTAATAATGTATTACATTAAGGTAATCTGTCATCATGTGTTGCGTTTTAGGCCAAACTTGTATGGAGCCTCATCATTCTCCTTTATGCATGTTTCTTTATATAAGGACCCCGCCACAATATCCTTGTGTGGAAAGCATCATTAATATATTTGGTGCCTATAGGCGATGGTTGCCTCCAGTCATGACGCAGGTTGTTCAATTAATAATAATAATCATTTAATTCAGGCAACATGGCCCATATTATAAATACCTTATAGACTAACATACATATTAATATATTTCAATTCCTCGCTCCCTTGTCAGAGTGGTTTTGTAGCCGTGATACAGGCGATAGAGGAGCCCGTTATTTTTATTTTGTCCATAACGCATTAAATTGCAGGAGTTTGACGTACTAATATAAATGTACAAAATATTTATAAATTAGGAGGGCGGACGTACCGCCGCGAAAAACCGTTTTGGCTTATATCTCCGAAACCGTGCAATTGCAGTCAAAAGAGTAAGGACCTTCCTTGTAGATATTTTTAGGATTCCGTACCTAAAAGGTAAAAATGGGACCCTATAACTAAAGTACAACGATAGTGGCAGATTTTCCACAACTTACACCCATTTCAAATCTTCTGATATTGTGCAAGAATTTTCAAAAAACTAACCAAGTACGAGTTTAACTCGCGCACGAAGGGTTCCGTAACATCAGTTTTAAGAACTACGAAAAAAACACGTTTATTGTATGAGAACCCCCCTTATTATTTTCATTTTTTTTAGTATTTGTTGTTATAGCAACGGAAATACATAATTTGTGAAAATTTCAGCTTTCTAGCTATCACGGTTTATGAGATACAGCCTGGTGACAGACAGACGGACACTGTCTGTCTGTCACCAGGCTGTAGATATCTCATAACGTGAACAAAAGCTAAAATTTTCACAAATTATAGATTTTCGTTGCCGCTATAATAACAAACATTATAAATAAAAAAATGAAAATATTAAGGGTGGCCCCAATACAATGAACGTGTTTTTTTCCGTATTTTTTTGCGCAATATTAATAACGGTAACAGGTAGACGCTTAAAATTTTCAAAGAATATTTAGTTCTATATTAACTTTTAAAATAAACAATTAAAGTAAAGTAAATATTATATATACAAAATAAAAGTAAAGTAAATATTAAAGAACGCTCCCAGACAACAAACGCTATTTTTAAATAATTATTTACTCCATCTTAATAAACAGGTAGAAACTTAAATAGTGATGGTACGGAACGCTTCATGCGTGATTTCGGCTCATACTTGGCTGGTTTTTTATATCACTTACCGTTTACAACTTATAATAGACATTTTTTTATAGTAGAGGGGGCAAACGAGCAGGTGGTGCACCTGATGGTAAGTGATCACCGCCGCCCATGGACATCTGCAATACCAGGGATATTGCAGCTGCGTTGCCGGCCAAGATTTGTACAAAATGAGTAACTAATGCCTTTGGGCAGCGACCCAATGGTTATCAGAGAAGGTAAAGTATATTTTATGAATGATTTTATGTGCCTTTATTTATTATGCTTTTGTTTATGTAGTCTATATCGCTTTTCTGGTCTAGTGGTATCAGTGTTGGCCACATGAGGTCCTGAGTTCGATTCCCGGCTCAGGTAAATCAAAAATGTCTTTTTCCCCTAAAAACAATTCCGTGATTGGATAAGTGCCCGGTTGCCGAAAGGCTTGCGACCTAAAGTGTTTTCGGCTAATCGTGGGTGCACTTGTTGTACCTCTGCCTACCTCTTCGAGGATACGGACGTGATGATAATTTTTCTAATCTATGCTTTTATTTATATCATACTAGAAGACCCGGCAAACACGGTTTTGCTAAATAAATTATTTGTAATGTATCTAAATTTTGGCGGGGCGGGGGTTAATGGAGGTTGGGGATAGGGTTGTAAAAATTTGGGACTATAGGACTTTTTGATGTTAAATCAAAACACAATACAAAAATAAATGTTCGTCACTTCCATCGTGGCTACTAGGTGTTCTACAATGTCTTGCTTGGGTTTGGTCCCACCTCCTTTCCTATTCCTGCTGCTATACGAGTAGCATCAGACCTTGTCACCGTCACCATCCACTGTGGAGAGTAAGTTTGTCCTACACATTCGATGGATTTTATGACGAGTCCTCCACTCTAAAGTTTCGGAATTATGAGAATTTTAAATTGATATTAATCAATTTAAAAAAAACAACATAATTTTTTCACAACAGCTTGTTAGTTATCATTGAAATTCAGTTCACATCCATACTTCCATACTAATATTATAAATGCGAAAGTAACTCTGTCTGTCTGTCTGTCTGTTACGCTTTCACGGCCAAACCACTGAACCGATTTGGATAAAATTTGGTACAAATATAGTTTGAGACCCAAGAAAGGACATAGGATAGTTCTTATCCCGGAAATCCCACGGGAACGGGAACTATGCGGGTTTTTATTTTAGAATTTTTTCCACGCGAACGAAGTCGCGGGCACAGCTAGTTGTCCTATAAGTAAAGTGGAAGTCCGACAATCTAAACTTTTCTTTTTTATCTAAGTTTATTAGTTACCAGATTCGAGATTTTTAGAAGATAGAAAATATGGTCTTGTCAAAACTAAGCTGTTTCCAAAAATTCACCTTATTATTAATAAAAAAAATTGTTTGTGGGAATCACTACGTTAGAAGCGAATATCTTATAAAATATTAGCATAATCTATACATATAATAAAATCGTAGGAAAGTCTAAACTGTACATTGAATATATTTTTAAAGAATACTTAGGGCGTGATCTACAACCGATATCGAAGCCAAAAACATAGTTTTTTGAATTGTTGTCTGTTTGTCCGTTTGTCCGTTTGTCCGTTTGTCCGTTTGTCCGTTTGTCCGTTCATCCGTTTGTCCGTTTATCTGTTTGTCTGTTTGTATGTTTGTCTGTTTGTCTGTATGTATGACCGAGGTACACTGAAAAAGTACTGCGTGGATTTACTTCAAGCATGAATATTACTAACAGACCGGGTCAACATATAGGCTACATATTATCACGCTATCACCTTCAGGGGAAGAGCAGTGCGGAGTAAACGAAATCCGCGCGGACGAAATCGCAGGCAACAGCTAGTAATTATATAAATGAATACTCACGAGACAAATTGCAGTTTACACTAATTGATCCGCAAAGTAACATTATCAAAGCCACAATATTCATCACAAAATATGTAAGTTCCTTACGGGGCTCTAGGATCTTTCTTTACCGGACTAATTTTTATCCTTACAATATGTTAATACGTGAAGAAAAAACTTTTGACCTCGTCGGCACAGTGTAATTTTGCATTGCGGAGGACAGCAGAAATCTAATATTTTTAAATAAAAAGCATTAGAAATACATTAACTTAATAAAATAAACGTGACGCACATTACATACATGCTAAATACACTACACACACATGTATAATATTTTCTTTACGGACAAAGTCAGTGGTGAAACTAAAAAGAGATTTTATTGTTATCTATATTAATTATTAATTAATTAATTAAGTTTGGATGTTTGGATGGATGTTTGGATAGATGTTTGGATGGATGTTTGTTACTCAATCACGCAAAAACTACTGAACGGATTTGAATGAAATTTGGCACACAGGTAGATGATGACCTGGAATAACACATAGGCTACTTTTTATCCCGTAAAATGTGGTGATCCCGCGGGATTAATGCAGCGGGCTGCACGCTGCAGCTAGTTTTATATCATACTAGCGACCTGCCCGCGATTTCACCCGCATAGCTTTTGTTCCCGTGGGAATATCAGTAAGGTTTATATACTAAAACCTTTCTCAAGAATCAATCTATCTATTAAAAAAAACGCATCAAAATCCATTGCGTAGTTTTAAAGATTTAAGCATACATAGGGATAGACAGAGAAAGTGACTGTTTTATACTATGTAGTGAAGATTTGCTATCTTATGATATAAAATAACAGGAGATTCATCTAAAAATGCTATATATCGATTATATGGATCTCCTGTTGAACAGAGAGTAGACAACTATCACCTATTGACTTGCATAAGTTTACCGGCTACTTTAACCTCCAAACCGGAACACGACAGTGAAAAGCACTGACGCTGCGGCATGAATAGATAATACGGTGGTACCGGTCCCGGGCGATAATACAGAACTCTATCAATTTAGTCTATGGTCGAATTTTGACCGCAGGTGATCGCTAGAAATAGTTAATAGTTCCTCGAAAGATCATTAAACCAATCAATTGTTAAGTAATTACGTCGTCGTAAACTCCTGTCATGAGGACAGTTTCAATATACTTAGTGGAGTATAGTATTAAGTACTATCCACAGCTTCTAACTAATTGATCTAAGTTTCCCAATATATTGCTCGCTAGATCCAACTTGCAGTATCGTGTAGTTTGTATTGTTATAACAAATGGCACCCAGGAGATGAAAACGTGACATCGAAATGGGGAAAGTTTGAAACAGAACTTTACCTGGCTTGGAAAAAACACACGGTTTGCCGCCTGGTTTTATTGTTTTAAGGATTAACAGCCATATAATATATGTCGCAGTGAAATTTTCAATACCGTTAGATTATTATCTCTTAAGTGATATTATAATTTAACTGACAAATTAACACAGTGTTTTTGAGGTTACTTCGTTTGGCGCATTAGGGAAAATGATAAGAGTAAAGAACATAGGCGATTTTTGTTTTGTACATTCCTTGCGTGTCTTTCGGAGTGACGAATTATGTCAATCTAATTAGCTCAGAATTATGTCAATCTAACTTAGATTTCTCATTCATACGCCATTAGGACATTCATTTCTTACGTCATTAGGACGCCATGATAGTCTAGAGCGTTAAAACGTTTCAGGGATTTTTTGTTCGCTACGGACAAAAGTCCCAGGCCCTCGTCCCTCGTCTGCGCAGGCCATAGCGTGTTTACTATCATTTTTGATATTACCAAACTAATTTCTTTGAGCTTTACGTAATTTAGCAATTCCATTTTTACTATACTTGTATTGGAAACATATGACCATGAACTATCATGTTCTTCAATATGTACAGTCTTACCTATCAATCTGTATATATGTACCTCTTTAAAAATATAAATCTGTAGTGTATGTCGACATTAATTTTTTTGTTCAATTTTATGTTAAATATTCGTTATGACTCAATTACCTACATCAAATTTAACCATTCCCATAATTTTTATCTATCTTAATGTATGAAGTTCTTCAGTTACAAAGTTTATAATCACTTTCAAATCAAGTCAAGAACAGTTTGACAGATCTTTATAAAATTTGATATACTTTTACAGTGAGAACACGTGATTGAGCAAATGATAGGCCATTTATTTTTTGATGTCAATAAATTTACACCGAGTGTTAACCAATATATTTAAATATATTTAATAACATGAACCTGTTTTTCCGTATTAACGCATCATTGGAACTACAAATGAGGCATGAATTCGCTTTTTTCCGGAATATCTGAATCACTGCTGGCCTTTAGAGCCTTTAGGTCCTAGGGCCTGCACGCCCCTGCGTCCGGTGAAACTGTGAGCTTCACCGGACGCAGGGGCGAGCAGGAGTTATTCCTCAGAGTGCAACCATTTTCAAGCTCACCTAATTAAGCGCAACTAAACTATTCCTAGAAGCGCACCTTTTAGTTGCGCTAGTGAAATCAATTAAAAATATTATCATTTTATTCCTTGAAGCGCACTAATGACAAAAACTAGGGCAGATCATAAAGCAAGTGATGTAAATTATTATCTAGATATTTATAAATACTAGCGATTGCCTGTGGCAGAAATTCGACCTTAGACTGAACGTGTAACCATAGTTTAAAATATATCTTATATATTTGGTAAATAAAGTTTTTTTTTATATCACAAGATAGCAAACAAGCAGATGGGTCTCCTGATGGAAAGAGTCAACCATCGCCTATAGACGCCACAGATGTTAATGGTGCGTTGCTATCTTGTGGCGAGGTCTAATGCTAATGCATAAGTTTACAGGCTACCTTACCCTCCAAACTGGAACACGACAGCGACAAGCACTGAAGCTATTGCGGCAGGAATAGGTAAGGCGGTGGTACCAGACCCGGACGAGACAATGCAGAACTCTACCACCTAGTAGCCAAGATGGTAGTGACTCGATAGCCAATCGATCGCCTTTTACGACCTACCTGGCAGAACGGCAGTTGGCCTTTCTTCAAAGGAGGCTGGGACCAACACGGCGAGTTTATTTTGCTTTATAATGAAATGGAAAAATTGAAGGGTGATACAACTTTTTGATTATTTTTTTCGTAATCAGGACACCAAATTATGTGAAGAAATAGTTTCAATTACCGAAAAAGTTTTTTGATTGTTGACCCGTGAGCAATAGCGCTCTCGATATAATAAACTTAACAGCTGTGATTCTTTTTTATTTGCACCACTTACTTTATGCTGTTCTCTACTTTCATCATTAGTGCGCTTTGAGGAATAAAATGATAAAATTTTTAATTGATTTCTTTAGCGCAACTTAAAGGTGTGCTTTGCGGAATAGTTTAGTTGCGCTTTATTAGGTACGCTTGAAAATAGTTGCGCTTCAGGGAATACCTAACGAGCAGAGCGCTAAGCCAGAGTTGAATGTGTTCGCTATGTACGAATTACATGGTACAGGTATAGTTATATAACCGAGGCGCAGGTTGTGGTAGAATATTGCAACTACTCGGGAATCTATCTATCAAAATCGTTAGATTTTTTACAATTTTTCGCATTTCAAATGGGTTATAAATGTTCTCATATTGTGAACATCGTAGTGATCCGGTGTCAGAGTTGACCACATGAGGACCGGGTTCAATTCCTGGGTCGGGCAATTTAAAAAATGTGTTTTTTCAGTTTTCTGATAAAAACAACATTGCCCGGGATTGGAAAGTGGCCGGTTGGCGATAGGCTTGCCACCTATCACATTGTTGGACCAAGTATCTTCGGCTAACTGTGGTTGCACTTGTTGTACCTCTGTCTACTCTTTCGGGGATACAGGCGTGAAGATACTACATATTATGAACAAATCATTATAACGACACAATAGCAATGTAAATTCTACAAAAGTGAATTATAGAATTTACCTTGACTATTGTATAGTAAATAAACAAAGTAAATAAATAATTAAATCTTTCCTCTTTATAATATTTGTATTAACTAGTATAGACATACAACATGTTTTAAACTATTTCACACACAATCACATAACTCAATAAATATTTATACACGCCCTTTTCCAATCTAAAAACGCTGCCCTTTTCCTGCACTCTCATTCTATAGGCGCACTTATTGAAATTGTAAGACTCTTTGTCCCTTTTTAGTCCTTTTCACAGATAGTGTTAATGCATTGAGCCTGTGGGTAATGATGTGTAAATTGTAATCAATCGGTTCGGGTCGGAAGAGATGAATCTTAAAGTTTCTACGCCATTACATTCTGTCGTTGGTTATAAAACGGTTATATCCCTTATTATTAGCTATTTATCATGATTTATGCCATTTTTTTCATTATATTAATGTAGTGCTAAATGAGATATAATATCAAATTTCAAAAAATTATCTTTAAGAATTTAAGGATTATACAGTCGCCTTTGTGGTTTGGTAGTCCTGTATCGGTGTTCACCTGATGCTGTAAACATATTTTAAGAAAAACGTGTTTTTTTTCAGACACAATAAAAAATATATTTTTTCAGTTTTTTGATAAAAACAATGTCGCCCGGGATTGAATAAAGTGCCCGGTTGGCGATAGGCTTGCCACCTACCACATTCGTCATCCTGGGTATATTGGTTGTATCTTTGCCTACCTCTTCGGATGTCCGAAGTGACGCGAAGTAACATATATTATAGAATACACATATGTATATTTTAAGATTATACATTATGTAGTATGTACAGTATGTGTAGTAATTTTTTAAGAAAGAATTACAAAATTATTTAAGAAAGATTTTTGAAAAAAAGAAAGAAAATAGTTTTGCATAACATTTCTAAAATAGTTTTCCATAATATTAGTATGTGTAGTAAAAGCAAAATTAAATAAGACACATTTTTGGTTTGCTTTAAAAATTCAAAATAATCATTAAAGTGGCTTCTATTTCACTGACTGACTGTGCTTAATTTTTTTCTAAATCATTTTATAATCACCCAGTATAATAATGTTGGATAAGTTTCGTATTATATACCTTTTCTTATTTAAAAGGTGAAACACTGATTCTATTTGAGCAATTTATTTCCTTAACTTCACCGTTTCAGCCGGACGGAGCTTACAGAAAGATTTATATGTTTACGTCGACTTCGAAAATACCTTTCGGGTTTTAGGTTCGCCTCTAAAAGATCTAGACTTACAGAGGATATTATACAATTTATGTTTAAATGTGATATATTGGAGCACATAAAACTAGGCCCTAGGGATGTTATATTTTAGATTTTAATCAAATATAAGTCAAATCGCGATCTGATATATTCGTAGACTACTCTACTTAACAAATTAAATATTTAATTAATTTATTTAGCATAGGTGTACACCTGGTACTGATTGGTTCAACATGACGAAATTCACAAAGTTAAAATATAGTATTTTTATAAAAAGTTGAACGCTCTACAAAAAAGTTCTAATATTATCAAAGAATCAACTCATTCAAAAGTTATTCAACGTCAAAGTTGAATTTATTATCAATTTAGCCGTTTTCTTTATATAATACTCTGATATATGGAAATTGCAAAAACAAAAATCAGATTGAAAATCCTGTGTTATTATGGAGACAAACTTAATATTGAAAGCTCGTTACATTGTGGCCAAATAGTAAAATTTTATTTTATGAAAATAACAGTTTCTTCACGCCCGCATTCATGAAATCCGTGGAAGGCGTGGAGATAATTTTTTTTCTTAAATAAAAATACAAATATTTGGTACTTTGGAAAACTTGCGTGTTTTATAGATTCAAGCGTTACTTTGCAAAAACCCATAATTAAAACTTATGTATTTCTATTAAAGTATTCTTGAAACCACTACGAAAAAGAAATCTGTAAACAGTTGACCTTGCAGGCCATCCCTGAAAGTTCCCGCTAAATTAAGTAACTACACTAGGCGACTTTCTATGCACTTTTGTGGTACCTTTTACTGAAAAAGTATCGCACTTTTAGGTTTGAGTTTTGGCATAGTAGATTTAATTCATTTTCATTCACTCCATGTTAATACAATATTAATCTATTAATACACTTGTACTTTTTAACTTCCCGCTACGTATGTAGATAATGAAGTTACTGATTTTGCTCCTATTTTCAAAAATCGAGTTTTCACCAGATATCCAAGTTTTGAGGTCCTAGGAACCTTTTTCGACTATTTCGCGATGACGTCAGTGTGTCTGTATGTATATATGTGTATGTGTATGTGTATGTGTGTGTGTATGTGTGTGTGTGTGTGTGTGTGTGTAAACATCTCATTACTTTTAAACGGCTGGACCGATCGAAACGCGGTTAATAGCATTCAGTTGGATTCTGCTTAACTTAGACTTCCTGAAAATTTGAACCAAATGGACCCAAGGGATTTTGAGAAATTTTGAAAAACCCAAAAAAAATTTTTACGAAACAGATTTTTTTTTAATATAACTTACAGAACCTCAAAAAATATGTCTAATGCATAAATTGCATCAAATCGGTTTATCTGTTTGGAAGTAATCGTTGACGAAAATTTTGAAAAAAGTGTTTTTTCGAGATAACTTCGAAATATTTCAACCAATCATTTTATAATATTCTGCGACATTTTAGTACTAAAAAAATTACGTCGAGTGCCGTTTTAAAAATCAATATCGAATCTTATTTTCAAAAGTTACAGCTTTTTAAATATTAAAATTACATTGGTTTTAGCAAACTTAAGTACTTAATATTTTTGAAATAACTTTCAGGCTAATATACCGCTTGACTACAGAATCTTATCAGCTTTTCTCCTTCAAAAACTGCGTCAAGTATCGTTAATTTGATAAAAATCGGCCAATTTTTTTGGGATCTATCAATGACGAAAGTTTTGGAAAAATAATGTTTTTTGACATTGCTTCAAAATTTTTGAACCTACCGATTATTTAGCTAAAGCAATAATGAAATTGAATTGAATGCCATTTGAATTTGATTATTTGAAATTTGATCAATTTGATCATCGTTTCCAAAATATACACTTATTCAAAATCAATATACTGCCATTTTATCAAAATAGATTGTATGTGTGATTGTTTCGTTAGGTCATTTGTAAGTGTTTTATTGCTGTTTTTTGTGACTTAGCATTTGAGACATTTCAATATTTCTCAGAACTGAAAAAATATATAGTAAAGAGAAAAAACTATAAGTATGCTTATAGTTTTTTCTCTTTTGAGCTGAAAATATCTTAATTTAGCGGGAAGTTTTATGGATGGACTGCAAGGTCAACTGTTTACAGATTTTTCACAATATGATTATTGTGAAACAGTACAAGTGTATTAATAGATAAATATTGTATTAGGATCAATTTCCAATTTGAGCCCGAGGGTAAAAAGCTAAAAAAGGTATATTCATGCCCGTATCCCCGAAGAGGTAGGCAGAGGTACAACGTGTGCATCCACGAATAGCCGAAGATACGTCATAGTGCCACAACGTGATAGGTGACCAGCCTATCACCAACCGGGCACTTTTCCAATCCCGGGCAACATTATTTTTATTAGAAAATTGAAAAAACACATTTTTGATTTGTCTGACTTGGGAATGGAGCCCCGAGGGTTTCTCTGAGAGACAAATTCGAAAAATTTGTTCGCTGAGTTTCTACCGCCAATTCTTCGTACCTGCGGTAAGTTCAATATTAATCTGCCTGCGGTAAGTCCGTTATTTAAACCTAAAAATTTTGAAGGTTAATTAAATAAAACATTTTTTGATTTCGAAAATCGATGTGAATTTAGAAAAAAATTATCTATCTTAGCGAAATGTTAAAAATGTGTTTTATCCTTTATAAGATCAACTTTCATTTGTAATAACTCATTCTTCCTTGAAAACTCTTTTACAAGAAAGCTATCATAAATAAAAATTGATTTCTATCTATATAAGGCGGCCCGTAGACGTACAATAATATTGCGCAATATTACGTACTGTGCAATATTATTTTACCGTTTAGGGTTAATATTGAAGATTGCACAACGATGGAATGAACGTTTGAGCGGGTTTAATGTTTATTGTGCAATATTTTTTTCTTGTACTGTGTGGGCTTAATATTGCACAATATTTTTTCACTTCAGAGCTTGGAGCAGTCGTGTTCGGTTAGTCACGGTGTTTTAATGTACGGTGCTGTCGCAAATTTAAGCAAAATGGCTAGCAAGAATGCTATAAAAGATAAAGAACGGGAGTTTTTACTTGAGTGTATGGAATTATATAGATTTATTTAACAAAATCACCAGCATGGTTGGCGCCAAAACTTCGTCGTCTGACATGTTGCTTGCACAAAAATATTGATCAGACTGATTTGTCAATTTTATTAAGTGAATTTATTGAACGTTTGGAATCAAGGTGTATTATTGCGCAATAAAAGTATTGCGCAATAAAAGCATTGCGCAATATTATTGTAGACTAAGGTGCCCCATAGACCAACATTAATATTGCGCAATATTACGTATTGTGAAATATTATTGACCGTTTAGGGTTAATATTGGAGATTGCACAAAGATTGAGCAAAAGTTTGAGCGGGTTTAATTTTTATTGTGCAATATTTTTTCTTGCGCTGTGTAGGCTTTAGGCATGGATCATTTAACAGTTAATATATTAAATTTCGTACTAAATTTTTTAAACAAATAAGAAATGTTATTTATATAAGCAAATACTGTTAAAAATTACCAATAACTTCATACAGGATAATAATGTTATTAAATGTTGATTTATGATAATAATAACTGTTAAACTACTCCAGAGGACCTTTTGTTTTTTTTTGGTCGCTCACTCGACTTTTAATACTTATTGTAATATAATTTTACTGCTTCTAATACTTATTGTAATATATAAGAATAGCCTACTACTGATAAAATATAACATAATTTGTTTTTTAAAGTTACATATATATGTACGTATATATATATATATATATATATATATATATATATATATATATATATATATATATATATATATATATATATATATATATTAGTTTTAAGCTTAAAGGAGTTTCAATTACAAGCATAGATTTTTTCAGTTAAAACATCTATTTTGTTACAAATGGCAGTAGGTATATTGATTTTAAAAAGTTGTATATTTTCATCAACATTTTCATCAACGATTGCACTCATACGGATAAACCGATTTTGATGAAATTCACGCATTAGACGTAGGTTTTTAATTAATAAGCTGATTAGATTTTCTTTTCTAAAGTATATATATATATATATATATATATATATATATATATATATATATATATATATATATATATATATATATATATATATATATATATATATATATATGCACGTTGTAATCTTTATGGCAGGGTTTTAATGCTACATGCATAAATTTACCGCCTACCTCACCCTCCGTACTGGAATACGACAGTGACAAGCACTAATGTTATTGCGGCAAGATAGGTAATGTGATGGTACCAGACCGGGGCATAAGTGTAATGGCTACTTTACCTTCCAAACTGGAATAACACAATAACAAACATTAACGCTATTGTAGCAGGAATAGATAAGGCGGTGGTACGAATACTCGAACGAGACGACGTGAAACTCTACCATGTAGTAGTCACCATGATAGTGATATGTATAGCCAATTGTTCACCTTTTACAAATTGCCTAGCAGAATGACTAATGGTCTATTCTTCAAAAGAAGCCCAGACCAACTTGAAGCCATGGACCAACACGGGGCAAACTTCATAAGAACAACAATTTTTTTCCTTCGAAAATCGAACCCTATCCTAAACGATTATACAGTCAGTATCGCTAATAAATAAATAAAAAGTATCTTCACGCCCGTATCCCCGAAGCGGTAGGCAGAGGTACAACAAGTGCACCCACGATTAGCCGAAGATACTTGATCCCACAATGTAATAAGTGGCAAGCCTATCGCCAACCGGGCACTTTCCAATCCCGGGCAACCTTGTTTTTATCAGAAAACTGAAAAAAACACATTTTTGAATTGCCCTACCCAGGAATCGAACCCGGGACCTCATGTGGTCAACTCTGACACCGGACCACTACACCACAGAGGCGACTCGCTAATAATCGCTAATAAATATTAAATAAATAATAATAATAATATTTTTTATTTCAAAATTTTACAAGGAACAATATATATAATACTAGCTGACCCGGCAAACGTTGTTTTGCCTTACATATTAGGAATTCATAGCGGACAAACAACGTGACACGTAATTTATATAAGACTACGGGATTGTCCTTCCACGCAGCCAAAATGGCATTAAACTTTATATGGTGGTTAAGTATTCTTAAATTTTCTAATTTTCCGCGCAATTTTCTTAATATTTTCTTTATAAGAACCTTCTCCTTACAATTACAAACACAACAAAAAAAAATATACCGAAATTGGTCCAGCCATTCAGGCGTGATGTCGTGACCAAGGAAAACAGGGACTGATTTTCATATATATAGATATATACACTGATTCCTAAAATAGTGAAAACTGTTTTATTATAGGAGCCAATTCTTCTCTAAATCTTACAAGGTACAATATATAAAATACGCTGACTCCTAAAATAGTGAAAATAGTGTTACTATAGGAGCCAGTTCTTCTCTAAATTTTATAAGGTACAATATATAAAATACTCTGACTCCTAAAATAGTGAAAACTGTGTTATAATAGGAGCCAGTTCTTCTCTAAATTTTAGCCAGACTAAATATAAATAAATATTCACGGGACAAATTACACTTACTGATCTAATCCCAAAGTAAACAAATTATTTTCTTGTGTTATGGGTGTTAGTCAAGGATACTAACACATAGAAATACATATATAAACACTGCAATATATTTAATAAACACCCAAACCCGGAAATACAAACATTTATGCTCATCACACAAATGCTCGTTCCCGTCGGGGATCAAACCCGAGCCCCGTCGATTGCGTAGTCAGGGTCGCTAACCACTCGACCAACTGGGCGGTCAATCACTCAATCGGCTAATCAATCAACCATGGCAATCGTAAATAATAATATCGGTGGACAAATTATACGAATTTATCTAGCCTCAAAGTAAACAAATTATTTGCTTGTGTCATGGGTGCTAGTCAACGATACTAATACATAGAAATACATATATAAATACTGTAACATACATAATAAACACCCAAACCTAAAAATACAAATACCTATGCTCATCACACAAAATATGTTTGCCTCCGTCGGCTATTGAATTAAAGTCCTATCGATTCGTGATTAGGTTCGGTAACTATCAACCAAAATGGCGGTCATAAATAAAAGACCTAAATAAATATTAGCATATTTCCATATGTATAACATCAAAACCTTCGAAATATCGTATGAGAAACAGTAATAAACAAAGGTATTGATTCCTACAATATTATGATGGCCGTAAAATGGATTTAGGATGAACCTTGGGTAATATATTGAAGAGGGAATATATTTTATTTACGACCTGTAAAAGCCATTTCCTTCCCAAAAGTCCTATAATTTACCAATTCAAGCTCTGTTTAAGATTCTGAAGTAAACTAGAAACCCTTATGGTTCTGCCATGTTCGTCCGTCCGTCCGCAACCTAGCTCAGAAATCCTTAACACTATACATCTGTAATTAAATGCCCCTCCTCATCTACCAGCTAAGCGATTCGTTCTGGAGTTTAAAAAAAATCACGCTAGTATTAAATATAATGAATTTTAAAGCAAAACTATCACAGTTAAGTAAATTTACAAGTTTATTAGTAATAGTCGACCAACTTATATACTTCGTCCGCGCGGACTTCGTTTACTCCGCACTGCTCCTCCCCCGTAGGTGATAGTGTGATAATATGTAGCCTATATGTTGACCCGACCTGTTAGTAATATTCATGCAAAATTTGAAGTAAGTCCATGCAGTACTTTTTGAGTTTACTCCGGACGTACATACAGAGAGAACAGACAAAAATTTTATATATATATAATAGCTGCAGGACCTGTGCGGAGTAAACGAAATCCGCGCGAACGAAGTCGCGGCCAACAGCTAGTAAAATATATTTGAAGAAGTTTTTATAGGCAGTGAACCGGTGGTGCTTTTCCGTCATTGACATTTATTTTACAGACAACAAATTAAATGTTCATTTTATGAAACAATAAAAAATAGCGGCAGCTACGGAACCCTAAATTGCGCGTTGCCTTCACGCACTTTGCCAATATATTGAAGAATGGATTGACTGTTTTAGCGGCTCAAACAATCACAAACGCTACAAGAAAAAATAATAAAAAATGGACAAAAATCAATAACAAATGGAAAAAATGAAATTCAAAATAAAATCCTGAATCGCGATATCACAACGATTTATCTTGTAACATTCTCGATTCTCAAATGACGATCTCGATCTCGACGATTCTCAAATGGACTTCGGTCCCCAGGCAGTACACCTTGCCTGGCTGGGAAGATCTTTTTTCCCCTTCCTTGTCTTTGTGTGACGTCATCGACCTCCACAGTTATGACGTCACCTGATAAGAAGCTGGCCCGCTGGTTCCATCACTATGACACTTCGGCGGTACGGGACCAGCGGCGCCACACTGTCTTACTGCTAGGCATACTCTAAAAGGAGAAAGAACGTTAATACATAACACTAAAGTCGTGACAATTAGCTAAATAGTCGAGTTGTGCAATGCCTCGCTTCTAGTACAGGGATCGGCAACCTTTTGAGTCGGAAGAGCCAAAAATTACAATTTACAAAATCTCAAAGTGTTCAAAGAGCCATAAAATGTTTTCCAACAACAGATAATTGAAAAAGATTTGCAGTAAAAATATATCCTGTTGCACTTTTTAACATTTATTATTAAACTTAATATCTAAAGGATGCTTTTAACACTTTTTTATAGAAAAGGGACCAAATGGATAGGAGGCTCATCTGATGGTAAGTGATCACCGTAACAATGGACATGGACATGGAAAACCACACTATCATAAGATTTGCAGTTGCGTAGCCGGCCTTTTAAAAAAGTGTAGGCTCTTTTCTTGAAGGTCCCTAAGTCGTATCCGAAAACCCCTGCCGGTAATTGGTTCTACAAAGGAATAGTGCAGGGGAAAAAATGCCTCGAGAATCGCACAGTTGTGGATTTCCAGACATCGAGATTATTAACATTTATTTGTATCATTTTCAGCAAGGTAAGCAGTCAAGGTCTTTTTATTTTTTATTAATAAAAGCAAATAGACTGCATTGTGGTCTAGGGGTAGCCTATTCGGCTTAGATGATGAGGTCCTGGGTTTGATCCTCGGATCGAGCAAAAGTTTATTGATTTTTCTCGAGGTTTTTCTTAAAAATCTAAAATCTCAGTAGCAGCTTGGAGTCTGGCGGAGTGGTGTATTACCACTCCCGTATCTCGGATGAGCACGTTAAACTGTCGGTCCCGATTATCGCTAGAAATTGTCGATAATCGTTAACATGTTACTTACAAGTATCTTTTGATTAAATTTTGTCTAATGTTCTTCTGTAAGATGTTGATCTTATTCCTGTACTGAAATAATATATGTTCGTATGTTGTTGTGAATTTTTGCAATAGCCTATCCTTATCTGAAATTTTATAATGAACAATTTCTATTAGTATACTTAATGTCGATTAGGCTTATATTTTCTGGGATATTTAGAAGAAACTGAAAAATGACCCATTTTATTCTCTCATCAAAAAATGTTCCCAGCTTCCTAAGAGGTCATGATTTTAGGCTTACTTTTTGCACACACTTTACTAGTTTTTAAGCTAGTAAAATTGCAGTTACAACATTTATTAAAAACTGGCATATTTTGGAACTGATTATTCCAGGATATATTCATTAAACAAACACTATGAAACCCAAACGCTAACTTACAATGAGCCGTACGTTCAAAGGTTTCTATACACTCTGGGTGTCACGTTTAATTGGATGTGCCACACGGAAACCTATAAAACTTGTGATATTTGTAACTTCTGAATTACAAAACTGATGGCCTTGAAATTTTTAAGGGGAAATTCTGTTAATACTTCCTTTCGAACAAAAAATAATCAAGCGTTTCGGACCATAGGTTAATGAATTAAAGCTAAATATGTGTTTTGACTTTCATTCCCTATCCCACGAGAACGGTGCTGAATTTTGGAATAAAAACTACCCTATATGTTGCTCCAAGCTCTCAGTTATCACCATACCAAATTTCATTATTTTTTGTTTAGTAGTTTTTGCGTAATTGACGCACAGACAAACAGGCAGACCAAAATGCTAATACTTAGTTTTTTCGCTTCTGTTATCGATATATAAACCTACACAATTATTATTTTTCAAAAAACTTTTATGTACAGAAATTATTTTTCTACTCTCTTATTATATGTATAGATTTAAATTTTGAAAACATCCATTTGCACATATAGACTTAAAGCCCAAAAGCATTCTCTGCCAGTAAACCTCAAAAGCAAACAGAGAAGGTGCTAGCGTAGCACATAAAAAGAGAAAAATCAATAACTGGCTTAAATAAGTACATTAAACACAATGCTTTTTTGCAATTTTATGACTTAGAATTTTTTTTTCCCCAAATTAACATTTTTAACGCTGGATTTATTCCGGTTCGGTCGGTTATTAATGCTATTATTAAAATTATTATACCCTTTAAACCTGAATTTTATAATAACTTAAATAAAAGCATTAAAAACTTACATCAATTGCACTGAAAAGTACTAACCAGTCCTGATAATCTCATTAACTTAACATAAAAAATTACAAAATTATCACAAACAAAAAAAGTGCTTTGCTATTTTACTATTTTGATGTAAAAAAGATTTTTGCTCCAAAAAAATGCATTATTCATCTTTAACGCCGGAATTAAATAAAATTTAATTTTTTATAATAACTTAAATAAAGGTATTAAAAAACTTACAGCAATTGAACTGTAAAAGAACTAACCTACTTTTAAAAGTACCCTCAATTCGCATTCATTTAAACTGTTTAAAAGGGTTTCCATTTTATTTACTGGAACTTGCTATCTTACGTTGATATCTCCGGTTAATGATGCATAAAACTTGTGAACCCGAATAAGGCCGTGATATACACAAGGCAGGAAAGACAAGCGATCATGAACTTATTTTTTTTACTAGCTGCAGCGTGCAGCTCACTTCATTATAAAATCCTACGATTTTAGGCAAATTCCGTGAGATAAAAAGTAGCTTATGGGCTATTTCAGGTCATCATCTACCTGTGTGCCAAATTTCATTCAAATCCGTTTAGTGGTTTTTGCGTAACTGAGTAACAAATATCCATCCATCCATCCAAACATCCACACTTTTAGGGTTAGATCAGTAAGTGTAATTTGTCCCGTGAATATTTGTTATTACTTAAGTGGAAGAAAAATTTTAGACCCATTTTAAAGATAATTACGTGAACGGTGGAGTAAGAAATTTAGTACAGTATAAGTTATATAGCGGAGGACTGCAAAACCTAATATTTTTAAATAAAATACATTAAAATACATTTAATTAATAAAAATAAACGTCACACACACTATATTCATGTGACACATGATTAAAACACACATTTCCCTGTGTTAGTTCCGGGAATAGACCAACTGCCGTTGGACCAGGCAGGTCGTAAAAGGCGATCGATTGGCTATGCCAGTTACTAACACCGTGACTACTAGGTGGTAGAGTTCTAAATTGTCTCATCCGGGTTTGGTACCACTGCCTTAACTATTCCTGCTGCAATAGCATCAGCGCTAGTCACCGTCGTGGTCCGGTTTGGAGGGTAAGGTAGCCGGTAAACTTATGTATGTGGCATTAGACCTCGGCACAAGATAACAACGTACCATTAACACATTTGGTGTCTATAGGCGATGGTTAACTCTTTCCATCCGGAGACCAATCTGCTTGTTTGCTATTTTATGATATAAAAAAACACAGTATTTTCCTTACGACTAAAGTCAGTTGTTGAATTAGAAAGAGGTTTTATTGTTAAGTCTATGGTCAAATTTCGGTCAAGGGTGTTGCTAGTATAGTTTAATGGGCAATGGGTATCTGTTCTCATTAAGAAAGCTTTCAAATTACTTGATAATTTATATATATAAAAATCAATCCCTATTTTCCTTGGTCACGACATCACGCCTGAATGGCTGGACCAATTTCGGTATTTTTTTTTGTGTTTGTAATTGTAAGGAGAAGATTCTTATAAAAGAAAATATTAAGAAAATTGCGCGGAAAATTAGAAAATTTAAGAATACTTAACCACCATATAAAGTTTAATGCCATTTTAGCTGCGTGGAAGGACAATCCCGTAGGGCGTAGACTTATATAAATTACGTGTCACGTTGTTTGTCCGCTATGGATTCCTAATATGAATGGCAAAACAACGTTTGCCGGGTCAGCTAGTTTTTTATATAATTATAATCTCCGTGTTGTTCTGGGCCCTCTTTGATGAATTGGTCATCTACCATTCTACCAGGCAAGTCGTAAAAGGCGATCGATTAGCTATATGAGTCAATGTCTTCTTACTACTAGATGGTAGAGTTCTGAAACGTCTCGCTATCGGGTCTGCTACCATCGCCTTACCTATTCCTGCTGCAACACCATCAGTGTTTGTCACTGTCATGTTCCGGTCTGGAGGGTAAAGTAGTCGGTAAACTTATGAATGCGGTATAATCACCCGGCCCCATGGATAGAAATGCATCATTAACATCTTTAGTATCTATAGACGATGATTGGCTCTTTGCACCAGGAGGGTCATCTGCTTGTTTGCTACACTATAATATAACAAAATGTAATTTTATGTATATTTGACTATATATTACAAAGTTTATATATATATGCATATCTTCAGGACAGATCCTTTACGGGGTAGGTAGAGAGAACCAAGTGCCATACATCAAGATCCTTGCAGGTTGGCTTCTCCCACATTCACCACTCTCTTCAGAAACACACGCCGGTTGCGATGAGTGGATTATATAAGACTCGCTCATTTGGTGGAACATCGGCGTAAATGTATTTTATTTTTAAATCAAAGTAAATATGAAAAATATTGCTTGATTAATTGATTATGACAAAAAAATCAAATTGTAATAATACTAAAATACTATTACTATTGTTTAAATAAAAAAATAAGCATGAATTGCCATAATAAGACCATAAACTCATTTTAAAAACATATCCTGTAAAATACGTAAACCTGTAAATACGCCAATATTCCGCCAAATGAGCGAAGTGTATATTAGGTATATTATTATACCTGAAATAACAAAAAAATTTCTTTGCTAGCTGTGCCCTTGACTTCATCTGCATGGACAACTTTCTAAAATAAAAGTAGTCTAAGTTACTCCTTATTACATTAGCTATCTACCAGTGAAAGTCCCGTCAAAATTGGTCCGGCCTTTTCAGATCAGCCGGAACAAACAGACTAACAGACAAAAATTGTAAAAAAAATGTTAGTTTGGCATATGTACCATGTATACATTATATGCATATGCATTTAGTAAAAAGCGGTTATTTTAATACTACAAACAGACACTTAAATTTTATTTATTTGCATTATAGATTGTATTATTTATTTGTATCACTTGTATCACATCACAATAATTTCTTAAACAGGAAATATTTTAAAGCTAGCTGATTTTAACCCTATAACGCTAATTGTCTTAAAACGCTTTAAACTTTTTACTTAAACCAGGTCAAAGTTCACATTTAGATTAAGTTCCATTAAATTCGAGAATAATTATTTAGAGATATGAAACTCAAATAAATCTGATTTAATTTCTTAAGCAGATAGAATTTCAAGTTCGTAAGGATTTAATTACTGCTATTAAGTAATTGAATTGCTTAAATTATTTCAGGAGAATGTTGAAATTGATGAAATATTAAAATGAAATATTTTGATATTTGATATCTAAATATGATGTTAGCAAATGCTGATGATATGGGGGCCGAAAGGAATTGTAGCTTTAGTAACATTAACCAATATTCGAATATAACTTCCTTGGTTTGCTTCCCGGATAAAACAAAAATTAGTAGAGAAAAAAAAACAACATAAATTTCAAAAATAAAAAATAAAAATCTAGGTTATGAAAACACTGAATGAATGAATGATAACTCTTTATTGTGCACATAATTACAGTAAAAATACATGCTTAGTACGAATAATTTAAAGACAATTTAAAGAAAGTACACAAAGGCGGTCTTATCGCCAAAAAGCGATCTCTACCAGACAACCTTTGTTAATAAGAATAACATTTTAAGGTAGAGTAGGATATCCGTAAAATATGTACTATTACACTTACAATAACTTAAGACTGTACATATATGCTATATCTATACAAAACAATTCTGCTCTCACACATAAACAAAACAAATAACATAATAATACAAACACATTGAAATTAAAATATATATATAAAGAAACGCACAGTAAAATGACCTTGAGAGAAATATAATAATCTAATCTGTAGAACAAGAATTTAAATAATGCAATTTAACTAATTTTTTAAAAATATTTAACGATTTTGCAAGTCTAATGTTAGCAGGGAGTTTATTACATAGCTTACCAGCTGAAACAGTGAAAGAGTGTTCATAAAAACGTGAATTATGCACAGGCATACGTAAGGAAAGATTTTCACTTGAACGCAGTTTCATACCATCACTTTCGAAAAATTCAAATCTTTCCTTTAAGTAACCAGGAGTCATTGGATCAAAAAGCACACTGTATAACAAGAAGAGTATATGAGCATCACGGCGAAGTTTTATAGGAAGCCACTTGAGTTGAGAACGAAACTTGGACACATGATCATATTTGCGTAAACCAAATATGAATCTAATACAAATATTTTGGAGACGCTCAAGTTTATTTAGCTGATCTTTGGTTAGGTCAATAAAGCAAACGTCCGCATAATCTAGTATTGGAAGTAAGAGAGATTCAGCAAGCGTAATTTTAGTAGGTATAGGTAGTAAACTCTTTAAACGTCTTAAAGAACTCCAGGATGCAAATATTTTTTTACTGAGTTCTTTAATGTGAATGGTCCACGAAAAGGTGCTATCAAAAAATACACCTAAATTTTTTACAAAATTAGTATATGGTATATTAATTCCATTTAGTGTAACAGCTGGCAAATTACTCCAATCAACTCTATCAATGAGTTTCGGGCTACCAATTATGATAACTTGGGATTTATTGGGGTTTATATTTAAGCCAAAATTTTTACTCCAATCACAAATGGTAGCCAGATCGACATTGATGTTGTCGATTGCATTATGCAGGTTTTCAAAAACAGTGTGTGTATAAATTTGGAGATCGTCGGCATACATATGGTAGAGAGAAGATAAATGATGAGTAATAGAACTACTAAAGAAGGAAAATAAGAGAGGAGACAACACACCACCTTGAGGTACGCCAGCAGTAATACAAGACCAATCAGAGAGTACATCTGCCCAGCGGATTCTTTGTCGGCGACCATCCAAGTAACTCCTAAACCACCCTATTGCTGTAGGTGACATATTGATAGAGCCTAAAAGAGCTAATAAAATATCATAGTCGACGGAGTTGAAAGCATTGCTGAAATCTAATAAAGCAAGTACAGTTAGTTTTCTATTATCCATCGCTTGCCTTATGTCGTCACTGATTTTTACAAGGGTAGTTGTTGTACTATGACCAGGACGAAAACCAGATTGAAATTTATTAAACAGGTTATTTCTATACAAAAATGATCTGAACTGCTGATGAACAAGTCGTTCAAGAACTTTGGATAAAAATGGTAATATGGAGATTGGGCGATAATCAGAAAAAAGGGACGGATTGGTCTTTTTTGATAAAGGAATTACAAATGCATCCTTCCAAATGCTGGGAAAAGTACAATATGATATAGAATGGTTTAATAAATGGGTTATGGTTGGAATCACAATGTCTATAATAGGTATTATCATATTACGACTGATGTTATCAACACCTACAGCATTAGACGATACAGCCAGAATATTTCTTTTGACGTCACAGTCAGAAAATTCATGGAAAACAAACGGTAGAAAGTCAAGAGTTGGCAATACAGAAAGATTTTGTAATGTAAGTATTTTTTTTGAAACATCGAGGTTAGAAGAAGAGGCAAAGTGTTGATTTAAGGCATTTAAATTTATGTTTGGTGGAAAAGAAGTTTTTGTAGAACTACCAACTCCTAAAGATCTAAGAAATTTCCAGACTTTAGCAGGATCACCGTTTTGGACCGAATTATGAATGTGGCGTCGTTGTGCATCTCTACACATTGTATTACAACGATTCCTAATTTTCACATATTTAATGCGGTTTTCTTCCGTATTATTAGCTTTATACTTAGCCCGGGCTCGATGTTTCTTGTCTAATAGTGCTTTTAAATCATCGGTGAGCCAAGGAGCTGGTAAGTGCTTCATTTTCACTGGTCTCAATGGAGCATGCTTGTCATAAAGCTGAGTCACAACGCTGTTAAACTGTTCAACTTTCTTATTCATACATGATTCATTCATAATGGCAGACCAATTAATCAAATGCGCATCAGAACGAAGAGAGTTTATATCTATACCACCAAAATTACGCTGAAAAAGTATTGTAGGTTTCGGTTTATTGACTCGCAGATTATACGACAAGAAAATCAAGTGATGGTGCGAAAAAGCGTCAGCAGAGCACTGTCCAAATTTTGCTACGTAGTCAGGCATTGATACTATCATGAGATCTAGAAGAGATGGCATACAGTCCGGGACAAAGTGCGTGGCAGCATCAGAAATCAAGTGCAAATTACAAGAGTCAAGTATATGCTTAAATCTACTGGCACGCGCATTATCTTTTATAAGACAAGTATTAAAGTCGCCCATAATTATATTATGGTTATAGGAGGGTAAATATGTATCAAGCAACACTTCAAATTGTGAAAAATAGTTAACTTGTGCAGAAGGACTATAAAATACTCCTAGAAGTATTTTAGTGTGCGACACTTGGACTTCAATAAGGAGATATTCGGCTGAGTCATCAGGCGGCGGCTGGGAAGACATACTTACAATATTAAAAGAAAAATGAGATCTTAAGTAGATAGCCACTCCACCCCCACCCTTTCCAGTGCGGTCGTTTCTAATAAGTTGAAATCCAGGTAACGCGTAATAAGTGGAAGGTAAACAAGGCTTAAGCCACGATTCTGATACTAAAATAACATGAATATTTTTGCACTCAAAAGATGCAAGCATATCAGGATAATGAGCCGGGATGCTTTGGGCATTTATGTGAACAACGTTGAATTTTTTTGCAACATCAGAGAAGTGCGCATTTAATGTATCTCTAAGAGATAAAGAGCTACTACTGTGAAAGCTGTCATCACTATCAGAACTACTACAAGAAGAAAGTGAATAGTAGTTATTTTCATTAACCGTACTATCATTAGACATACAAGTTGATTGTAAGGATTTATCTAAATAAAAAAATTAAAAAAATAATCCCAAATAAATAATATACAAAAATAATAGTCTATCGAAACAAAAATTAAACTTAAACTAAAATTAAGCAATGATCCTAAATTTACAATTTGATTACTTAAACATCTGTACCTAATAACGATTTTATCTATTATAAAAGAATAAAAACAAAGAATTACTAACAAAAAATTAATTTAAAATCATCAAAGTTATGGCTGCATATACATGTAAACCTGTATGTTTCTATGTGCAAGGAACAACATAGGTGGACGTTTACGTCAAACGGTGACGTATACAGTTTAATCAAATATATTCTGTGGTCTAATCCGGTGACAGCCAGTGACAGCTGTTAGCGGTATTTAATAACGAAATTGACAATTTAGTATTTACATGATTACGTATTTTAAAAAGTTATCTTTTTACCTCATAAGTTACTATTTATTATTTAAATATATATTTATAGTGGTTTTAACATTAGCATGCAAACGAGTGTAATACAATAATATAAAGCAAGATGAGGGTAAGAAATCAGACACCGGATATTAACACAAAAGCAAAATATTACGTTAGTAAAGGTAAACTATGATGTTAAGATGATGAGCCATAGAAAAAAAAAATTTAGGCTTGTAAGTTGACGAAAATAAACGAAATATTAAAACAGAAAAATTACTTTTTAACTGCCCTCTTCGATCGACCGGGCACAGCAACAGACTTTTCTTCATTTGACGGAGCCGAGGCTATCAATCCAGCCGTTACAGGAACATCTGCAGGGCGGGTCGTAATAGCATCCACATCGAACATGCTACGAACATGATGCCGCGAACCATCAGGGCCGCATATAATGATATTTCCATTTCTTGTCCAGCAACGACTGACCCCAAACCGCTCACGCGCTGACAAAAAAATCTTATGGCGATTCTTTGTTAAGAATTCGGATAATGTGTACCCAGTACCTTTAAGGCCAGATTTTGCATGCCAAATTTTATTTTTGATTGTGGTGTTTTCAAATTTGAGAATTATAGGCCTAGGTTTACCTGTGCCGCTATGACCAATTCTTTGAAAAGATCTTATAGAATCTGAAGAGAGATCAGGTAACTGCAAATTCCTTACTAGTAGATCAGGAACAATTTTGCACAAATCTTCATTGTTTTTCTCTGGCACTCCATGTAACATTAGAAATTTCCTTCTACTATGCATCTCCAACTGGTCCATATTATCACTTAGAGCCTGAATTTGACATTGAAAGCTTTTAAGAGCATCAAGCACAAAGGATTTAAAGGCAATGAAGTCAGCAGTGAGTACAGCAAGTGGACTTTCAGGACCAACAGGAACAGAACCAGAGGCTTCCAAATCTCTTTGCTTCTTAAGAAAACCTTCCATCTGTGCTTGAAATTGCTGATTCATCTCCATAATAGACTGTTTAATTGATTGCATTTTTATAAAAGTGACAGCTAAAACTATTCAGATACAAATTTTCGACTGTGTCAACCAGAAAGTGTACTTTATAGGATTAATCGCAGGCAGGTAACAGATGTAACTTTTTTACATAACTTTTATACAAATAAAAACAGATTTTATAATAAAAAATAAAATAAATTACAGAGCACTTAAGTTTGAATGTTGACTGTTAGACTCCTACCCGAAAAAAAAAAAAATGGGAAGTGAGAGGTTAGAAAGAGACAAAAGTATCCTATGTCACTGTTCATCTCTTCCACTATTTTCACTTAAAAAATCAAGTCAATTCGTCACTCCGTTTTACTATGAAAGACGGACAAACACACACACACACACATACACTTTTCCATTTATAATATTAGTATGGATAAACATCGCCTTTAAACACCAAAGATGTTAATTGTGCACTGCTCAATCCATGAGGCAGGGGATGGTAATGTCACATATATATATCTCGAAGGCGGACTCATAGCGGTATTGGTGCCTAGTATCTATCGTGAGCGTTGTGACGACTGCAATTTCAAAATAAAAGCATACTCGTATTGTTTAATCTTATAATACGTCTTATTATTTGATTACTTCACAGATTTGCATTAAATCGCACACAACCGACAACATTAAACCGGATTAAAAGCCAATAGGCTAGCACGCGTCCACCTTGTTTGGCAGCTTTCAATAGAATGACGCCCGCCATTATACGTGACGATACATACTACTACTCTATTCTTGGCTACCCGCTCTTATTTTAGTAACTTTTAATGTTATCGATTACAAAATCAAATGAATCTACATCGATATTGACAAATCGAGTTATGATAAAGCATCATGTAAAAATTTCATAATTTATAATTTAAACTTATCCATAATACACGCGTCGTCATAGAGTTTTTGCCTACTTTACGCATTATTTTATAGGAATTGACATTGTGTCTGTAAAGATATTTAACAATTTAACTAGTAATATACAAAATTTTCTTAAAAATAAATTTTGAAAACCATTTAAGAAATGGTTAATAGGTTATTTTAAACATGAATAAATGAAATTGTGAATTAATTTAATTTAATTACTTTTTATCAATTTTTTTCATTAATCCTTCCTTCTTCCTACTAATATTATAAATGCGAAAGTTTATTTAGATATATAAATGGATGTTAATTATTCTTTCAAAATACCGGAAGGATTTGGATGAAATTTTGCACACAGGCTGACGATGATCTGGAAAAGCACTTAGACTACTTTTTCTCCCGGAAAATTAGTTTTTCCTATGTGGATTTTTATTTTTTTTATATCATAAGATAGCAAGCAAGCAGATGGGTCTCCTGATGGAAAGAGTCAAACATCGCCTATAGACACCAAAGAAGTTAATGGTGCGTTGCTATCTTTCGGCGAGGTCTAATGCCACATGCATAAGTTTACCGTTGGAGAGTAAAGCAGCTGCTTAACTTGCAGCTGCTTTACTCTCCAAACCGGAACACGATAATGACAAGCACTGACGCTATTACGGAAATAGGTAAGTCGGTGGTACCAGACCCAGGCAAGACAAGGCAAAACTCTAACACCTAATTAATAGCCACGATGGTAGTGACTCGCGTAGCCTTTTAGGACCTGCCTAGCAGAACGGAAGTTGGCCTATTCTTCAAAGGAGCTCGGGCCCAACACGGGGAAGATTCACAAAAAACTTTTATAACTAAGCGGGCTACATGCTTAGTATTATACCTAAATACGAAAGTTTGTTTGGATGTATGAATGGATGACTGGATGTTTGGTTGTTCACTGCCGCCACCGCCCTGTTGGTGGAGTGGTTAATGACCCTGATTTCGCAATCGACGGGGCTCCTGTTCAATCCCCGACGGGGACAAGCATTTGTGTGATGAGCATATATGTTTGTATTTCGGGTTTGGGTGTTTATTAAATATATTCTAACATTTATATATGTATTTCTATGTATTAGTATCGTTGACTATCACCCATAACACAAGCAAATAATTTGCATACTTTGGGGTTAGATCAGTAAGTGTAATTTGTCCCATGAATATTTATTTATTTTTTATGTTTGTTACTTTTTCGCGTAAAAATTACTGAACGGATTTTCAATAAAATTTGAAACACCGATAGATGATGACTTGGAATAGTACATAAGCTATTTCATTCCGGAAAATGAGTTGCTCCTGCGGGATTTATCAAATCTTTTAGATACAGCGGGCTGCATGGCGCAGATAGTGTTTTATAAACATTATCTGCGCCATGCAGATTAGGCTTAGCATTAGCATGACAGTTGTGGCCAAATCTTAAACTATCAACAATGTAACACCTACGCATGTACCTTCTAGGGAAGCGCGTTCCATCTTAGGCCGCATCTTAGCTTACCATCAGGCGAAATCCATGATTTCAAATCAAATCATGGATTTCGCCTGATGGTAAGCTAAGAAGCGCTTCCCGCGGAAGATGCGCTTCCCTATAGACAATAAATAATGTACAATATTTGTTGCAATAAACGATTGCTTGATTGGTTACCGGTTAACAAGCCCTTGTTTTATAAAATACCTTGAAGAATGTCAAATAACACCAGTACAAATGCATTTAAACGTATCTAAGAGTATTAAGTAACATCAGAAACTCAAGACGTTGCCCCGCAAGCAAGTTGTATTAAGCAATCAATATTGTTATTATATCCAGCGTTCGTCTTATATCTTTAATCCAGGAAACTAGAAACAGGTCACGTTCTTTGGCTGATTGATCGACATTAACAAACATTGTTGTATAATATTAAACATCTTCCTGACTTATAATTAAATCTTACTAAGAATATTTATTGTATTTGCTATGAAAATGTAGTTAACTACATTAACACAATAGGTGGCAGAATCGTGCTTCGTGTTGATCTGGGATACTTATAAAGAGTAGATTAATAAATAAATATTCACGGGACAAATAACACTTATTGATCTAACCCCAAAATAAGCAAATTATTTGCTTGTGTTATGGGTGTTAGTCAACGATAGGTACTAATACATAGAAATACATGATATATAAATACTAGAATATATTTAATAAACACCCAAACCCAGAAATACAAACATCTATGCTCATCACTCAAATGCTTGTCCACATCGTCGGGGATAGAACCCGAGCCCCATCGATTGCGTAGTCAGGGTCGCTAACCACTGACTTACTGCTGCGCATCTCGTAAAGATCAAAAAAGGCGTGTTACAACTTTCAATTGCTCGGCCCGACTCGGCTTCGCGCGGATGCAATCTATGCGCAGAAAAATTTGTTTTTACAAATATTTGAAATTCTCGGCTTTTTTCTACAAATATGCATGTTTTATACAAATAAGCCTTTCCCTTAAATGGCTCTGTGTATTGAAGAAGTACCGCATTAAAATCCGTTGCGAACAATAAATTATATAAGCGAACATATGAAGTGACTTTGTTTTATACTATGTAAATATATGTTCTCCCCGTGTTGGTTCCGGGATTCCCCGTGTTGGTTCCGGGCTCCTTTGAAGAATAGACCAACTGTCGTTCTGCCAGGCAGGTCGTAAAAGGCGACCGATTGGCTATGCGAGTCACTAACATCGTGGCTACTAGGTGGTAGAGTTCTGCATTGTCTCGCCCGGGTCAGGTACCACCGCCTTACTTATTCCTGCCACGATAACTTCAGTGCTTGTCGCTGTCGTGTTACGGTTTGGAGGGTAAGGTAGCCGGTAAACTTATGCATGTGGCATTAGACCTCGCCACAAGATAACAATGCACCATTAATATCTTTGGTGTCTATAGAGAATGGTTGACTCTTTCCATCAGGAGACCCATCTGCTTGTGTGCTATCTTATGATATAAAAAAAATGTAAAGAACAATTGCTGTCACTATAGTCCTGTTGCTAATTACGTAATTACTTAATAATATCAAAAAAATATAAGCTTTAATAATTAAACCTACAGACCAGAGGCTTAATTCACGTAATTAAACGGCAATCGATGCGAAGCGTTTAAGACTCACACATTTACTTACATATTATGCCGCGTCGTAGCACGTCTCTACGTTCTATCGTGTTTATGTGTGTGAGAGCCCTAAGCGTATTGACTCAATTACGTGAATTGGAGGACTGATCTAAAATTTAACTCGAGTACATCATAAACCGCTATTACTAGGATTTGTATTAAAATCATAATGTTGTAAATGCACTTGTACTCAGTATTATTTGTTAACCGGTTGCGCTTTTTTCGGCGTCTTAGGGGTTAAAGACAGCCCAGGAGGCTTATACGAAGTAACAACATAATAAATTGACAAAGTGCGGGCCACTCGCAATGTTCCCAAGTTGCCCATCACAGTAATGCGGACTAAGAAGAGAGTTTTTATAGTTTCTTACTATGAACGTTCAAGTAATTCAACGTCAATGACAAATATATATCCGCATTACAGATACGCCGCCTATAAAACTTCTCTAAGTACATTTTATGAGTTGGTTGAATGTTACTCAAAAACTTGCAAAGCCTTTTAAGCCGTTATAGTTTTTCTTTAAACTTCATTATATTTACTGGTAGTAGTAAATATAATGAAGTTTAAAGAAAAACTATTTTTTTTTATTATTTATTATTTGTTTTATATATATTATTTTTATTTATTTATTATTATTTTCATCCCCAAAACCAACCGTTTAGCTTGCAGAGAGGGGATACTTGAATCTAACAAAAATTAGCGCTTAAAAGCTTAATATTATTCAAACGAGTTCCTAAATCGAATATTTGTTTTCACAAACCTACATCCAACGATATTCCTCACAATGGGGTACTTAAAAAAAAATGAACATCTCCACTTTACATGTAGGGGAGCTGTCTTAAAAAAGTATTTTTTAAGTTACCACTTTGCTGATGTGACTGATATGTATATCCATGTCAAATAACAGCTTTCTAATTGTAAAGATCTCTGAGTTATCGTGCAGACGGATGGACGGACGGACATAGCGAAAGTATAAGGGTTCTTAGTTTACTTCGGAACCCTAAAAACGATAACGCAGATAGAAAAATGAATGGGACTGACGTAATATGTATGGGACTAATATAAGCCGAGCTAAATCACGTGATCAATTGTCATTGGCATCGTATTCAGAAACGATGCCTTTAAATATCGTTTTACTACTAAGAATTGCTTTGTCAATCCCCTGAAGATGCCGTAAAAAGCGAAACCAGTTGGCGATTTATTTTGTGAAATAGTACAAGTGCATTTGCAAAATTATAAATGGAGACTTATCCATTTGAAAATTACAAATGGATAAGATTCCATTTGCAATTTTATAAATGGAAAATTACAGTTTGATTCTTATTTAGTGCACGCGCAAAAAGTAATATTAATATAATTAAAATTATAAAATTTCCTACACAATTAATGAAAGCTAAATTGAAAAAAAAATAGTTTTTTCTCTTTCTTCCTTTTATTAATAGAAAGATAGGAAATAAAAACAAATATTATTAGGGCGAGCGCAGCGAGCCCTACACTAGGCCACGATCTATGCACTTTTGTGGTACATTTCATTGAAAAAGCATTGCATTTTTCAGGTTTAAGCTTCGACGTGGTAGTTTATATTCATATCTAGATTTGTTATTTACCATAAAAATACCAATTTATAAAAATAAAAAAATAGCAGGTATAATTTATATTAAAATCTTATTACTTCTAACACCATCTCTTATTAAATTAACGAGTTTAAATTGATAGAAGATACATTTTGTATTAGAATTTTTGAACTTATTAAGAGACTACTTCATGAATTGTTTCTTCATATTTGACTGCCCTGTCATCGTGCCCTCGTATAAAGGCGAGGTTCAAATATAAACTGCAATAGCTATAGGGCCATCAGTTTGATCAGTTTGGCATCGAAGGTGTATGATAAAATCATTGAAAGAAGAATGCAAGGGAATTTCGAAGTAATGTTGTGGGAGGCACAAGGAAAATTTAGGTCTAGAGCAGGGATGTTTGCGGGGAACATAGTAAATAGAGCGTTAGAGAGTTTCACAATATGCTAATTGAGAAATAATACAGATGTATTAATTGATTTATATTGTATTAAGATCAATTCCCAATTTAGCCCGAGGGTAAAAAGCTAAAAAAAGGTATATTCACGCCCGTGTCCCCGAAGAAGTAGGCAGAGGTACAACGTGTGCATCCACGGTTAGCCAAAGATACTTAAGTCTCACAATGTGATAGGTGGCCAGCCTATCGCCAGTAGGGCACTTTTCCAATCCCGGGCAAAGTTGTTTTTATCAGAAAACTGAAAAAACACATTTATCATTTGCCTGACTCTGGAATCGAACTCCGAGGGTTTCTCTGAGAGAAAAATTCGAAAAATGTATTCCCTGAGTGTCTACCGTCAATTCTTCGTGCCTGCGTTAAGTCCAATATTAAGTCCAAAAATGCTGAAGGTTTATTTAAATAAAACATTTTTTGATTTTGATTTCGTAAATCGACGTAAAACCAGGAACTTCCTGATTTTAGAAAAAAAAACAATTATTTCAGCGAAATGTTAAAAATGTGTTTTTTTTTTAAGATCAACCTTCAATTTTAATACCCATTTTTCCTTGAAAATACCAACAAACAAAAACCAAATATTCCTAGTCCAAAGCCTGACGACATAAAGTAGTAGATAACATTAAAGTAGCTATTCATAAATGAATTGTCGTCTCTGTGGTCTAGTGGTCCGGTGTTGAAGTTGACTACATGAGTCCCGGGTTCGATTCCTGGGTCGGGCAATTCAAAAATGTGATTTTGCAGTTTTCTGATAAAAACAACGTTACCCGGGATTGGAAAATGCCCGGTTGGAGATAAGCTTGCCACCTATCACATTGTGGGACCAAATATCTTCGGCTAATCGTTGTGGCACTTGTTGCACCTCTACCTATCCCTTCAGGGATACGGGCGTGAAGATACTTTTTTTCATAAATGAATTCGACGTTTAGCTACTTAGCTTTACGTTGCAGTCTAAGGATACAATAACTATTCTACTTGCAAATGTGTCTAGACCAAGGAACTTATATACGATAACTGGAATTACTACGAAGCAATATTTGAAAAATAAAAATGTACTTTATTTCGTTACTCATAAAGTTGACATTTGTTTCTTACTTAACAGAGGGGAAAACCGTTCTGAGCAAGACAACGACAAGAGTGGATGTTGTCCCTTTCTTGCAATTGCCAGTGTAAATAAAACTATCTGATGGTAGATTCTTATATATTTGGTAATCGTTAAGTCCCTTTATTCATACATGTCGATAAATACTATAGCATATAATGTAATTAACACATGGTTCAAAAATGTACTTATTTTAATTATTACGTAATTACTTATGCAATGCAAAAACTGTTTCTCAAATTAGTAGAATTACTTAGTAGTAATTTGCAAACTACGCATGGCCGCCCTTATATATGGCGACTGACTTTATTTTACTTTATTTAGTAGAAAGAGACACACTCCACCCATGTCGTGGTACTCTTCGGAACAATTTTAAAGCGCGTGTGAACATTCCGGGTAGATGTAACTTCCTCGGTCTAGACAGATACCGTTTACCATCACAAAAGCCATATCTTTATTTGCTATTTTATACATATTTTTTATTTATATAGCGAAAGCCTTTACTTGCTATGTTATGTACGTAAGGAAGCTCAAAAATGCTCTATCTCACCGTGAGACCTAATCGGTAAAAAACTAGATTTACTAAATTACCAATTATTGTGCAGCGCAAAGCAAAACAGCAAATAAATTCCACATTCTAAGCGAAACGTATGAACATAACGCTTAGAAGGGCCATGAAGTTGAAATCCAAAGAACAGCGGCAGTGGTTTTAACACCGCTGGAGATAATCGAACATTATGTTTAAGAAATAAATATATTTTAAGCTATTATACCTACCCCAAAGCAATTCCATTTACTATTTTGATTAAAAAGTAAATTTGAAACCCACTTTTCAATTGAAACATAATATGAAATATAACACTTAGAGGGGCCATGAAAAGAGGATTTTTTAAATCGCAATTGCTATCAAGCGGATCGCTCTAATATAAGAGTAACTATCGCCAAAAAATTAATGCGGGTTTGACATCGTTGTGGTGAGTATGTACTACGTAAAATCATAAGCATTAGCTGGACCGTCACCTAGCCTGGTCGAGACGTTACATAAGGCTACTACAGTGATCACGATAGTAGTGTAAAGTTTTTTATGAGCAGACTGGAAAGTGGTTGATTCTAAAAAAAGCGTCTTGGTTAAAGTAACCGCTAACCACCACCTTAATCTTGTTTTAAGGGTTACCATCATTAAAAAATACGGGTTTTAGATTTTTTCCGGGTGATAATTAAAAGAACTATTTTATAAAAAAATATTTTTAGGTGTATTTTTTTTTCTTGGCAGTGGTAACCTATAAAAGATCTTTATATTCAGAAGTAAATGTAAAAAAATATATTTTCATTTTCATTCATAAATAAAAATTCCAAGTCAAAGACAACTGTCAAGTCAGTCTCGGCAGGTCAGACAAAACTCTCGTGTTTATTCGCGCTGGCTAACCAAGACGAAATTTGTAAAAATACGGAAGCTTTACTCTGTATTCGATTTTGCTAATTACGGATTTCTAAATTTTTGTAATGCGAAAAATGGGGTACTTAACCCGTAAAATACAGTGCATTTGGACACATTAGTGTTGGTACACCTATAGATTAAAATATGATGGTGCGTTGCTTTCAATATAGTTTCGGGGTTCTAATGCCACATTGCCCACCAAAATAAAACACGATTGTGACAAGCACTGACACTATTGTTGCTGCAAATAGGTAAGGCGGTGGCGCTGTAAAGGCGATATCAGACGGTTCACTCGAACGATTATTCTCTCGAGTGAATGCTTGACATGGTAAAGTTGGAGTGGCACAGAAAAGAATGTTTATCTGCTCTTTTTCAGTATGTGGTCGACTGAAGTCTTATTCCTCTGTATTTTAGTTTATGGCTCCAAAAGCATTGATAATTTTTAAAGTTATCAAAAAAAGCAGCGTATTTTGATCCTTTCATTTAAACACTATTTTGCCGCAAGCCACAATATTGTACTTCACGTTCGTATGTTACATAATTCGCGTGCTACGACGCGGCATAATATGTAAGAAAATGTGTAAGTGTCTTAAACGCTTCGACTCGTTTGTCTCTTGATTACGTGAATTAGGCCCCTAATAAATCTAATCGTGATGTCTGTCTTGACCTTTTCTACGTACAAGTATATTATTCTACATGCGTATTAAATTTAATTTTTATATCGCTTGTTTCGTAGCTCCTTTGAAGATATTATATAGAATTGTGATCCACTAACGTACTCTGTATGTGAACCTTGAGTTTAGGTATGCTTCACTAAATACATGTACAATGTACATGCTGCAAATGTTATATTCAGTAGTAACCATTTTCATTGCAATGTATCTAGGTACTCTGAGATGTGCATAATATATTAACTATGATTGTGCTAGACTTTGTCTTAACCTCTTCAAATTGTGTTTTTTTAGTTTCTCTAACAACGTTTACTGAAATCTTTTTAATAGTAATATATATATATATATATATATATATATATATATATATATATATATATATATATATATATATATATATATATTACTTACTAGCAAAAAGCAGAGCTTTGTAAGGGCTCGCAAAGTTATACTATCTAGTAATATTGTTAGAAAAGTATTTTTATGAGAATTACATCTTTTAATTTATGGACTTTATTTAAAATTATCTAACCTAAAAACAGCGTATTTTCACCTAAACATTACATTCGCATCAAAGGCCCGCGTCGTCAGGCTTTGGACTAGGAATATTTGGTTTTTGTTTGTTGGTATTTTCAAGGAAAAATGGGTATTAAAATTGAAGGTTGATCTTAAAAAAAAAACACATTTTTAACATTTCGCTGAAATAAATGTTTTTTTTTCTAAAATCAGGAAGTTCCTGGTTCGATTCCAGAGTCAGGCAAATGATAAATGTGTTTTTATCAGAAAACTGAAAAAACACATTTATCATTTGCCTGACTCTGGAATCGAACTCCGAGGGTTTCTCTGAGAGAAAAATTCGAAAAATGTATTCCCTGAGTGTCTACCGTCAATTCTTCGTGCCTGCGTTAAGTCCAATATTAAGTCCAAAAATGCTGAAGGTTTATTTAAATAAAACATTTTTTGATTTTGATTTCGTAAATCGACGTAAAACCAGGAACTTCCTGATTTTAGAAGAAAAAACAATTATTTCAGCGAAATGTTAAAAATGTGTTTTTTTTTTTAAGATCAACCTTCAATTTTAATACCCATTTTTCCTTGAAAATACCAACAAACAAAAACCAAATATTCCTAGTCCAAAGCCTGACGACGCGGGCCTTTGATGCGAATGTAATGTTTAGGTGAAAATACGCTGTTTTTAGGTTAGATAATTTTAAATAAAGTCCATAAATTAAAAGATGTAATTCTCATAAAAATACTTTTCTAACAATATTACTAGATAGTATAACTTTGCGAGCCCTTACAAAGCTCTGCTTTTTGCTAGTAAGTAATATATATATATATATATATATATATATATATATATATATATATATATATATATATATATATATATTACTATTAAAAAGATTTCAGTAAACGTTGTTAGAGAAACTAAAAAAACACAATTTGAAGAGGTTAAGACAAAGTCTAGCACAATCATAGTTAATATATTATGCACATCTCAGAGTACCTAGATACATTGCAATGAAAATGGTTACTACTGAATATAACATTTGCAGCATGTACATTGTACATGTATTTAGTGAAGCATACCTAAACTCAAGGTTCACATACAGAGTACGTTAGTGGATCACAATTCTATATAATATCTTCAAAGGAGCTACGAAACAAGCGATATAAAAATTAAATTTAATACGCATGTAGAATAATATACTTGTACGTAGAAAAGGTCAAGACAGACATCACGATTAGATTTATTAGGGGCCTAATTCACGTAATCAAGAGACAAACGAGTCGAAGCGTTTAAGACACTTACACATTTTCTTACATATTATGCCGCGTCGTAGCACGCGAATTATGTAACATACGAACGTGAAGTACAATATTGTGGCTTGCGGCAAAATAGTGTTTAAATGAAAGGATCAAAATACGCTGCTTTTTTTGATAACTTTAAAAATTATCAATGCTTTTGGAGCCATAAACTAAAATACAGAGGAATAAGACTTCAGTCGACAACATACTGAAAAAGAGCAGATAAACATTCTTTTCTGTGCCACTCCAACTTTACCATGTCAAGCATTCACTCGAGAGAATAATCGTTCGAGTGAACCGTCTGATATCGCCTTTACAGCGCCACCGCCTTACCTATTTGCAGCAACAATAGTGTCAGTGCTTGTCACAATCGTGTTTTATTTTGGTGGGCAATGTGGCATTAGAACCCCGAAACTATATTGAAAGCAACGCACCATCATATTTTAATCTATAGGTGTACCAACACTAATGTGTCCAAATGCACTGTATTTTACGGGTTAAGTACCCCATTTTTCGCATTACAAAAATTTAGAAATCCGTAATTAGCAAAATCGAATACAGAGTAAAGCTTCCGTATTTTTACAAATTTCGTCTTGGTTAGCCAGCGCGAATAAACACGAGAGTTTTGTCTGACCTGCCGAGACTGACTTGACAGTTGTCTTTGACTTGGAATTTTTATTTATGAATGAAAATGAAAATATATTTTTTTACATTTACTTCTGAATATAAAGATCTTTTATAGGTTACCACTGCCAAGAAAAAAAAATACACCTAAAAATATTTTTTTATAAAATAGTTCTTTTAATTATCACCCGGAAAAAATCTAAAACCCGTATTTTTTAATGATGGTAACCCTTAAAACAAGATTAAGGTGGTGGTTAGCGGTTACTTTAACCAAGACGCTTTTTTTAGAATCAACCACTTTCCAGTCTGCTCATAAAAAACTTTACACTACTATCGTGATCACTGTAGTAGCCTTATGTAACGTCTCGACCAGGCTAGGTGACGGTCCAGCTAATGCTTATGATTTTACGTAGTACATACTCACCACAACGATGTCAAACCCGCATTAATTTTTTGGCGATAGTTACTCTTATATTAGAGCGATCCGCTTGATAGCAATTGCGATTTAAAAAATCCTCTTTTCATGGCCCCTCTAAGTGTTATATTTCATATTATGTTTCAATTGAAAAGTGGGTTTCAAATTTACTTTTTAATCAAAATAGTAAATGGAATTGCTTTGGGGTAGGTATAATAGCTTAAAATATATTTATTTCTTAAACATAATGTTCGATTATCTCCAGCGGTGTTAAAACCACTGCCGCTGTTCTTTGGATTTCAACTTCATGGCCCTTCTAAGCGTTATGTTCATACGTTTCGCTTAGAATGTGGAATTTATTTGCTGTTTTGCTTTGCGCTGCACAATAATTGGTAATTTAGTAAATCTAGTTTTTTACCGATTAGGTCTCACGGTGAGATAGAGCATTTTTGAGCTTCCTTACGTACATAACATAGCAAGTAAAGGCTTTCGCTATATAAATAAAAAATATGTATAAAATAGCAAATAAAGATATGGCTTTTGTGATGGTAAACGGTATCTGTCTAGACCGAGGAAGTTACATCTACCCGGAATGTTCACACGCGCTTTAAAATTGTTCCGAAGAGTACCACGACATGGGTGGAGTGTGTCTCTTTCTACTAAATAAAGTAAAATAAAGTCAGTCGCCATATATAAGGGCGGCCATGCGTAGTTTGCAAATTACTACTAAGTAATTCTACTAATTTGAGAAACAGTTTTTGCATTGCATAAGTAATTACGTAATAATTAAAATAAGTACATTTTAGAACCATGTGTTAATTACATTATATGCTATAGTATTTATCGACATGTATGAATAAAGGGACTTAACGATTACCAAATATATAAGAATCTACCATCAGATAGTTTTATTTACACTGGCAATTGCAAGAAAGGGACAACATCCACTCTTGTCGTTGTCTTGCTCAGAACGGTTTTCCCCTCTGTTAAGTAAGAAACAAATGTCAACTTTATGAGTAACGAAATAAAGTACATTTTTATTTTTCAAATATTGCTTCGTAGTAATTCCAGTTATCGTATATAAGTTCCTTGGTCTAGACACATTTGCAAGTAGAATAGTTATTGTATCCTTAGACTGCAACGTAAAGCTAAGTAGCTAAACGTCGAATTCATTTATGAAAAAAAGTATCTTCACGCCCGTATCCCTGAAGGGATAGGCAGAGGTGCAACAAGTGCCACAACGATTAGCCGAAGATATTTGGTCACACAATGTGATAGGTGGCAAGCTTATCTCCAACCGGGCATTTTCCAATCCCGGGTAACGTTGTTTTTACCAGAAAACTGCAAAATCACATTTTTGAATTGCCCGACCCAGGAATCGAGCCCGTGACTCACGTAGTCAACTTCAACACCGGACCACTAGACCACAGAGGCGACAATTCATTTATGAATAGCTACTTTAATGTTAGATATAAAAATTAACGCAAATACTAGTGAGAGTGATCCATATAATACTTTATTAATAGTTATTTATCACAACTTGATAAAAAATAAACGGAATTTGTTTCAAAATTTAACTAGTGCCAGATTAACCTTACATAAATAAAGCAATTGCTTAGGTCATCATGTCTTAGAGGCAGCAGAAACAACACCAAAAAATTTGTAAATCCTATAGGTTCAACGACTCTGCTGGCCATTCTTGAAAATATCCGCTGATTGAGGTTTTAAACTCAAAGACGTCAAGAATATACTTATACCTAAGCACTTAATTGAGTGAAAAGAGCTTTCAAAGGGCAATGAACATATTTTTTTAGCTTTATAATGTCATCTTCTAATTAAAAATCAATAGGTTGATAAATTTTGAAGTAATGTCGAAAATACTCTTTTTTTAACGTTAAAGATGGATTCTGAATAGATCAAACAATTTTAACCCAATTCACAAAATTCGACGCAGTTTTTCAAAAAGAATAGTATGTTGTGGTTTCATGACAACGGCAGTATTTAAATAGTTGTTACTTCTAAGAACTTGATTCGTTATGTTCCACCGGAAGGCATTCGACGCAATTTTCTAAGAACTAAAATATTGTAATAGCTTTAAAATCGATCGGTTGAAAACTCATAAAGTGATGATAAAAACACTTTTCTTATTTCTTTTTTTAACGATAAGGGGCCATCCGTAAATTACGTCACACGTTATGGGGGAGTGAGGGGGTCGACGAAGTGTGACATTGTGTGATAAGGGATAGGGAGGGGCTCCAACTTTTGTGACATCACATCTTTCAAAATATAATTAAATACCAAATTTAAAAAGCCACCTGTGTAGATAAAAAATAAACAAATGAGATCATTATTCCAATGTAAAATTGCAAAATATGTGACGTCACACTAGGTAGGGGGGTCTCACAAATGTCACCAGCTGTGACAAGGGGGAGGGAGGGTCAAAAAATCATGAAATTCGTTTGACGTAATTTATGAATGGCCCCTAACTTCTGAACGAATTAATCAACTTTCATCCGGTTTTCTGCTTTCAGGTTAATTTTTAAAAACCTAAAAATCAATCAATACATTAATGTGAAATTTCTCTTTAAAAATACATTGCTGAAAAGACTTTTTAAAACCGATCGGTCAAGACTGAACCCATTAAAAGTTAAGAGAAATTCACACACATCGTACACACGTAGTCACACAAGCATATACATAGACTTGACACCCACACATACAAACATACTAACATCAAAACGTTGAGATTTGATGAAATCTCGATATAAAATATATTAGTAACTTGCTTTAGTGGGAAGTTAAAAATTTGGTAGTACATGAAAGATAAATTTGTTTGAAAATATGCGCGTTTTAATTTGACCACACGTTGGTGGAGTCTCGTAATGATTTGTCAAAAATAAAGTATTTGTAACAACGAAGCTTTCAGGAAGCATGTACCAGTCCTTGTATGTAAATGTCAAACGCTTACAAACATATTATATCATGAAATAAAGCTTCGCCGTGTTGGTCCCGGCCTCCTTTGGAGAATAGGCCAACTGCCGTTCTGCCAGGCAGGTCGTAAAAGGCGACCGATTGGCTATCGAGTCACTACCATCGTGGCTACTAGGTGATAGAGTTCTGCATTGTCTCGCCCGGGTCTAGTACCACCGCCTTACCTATTCCTGCCGCAATAGCGTCAGTGGTTGTCGCTGTCGTGTTCCGGTTTGGAGGGTAAGGTAGCCGGTAAACTTATGCATGTAGCATTAGACCTCGCCACAAGATAGCAACCCACCATTAACATCTTTGGTATCTATAGGCGATGTTTGACTTTTTCCATCAGGAGACCCATCTGCTTGTTTGCGATCTTATGATATAAAAAAACGTGCTAATTAACACGTTTTTGAAGTGAATTCATCCATCGCTTGCATTTATACACAGAAATACAGAGTTATAATACTTACCGATGAAATAAAATCACTACAGAGATATTTCTTAAGTCTTTTTATTCGACAAAATAAAATATCATGATATGGTATATTTCTATTATTTCATTATATAATATGTCTGCAAGCGTTTGACATTTACATACAAGGACTGGTACATGCTTCCTGAGTCTGTGTTCCCCGACGAGTACAATCTGGGGATCTTAAAGAGAAGAGTGAACAGGTACCTTCTAGGGAAGAGCGTTACATCTTAGGCCTCATCTTAGCTTACTATCAGGCGAGATCGAGGCCAAGCGCTTACCTATCGATAATAAAATAAATACATTTGCTCATATGAGCCTCTACGTATAGATAAGTATTTAAGGGGACTCCCATACAACAAACGTGATTTTTTTTCGTTTCTTATAGATGATGCTGTGAATAACTTAATAGTACCTGTCTTTATATTGCTGAAGTACAGGTTTCATTAATAGATATGTTTAAATATTTTTAGTAAATTCTACACTTCGACTTATATTTATGGTCAAGTATTTCACTTTACCGGATTGGCTGTAAGAAATCTCATTTTTAAGAAAAAAGCTCACCTTTTGTACCTTTTTAAAAATATCGCTTGCTGTAATTTTTTTTGTTGTTCTGTTGTGTACAATAAAGTATTAAATAAAATAAATAAACAAATAAAATGATTGTATGGAACCCTTTGTGCGGTAATCCGACTAGCAATCTGTAGGTTTTTTAATTTCCTGAGCGTGATTTTAATTATTAATAAATGCAATGAGTATCCCATTCTTTATTTTTTTACGCATAACATTTTGACATAATTATGGTTTCCGATAAAAATGTCATAACAAACAATCACGAAATATTATAACAATCAAATTTTATGAACTCCATATTTCGTCGATAAGTGAAAAATATTGCCCTAACAATGTACAGTAATCGCCATAAATCCTAACCTTTGTTTCGTATCAAACTCATAAAAAATAATGTTTGCGACATTACATTGGTTCACAATTACCGTATCGTGGTTTGTGACATAAATTATTAAACTTTTTTTTAATCCTGTTCAATAATTTATTTTTTTCCATATCAATTCAAATTAAATCATAATTGACATAATACTCTCCTTTACACTTACGGCCGTAAAAATAGGTTACGATTTATTACTTTTTTTAATTATGTCATTTTTACGATAGTTGGCCTATTTTTCAAAGGAGCACAATGTTGGTCCAGGCTGCTTTGAAGAATACCGTTCTGCTAGGCATGTCGTAAAAGGCAACCGATTGGCTATGCGAGTCACTACCATCGTGGCTTATATGTAGTAGAATTCCACATTGTCTCGCCCGGGTCTGGTATCACCGCCTTACCTATTCCTGCCGCAAAAGCGTCAGTGTTTGTCACTGTCGTGTTCCACTTTAAAGAGTAAGCTAGCCAGTAAAATTATGTATGTGGCATTAGACCTCACAACAAGATAGCAATTCAACGTTAACATCTTTGGTGTTTATAGGCGATGGTTGACTATATCATCTGCTCGTTTGCTATCTTATAATATAAAAAATCATAAGATACCAAACAAGCAGATGGCTCTCTTGATTGAAAGAGAAACCATCTCCCATAGACACCCAAGATGTTAATAATGATTTGCTATGGTAGGGTTCCGCAACGTCTCGCCTGAGTATATGGTACCACCGCCTTACTTATTCCTGCCGCAATAACGTCAATGCTTGTGATTGTCGTGGTCTGATTCAGAACATAAGGTAGCCGGTAGATTTATCCATGTGGAATTGCCATCCCGCTATACGAATAGCAACGCACTATTAACATCTTTCATTTTTTATGCCAATAATTGATCTATTCTTCAAAAGGAGATTTGAACATGGCGAGAAATTAAGCTTATATATTAAACTATTACCAGGGTGGCACCATACACCTGGGCAAGACGTTGCGGAGTTCTACCCCTTCTATAGTGTCTCCTGTACTGTCTTCTATAGTGTTGGTCCCCTTGCGAAGTAAAAACACTAATCGAAATATTATTACGATTTGACAATTATCACTCCATATGATAAAAAAAGTTGTTCTAAGTAATTGAGATTTGTAATCTATTACTTTACACTACCATCTATTACACTACCATCATGGCTATTAGGTGCTAGAGTTCTGCATTGTCTTGCCTGGGTCTGGTACCACCGCCTTACCTATTCCTGCTGCAATAGGTCAGTGCTTGTCGCTGTCGTGTTCAGGTTTGGAGGTAAGGTAGTCGGTAAACTTATGCATGTGGCATTGCCATCACCATTAATAGGACAGCCATCCACTTGTTTGCTACCTTTTGATATAAAAAGACAACATCAAGCAACTTCTACTGAATTTAAAAAAAAATCAATAGAATTTTTTGCCCGACCCAAAGATCGGAGCCAGATATCATGAAGTTATCTGAATCACATTACCCACTAGATCAGAGTAATAAAATAAATAAATATATATTCCTAGCAAAAACTACTTAATAACTAGCTGGGTGACCGAGCTTTACTCCGAATATATTTTTCACCTGAAAACGGATTATCATAAAGATGCCACTTATCTATATCAATTTTAATAGTAAAAGACTCTCTAAATACAAAATTTCATCAAAATCATAAGAGCTGTTTTGAAGAAACCAGTGACATAAAAATAAACATTAACTACTCGCTTTAAATATAAGATTATAATAATAATAGAATCAGTGGATAAATTGTACGAATCGATTGAACCTAAAGTAATTTATTTATTTTATTTTATTTTATTAGGAAAACATGTACTGTAATTATATAACTTAAAAATATAACATTGTAATATAAAGACACACATTTACTAAGTTTTCGCAAAAAATATCTAATAACACTTGTATTAAATTTATTAGATACAGAAAAAAACAAACAAGAGTTTCCAGGTAAGTGAAATTAAGTTAAGAGGAGAGCGTAACAAAACAATTACTTTCAGAAAAAATAATGAATAAAAAATAATGAATAATATACAATAGTAAGCAGTTTATTTGTTTGTGACGTGGGCGTTACATGCAAACGTATTAAATAAACGCCCAAAACCAGAAATACAACTAGGTATCACAAAAAATATCGATGCTCATCACAAAAATGCATGACCAGATCCGGGCCCCATTGATTGCGTAGTCACTAACCACTTGGCCAAAGGGGTCAACAAAACTGACTTAAATATTTTTATCAAATTATCCTTTATATGACGAGTTAACTACCTTTAATTTACTGCCAGATCGTCATAATAATTTGATAAACAAATAAAACGTTACTTATTCTAATAAGAAGTAGCTTTTCCGTGTTAAATTCCTCTTAAGATCTTGAATCTTGATACATGATAAAAGCCGAATACAATTTAAATTATTTTCATCAAAGAATCACAGATAGGTTAATTTTCTAATTTAAGTTGGTTGTACTTAACGAAAACAGATTCTTCTGTTGAACGAGCACATCTTATTTTCTGATGGTTCAAGTTAAAGGCGGATATGATTACAAAAAGAAAAATAATTCGAAATTCTTGCTACTGACAATTATTGTTAACTCGAGCACAAATTTCTTACGTTTGCTCCTACTTTGGCCTGTAAAAAAAAAACGACAATCATCACCTCTATGGTAGCGAGAAGCCAGACGGTAGTTGCCAACCAAAAGTTTTGGAAATCCAAAGTGCACACCGCAACTTTTTTTTAAATTATTTATTATAAAAGAAACAGATCCGAATGAAATGATTTTTTAATAAGGATCCATTCTAAGTGGATTTGATAATATTGATAAGAAAATAAAGTGAATTCATAAAATTAATAAACCTATTTCGTGTTTACAGACATAAAATAATCAAATGACGGCCTTCAAAAATTTTTTTCAACCAGATTTTTAATAGTAATTAACCCTCTTCAAAGGCTTAAAGTTATACAGAATTTGAAGAATTAAGGTTTCTCTTTATAATCATATACTTTTTTATCAAATTAGTGTATGAATTTAATACTGAGTGTGATTGAAGTTGGTTGAGCCATACATTTTCTTTCAACCGATAATAATGCAAGCTCAAGCAACTTTAGGAAAGTTGGAATAAGTTCAAAGCTTTTGGAAGCCTATTATAGGAAGGAAAAAGAAGATAAAATCATTTTCATTCATTATCCATTGCGTAATTGAGTAACAAACATCCATCCAAACATCCAAACTTTCGCATTTATAATATTATAATATAATATAATATATAATATAATATAATATATAATATAGATAAAAATTTAATTTAAAATCGCTTTTTACTCTACACTTAATACCTCCAAACACTTTCAAAACTTCAAACTTACTTATTCCAACTTAGCTTAAACTTCGGGCTCCCAGAACGATTGGGGAGACTTCTTTCAGTAATGAAGGGTTAAACTTGGGTATGTCGAACTCTGTGTTCACATATGCAAATTCACTGGATCTTACAAGGTTTTCAAATTATTAATCACTTTTGTTGACTTGAGTTGTTTTAAGAATGTAGGAATTTTTAATTAAATATTACGTAATGATGGGATATATTTTGAGCTGCAGAATTTAAGATTGGAGTGTAAAATGTATGTATATTTTAATATCGTAAGATACCAAACAATCAGATCACCTCAATTCTCCTCCTCCTCCTCCCTTACGACCCATGGCGTTCATCAGCAGTGCGATTTAATCGTAACTTTTTAGTTCGTACCACCAAATTATGGAAGGAACTCCCTAAGTCTATATTTCCTGAAAAGTATAACATAGATCTTTTAAAAGGCGGATTAATGAATTTCTTAAGAGATGGCAGCGCATCTCGTCTCGTGCTGTGGATGTTAATGGGTATCGGTGACCGCTTCTCATCAGGTGACCCATTTGCTCGTCTGCCATTTCATTATATAAGAAAAATTGTATGTCATTCTTGATATTCTTCGGTGTCTACATCTTTCCACATTTGCATTGTATATCTGTTTTGTTAACCTTTCATCTGCCATGTTATCTGAATGTCCGAACAAAGCAATCCCACTTTTTCTCATTTTTATTACTACACAGATAATTAACTTCAGGCCTAACCTTTCCCTCATTTCAATATTTTGAGAAAACTTAGCTATGTGTATAGCCTGTTAGGTAAGTCGACCTAAACCTTGAACGGGGTGATAAGGTATCTGATTCTCATTCTAAATAAATAAATAAAATAGACAGTCTTTGCGTAACTATCTATTTAACTATGCGCGTTACTTGCGCAAATGTATTGGTGCGTATGAATTATGAACCTATTAGATAATTAGGTTAAAATTTAAGGGTATATTTTTTAAATTTATTTGGAATGAGAATCAGATACCCTATTATCCTCTTCAAGGTTTAGATCGACTTACCTAACAGGCTGTATATAATATGTATTTTGCAATGTTATATTTTAAAGTTATATAACTACTGTAACGTTTTTCTAATAAAATAAATAAATATTACGGACCTGGTCCGTGAGCCACATATTTTTCGCAGTGATGAAGTATTTGGGCCAACAAAAAGCAGGCGTGATACTTTCACTTTTGTTTTTTGTTGACCCAAAAGATTTCTATTGTTTTTTAAGAGTTATTAAACTATAAAATCGAAAAAAATCGTTTTTTACACATAATTTCCAACAACATTTATTATAAAAATTATAGTATTCAAATGCTTCCTAACAAAATCGCATCATAATAATTGTAGTATCTAAAAATAACTGACTTTAAACATAAACTATAGTCATATCTAAAAGCACTGCACTAATTTTAATGAAACTTTTAAGCTATTGCATAGCTTCAGTCGCGGGCCTTGAGCGTGGAGACCGAATCCAGAAATTCCGTAACGAAAAAAGCCTAACACACCCCACTCCAACCGGCACAGCGGTGATACTTTTTAGTTTTTCAATCTATCGATAAATACCAGAACTTTTAATGACTTTTTGAAATATCACGCTTGTCTCTTTAGTTCAACAACCCGCCTTTAGGTGGCATTGGTTGTATTGGAAAACTACCGTAATCAGCTGTTTGTGAGAAAGTATATAGGTGTATAGGTATTTATCATCTACGTACAACAGTGAATATCAGTACTCGTATAATTTGTGTACAAAGTGTTTTAAATATGAATAAACAAAGAAAAAAAAATACTGCATAAATAAAATAAATATATAATTGTAATTGCATAAGTTGATAAAAAATGCTATGCAATAGCTTTATCGCGGCAGTCTTCGAGTGCCACGCGTCTTTTTCTTTTGTTTTCTTTTTCTGGCTGTTCCCTAAGTTTGAATACACCTGATTTAAATCAAAAAGAATTACCTCGATATGACTTTCAATTCCCTAGAAATTTGTGGGCAAATATACAAACATACATACGAAATTTAGTACACGTACTTGGACGCCTAAATAGATCATATCATACTCAAATATTATCCAATTCCAACGACATTAAATACATACAGGTCAAACTGATAACTTCCGTTTTTTCGTCGGTTAATAAATGATTGCCTGTATCTGCAATCCGAAACTTTACAAAACAGTACTTATCTAGTTCTTTTTATGTTTTTAGACGCACTTTGCTGCATGTGTACATAGCTTAACAAGCTGCATTCCATTGCGAGATTGGATTCCATTGACCACCTCACTCCAGTTCAATTCGCTTTCACGCAACCAGCAAGCCAAACATTTAGTGAGGATTTATGTATTGAATTGTACTATAACTGGAGAATTGTACAAGGGAGATGTAATAGTTCGCATTACACAACAATTAATTATGCGAACTTAATATAGATAAATAATAAATACAAAACAATTAATAATGCGAACTATTTCGCATTACACAACAATTAAAATTGTTTTTGCCTATATATAAATTGTTTGCTGTTGCTGTGAGCTGTCCTCGCGACTTCGCTTACGTTACCCAAAAACATTACTTTCTTTTTTCTCAGTCAGGTAAAATAGTAGTCTATGCTACTCCTAGATAAAGTAGTTGTGAAAAAAAATTAAGGTCGGTTAAGTCGTTTTTGAGTTTATTTGTGACAACCACATAAAAATATAAAAAATACAAATATTTTCAAATTACTATATACAGGGTTACCTTTAAAAAACCAGCAACCTCGCAGGACTAGGCAGCTAACATCATATACAACAACATTTGTTCTACGACTTTTAATAATTTGTTGGATTTTACTTTCATACAAAAATTAATATGAATTAAATTTTTCGCTTGGACGTTTTGAACTCTACGTGCATCGCAAAAATTAGGTAGAAAAGTGTTACTATTATTAATACTAGCAGCGCATCCGAATTAAGAGTTAGAAATATCACGATAGGACAGTGAAAACTTAAAAAATAATTTTTATTTAATGCATTGAGTTATGTCAAAAGTCATAGAACAAATGTTGTTATTTGTAATATTAGGTATCTACTCCTGCGAGGTTGCTGGGGTTTTAGAGGTAACCCTGTACATATATAGAGTTGCAAAATTTCAGGTATTACAGTTTTGAAACCTCTTGCCCTAGTCTGGTACCACAGCCTTACTTACTTACTTACCTACACCTGCAGCATAGCATCATTGCTTGTCATTGTTCTTTTGTATAATTTGATTTATTCTAATACCCTACTTTTGGTCGGCCCCAACTTGGTAAAATGTGACCGCACCCATTTTGAATTTATACCGTATTTTACCAAATAATAGTGATTAATTTAGTTTTAATAAGCTTCGCAATTAACGGCCTTGGACATATTCCGTAAAATGAGACAGTTATATAGACATTTACTGCTGTCTTGTCAAAATTTTAGCATTTAGTGGTAACAGCGTTGGCATGACCTTTTAATAGTCAAAGGTCAGCCTTGAGTTTCGAAGGGTTAAAAGGCTGGTTCGAGAAAGAAAAGCGAACTCATACAGACGGGCTTGTGGACTGTCGTCATGGAGTTTATAGCTGACATTGATGCAATTTAAATCATCCACAACATGCCTTCAGCAATTTGTGTTGAACATTCATGCTTACAAAATGATAATGTCGTTTGTATAACGGCGAAACAATTGACTGCGACACAACATTCACTTGTCGAATAGCAATGAATAATACTCGTGATACATGTCATTTCACAATACAACTTAATTGCAACCCTAATAATAGGGGATGGGATGATGTGGCAAGGAAACAATAACATTGACATATATTCAATGAATATAACATATCTATGTGTTAAACACAGGTTTATTGGTAAGAGACTGCACGTGTTAATTGACGTGATAGTTAATGGACACAATTTTATAATGTTTTTGTAAGCGATTAATCATGTGCCTTTAGACAGTACACCTTACCTGGCTGGGAAGATCTTCCTTTTCTCCTTCCTTGTCCTTGTGTGACGTCATCAACCTCCACAGTTATGACGTTACCCTGACAAGAAGTTGGCCCGCTGGTTCCATCACTAATATCCTTCAGCGGCACCACAACTTTCCTTCAGTTTGTACAATCTTTTACGAATCAACCTTTTTTGTATTTAACATTATAAATATATAAATATAAATACTGATTTCCTTATGAAGCAACACTATAAGGCTACGTCCACACAGACAAGCGGCTTGCTTTACATCTAGAGCCTAGTGAACCACCTAGCGAGTAGCTTAGTAAAATGAACTTTTTAATATATTCGCAAACGGCCGCACTACGCGCTAGCTAGGCGCCAAGCGCGAAGGCGGCCGATTAATGTAGGATTTTAAAAAAATTAATCCACATTGTGAGTGACGCACACATCGGTAAAAATTGGCGATTTTGGCTTAAACCGGTTTATTTGGGTTCATGAAGCGCTCTTATTCTTATAAGCGCCGAACGAAATCTTTTATAAAAATTGGTTGAATGCATGTCGGGCCACGCGCAATGAGGGTCCCGAAGTTGCCACACACATCACAATAATGCGAACTAAGAAAAGAGCTTTTATAGTTTCATACTATGGACATTTAAGCAATTCAACGTCAATGACACCCGCACCATAGATTCACCGCCTATAAAAACATTCTAAGTACATATTATTATTAGGTCGAACATTACTCAAAAACTTGTAAAGCCTGCTAAGTCGTGATAGTTTTCCTTTAAACTTCATTATATTTACCACTACCATATTTTTTTTTTTATTATAAGATAGCAAACAAGCAGATAGGTCTCCTGATGGAAAGAGTCAACCATCGCCTATAGACACCAAAGATGTTAATGGTGCGTTGCTATCTTGTGGCGAGGTCTAATGCCACATGCATAAGCTTACCGGCTACCTTACCCTCCAAACCGGAACACGATAGCGACAAGCACTGACGCTATTGCGGCAGGAATAGGTAAGGCGGTGGTACCAGACCCGGGCGAGACAATGCAGAACTCTACCACCTAGTAGCCACGATGGTGGTGACTCGATAGCCAATCGGTCGCCTTTTACGACCTGCCTGGCAGAACGGCAGTTGGCCTATTCTACAAAGGAGGCCGGGACCAACACTCCCAAAACTAACCGTTTAGCCTGCAGAGGGGAGAGACACTTGATTCTAACAAAAATTAGCACTTAAAGCTTAATATTTTACAAACTAATCCCTTAATTATTTAATTAAACAAAAACATGGTGTTACAAACTTACAATATTTTTTCAAAACCCATACAATTACGTGAGAAAAACATTAACATCCCCACTTTACATGTACCATGAAAAAGAAAAATTTTAAGATTTTATGTTACCATTTTGTTGTCCTGACTAACATGTATATTCGTGTGAAATTACAACTTTCTGGTAATCCTGAGCAATCCTGAGCAGAATTTAGTAATTCAGAGATCCTGAGCAATCGTGCGGACGGACGGACGGACGGACATGCGAAACTATAAGGGATCCTAGTTTACTTCGGGACCCTAAAAACCACTAAAAACATATATTAACCGATATTTATATTTTACATTTTTTGTCTTCGGCACTTAGTGAAACTTCATTTGTAATTTTGGTAATACACCTGTACTGTTTCTCAAATCACTTTAAATTTAATATATATCATCTTCAGAGCTTCTAGAGTTTTACAAAGAGTCTCGTAACCCTAAAGATGCCGTAAAAGGCGAAACCGGCTGGTGATATTAATTAAATTTAAAGTGATTTGTGAGTCAATACAAGTGTCTTAACAAAATTACAAAAAAAAACGGTATTTTTAAACCGGTTTCAAGACCTACTCATGGAAAAATTACGCAAACTTATTAACATTTTAAAATATTATATTTTGCAGGCCAACTCAATGTAACTACTTGCAAGTTTGATCGCATGATCCAAAATCATTACTTTTTTCTGCTCTATTGGGTACAAAAACGCCCATGTGTTGCCCTACTAACACGTGAAAGTTTCATCAAAATCAGTCCAGACATTCAAGAGATTACCCAGAGGTACAAATAGAATAACAGACAGACAAACATTTTAAAACGGTTATTTGGGTATTAGTATTTTAAAATAATACATTGCACTTAAATAACTATCCCATATTTTATACACCACCGAGCATGTAATTTTTTTTTATATCATAGAAGAAAGAAAGAAAGAAAGAAAATATTTATTTGCAAGAATATTGGTGTTACAAGTTGTTAAAAATAAATTAAGATACCAACATATTCTACCAATATATTATGGTGTGCAAATAAAAAAAATATATATCATTATATAATATTACATTTAAAACTATAAATTGTATTGATTTTTTAGAATTACTACCGGATCGGAACGCGGCCACTCACTGAGAAGATCCGGCGGAAGAAACTCAGCGGGCTGGTCTCTTTTTCTCTATTTTATGTTCTTGTTATAAATATATTAGGATGATTCCATATTACAAAGTTATTTTTATAATTACAAGTTTCATATTTTGAGTAATTTTTTTTATAATTTACAAAATTTTACTACATTGAAATTTTTTTAAGGACAATTCAACAAATTTATATCCATTAACATTTAATTTTATCGGCTAAAAGTTCTTTAATATCATAATAAGTTTTATGTAACAGCAAATCAAACAACTTTTTGAGAAATTTATTTATAGGCAATAATTTAAGACTATCAGGAATATGATTGTATATAATAATAGACATACAATACACATTTTTTGTAAAAATATTTAATTTTTGATTAGGCACATATAATTTCTTACTATTCCTAAAATATGAGTTACTAGTGACTTCAGCATTTGTTTTAAATAACTTTTGGTGCTTTTTTACAGATACGCATACATCTAAAATATACAAACATGGTAAGGGAAGTACCTTAAGAGACCTGAAAAGTGGTTTACAGGAATGTAATTGATTAACACCACATATTGCTCGAATACATTTCTTTCGGACACTAAAACATAAGATCTAAACATAAGATAGCAAACAAGCAGATGGGTCTCCTGATGGAAGAGTCAACCATCGCCTATAGACACCAAAGGTGTTAATGGTGCGTTGCTATCTTGTGGCGAGGTCTAAGGTACATGCATAAGTTTACCGGCTACTTTACCCTCCAAACCGGAACACGACAGCAACAAGCACTGACGCTATTGCAGCAGGAATAAGCAAAGCGGTGGTATGAGACCCGGGCGAGACAATGCAGAACTCTACCACCTAGTAGCCACGATGTTAGTGACTCGCATAGCCAATTGGTCGCCTTTTACGACCTGTCTGGCAGAACGGCAGTTGGTATATTCTTCAAAGGAGCCCGGAATCAACACGGGGGAAGAAAATTGTTTAAAAAATTATAATTTTATATAATTAATAAACTTTGTACCTCTGTACAAAGTTGCTTTACGTATTAATATATATACCTTTCTCACCTGTCGCTACAGTTAAAAATGACATAAATTGCCATTATTAACATGACATTACTCCCGTTCTTTGTAAATGAAACTACGTGACCGTTAAACACACGCTGTATATGACATTCAACAAATTTCACACCATAAATAATTTCATTCATAACACGTTAAATTCGAGAATTGCGATCGAAAATACGTGTTAGTGACGCGGATATATTTTACGGGAATGTCGTATTGAAAAATGACGCTTCAACCGCCTACGCCCGACTTGCTAACGTTACCTGTTAGCGACATTTGATTGATCAGGGTTGGGGGGAAATTTTTCTTCGAGCTCTATATTTCAGGATAAAATGGCATTTACTTAGATTTGGGATAAATAATTGTGATACAAAATAAAAATGTTACAAGCCTTAGTAATCTATATATATAAAAATCAATTGCTGTTCGTTAGTCTCGCTAAAACTCGAGAAAGGCTGAACCGATTTGGCTAATTTTGGTTTTGAATTAATTGTTAAAGTCCAGGGAAGGTTTAAAAATATCACGTCCGTGAGAGGTGTCTATGTGTGCTATGCTCGAATATCACTTGTATGAAACATTGACTTCTGTGAGTCTCTAGTGTTCTGTGCTACTAAACCATGAACTGCAGACGTCAGAGCTGAATGAAACGCGTTAGCGCCATTGAGGTTACGACCTTTAGTTTTCGAATATATATATAATACTCTTATACGCTGCAGCGCTGCTTAATTTTGACTTTAGTTGAACGATTTATTATTACTTTAGCGCTCCAGCGAGTGTAAACGAAATGGGACACTTCTTAGCATAGCTCTCTAGTACGTAGCACATTAAACTCATTATAAAAGATTGTAGATATTATTCTAGATATACGAGCCGAATTGAGAACCTACTCCGTTTTTTCGTCGGTTGAAAATTATATTAATTGAAGAATTAATCTTTTCCCCGTATTGGTCCCGGGTGCCTTTGAAGAATAGGCCAACTGCCGTTCTGCCGGGCAGGTCGTAAAAGGCGACCGATTAGCTATTCGAGTCACTACCATCGTGGCTACTAGGTGGTAGAGTTCTGCATTGTGCGCCGGGGTCTGTACCACCGCCTTACCTATTCCTGCCGCAATAGCGTTAAAGCTTGTCACTGTCGTGTTCCGGTTTAAAGGGTAAGATAGCCGGTGAACTTATGCATGTGGCATTAGACCTCCCCACAAGATAGCGACGCACCATTAACACCTTTGGTGTCTATTGGCGATGGGTGACTGTTTCCATCAGGAGACCCATCTGCCTGTTTTGCTATCTTACGATATATAAAAAAATATATATTATAAAGATAATTTAGCTATAATCCGTTTGCGTAAGTATGGCAATACCGAACATTGACACGAGTGCATTGACGCAGGAGTTTATAAGTTATTGCTGTTGGGCTCCGCTCGAGCGTCATTACGTCTCAGTGAGTGCGTTCGTTCGTGTTTGGAAGCCTCTCTTGGTGTTTTAACTATTGTTTGTTAAGTTTATTCGATTATTTGTCATCTACACATTTTGTTATTGTTTTCCATTTTTTAATTGTCATCTACACATTTTTTTATGTGGCGTGGAGTAAGCGACTGATATAATATTACTGACCACTTTTTCCCCGTGTAGGTTCCGAGCTCATTAGAAGAATAGACCAACTAATGTTCTGCCAGGCAGGTCGTAAAAGGCGAACGATACGTGTCACTATCATCGTGACTACAAGGTAGACTCCTACAACGTCTCGCCCAGGTATGTGGTACCTACGTTTGACCTATTCCTGCTGCAATAACGTCAGTTCTTGTCATTGTCGTGTTTTATTTTGGTGGGCAATGTGGCATTAGAACCTTTAAACTATATGGATAGCTTAGAGACTGTCTGCTGTGCGGTATAAGGTCATGCGTTGTCGTGCAAGAGCTACAAGAGCTCGAGTTGGAAGTTCTCCGTCATCTGCCGCACTCACCAGATCTTGCGCCTACAGACTTTTTCCAGTATTTGGATAACTTCTTGGTGGAAAAAAATTCAATATCCAAGAGGCAGTACAAAATGCCTTTGAAGAATTTGTTGCCTCCCGTGCAGCTGATTTGTTCACGAAGGGCATCAATAAGGTACCAATGCCTTTCCAGTAATCGCCTCTGTGGTCTAGTGGTCCAGCGTTGGCGTTGACCACATGAGGTCCGGGTTCGATTACCGGGTCGGGCACATAAAAAATTGTTTTTTCAGTTTTCTGATAAACAAAAAGTTGCCCGGGATTGGAAAGTGCTCGGTGGGCGATAGGCTTGCCACCTATATCACATTTGTAGGACCAAGTATCTTCGGCTAACTGTGGGTGCACTTGTTGTACCTCTGACTTCCTCTTCGTGGATACGGGCGTGAAGATACCAATGCGTTTGCAAAAATGCATTGATTGCGTGGGTGGACTTTGATTAATAGAAATAAAAAATATAGAAAAAAATACGCTTCATTTATTTCACGATATAAAAACGACAATTTCGGTAATGACCTATTATTATCAAGACAGATAATGTTCAATACGGCATTGAAAGTTTCTTCTAAACAAACATTGGCGTCATTTGAAAGTTATAAAATGAGGAAGAAAAGCCTGAAATGTCGCTACAAACTCTGCCTTTGATATAACTTGAAAATAATTATGGCCTGACGAAACCATAATGCCGGCAATTTGCGTAACTTGAGATTTTTAATTAGTAAACAAAGAAACCGACGGATGAACGTGAAACATAATAACTGGAAGCGTATAAAATTGCTTTTACAAAAGCTTTATTTTGCGGTAATATATGATTCGGAGATGTAATTAATGTAATTTATTTAGCATTAAACCTTCTGATTCTGACGCGGAATGCCAACTACTCAAAATGTTAATACGACGCAAAACACCAACTTCGCGAAATGTCAATTTCACAAAACGGCAACTTCTCATAATGACAATTTTGCAGCAAACTTTCGCATTTACAATATTAGTATAAATTATTCACCAAATTTTTTTTTTTTTTTGTTGTAATTTTAGATTTCATAGATTTTTTTTCGTATTTATATATTTGACTATGTTGACTAATACCTACTTACTACAAAAATAATAATTGATGATATTATTTTTATAATTGTTAGTGGCTACTTTTTTGTGTGTTGGTAAATTTTGATTTAAAGTATGTGTTTCACCAAAATTAGATTATTCTCTTTTTTTTGTTGACCATATATTTTTTCGTTAGTCATATTATGTGAATGTTTATTATACAGACTGACTTTAAAATTATCTTTTTATTACCCATTACATTAAACTGAATAGCAAAACTTCAAACATATTTTTTTAAATTAGACATTTTGCGAATTAGTTATTTTGCGAAGTTGACATTCTGCGAAGTTGACGTTTCGAGAAGTTGTCAATATGAGAATTTGGCGTTTTGCGAAGTTGGCATTTCGCGAAGTTGGCGTTTTGCGTCGTGTTGACATTTTGAGAAATTTAGCATTCCACGTCAGAACCAACCTTCTATTTTTTATTTATACCATAGATAATGGGATATAGGTAGATATCATCACGCCCGATCCTCTTGTGGGGTAGGTAGAGTAACAGTACACACCATCCGCCAGAAACCGAGCTGCTACTGAGATTTTAGATTTTCGAGAAAAATCTCGAAATCGAAATCGAAAATATATATAAAGACACAAAGTTATAGATAACTCCTAAAGTATTTAGAATAGCACCAGCTGATTAGTTAACATCTTTGGTGTCTATATGCGATTTTTGTCTCTAGTGGGCGTTGATATATATGTGGCGAAATGACAACACCAAATCTACTAGCTATCTTACCCTCCAAGCCGTAACATGTCAAGGACAAGCATTGACACTGTAGGTGCAAGAATATGTAAAGCGGTGGTACCATATACCCGAGTAAGACGTTCCTGAATTCTACCGCCTTGTAGTCAATATGATAGTAATACTTTTAGATAATTACTAGCTGCAGCGTGCAGCCCGCTGCATTATAAAAGTTATTGGCAAATCCCGCGGGACTACTTAATTTTTCCGGGATAAAAAGTAGCCTATGTGCTATTCCAGGTCACCCTCTACCTGTGTGCCAAATTTCATTCAAATCCATTCAGTAGTTTTTGCGTGATTGAGTAACAAACATCCATCCAAACATCCATCCATACATCCAAACTTTCGAATTTATAATATTAAATAATATAGAAATATAGATAATATAAATTCGCTTTTTATGAACTGCCTGGCAGATTGGTAGATAGTCAAAGGATTCCCTGACTAACACAAGTTAACAAATAATATACTATAAGGTGAATAGGTAGCATATAACATATACGCCATTTCCAGTACACCTAAATCCTCATTCATAAGATTCTCCAAGTCAAATCCATTTCCCTAATGGAGATTTTATATCCGTACAATTATGTGGTGATAGATGTTGCCATTTGTAAATTATCAAATGCCCCTGCAATGCTGTCTTACGTAATTACGTTATTATTTAAATGGCAATCATTTCTGGGGTGTTTAATCAATCTGTCACCCTTATTGTAACGTGACAAGCGATTATTAGTTCAAATAAACGAGTCATTTGTACGTTTTGAATTTGTTCATTCATACCATAATCCATTTACTTTTATAAATTGGCTCATTTTTCGGAATTCCATAACAGTTGAAAGATATTTTTTGTAGATTTATAGCCACGTATTAGATAAATAACGCATAGTAACGATATTTAATAAACTACTGTTATAAAACTAATTGGAACAGATTCAATATAGTGTTGGGTATATTTATGTGTAATATGAATAATATTGTAAATAGTGCTTGAATGTAATATTAATATTCGTTTATAGCATTTATCTCGCATAATAGATATTAGAATTTATTGTTATCAAAATACTGCACTGCAGTGGCGCCACTTCCGCTACATCGTGGAATCCTAGTAAACAATTTTATATCAAATTATTAACTTGGAAGTGCTAAGCGGGCTAAGTCATCTTTTAAAATACTTGACATGGTTCTGAGTGCAATCTTTTTCCCCCGAGGTAAAATTTCCTTTCGGATAAGATTTCTCCGAATTCTTTCCCTTACTGCTTTGATCGCCTTTTCCGAATGAACACTACGCGGACGGCCAGATTTTTTTGTGTCACAAATAGAGTAGATTTCATTATACCTATCAATAGCCCGGTACACAAACATTCGACTCATACCAAGCGTATGAAGAGTTATAAAAATTGTGTTTGGCTCTATACCTACATTGTGTCTTTTTTATATAAGCAAACGAGTAGGAGGTGCACCTGATGGTAAGTGATCACCGCTCTGGTGTAGTGTTAAATTGTCTTAATTACTAATTTAACGGTTGCATTTAGTATCTAACTGTAACATCAAAATGTTGACGCATAGATTTAGGTTATGATAAATTATAAATATATGTGTGACAGTTTAAGAACACTTTGTACTTGATCACTATGGATATTATTTAAATATAAAGTTGGTCGTAAGTCTTTTTTGCCGCAATAGCGTCAGTGCTTGTCATTGGCGTGTTCCAGTTTGGAGTGTAAGGTAGCTGGTAAACTTATGCATATGGCATTAGACCTCGCTAGAAGATAGCAACGCACCATTATCACCTTTGGTGTCTATAGGCGACGGTTGATTCTTCCCATCAGAAGACCCATCTGCTTGTTTGCTATCTTATGATATAAAAAAAACTTCCCTCTTTCTTTCTTTCCCTTATCTGTCAAACATACTACCACCACATGGTATCACTGCCTGTTGACCACCATGACATACACCACACTGCCATCCATGAACATTTGCGATACCAGGGGCTTTGCAGTTGCGTTGCCGAACTTTTAAAAATAACCTCTTTTCTTGAATAACCCCAAGTCGCATCCGTTCGGAAAAACTCCTGCCTGTAATTGATTCCTCAAAAGAGTAGTGCGTGGCAAAAAGTGCCGGAAGAACCGCATGGTTGTGAATGGTCAGGCATTGAGATGGTGAGTGTAGAACTTCAACTTTTAACGCGATGTCTGATGCTAAAATTCAGCAGCAGGAATTAATCCAAACAACTTGTCGGAACACTATCCATGATATATGCAATAAAAGATGCAGAGCGATCTTACATATCTGCGTAATTCCGAAAATTCAAGCCGTTTCGAAATAGCCTGATTGTCAACGATTCAAACCGCTCTACGCTGAATGCGACCAAGTGGAATAAGCTGGTACTCGGAACTTTTTTTAATGTTATTAATTATATTCCCCGTGTTGATTCCGGGCTCCTTTGAAGAATAGACCAACTGCCGTTCTACCAGGCAGGTCGTAAAAGCCGGCCGATTGGCTATGCAAGTCACTACTATCGTGGCTACTAGGTGGTAGAGTTCTGCATTGTCTCGCCAGGGTCTGGTACCACCGCCTTACCTTTTCCTGCCGCAATAGCGTCAGTGCTCGTCGCTGTCATGTTTCGGTTTGGAGGGTAAGGTAGCCGGTAAACTTAAGATAACATTAACATCTTTGGTGTCTATAGAGCGATGGTTGTCTCTTTCCACCAGGAGATCCATCTGCTTGTTTGCTATCTTATGATATAAAAAAACACTTCACAAATTAGGAATTGGTCGACGTCGCCAATGAACAAAAATGGGATACCTGGGCTGGAACTAGCCCAGGTATTCCATTCGTGTGTTGCCTATCCTGAGACATAAGATGTTAAGTCTCGGTGCCAGTTATTACACTGCCTGCTTGCTCTTCTCTCCGAAACACACCAAAGCTGTTTCACGGGAGAAATAAGCAAGATAGTGGTACCCATGCAGCCGGGAGTGCGGCACAGCGCATCCCTCCTTACCGGTAAAATACTTATATATAGCTATAGCTCAAAGATGAAAACTCTGTATGAAGCCGAATTCGTACCTTATAAATTTAAAGGCGATGGGCCGGCACACCGAGATTATTGGAAGCTAGTTCAACCTCACCTTCCAATTTAGCGCGAAATTGAACATTATTCGATATGTAAACTCCCATAATTACGACACTAGCTAAGGCTGTCAGGAGAGTATCCTCAAATCGAGGTGATACGACAAAGGATATATTGTTTGCGATGAACTCGCAAAGCTGTCATCTTGAGATTAAAAGTGACCAAGTTGTGGCGACCCTATTCCGAGACAACAGTAGGTCGATTGACGACTTCAGACAGAAGCTTGTCCCGGCACTCTTTGACATTTTCCCGAGAAATACCGCTACGACCGGAGTATGTAGCATTACCAGTACTATCATCTGCAAAGCAATGTTTATTACTAATTTGCAACACATCATTAATATTCAGAAGAATAAGTGTTGGTGATAGTACGCAGCCTTGGGCAACACCAGCATTAACAAGTTTAAGTTCGGAGCATGCACCATCGACTACAACCTTGATGATCCGATCAACCAAAACACTAGTTATCCATTTGCATTATATCTCGCGAAGCACGTAGGAAGGCAGCTTCGTAAGAAGAGCTTTGTGCCATACCTGATCAAAGGACTTCGCTATATCCAAACTAACTGCCAGTGCCTCCACATTAAACTCAACTGCTTCCGCCCACCGGTGCATCAAGTACGCAGATCACCAGCTGCAGCGTAGCCGCTTCCACCACAGAAACCATACTGACGGTTACTAATCACTCCATCCATAAGAAACTCGTGCTCTTCTTCATACTTCAGGATCTGACAGTTGATGATGGTTTCCATAATTTTGAAGAACAAGGAGGTTATGGCTATGGGACGGTAGTTAGACGGATTATGGCTATCCTCCATATTTTTTATTTTGGTACCACGCCGAGTGAACAGGAGTGCCGAAACAGGCATGTTAATACTGGCGCTAACCATGGAGCACTCTCTTTAAGCACAATTAGAGGGATGTTATCCGACCCCAAGGACTTGTGGACATCCAAAAAAAATAGTGCTTTATAGGTAAGTTGTGTGATGTAATCACAGCGTTTCGGTTCTCTTTATCACCTCACTCCATTTAAATATCGCGAAATATTTTAAAATGTATTGGTGCGAAAATGAGAAAACACAATGAGCAACATATTCATCCGAGATGAGCAATCATATTAAAATGACGGATTTCAAATTCAAATGTAATTTTGTTTATTTTAATTGTAACAGCACTTATGGCCAGACTATATATAGACATTCATTTTCAAAAAAAAGACTGTGACGTATAAAATATACTAAAGTTACTTTAAAAAGCGAAGCTTGTTGATTAATTTAACAATAAAGTAAACTAAAATAAAAGAACAAGATCAATATTTACTACATTTTCCTTTAAATATTTACTTCGCTAATTGTTGGCGATGAAAATCCTCTATATAAACCCCTAAGGGGATTTATAAAATAAATGGCTATGTTTGCGTTAATGTTCAACAATCTCCTTGCCAAATTTTATCCAAATTACTTTTACCCGTGAAAGCGTAACAAACAGATATACTTTCATATTTATAACATTAAAAAGTGGTAGTGCCATGCTTAGCTGAATGGGTCGGCACGACCGGGGCGATACCACTACCTCACTTAAAACCAACGTAAAGTAACAGCTTTGCTGTTGCGTTTCGTTTGGTCTGTGAGGTTCCCGGAGGGCCTTTCCCCCCTCCCTCTAACACTATGAAAGCGCAATTTAAAGGTAGTAGTTTACCCCAAGGGGGTACCACTAGCATAAGCGGTGGAGAATCCCCCTCTGGACATCCATGTTCAGGGGTTTGTAATCAGCCTAATCACTGATGCCCAGGCTGCCCTGCGTACTCTGGGGGGGGGGGGGCACAATTGCGCTCTCAAACTTCGCTGCTCGGGGCAAATCGAACAGAAATTGAAAGGCACCCCCTACCACACTCAACGTGGACTATACTAATATTAGGGGTCTTCACTCAAACCTAAATGCCGTCCACTACCACCTTGAGACGGCTAAGCCGGCTCTGTTCTTTTTAACTGAGTCGCAGATATCTTCTCCGGCTGATACCTCATATCTCTCCTACCCGGGGTACAAATTCGAGCATTCATTTGTACCCCGGGCGGGAGTTTGTGCTTATGTCAAAGAGGATATCTGCTCTCGACGTCTCAGCAGCTTTGAAGGCTATAGGGATCCATCCATCCTCTGGCTGCGTGTAGACTGTGACGACCACCCTCGCATCTATGCGTGCCTCTACAGGTCCCATAGCGGAAATGCTGAAGTCGACAGGCTCGTTGAGCACCTTCAAACGGCTATAGATTCCTTGTTGCAACAGACCCCCTCCGCTGAGATCGTAATCTTAGGTGATTTTAATGCCCACCACGCCGAATGGCTGTGTTCACGCACTACCGATCATGCGGGGAGGCCTGTTCACGATTTCGCCTTGGCATATGGTCTAACACAATTAGTAACCACGCCTACGCGAGTTCCCGATGTGGACGATCATACGCCTTCACTGCTGGACCTTCTGCTGACCATCCATCCGGAAAATTATCAGGCATCTGTGGACGTCCCTCTTGGTACGTCGGACCACTGCCTGATCCGGAGTAAAGTGCCGGTTACGCGCCTATCACGGCCTCCTTTTGCAGGCTGTCGTCGCGTTTGGCACTATAGGTCAGCAGATTGGGACGGGATGCGGTCTTTTTTGCGTCCTACCCATGATGGTGCATGTGCTTCTCGCTGCATGATCCGAGTGTCATCACTGACTCTATCGCTGATGTGGTGCTGCAGGGCATGGAACTTTTCATTCCATTTTCTGCGGTACCAGTTGGTGGTAAGTCTCAGCCTTGGTTTGGTCGCTCCTACAAAACGGCTTCACGCCAAAAGCAGGAATGCTACTGGGCTTGGGCTGCAGTGTCGACATCTCGTGATGAAAAAACCAGCGCGTTACGTAAGGAGTACAATACCGCTTCGAGGTTCTTCAAAAGAGCTATCGCCAAGGCAAAAAAATCTGAACACATTGGCAGAATTGGCGAGAAATTAGTTCGCCTTCCTTCGGGAACTCGTGCGTTCTGGTCTCTCTCCAAGGCTGTCTTGGGGAATTTCTCACAGCCCTCTCTTCCACCCTTACACGGAGATGATGACTCTCTGGCCCATACCGCAAGGGAGAAAGCCGATCTTTTGGGCTCGATTTTTTGCGGCCAACTCGACTCTGGACGACCAAGGAAATGCACCGCCTACCATCTCGCAGTGCTATAGTTTTATGACGGAATTAAATTATTGCAGTCTTCCGTACGTAAAGCACTTTTTCCTTGGACGTCCATAAGTCGAGTGGACCGGATGGCATCCCTCCGATTGTACTTAAATCATGTGCTCCAGAGCTGGCGCCAGTACTAACACGCCTATTCCGGCTCTCCTACTCACTCGGCGTAGTACCGATTTCATGGAAGACAGTTTAAGTGCATCCCATCCCTAAAAAGGAGATCGCTCTAATCCGTCTAACTATCGGCCGATAGCCATAACCTCCTTGTTCTCCAAAATTATGGAGACAATCATCAACTTGCAGCTCCTCAAGTATTTAGAAAGCACCAGCTGATTAGCGACCGCCAGTACGGTTCCCGTCGCGGCCGCTCACCTGGTGATCTTCTAGTATACTTAACACATCGGTGGGTTGAGTCCAAGGGGGAGGTATTGGCAGTTAGTTTAGACATAGCGAAGGCCTTTGATAGGGTATGGCACAAAGCGCATCTGGCGAAGCTGCCTTCCTATGGGCTTCCCGAGAAATTATGCAAGTGGATCACCAGTTTTTTGGCTGATCGGAGCATCAAGGTCGTAGTTGACGGTGCGTGCTCTGACCTTAAATCTATCAATACTGGTGTTCCACAAGGCTGCGTGCTATCGCCGACACTGTTCCTTCTGCATATCAATGACATGATGCGAATTCGCAACATACATTGCTATGCAGATGACAGTACTGGTGATGCTACATACTCCGGCCGAAGCGGTATTTCTCGGGAACACGTCGAAGAGAGCCGAAACAAGCTTGTGTCCGAAGTTGAGAATCGACTAACCGATGTCTCGGAATGGGGTCGTCAAAACCTGGTCACTTTTAACCCCAACAAGACACAGCTTTGCGTGTTTTCCGCTAAAAAGACAACCTTTGTCGTGTTACCTCGATTTGGGGATACTCTCCTGACAGCCTCAGCTAGTATCGGGATTCTGGGAGTCGACATATCGAATTACGTTCAGTTTCGCGGTCATTTGGAAGGTAAGGCTAAACTAGCCTCCAAAAAGCTCGGTGTGCTCAGCAGAGCGAGACGGTACTTCTTGCCGGCCCGTCGCCTTCAACTTTATAAGGCTCAAATTCGACCCCACATGGAGTACTGTTCTCATCTCTGGGCCGGAGCTCCTCAGTACCAGCTCCTTCCTCTTGATCGCATTCAGCGTAGAGCGGTTCGAATCGTTGACGACCTGGCTATTTCGAAACGGCTCGAATATTTGGCATTGCGCAAAGATGTTGGTTCACTCTGTGTCTTCTATCGTATCTTTCACGGGGAGTGTTCCGACGAGTTATTTGGATTAATTCCTGCCACCGAATTCCATCATCGGACATCGCGTCAAAATTTGAAATTCCATCCTCACCATCTCGATGTCTGGAAATCCACAACTGTGCGTTTCTCTCGACACTTTTTGCCTCGCACTACTTCGTTGTGGAACCAATTACCGGCAGGGGTGTTTCCAAACGGATACGACTTGGGGGCCTTCAAGAAAAGAGCTTACTCATTCTTAAAAGGCCAGCAACGCAACTGCAAGACCTCTGGTATTGTAGATGTCCATGGGCGGCGGTGATCACTTACCATCAGGTGCACCTCCTGCTCGTTTGCCCCCTCTTCTATAAAAAAAAGGCCGTAAAAGGCGACCGATTGGCTATACGAGTCACTAATATCGTGGCTACTAGGTGGTAGAGTTCTGCATTGTCTCGCCCGAGTCTGGTACCACCACCTTACCTGTTCCTGCTGCAATAGCGTCATTGCTTGACACTGTCGTGTTCCGATTGGGAGGGTAAGATAGCCGGTAAACTTATGCATGTGGCATAAGACCTCGCCACAAGATAGCAACGCACTATTAACGTCTTTGGTGTCTATAGGTGATGGTTGACTCTTTCCATCAGGAGACCCATCTGCTTGTTTGCTATCTTGTACTATAAAAAAATCATCCAAATCTATTTAGTAGTTTTTGAGGGATTGAGTAACAAACATCCAAACACCCACTTTTGTATTTATGATATTAATATAGATATAGATTAAACACTTATTCTGCTTCACAATTCACACACTTATAATAATCACACATATTATATAATTGTTATTAATTGAACAACTACTAGTCAAGAATATTTAAAATTATAAACATTCACCCGTAATTTATATTAATGGAATATTGACTTTATAAACATAAACCCCTGTACTGTTTCACAAATGTATTTGCATCACAATTACTGTCCAACTTTAAAGCTAACCACTAAAATAGCATTTTAGTTGTAGTCTGTTGTGTGTACAATAATAATGTTTTAAAAATTAACATAATTTAAATTAAATCTGATGATGCTTTAATAGGTGAAACTGGTTAGCGTTAAAGTTAATGATAAGATCATGATATAAATATATTTGTGAAACAGTACAAAAGTTCATGTTTAGAAAATCAATATGGTGAATTTTCATCAAGTTCTGAGGATAGAAAGTATAAATTACGAGTATAATGAAACATTCATATCAATTAGAAGTCTGCTTTGTGTCAGTCATCTGGTTTAACGGAGCTCGACCAAACAATAATTCATAGCGTTGAAGCAACATAGCTCAGCAAAACGTTTCATGTGTCATACGCCGAGCACAATGCTATAAACTTCGAATAGTTTAACTGGTATCATGCTATTAATACCCGACGTAAAGGTAACGATACGATTTTCTAATAAAATTGTAATTTATACATGCGAAATTTACGTGTTAATAAATTCTTGATACTGTAAACGCTGTACAGGTTTAGATGGAACTAGCTAACCCTCGCAGATTCACCCAAGAATAGAGTAACATATCATCAAAATAATTTCTCATACAAACTTTCTTCCAATATTTCAGCCCTTGAGGGGTAGATATTTAAATATGTGGCCTGTATTTGACCCCGTATCTTAAACAATTTTCATGCTAAATTTCATCAAAATTGGTTCTATGATTAAGCAGTGTAGTGTTGTACTGGTTCATAATTCAGGCACTATACATTTCTTAGTTAACAGCCATTTAGTTATGCATATTAAAAATTATAAAAATCCACCTATTGTTACATTTTTATTAAGAAAAAATAATAGGACATATAAATCAATTAAAAATCTACTTTGTGTCTCTCATAATGGAGCCCAAACAAACAGTAGTTCATAGCATTGAAGGAACAAAGCTAAACAAAACATTTCATACTAGTTGACACGGCGGCATATTCGTAAATAGCCGACGCTTTAGGCGTTCGGTAAATTTCAGCTGCCGATGCCGCTCGGGGGCTTGTTTTATAACCGACATGTGACGACTCGTTTGTTATTTATTACATAACTAGCGACCTGCCCGCGGTTTCACCCGCGTATCTTTTGTTCCTGTGAGAATATCGGAAAGATTTATACATTAAAACCTTCCTCAAGAATCAATCTATCTATTTAAAAAAAACCGCATCAAAATCCGTTGCGTAGTTTTAAAGATTTAAGCATACATAGGGACATAAGGACATAGGGACAGACAAAGAAAGCGACTTTGTTTTATACTATGTAATGATATAATCAGTATTGTTTCAACTTTCTATTGTTATAAAGCAAAAAATTCAATATGAGTGATAAAGTATTACGAGTAGGTACCTATAGGTAAAATTTTTGTCCTTAAGTGACCACTGTATTTTGGCTAAATTTAATCAAAATAAGATAGATAAAAATCATTTAAAGGTCTTTAAGAGCTTTTTCGCGGGCCAAAATACAACATCGAAAATAAAAGAAGTTAGGTAGATACCTATCTGCTAAATATTTGTATTATAGTTTTAGTTTAGTAATTTTAGTTTATTCTTACTGCCTATTATAATAAACATTTTAATTATCTGCTTTATAATTTATCATTTTTCTCTTTTAATTTCGTTTCATTAAAGTGTTAATAAGATAACTGACGTGTTAGTCTTAAATGTCTGCTATTTAGAAAGAACTTCAAGATCTAGTAATACCCGACGCGTTAGTCCGACAGGTCTGCTATTTACAAAGTTCCTTCGGGCATCTAATGTGTCGGGTATTTACAAATATGCAACCCGGCAAACCTTTTTCTGCCTTTTTAACTACTCTTATTTTTTTCTCTATATTTTCTCAACTTTTAAACCTTCCCTGGACTTCAACAGTTAATTCAAAACCAAAATTATCCAAATCGGTTCAGTCGTTATCGAGTTTTAGAGAGACTAACGAACAGCAATTGATTTTTATATATAGAGATGTCATACGCCAAGTATAATAATATTATCTTCAAATAGTTTTACTGGCATTATGTTACTTATACCTAACGTACAGGTAACGATACGTATTTCTACTAAAATTGTAAATTACTAGCCAACTCGCGCAGCTTAGGCCACGGATGTCATGAATATAATATTTCGTAAAAACTTTCATCTTCTATTTCAACCTTTCAAGAGAAGATATTTAAAAAAGCAGCATATATGTTTTACCCCATGACAAACTATTTCCATGCCAAATTTCATCAAAATCGCTTCTACGGTTTAGCCATGGAAGCATCACAAACAGACAGGCAGATCTGCCTGTTTTCCTGTCTGTCTGTTTAACTTGTGTATTTACAATATTAATATGGATGCATGTGAACGTTTGTGTGTGTTAGTTAATTAATGGAATGATTTAGATTGGTATGTTCATACTATTTCTAGAACTATTAAAAAAATTGGATACACAACGGAGCCTGACCAAGCAGTATGCTAATAAACCAATTAATCATAGTAAACATTAATATTTAAAGCTTTTTGTTAAATTTCTTGTATGCTTAATCCCAGATTTTGAATAACAAATCAAATGGTATATCAGTTCAAATGCTCCCATAAGGCATGGGACTTAATTTTTGTTTATAAAAATAACTTTCCTTTTGTATACTTTTGCACTCCTATAAAAATTATGGAAATTACTATTAAATTACAGCTATTACATTAGAATTAAATTACACTAAAAAACTTCAAAATTTCAATGAGCTTTCATTTTGTTCATATTCGTTAATTTTAATTTTAAAAATGCATATTAGAAAAATCGTACCGTTGTCGTCCCTTATAAATAATTTGAGTTGGAATGTCCTACTGAAAATCAAACTAGCAAACCTCCAAAGCTATGTTACAAACATAATGTATATGATATTGTTGACTGTTTCATACAAAGGCTGTGCTTAAACTTGCAAAACATTGTAACAACTATGTCACGTTTACACAAAATGGTGGTAACAGTAATTTATTACTAGCTGACCCAGCAAACGTTATTCTGTCTTTTTAACTACTCTAATTTTTTTTCTAAATTTTCTCACCTTTAAACTTTCCCTGGACTTCAACAATTAGAATGAGTAAGGCAGTTGAGGTATAAAATATCTACTACTACTACTATAAATCTATTAACTAGTTGGTAGCCACAATGTTATTCTCTCGTCTTTTACAAAATGCCTAGCAGTAAGACAGTTGATCTATTCTTCAAATAAATAATAGTTTAAAAAACTAAAAAACACGCTTTTTATAGAAAACCGAACTAAAAAATAGAAAATAAATTTTAATAAATTTAAATTAAGAATAGTGTTAAAAATTTCAAAATGTGAATAAAAAAAATAATTTTATTTAAAAAAAGCGTTATTTATTTTCTACTTTTTAGTTTGGTTTATTTATAATAGCTTGTTTTTTTAATTTTAAACTATTGCACGACTCATGATGCGAAGCATCAGAGAGTGCTTTACGATCGAAAAATTTTTTCATATATACATATCTTCACGCCAGATCCCTTACGGGGTAGGCAGAGAGAACCGAGTGCCTTACATTACGATCCTTGCAGGCTTGTCTCGCTTCCTCCACATTCATCACTCTTTTCATACACACACGCCGGTTGCGAAGACTCTTGATACCACCTTCGGAAATTTTTTTCGCCTTATTTTGGCAACTATTTTTAGTATTATAGCCTTGTTAGTTAACGGAATCAAGATATTTTGCATACTATTGTCGAGATAATTTAATGGAGATTAATTCTATACTTGCTATATAATGCGAAACGGAAAAAAATATGAAAATAGGTCAAAAAACTTTCATGTCCGTCATGTATGAAACTCCGGAAATACTGTAACTTATGAAAAAATCAATTATTTGAGTTATTTTTTTTAATTCTAATCGGCAATTGTAGATCATCGAATGCGAATGGCTAATAAATTCAGTGTCGTTTAATTACAATTAATAAAAAACGAAAACTACAAGACTGTATATCTATATATATCCATGTAAAATTAACATGGATGGTGATATATCTATATCTATAAATATTATGTACATTTAATTTGTTTTTTTTTTGTTTTTTACTCAGTCAATTAAACTCAGTCACAGAGACGGTGGCGGACTCTTCGTGGCTCGTGAAATCTAAGTTATATGCGTTGAGACTGTTGCAAACTCTAATGCGCATACCTAGTCGAGTGCCGCGGTAGAAGCACGGAACTACTTACAAGCTTATAGACATATGTGTGTGTGTGTGTGTGTGTGTGTGTGTGTGTGTGTGTGTGTGTGTGTGTGTAAGTGTGCAAGGCGTTCCTGTCTTACTCCCATACAGGACAATACGACGGGGCCAGATGTGGGCCATGCTTGGCGCAATGCTGTCTATCTCTGGCCCATGCTTGTAAACCCGCTTTGGCCCAGCCTTGGTAGAAGTAGACTCGGTAAGATCCAAGAGCGTCTAGCGAATGAGTCTTTTGAGCAGAGAGCTATTAGAGTTGTTCTCATTATTAAGCGAACTAGCGAACTAGCGACTAGCGAGAGAACTACTAGCGAACGAGTCTGCCGAGCAGAAGGCTCATAGAATTGGTCTCATTGAGGAGCGTTTAGCTAAGGAGTCCGCCGAGCAGAGAGCTCGTGGATTAGTAGTGATACGAAACCGTACAGCAATTGAGTCTGCTCAGCCACGTGAGAACCGCCTAGCGGTACCGCGTCAGACGTCACAAAGACTTCGTTCAATTACTGAGCGTAATTTTATAAGCACCATAAATCAATTTGCTGAAGTACCATGTACAATCTGTAAGAAATTATTATATCCAAAACAACAGACGTCATTAGTTAAAGCACGTCTTGATTTTTTTTTGCTCGACTACCATAAAAAAAAGAAAAGTTCCTTCTCAGGCCTACTGGAACAACATGGAAGTTATATCTTTACCTCTTGAACTGACCGACTTTACAGACGTAGAACAAATACTTTTGTTAAGAGTAGTTCCTTTTACAACTAGTTTCCACCCGCACCAAAGTGCTCGTCAACACGAATCAAACGAGCCCAAACTCGATAGAGTTGTGTTATTTAATTGCTGAGCTCCTATGGTCACCTTCTGGCTTCATCATCGAATCCTGCAGGATCCTAGTTAACACCAAGCACCAAAGTGCTCGTCAACACTAATCAAATGAGCCCAAATTCGATAGAGTTGTGTCATTTAATTGCTGAGCTCCTATGACCATCTTCTAGCTACATCATCGGACCCTGCAGGATCCTAGTCACCACCAAGCACCAAAGTGCTCGTCAACATGAATCAAATGAGGCCAAACTCAATAGTCTTGTTAGTAACCGATTTTTAACCATTTAATTATTAAGTTCCTGTGGTCACCTTCCGATTCAGATTCATCAGATCAGCTCCATGTCATAATAAGGTTTCATTGTCATTCAATTAACATACGTATACAAAATTTCAGCTCAATCGGTAAACGGAAAGTGGATCAAATTTACTAGCGAGATTTGATTTCAGACATCGAGATAGGTACAATAAATAAAAAATGGTCATAAAACAAAAACTACTGGGCCTACCTGAATCAAATTTTTATGGGACCAATTCGAAACTATTCCGCATCAAACAAAAAAGAATCACGTAATTCGGTTCAGAAACCTCGGAGAAATCGGTGTACATACATAAAAAAAAATACCAGCCGATTTGAGAACCTCCTCCTTTTTTGAAGTCGGTTAACAATGGAATAATTTTATCAAATTAGTGTATTGTCATCGGTCCTCGATAAATCTACAAAGTTTGAACGAAATCTGGCCGTTTAAAGTTGGTCAAAATCGCGCCCAAAGAAGTCGGTTACAAACAAACATACAAACAAACATACAAACAAACATACAAACAAACAAACATACAAACAAACATACAAACAAACATACAAACAAACATACAAACAAACATACAAACAAACATACAAACAAACATACAAACAAACATACAAACAAACATACAAACAAACATACAAACATACAGGTGAAGTTAATAAAAAGCGTGTAAAAAGGGCCCAGATGTAATCCTTATTTTCTATGGGATATCAGGATAGTAAACAAGCAAATTGTTTTTCTGGTAATAAGAAACTATCATCCATACTAATATTATAAATGCGATAGTAACTCTGTCTGTCTGTTTCTTCTTCACGCCAAAACCACGGAACCGATTTGAATGAAATTTGGTACAAAGATCGTTCGAAACCTAAGAAAGATCATAGAATAGTTTTAATCTCAGAAATCTTACGAGAACGGGAACTATGCTGGTAAAACCCCAGGACTTTTGATGCGGACGAAGTCGCAGGCACAGCTAATTGCCTATAAAAACTTAAGATATTAATAGTACATTGCCATTAGTCTGGCTGTTTTAACCGATGCAATGTGACTGCTGGTGTACCTCAAGGTTGTATATTCACCCTCTTTTTATTTACAATATTTTCTAATGCAATTATAGTTTCTTTAAATTGCCCTTATTATCTGTATGGAGATGGATTGCAAATATATACCAGTATTGGGATATCTGATCTTACTGCTGCTATAAATTATTTACATGAGGTCTTACAGAATTTTAAAACTGGTCTTATGGTCTGGTTACAGTATGGTCTGGGTCTGGCTACAGTAACATCACTTAGCAAAATTATATATTTAATGAGTAACAGATTTTACTACATATTAAATTTATTACCAAAAATATCAGGTAATAACGAATAGATTTTAAATATTATGTTTTTTAAATACCTAGTAAGCTGTTTATGTTTTTGCATGTCACTTTTGATGATATGTGATTGGAAACAATGTTAAAAATATAACATTTTATGTACCCACATTCTTGCAAATAAATGAATTTATTATTATTTCAATAGGGTTGTAAATACATGCTTTCGTTCATTACTATCCTGATACCAAGTGGTTTCGCGCAAATTGATCTAAATGTAATCTTTTATCATGAAAGTGTCATCACCTTTTAGCTCGCATGTCAAGTTCCTGGGATTAATTATTATATTTAGTGCAATGACGTGGTTCCTACACATCACAGGAGTGTGTCAGAAAGTCAGCAACACATTGAGACCCCTATATAGACGTTAAACCCTTTTACCTATCCTTACAAAAATCATATTAATTATGGCATTTGTACTTTAATAATTAATTATTATGCTAATATGAGTCAATCTGATCTCGGGCAAATTTTTGACAATAAATTGATCAACTTCTTAAGTTTATCGATCGGTATTCGATTGGGTTTTCGATTTATCTAGGAACTGCGCAAGTTTGATCATGTTTCACAGTATCACTCTGCTCTGAAGTGGTTGCCTATATGACAGCGTAGAGACTTTAGAATGATATGCGCACTTTTATATATTTAATTATGAAAACATTTATTTCTATTAAAAGAACTGCCGGTTTCTGCATTTCTTAAATATCTTTTTGATTGACGCACACAACCTGAATTTGTATTACGATGAGAATTTGCCTCTTCAGGCTTCTTTGGAGGTTGTGTAAGGCGATCAATTGGATTTACGTGTGATACCATCCACTACCATCATACCACTACTACAAAGTGATAGAGTTTCGTTACGCTCGCCTGGGTATTTGGTATCACCGCCTTACCTATTTTGCCGGAATAGGGTCAATACTTGTCATTATCGTGTTCCAGTTTGAAGGGTAAGGTAGCCGATAGACATATGAATGTGTCATTGCAAGCCCGCCACATGGATAGCAACGCACCACCAACATCTTTGGTGTCTATAAGAGATGGTTTCTCTTTCCATCAGGAGAGCTATTTGCTTGTTTGATATCTAAAATATAAAAAAAAACACATTCCACTTTGCCACACAAATTTACTTTGGCTCTAGGAAGAAACTAATAATAGAGGTTTTTGTTTTATATCGTAAGATAGAATACAAACTGATGACTCTCCTTATGGAAACAATATAATTATAAAATATGCTGCATAATATATACTTATTATAGGTTTGTAATAGAGCTTAATTTAATCTATTAAGATCTAATAATATGGCTAATTAACCGTTAACCAAATATCTTAACTCTAAACAGTTCGATGCTTTAATTAAATGGAATGTAACTAGGATATATATTAATCACCCGTTAGGATACACCCGCTTCGATGGGCGTACATTCATTGACTAGTATATATAGTGAATAAAAAACCCTTTCCGTTCCATAAAGAGCATGTTGATAGGTCGACGACATTATTCAAAGAATAATAAATTGGTTCTGTTATAAAAATAAGAATATTGTGATATTTTAAAAAGTTCGTTTTTTTTAAATGTTACCCTTCAATTTCGCCAAAATTTAGCGAATATCTTAAACTTGATAATTACGTCGATTAGGCGAGCGTGGCTTTCCTAATGTAGTCGCGTCTGTGTCTGTCGATATTTTATGTATCCATAGTAATTAGGTAGGCCATGACCAAAGTAAAACTCGAAATTTAATCAAATTATAATTAAGATAGATTAAAGGATAATATATATCAACTCTCTAATACGAGAAAACATACAAACTTTTACATTTATAATATCAAAAGGATAAATATCCATTAGTTTTATTGCAGCGAGAAGCGGTATATTGTCGCGCGATGATGAATGATCATCCCGGGCTTTCAAATGCAGTTTTCTATGTAATTCAATACATTTCAAACAGTTTTAAGCCATGTATGTGGGGTAATTGATATCGTCTTTAAAATCTAAATCGAGACATATTGTGAAACGAACTTTTAATCTAGAAATTTATTCTTTAGTTTTTAAATAATGGATTTAAGAAACTTTATTCTCATAAAAAATTCTATTCACTTATAGGAGAAATATCATTTAACAATTAAATTTTTTGACGAGCACACGAATGCATTGATTCAAATACACAGAGTAGCTAAAAAGTTAGAACAAATGTTAAGAAAATAAATTTATCTATATTTTTGTTTGTTTAGTTTTTTTTTTTTATGGAATAGGGGGCAAACGGGCAAGAGGGTCACCTGATGGTAAGTGATCACCGCCGCCCATGAACAGCTGCAACACCAGAGGTACTGCAGGTGCGTTGCCGGCCTTTAAGGAATGAATACGCTCTTTTCTTGAAGGCCCCTAAGTCGTATCGGTTCGGAAACACATCCGCTGGTAATTGATTCCACAGAGCAGTCGTGCGGGGCAAAAAATGCCTCGAAAATCGCACTGTAGTGGACTTGCAGACATCCAAATGGTGCGGGTGGAATTTAGAATTTTGGCGTGATGTCCGATGGTGGAAATCAGCGGGTGGTATTAAGCCGAACAACTCCTCGGAACACTCCCCGTGGTAGTAGCGATAGAAGATGCAGAGGGAACCAACATCTCTTCGCAACGCCAAAGGATCAAGCCGATCGGAAAGAGCCCGGTCATCGATAATACGAGATGCTCTACGCTGTATGCGGTCAAGAGGAAGGAGCTGGTAGTTCGGAGCCCCTGCCCAAAGATGAGAACAGTACTCCATATGAGGCCTGACTTGCGACTTGTATAGTCGCAAACGGTCGGCTGGTGTGAAGTACTGTTTCGCCCTGTTCAGAACACCAATTTTTTTGGACGCCAGCTTTGCTTTACCTTCCAAATGACCACGAAACTGGACGTTACTCGATATGTCGATACCAAGAATTCCAATATTGGCTGAGGCAATCAAAGGAGTATTCTCAAAACGAGGGGATACGGCAAAAGGTGTTTTCTTGGCGGTAAACGCACAAACTTGTGTCTTCCTTGGGTTGTATCTAGTTCAAGGCTATTCAATTTTAAATTGTTTGTTTTGTAATGTTGGGTTAAAATATCTAGTTCTAATTGGGTTAAAATATCTAATTCTAATGTAATTGTTGGGTTAAAATATCTAGTTCAAGGCTATTCAATTGTGTAGTAAAAGATACACAGATTTGCCGTTATTAGACTGACTGCCTCGTCTCTAGGGGTTATCTTATTCAACTCAGATCATGAGGTTCCAGGTTCGTTCCTCGGATCAGGTGAAAGTGTTATTGACTTTTTATTGAGGGTTTTTCGAAAATTTAAAATATCAGTAGCAGCTCGAAGTCTGGCGGATAGTATTGTTATGAATAATCTAGAAACGTGTAGAGTCGGAGCGCTGGAGAGATCTAGAAATAAAAGAAAGAGATAGCTACTCCTATTGACAAACAAATAGTTGACCTGGGCTATGCTATAATGGACTTTGTGGGATATGGCATAAGGTTGAAAATAGCGTGTACTAGGGTTTATAACTCATAACATGTTTACGATAAGAAGTGATTCATTGTTTCCCGATACATTTAGATTTTTCTGGATCCAGGTAGAACATTACCCTGGCTATAAATAGAGATGAGTTGACAAATTCAGGGCAGTTTATATCAAGCGATCGAGAGCGATACTTCAAGTGTGCGAAGCGAGAAGTATTTTATTGTCTAGTCAGAGATAGTACAGTGAGTGACTAGTGTGTAAAGTGTATTTTAGTAGTACATTGTGTTGTCTTGTGTATTGTGTGTATCGTAAATACACGGATTTAATACAAGTGGTGTTTTCTTACAATTACGAACCCGAGTACGTAACAGTATGTTACCTTGGTCCCAATTATCTTTAGAAATAGTCAAAAGTCGTTATCATGTTGGTAAATTGCGGTGATACCCGTATCGCCACAATTCAAAATAAAATAACGAAAATCCAGTCCAGACAGACAAAAATTGAAAAAAATTATGTTTTTGGTATACGTACTGTGTAAACATCCATGTGCATTTAGCGAAAAGCGGTTAGGTATTTTAATATTACAAATAGACACTCCAAATTTATCCGTATAGATATAGATGTATAGTCAAACCAAATAATGGGAGTAAATAATACAAACGAAGTCGCGGAGACTAGCTAGTGTATTATAAAATTCGTTATCATGTATCTACATATCCTGTTGCCACGGCATCCATTGTGCGTGTTGGCTAACCGGACTACAATATCGGAAAATCGCAAACAAATAGCGTAATTTGTCTTGTTTTTTGTTCACCCTGTTAAATACGACACATGGCTCGATAGCTTGACACATTTGAAATTATTCACGAATTAATTTCATCACTAACTTGCTGTAAAGAGTTCCACATATTGTCACTTTTGTGTTCCGAGATCACTATTATCGCCACACGAATACCAAACATTTTGTTAATATCATTACAAACAATCGGATGACGCTTCAGAGAAACCATAGCCTAGAGATGCCAAAGATGTTAATGGTACGTTGCTATGCATGGGGCGCGATGCCAACGCTACATGGAAAAATATACCGGCTACTTTATTCTCCAAACTGGAATACGACAATGGTAAGCATTGACGCTAATGCGGCAGAAATAGGTAAGGCGTTGGTACCAAATTCCCGGGCGAGACGTTGCAGAACTTTACCACCTAGTTGTCACAATGGTAGTGATACGTATAGATTTTGTCTTAAAAACATAATATGTTTCTGTGTTTACATTACACTCGTGCAAAGCTGGAGCAGGTCACGGGTTAAAAATAAACAATTTTAGTTGGACGTTTTAAATTAACATTCATAAAGTAAATATTTTAAAAAAATCAACAAAAACATTATAATAATAATTCGAGTCATAGCAATGTACGATTACTCGATTGGTAAATTGGCGCGTAATGGGATGGGCGCTACCAAAATGAAGGTAAGTTCTGTGTGTAATTATGTCATTTTTCTCTTTATAAAATACGAAAGCAAAGCCACAAATCCTTTGCAATCTAATATTAAATACCTAAGTAGACTTTAAATCGAGTCCTGTAAAACCAACCAATAATTGTCCAATAAATAAAATAAATTGCTCGTTTTTTTTTATAACATTATTATAACTCTTTCAGTTCCTATAAAATAAGGTATGAGCACGAGCAAAGTCGCGTGTAACTAGTAGTTTGAAATTAACTGGAAATCCATACTTATATCTTCTTCTATATACGTATAACTAAGCAAGAACATTTGTATTATTGTAAACATTTATATGTTCAAAAACTACTGAACCGATCTCAAAAATTCTTTTACTATTATATTATTATATATATTATAGCATCACTATCCAGGAGTGACACAGGCTACTTTGTTACTCAACTAAGCGATTGAAAGTAATGATTTAGGTCACGTGATCGAAGTTACATAATAGATAGTAATTTTATAATTATGAAACTACTAAACCAATAAAAAAATTAGTAAGGAGATAGTTAACATCCCAATTCAAATATAAATTGTTTTTTTTTTCAAAAATCTGCTCTAAATGGGTGAAATAAAATAGGGGTTGAATTAATGTATGAATTTTTTTATACTGATCAATAATTACACGAAGGTGAATTTGCCAGTAAAATAAAAATGTCAATATAAAATTATATTTGTTTCTAAACTTCTCATCTGTATGTCACAACCGTGATACAGGCAGCAATAGAGAAAAGGTTTTGGAGAGTGCCATGAATATGCATCGATATGTATCAGTCCCGATCCATTCATTGGCTGTGTGAGTCCTGCATAAGTACCTTTATCTTTCTCTTACTAATAGTGTTTTTATTTATAAATGAGATAGCAATAGATTGTCCAGAAAATCTTCGCTTTTGTGGATATAAAGAAAGCATCAGTAGATTACGATATGTTAAACTTCGAGATATTTTATTAGGTTATGATTTTTTTATACCATAAGATAGCAAACAGGCAAATAACTCTCCTGGTGAAAAAAGATAACCATCATGTATAGACACTGTGACAACGCACGATAGAACACGCTCGTGTTCAGATATGATCGCACCACATTCTATCATGTAGCGTACACGTGAATTACTACTATACCACCTGTAAGGTAAGTCGACCTAAACCTTGAAGAGGGTAATAAGGTATCTGATTCTCAATCCAAATAAATAAAAAACATATTCATAAATTTTAACCTAATTATCCAATAAATTCATAATTCATAACACGTTCTCGCGCAAATAACGCGCATATCAATAGATAGATAAATAGGTAGTTACGTTAATACCTATTACTGCCTATTTATGTAACTATTTATCAATCCATCGATATGTGCGTTACTTGCGTGGACATGTTGGTGCGTATTAATTATGAATTTTCTAAATAATTAGGTTAAAATTTAAGAGTATTTTTTAAATATTATTTATTTGGAATGAGAACCAGACACCTTATTATTTCCTTCAAGGTTTAGATCGATTTACCTAACACGCTGTATAAGCTTCAGTAGTAGTAATTCACGTGTATGGCGCGTGATAGAATGTGGTGCGATCATATCTGAACACGAGCGGGTTCTATCGTGCGCCGTCACAGACACCAAAAATTTAAAGGATGCGTTGCTATCCTTGTAGCGGAATCTTAATGCCACATGCATAAGTTTATCGGCTACCTTACCCTCCAAACCGGAACACGACAGTGACAAGAACTGACGCTATTGCGGCAGGAATAGGTAAGGCAGTGGTACCAGACCCGGGCGATACAATGCAGAACTCTACCACCTCGTATCCACGATGGTAGTTACTCATCATAAGAAATATACAGGGTTACTTTTAAAGGTATCAGAATGCTGTTCAGAATCGATAATATGTTCAATTTATGTAGTAAAAAAAATAATTTTAATAATTCAAAATTTCAATGTTATCCGACGCAAAAAACAAAACGCATGGATCTAATTTCAATTACGCAAAATTCGAATTGCTATTGCTAAAATATTTTAGCGCCTTCAACCAAATTAAAAGTGATCGGTAAAATGTACTTAGAGCCACAGATTACATAACAGTTACTATCGTAATTATAGGCAAATGTTAATTGTATACTGCCAGCTTTACAGAGTTCATTCACAAGACTCGGTGAATGCAATTCATGAGTTTAGTGAGGTATTTGTAAACGAATAGTTTTGTATTGTCTTGTAATAATTTTACAATAATAATTAAAACGCACATTCAATTCAATATTTAGTTCCCAATTTTTTAAAAGTAACCTTTCGTCGGGAGAATAAGTATGACTCGGATCGCCTCTGTGGTCTAGTGGTCCGGTGTCGGAGTTGACCACATGAAGCCCCGGGTTCAATTCCTGGGTCAATCCAAAAATGTGTTTTTTTTTTCAGTTTTCTGATAGAAACAACGTTGCCCGGGATTGGAAAGTGCCCGGTTGGCGATAGGCTTGCCACCTTTCATACTGTGGGACCAAGTATCTTCGGCTAATCGTGGGTGCACTACTTCTTCGGGGATATGATCGTGAAGATACTTAATAATTATATGGAGATAACAAAAAGCTAAAATATTTTTATAAAAGACAAAGATTAATTAATTCTGCAAAAATAAACATTAAGTCAAGTGACAGTGGATGCAAATCTGAAAGCATTACGTCACGCCGTAGTAAAATGTCATCTTGATGTTGTCATTTTCAGAGAAACCATAGAGTATGTAATGTGAATATTATCACGACGTGAAGTCATTAGGACGCCATGACAGTTCAGAGCGTTTTGGCGGTAAATTTTAATTTCAATTTTAAAACATTAAATTTTTATTTTATTTATTTAGTACTTTATTGTACACATATATAATGACAACAAAAATAAACGATACTTAAAATAATGCACAAAAGGTGAGCTTATCCCTAACGACAGAGACTTCTTCCAGCTAACCCAGAAAGTGACCCTGGGAAAGGAAAGTGGGGGCATTATGCGCAAGCATAAAGACAAATACAAATATACAAATTACATTGAAATTCTAATTATTCAAACATTACAAGGATAAGATTACACATAGATAAGAAATGTTAAAACGCAAATTGATGACTATAGTTAAAAGAAGATAACACAGTAATAAAATAAAGAAGAGAGAAAAAAAAACACGACAATGACAGGTAACGATCCTTAACCCGCTTTATAAAACTAGCAACGAGGGGCTATTGCGGATCTCAGTGGGTAGAGAATTCCACAATTTCAATGCGTGGACAGTGAATGACCATAAATACGTTTGAGAATGTGACACAGGCAAACGAAAAAGAGAGCCAATATGAGAACGACACGAGGAATCGGAGGAATGTAAAAACAAGAAACGCTCACGAAGTTACTTAGGAGCAGCAGGGTTGAACAATATATTAAACAGAAGGCAAACAATACGCATATTCCTACGAAAACGGATAGGCAACCTGAGCTGGGCTCTGAAAGTAGAGATGTGGTCGTACTTACGAAGACCAAAAATAAATCTTATACATAAATACTATAAATATACGTTATTTGACTAAAATAGTTTTTTTGCTTAATATACCGAATAAGTTAAATTATTAAATAGTTTTTCAAAGGTCATTGGGCTCAATAGTATGAAAACTATACCCACTGAGTACAATAATAAAATCGGGTGGAATTTATAGATTTATGTCTTTAGTTCACGACACCATGAGTCGCATTACTGTAGGTAATGGGAAACCAAAAAAATGTACCTCCCAAAAGTCCAAAATAATATTTTTATTAGTTGTTTAGGCTATAATTATAGAAGGCAATAAAAATCATTTTATTTTTCATGTTCATTCGATGTTATCAATATCTATAATAGTATTGTCTAAAAAAGCTGCAGGCCTATCTAATACGCCTTGGTCTCTGGCCCAAAATAAAAAGAAACCATACTGATAATATGTGCGCAACTTCCAATGGTGCGACGGCCATGTATGCAGGAACAGTAATATCCTGCGATATTCTCTCTACCACGTCCTCCTGGATTTACTAATACGTAGGTATAATACTGTTTTCTCCTAACATGTCGTGATTGGATTTTCTCTCTGATAAGCACCTTGTTATCGATCCTCTGTTTGTGTCTGTAGAAACCCATAGTATATAACCCGTTTGGCCGCATTTGATCATGACAATACGATCTGGCTATTTTTAAATGATTCGAGCCCCGTGAAAATAAAATGAAATCATCGTAACTTAGTTGCGGGAAGTCATCCAAAACTGGGTTATTTGATTCCATTTCAGTAAAGGCTACTCTTTGACCTATTATATTGTAGGTACTGTAGAATCTTGTTCCACGTGCTTGCACCAATCGTAGAATTCCTCAAATGCCCGGGCGTTTATTTTACTGCTTGTCTGCTTGAGGTACGTGAAGACTGTCGGTTTTAGTATTATATTTAAAATAATACCAGATATTTTCTAAACTTCAAGTCAAGCTTACGTCTTGGCCCTTCGAGAGAACTTATATTAATTTATTCTAATTGACATAATATATAAAAGACTAAACAATGTTCTATGTTTAAAAGTAGACAAAACTGCTAATACACATGTAACACCATTAAGGTATTACAGTATCTACGTAAGATATAACAAAACATAACATACAAACTCCTAAGAAATAGTCACTAGGCTGGGCCATTTTAACTTTTTTTGAGTTTTCCCAGGGGCTTATTGCGGAAAGTATGCATAATGGCTTCAAATTAATGTGTGTAAAATATTTTTCCATTCCGATAAGTACTTCTGCCTCCGGATCGTACTCAAAGTTTCAATTTTGGTAGTTTATAGGGCAACCTGCCGTAAGGACATTATGTACTAAAAATTTAATTAAAAGTTTTTTTAAATCAAATTACAATGGTTTAATAGTCAATTTAACAGATACAATTTTCTTAAGTAAGACCCCATTCACACGTTTTGGTTCATGTTCAGGAAAAACTAACAAAAACATTAAACAGGAAATTACGCCATCCAAATTCAAAGTTACAGCCTCAAAACGAAACCACAGAAGAGCCCAATGTTTATGTTTCATCTGAATCTGAAAGTACTACGAGTACAACAGATAAAGACGATAATTTCGAGTCACCGAAGAAAGTTAAAACAACGGCACCTCTTATCAAAAAGCTCTCTTCTGAAATCGTGGTAGATACTGATTTGCTTTCAAAAACTTGTGACAGATATGGTGTCTCAGACAGAGTTGCAGCAGCCATTGCCTCAGCAGTGCTACATACTTCCAGTACAGAAGTTATTGATAAAAATCGGATTCGCCAAAAACGTGACCTTTCAAGGAAATGTGCCGTAAAGCGAGCTAAAATCTTTGAAGTACCAGCTTTATATTTTGATGGAAGAAAAGATAAAACAATGATTGTGTCCAAAAAAGATGGACAAATGTATAGATAGAGCATTTTTGAAGAACACATTTCGTTCATAAAAGAACCGGAAACAAAAGTATTAGGTTATATTGCACCAGATTCAGGCACTGTTGAATGCATAGAAAAATCCATCGTCAACTTTTTCCTAGAAGAAAATATTTCTATGGACACTTTGCTGGCAATAGGGTGTGATGGTATCAATGTGAATGTTGGTAAGCAAGAAGGCATCATTCGTCTGCTCGCAAAACGATTGAATAGGCCGTTACAGTGGATCATCTGCCTTCTCCACATGAACGAACTGCCTTTTCGTCACTTATTCCCGCACATAGATGAAAAAACTTCGGGACCTCAAACACATTCAGGGCCAATTGGCAAATATCTAGAAAACTGTGAGAAGAGACCTATTGTAACATTTCAACCCATTCATGCGGTGCTACCTGATGTATCAGCAGAAGATATGAGCGCTGACCAAAAATACTTGTACAGTATTGTATTAGCGGTAATAACAGGTGAATTCCCTTCTCATTTAGCAAACAAATCGCCAGGAAAAATGTCCAACGCAAGATAGTTAGCTCGCGCTAACAGAATTATGTGGTTATATGTTTCAATTGAATCACCTTCTCAAAACCTGATTGTTCTTGCAATGTGCATGGTCAAAGTTTACGCTCCAAATCCTGTAAAGATGAAACACAATACCTGTACCAACTCATAGCTGCCACTAGGTACTTACCTACAGAACTGAAAGTAATAGTCTATAGGGTAATTAAAAGAAATGGTTACTTTGCTCACCCTGAGAATATATTGTTGGCTATGTTGACAGATTCACATCAGCACATCCGTGAATTGGGGGCTCGTCGCATTTTGAAAATTCGAAACAACCAAGAAAATGGAATACGACTGTCCCAAATTCCTCCTTTGAACCTCGATGCATCGTCCTACATCGACCTTATTGACTAGCAAAATAACATCACTGAACCACCTATATTAAAATTGGTATCCAATGAGGATATCGAAAATCTTGTCGTACAAAAAGGCGAAAGTGACTTGCCTATATTACGTCTGTCTTGTCACTCACAAGCAGTTGAAAGAGCAGTTAAGACTGTTACCGAAGCTTCAGCCAAGCTAAGCACAAAAACTGATAGAGAAGGAAGAGCTATGCCAAAATTTGAAAATAAAAAAGATTTTCATGCTATTTAAAGCTTTTTTTATTATGTCTATTATTAGAACATCCATGTGTGTGTATGAAGAGAGTGATGAATGTGGAGGAAGCGAGACAAGCCTGCAAGGATCATGATGTATGGCACTCGGTTTTCTCTGCCTACCCCGTAAGGGATCTGGCGTGAAGATATGTTGTTGTTGTTGTTGTTGTCTATTATTATTTTTTTGTTTCATTTATACCTTTAACACATAAATAAGTATAACAACTTTTGTGTTTTATTGATAAAAAATGACTACTCTGTCTTTTACTTCACTGTAATAATTTATTGTAAATCACATTTTTTTTCTTGATGCCATTTTTTCAAGCCCCATCCGGAGGCAGAAGACGAAATCCTATCATAGCCATATTACGTATTTAATCAAATTACATCATTAGGCACCCTTTTCAAGATAATCCCGAAAAAAAAGCAAACATTTTTTTTCCCCTCATACAAAAACGGCCCAGCCTAATAGTCACTTAAAGGAAATTAAAGAAAGCAAGAGAAAGAAAGATATTAATATTATCAAGAGAAAAGTGAACAAGTACCTTCTAGGGAATCGTGTTCCATCTTAGGCCGCATCTTAGCTTACCATCTTATCTTAGATACTAAAAAATATCGGACACATAGAAAGCTTCTTAAACATACACAATTTTTAACATTAAGTGATTTGAACAAGCGACCATCTAGATTTTATGCATCAGTTAGCAAACTATTAGTAGGTAGCTTGCCTGTTAGATGGTTGTTAAAAAGGTGAAATTAATTATGTTATTTTATTGATTCAGGCGTTACTTTGCAGAAATCCATTATCAAAACCCGTTTTTCCCCGTGTTGGTTCCGGGCTTCTTTGAAGAATAGACCGACTGCCGTTCAGCCAGGCAGGTCGTAAAAGGCGACTGATTGGCTATGCAAGTCACTACCAACATGACTAGGTGGTAGAGTTCTGCATTGTCTCGCCCGGGTCTGGTACCACAACAGCGTCAGTGCTTGTCACTGTCGTATTCCGGTTTGGAGGATAAGGTAGCCGGTAAATTTATGCATGTGGCATTAGACCTTGCCACAAGATAGCAACGCACCATTAACATCTTTGGTGTTTATAGGCGATGGCTGACTCTTGCCATCAGGAGACCCATCCGCATATTATTAAAATGTTTACAAATTTTAATGATAAAAAAGGAAATATCAAAATCTGCACTCGTATTGCCCATCCTAGTCGGAACCATTGCGGGTCCTGTAGAAAGCCAAAATATCGGTTCACTCTAAAAAGCTCAGTGGCCTGGTAGGTTTTACTTAGTTTCAACCCAATAGTAGCCATAAAATTGTCGATCGGTATATTTTTTTACTAGAAGTGTATAAGCTGTAGAAAGAAGGGCGCATATGGAATACACCGCATCAATCTAGATCTGTTATTAAATTTCCTTTATTATATTTTTAATTTGAATGGTTTTCTGAATTTATTGCGTAGTATACGCAAGTTTGTATTTTTGTATTCACATCGTGTTTTTTAGTGTTGTATATTATATGTGTATGTCCCGTTGGTCGAGTGGTTAGCGATCCTGACTACGCAATCAATGGGGCTCAGGTTTGATCCCCGACGGGGACAAGCATTTGTGTGATGAGCATAAATGTTTGTGTTTCCGGGTTTGGGTGTTTATTAAATATATTCTGGTATTTATATATGTATTTCTATGTATTAGTATCGTTGACTAACACCCATAACACAAGCAAAATAATTTGCTTACTTTGGGGTTAGATCAGTAAGTGTAATTTGTCCCCTGAATATTTATTATTATTATTATAGATGTACATAAAACATGTATGCGCATATTCATCTATGCATACCCATTCATATTATTATATTGTAATAATTACTAGTATAACATTACAGATTATTTTACAATGCACACATGTATATATATACATACTTAACGTAAATTAAGGTAAATATAATTATTATAATTATGATTATTTTTTGTTTTCTTTTTGTTTTATTGTTTGTTTTATTTTTTATGTTTTTTTTTCTTTTTTATATTTTGTTAATTTTTTTATATATTTTTATGTTATTTTCTTATACCTAATACAATTAACACTTATAACTAATACAATACCCATGTGTTGTTAGTAATTATATATATATACATGTATATATGTATATATGTATATGTATGTATATATATATATATATATATATATATATATATATATATATATATATATATATATATATATATATATATATATATATATATATATATATAATTGTCGACCGGTATTCGACAGTGCCTGTAAAAGTAAATTTGAATAAAATAATTTGACTTTAACTTTCACTGGGTAAGGGGTCATTACTAAAACATTTATATAGTTTGACACATTAAAGGTTTCGATTTAGAAATTCTGATGTATCACTACTTCAGGATGTATAACAAAGGAAAAAGGTTTTGTCGAACGTCATGAATATTCATCGGTATATATCAGCTACTTTCATTTAGGGCCGAGGGTCAAGGAGCTCAGGAAATAAGTAACGCTTATTGTTTTTTGTTGAAAATACAAAATAAGTAAAAGATTTCAGCTTTACATACTAGTATTAGACTATGGGTAAATATATTAAGCTCACATTTGTTTATTGAATTATTGTTATATTATTCTAATTTGAAAATGAAAATTGACATGTTTTTATTACTTTGTTTAAAGTCGGTACATAATTATCTATTATTATAACTTATATATTATTACGATGTAGAAATTGTGTCTTCATGTAATTTGAATGTTATCAATTATTTAATAACCGACGTTCAAAAAGAGGTTAGCATTAATCCTAATTTGAATAAAAAAGTTTTGACTTTGTCTTTGACTTTGCTCAGGTCATGAGGGTTAGTTTCTCGGCTTGGGTAAAATTATTATTGAGTTTTTTCGAGGTTTTTTTCAGTGATCCAAAATCTCATTAGGAAATCGGCGGCTGACGGAGTGGTTGTGTCATCATCTCGTGCTCGGATGAGTACGTATAACAGTCGGTCCCGATTATCGCTATAACTAGTAGATACTCGTTATTAGGTCAGTAAATTGCGGCGATGGGAATCACCACTCATCTCATCAACTAAAAATCCGGTAAATCACGGTGAACCGAAAAATTCTACAGACCTTCGTTTGCCCCACTTACCTCGCAAGAGAATCGAGCGTCGCCAACGGACTAGGGCTTCAGTGTCAATAAAAATCGAAGAACAATTAATAGAATTGTCCTGTAATTTCAGTTTTAAGTTCTAATACAAAAAAGACAAACTTCTTGAGTTTCAAACCTCAGTTTCTAACGAATATCGCGTTATTATAGTGCGCGCGGAACTAGTTGGCCGCGCCATACGTATTACGTATTACGTATGGCGCGGCCAACTAGTTCCGCGCGCACTATAGCACTGCTGTGTTGCAGCCTACGAAGTAAACACTTCATTCCCTTTTTATTTAAATGTTTTTTTTTTTGTAGTTCCTTTTCCCAGAATATTTTTTTTTATATATTAATACGAGAAGTAAAAACTTTAAATTCATATTTCAGTTGCGCGAACGGCGAAGTATGAAAGGCACAGTTATAATTTACGTTGCGGAGGACTGCAGTAACTTAATATTTTTAAGTATTAAAAATAGATTAAATTAATAAAAAATTAGCATTACATACACAACATTCATTTGATATGTTATATAAAAATATACGCATATGTAATATATTCTTCACGGCAAAAGTCTGTCGTCAAAGTTAGAAAATGCTGTTGCTTAGCTATGGTCAAATTTTGACCACAGCCGATCGCTAGATAGTTTTTGACAAACTATTACTTCACTATAACTACCAAAAGGTCTGGCCAAAAGTTATAGATAGCAACAGATGGTTTTCCTGGTGGGAAGAGTTCCGCGTGGTTCCCCGTGTTGGTCCCGGGCTCCTTTGAAGAATAGCCCAACTGCCGTTCTCCCAGGCAGGTCGTAAAAGGCGAACGAGTGGCTATGCGCGTCACTACCATCGTAACTTGGTAGACTAGGGTGGTAGAGTTCTGCATAGGCTCAACCGGCTCCGGTACCACCGCCTTACCTATTCCTGCCGCAATAGCGTCAGTGCTAGCCACTGTCGTGTTCCCGTTTGGAGGATAAGGTAGCCGGTAAACTTATGCATGTGGCATTAGACCTCGCCACAAGATAGCAACGCACCATTAACAACTTTGGTGTCTATAGGCGATGGTTAACTCTTTCCATCAGGAGATCCATCTGCTTGTTTGCTATCTTATGATATAAAAAAAAGAGAAACCATTGAATATAGTTACCAAAGATGTTATTGTTTCTCTGTCACCCGTATGGCAAGACAGTAATGCCACATGCATAAGTTTAACAGGTGCATTAAATATAATAAAAGAAAAATTCTTTTGTTTCGTTAAAATATAAACAAAAAAAACGTACATTTACACGGAGAGCCATGTAAATATAATTCCTAATGCAAACGAAAACCCAGTTTAAAAAGGGTATTAAACCCGTACCTACATTTCAAGGTAAAACAAGTTTAAGTATTTCTACCCTCTCTAAACTGTCGTTAAAAATAATGAAGTAGGTAACCCAGAAATTCTTTTATTCTTCCGAATATGAACTAAGAACATATGTCCATATAGTATGAGATTACAAAATCGCAGTTGAGAAAAGGTTTATTATTCTTGCACTCGTTGTTAATCTAGTGTGAAAATGAGAGCAGGTGGCTTGAAAAATGCATTATGAACAGCTGCAATTATACCTTGGAAGTGCATGCAAATTTCAGCGACAATATTTTAGTTATCTATGATTGATTATACGCATCTGTCTTTTTATACAAATTTTCCCCGTGTTGGTAGATCAACTGCCGTTCCAATGTCTATAAAATTTAAAAAAAACTAAGACTTAGTTTATTGTCTCTGGATATATGTCAATTATACCGCGCTTTTGCTATAAATGTGTTGGAATTCACATTGTGTTTTGTGTATAAAAAATAAAACTCTGGAAGTTTAAACACTGTTATTTCATATAAAAATAATAACCCGTTACACGATTAATTATGCAAGTCATTAGCATCCTGACTACTAGGTGGTAGAGTTCTGCATTGTCTCGCCCGGGTCTAGTACCACCGCCTTACCTATTCCTGCCGCAATAACATCAGTACTTGTTACTGTCGTGTTTCGGTTTGGAAGGTATCGTAGCCGATAAACTTATGCATGTGGCATTAGAACTTGCCACAAGATAGCAACGCACCATTAACATCTTTGGTGTCTATAGGCGATGATAGAATTAATCGTTAAATTTCGGAATCCCGCAGGGCAGTGTCCTCGGTCCTACTCTATTTTTATGCTACATAAATGATTTATGTAATTTAAAACTAGCAAACTGTAATATTTTGTCTTATGCAGATGATACGGCTTTGACTTTTGTGGTGATAGTTGGGAGGAAACCTTTCATAATGCTCAAGCTGGTTTTAATGTAGTTTGTCATTGGCTTTGCCTAAACTCATTAAGTCTAAATGCAATCAAAACAAAATATATAACATTTTCCTTGAGAGAAAATCCTTTAAATTTAAGTGATAATAAAATTTATGCACACACTTGTTTCCTATCTCAATGTTCTTGTGCTGCTATTAGTGTGACTGATAAAATAAAGTATTTGGGAGTTATAGTTGACAAAAATCTTAATTTCCGGGATCATATCAATTATCTCTTAAACAAAATTAGAAGGCTGGCTTTTGTTTTTAAGCAATTGAGGAACCTATCTGATAAAAGTGTAATTAAAAATGTTTATTATGCTTTGTGTCAGTCTATACTATCGTATTACATCACAACTTGGGGATGTGCTGCTAAGACTCAAATGCTTCAAATAGAAAGATCCCAAAGATTGATCTTAAAAATAATATTTAGAAAGCCTAAGTTATATCCTACTTCGTTGCTATACAATGACGCCTCTGTTTTAACAGTTCGGCAGCTCTATCTAATGTCAACTATAATAAAGCACAACATGCTAGCTTGCCTTACAATAAACATTATGAGGTTTTAAATACCCGTAGGTGCTTTATGATATGCCCCATACAAAGATCTCGAACATCCTGGGCTCGTAAATTCCTTTTCTATTCCGGTGGCAGATTGTATAACCAGACAAATAAACTCCTTCACATCTATCCTTTATTAAAGACACATTGCAAAAATGCAATACGTAAATGGCATCTGTCCATGAATTATGAGGATACCGAAAATTTTCTTTATAACCAAACCGTTTGATTAATGTATTTTTTCATCTTTTGTATCGCCGAATTGATAAATATAACACTTATTTACTTTTAAACTTGATATGACATTGATTATGTATTATTATATATACACGCACCATACACACACACACACACACACACACATAATATAAATAGATAGATATACACACCACACATGCTTGCATACGTTTAAAAACTTATGTTATATCATAATTCTTTTGTATCTTCCAATTTGCAATTTAAATGTGTTCAAAAACATTGTACCTATTTGAGAGGCGGAGGCCAGGAGATTCATAATACGGGTACAACTCAGTTTGGACTCCTGTCTCCCCAAACAATCCTATGCTTACTAATGTTTAATTGAATGTACAGTTGTGAAAAAAAGGGAGAAATTAATAAAGATAAAGAATAAAGATGGTTGACTTTTTCCATCAGACCCATCTGCTTGTTTGCTATCTTCTGATATAAAAAAAAAATACAAAATGCAGTGTTTTGAATATTCTCGGAACAAATTACACTTACTGATCTAACCCCACAGTAAGAAAAAAAATAGGTGGTAGAGTTCCGCAACATCTCGCCCGGGTATTTGGTATCACCGACTTACCTATTTCTGGCACAATAGCGTCAACGCTTGTCACTGTCGCGTTCCGGTTTGAAGGTTAAGGTAATCGATAGACGTATGCATCTGGCATTGTCATCCCGCTACAGGGATAGCAACCCACCGTTACATTTTGGTGTCTATAGGCGATGACATCACTTTTCATCAGTGGCATCTGCTTATGATATTTTAAAAAGGAGAGTATATACGTAGGTCACACTATAAGTTTTGCGTAACTTAAAAAAAATAACATTTTATAAAGAAAATATTATGTTTATTGCTTTTCAAAATAATCTCCTTTACATTTTAAACATTGTTTCATGCGATTGAACCATTTTTTAAAACAGGAGGACCACAGATCTAAAGGCACGTTTTCTACGTGCAGATTGAACGCTATCACTGCCTCTTCGGAGTTGGTAAAAGTAAAATGCCGTATGTGAAGAAGCGTTATCATGGTGTATGAGAATGCGGCTTTTGGGTCGTCTTTCGCGAACTTTTTCTAACATCCTGGGTAAACAAATGGTAGAATACCACTCGTCATTAACACTCTTTTGATCGTCAAGTGGAATTGTACAGATGGGACCCGTAGCTGAGAAAAAAACGCGATCAATTTTTTACCAAGGTTTCTCACCTGTCTCACTTTTGTTGGCCTGTTCTCATTTCCAAACACCCATTCACAAGATTGCTGTTTTTTTTCGGGTTCAAAACAATAAATCCACATTTCGTGCCCTGTGACAATGTCATAAACAGCATTAGAATGTCCATGGTCGTACTTCAGTAGCATCTATGAGCACCATTCCACGCGAGTCCGCTTCTGCTCCGCTGTCACTTCATAAGGGATCCAACGACAACAAAGTTTCCGAACTTTCAATTCTTCGTGTAAAATTTTCTGAATTTGGTTCATACCAATCGCCAATAGTCCTCGAATTGTCTCATAGGTAATCCGAGGGTTTTTTTTAATTAACCGCTTGGTGCTCTAACAAGGTGCTTCTCTTCCAAAAAGCATTTTTAAGACGAGCGGCACAGTCTTGCGGAGAAATCTCTTACTCCGCAAGACTGTGCCGCTCGTTTTTAAATCTTTTAAATAATTATACTTTTAAAATCATAAACAATCATCGCTCTAAAATCTTATCGACTTAATTCCATTTTCGTTGCGTACGTAGAACTTTGATGTGTGATAAAAAACAATTGACCAATCATTTCCCGCCAATTGTTTCTTTTTATCTCTAAGAAGTTTGCAACGTTTTAAAAATATAACATTCGAAATTCAAATAGCTTCGATTAGCTAGAAGTGCAAAACTTTTAGTGTGCCCCATATAGTATTATAAACACAGTGAAATCTTTGTAGAATTCTACCAGTTTATATCCATGATTGTAGTATTAAGTTTAGCCTTTGCTCGTATCTTACCAGCTTACTGATATTTACATAGTTTGCTTTTTCTCAACTTATTGACGCACGCAACTTGACCCACCCATGAGTAGAAAAACGTGTAATAATCATAATGTTTCATACAAACTTTTATCCATTAATTTAACGCCTTAAAGTAGCTCATTTTTCAAAAAAAAATGTTTGTATACCGAGTCACCCTGAAGCTGCTCTAATTTCCCTGCAGCATTTCTTGAACTTCCTGCTAAATCCAGTTATTTTAAGCACAAAGAAACAACAACTATACCTACGCCTAGATCTTTGAGCTCAAAGGGTTCAAAAATTTAAATTATGTTAAGAAAGAAAATAATTTAATGTTTGAAAAGCTGATCTTTTGAATGGCATTTAATGCAATTTTTGAACTTAAAATGTTGTTCTAGCTAACAAATCGATAGGCTGAAATATGTTGAAGTAATCTCAAAAACCTTATTTTTTCAAAAATTTTTGTCATTGATAAATCGCGAACGAATCAACTCATTTTTGTCTGATCTGCGGAATTTGATGCAGTTTTTAAAGAAGAAGAGTCGATTAGATTTTAATCGGTACATCAATCTAGATGTTATTTAAAAAATCTTTAATCGGTCGATATTATTTGTTCTTTTTTAAAATTTATCAAATTCTTTTGACACGAATCGATTAGATTTTTTTGGAAAGTCTAAGTTTGATAGAACCGTTTAGGTTGCGAAAACCGTTCATAAGTGATGACAGGTTTACAGACATTACAGATATAATAACGTCATCGCGAAAACAGTCGGAAAAGGTTTTTAAGGCCTAAAAATATGATCTAGTGAAAATTCAAAACAAATATGTATTTATTCGTAATCAGTAGGAAACGTGTTGCGAAAATATTTAGCAAAATAGGAACTTTAAAAAAATGAGTTGGACAAATGAATTTTAGCTAGAAAATGGTTAAAATAGTTTATAATATACAGTATGTACTAAATAGTAATTAATGTTGTAATTAAGCTCCGGATTTCCGATTTTGCGAGCGTAATCTCTTAGTAATTAAACAATTACCTATATTAGAAATTAATTTGACGTTAGAATTATTATTGGAAGCTTCGCACGGGGTACAAATACACAAATTACCTCTGACATAATCAATTTTATTCTACATCCAGCTTTCAATATTTCATATTAATACTATGTAACGGTAAAATAATTGTTTTTACTTAATAAAATAAAGTAAAGAAAAACAAATTTCAAACAAACTAATTTATTATTATATCATACAAAACTTTTTTTTTTCATGTCATTAAATAGTAAACAAAGAGTAGTAAACTATTGCCTGTAGGCATCAAAGATGTTGAAGATGCGTTACTATCCCGGTGGCAGGATGGCAGTGCCACATGCATAAGTCTACCGGCTACCTTACCCTCCAAACCGGAACACGACAATGACAGGAATAGGCAATGGTACTAAATAACCAGGCGAGACGTTGTAAAGTTCTATTATTTAGTAGTCACGATGGTAGTGACAATTGTTTCCCTTTTACGAACTACCTGTCATAATATCAGGTAGTTTTTTCTTCAAAGGGAGCCCGGACCAAACTTGAAACACTGCAATATTTCTTTACTGACATTAACTGCAGGTGTCGTTACGCAAAATTTGTTATCGTTTACGATATCTTTTTCTGCGACAGCATAGTAATAGATTATTAGTAGCTGGATTAGAATTTCTTCCTACATAGTGTTGGTTTTTTAATAGATGATTTCCAACGCATTTATTTTCAACACAACGTTTAGTAAACAAAATACAAAAAACGTTTGTGTAAAAATTACAAAATTTAAAAAAATATTCTCTGTCTAAGTTTGTGTTATTTTTTTGTGTACGGGTTAAAACAATATTCCCATGACGTTGTGTCAATTAAATGGATACCGTTTTCGGCACTCAGTATATTGTTACAGCACTTGGCACTCGGCACTCTATATAAATTACTAGCTAAAATGAACTAACAGCTACAATAAATTACTAGTTAAATAGAATTACTAGCTAAAATAAATTACTATTTAAAATAAATTTCTAGTTAAAATAAATTACTAGCTAAAATAAACTAATAGCTAAAATAAGTTACTAATTAAAATTGTTTTTTTTTATTTTTATTTTTTATTTTTTATTTCATCAAAAAAATCAACATAAACTCACAAATTATTCAACATCCTTAAACCTCGTTGTAGGTATGTGTGGATGTTGCACACTTCACAGTTTAAGCATTGGTTGATGTTTTAGCGAAGCGACATTACACAACATAAAATTTTAACATTACCATACACTTATAACAGTTGAAATAAACTAGTAACTAACTAACTAAAATAAATACTAGACTAAACAAATTACTAGCTTAAAAAATACTAACTTAAAAATGTCTAGCTAAAATAAATTGCTAGCTTAAATAAATTACTAGCTTAAATATATCACTAGCTTAAATAAATTACTAGCCAAAATAAATTAAAAGCTAAAATAAATTACGAGCTAAAATAAATTAAAAGCCAAAATGAATTAATAGTTAAAATAAATTACTAGCTAAAATAAATTTATTGAATTATGTGCTCTCATTGTATAACAATTTGCAACAAGATCATTCTAGTCGGTCGAGAGATATAATGGTATTCACAAAGATAAAAGCGTTATAATAATTATATTTTTGAGTTATGGCTATTGATTGGAATTGAATCTGCCGACCCCAAAAATTTGTCGACCAGTCTACTTAGTCTGCTGGTAAATCCAGCACTGATTAGGAGAGTTATATGCTTGTTTGGTGCCTATGAAAAAAAATCGGTTGTCTGTAAAGTTGGTTTACAGACGATAGTTGAACGTGACAACGTCTTAAGAAAATACTAATGGAATGGTAGCATTTACGGAACGCCTCAGAGCGAGGTAACGCCGCATGAGTCATGTTTTTTCGTGCGTGCAGCCAGCTCTATCGAATTATAAGACGTTGTCACGTCAAAAACGTGTGTGTAATTATGTACGCACGTAACAAGTTATACTTTAAAATTTATAATAATTTTAAAGTATAACTTTACACACTACAAAATCTTTCTAAAAAGTAAGTCTAACTTTTTACGTGCGTACTTATGTACACACACACGTTTTTTATAGATACCAAACAAGCATATGACTCTCCTAATCAGTAGAAAATGGGTATTTAATACATTGAAAGAAAGTTTTGTTATAACTCATTATCTAGTTAAATAAATTTTAATTCAATATCAAAAAAGAATTATTTTTGCATAACTAAAAAAATGGACAAAAGACAAAAGATTAAAAAAAAACTAAAATTGTGACTAGCTAATTTCATGCTGTCGGTTTTTCGTGACGGTGTGCGCACGCATCCTAAAAATACACTCTTATCATTTTTCCTTATCACGCAAAAAAGTATAACTTCAAAAGCTAGTAGTCATTATGGTAACATTGGCCTATCACTCGCCTTATTGCGACTGCCAGGCAGAATGGCAGATGGTCTGTTCTTCAAAGGTATCTTATCTTCATTGGGACAACATCTACAGCTTACACGAATCCTTAAATAGTTTCATTATCACTATAAGAGGATTAACATAATTTGCTTCTATACTGATTAACCCTCCAATCAATAAATACGTTGACATATTCTATCAAAATGGCTGCTATTATAATAGCATTAATACGTAAGCCAATTATAACGGAACGTTACATCCGCGCCCTAATAACGTACATCAGACAATGTTAATTCGTGTGATTATCTCTAACGTGAACGTTAAACGTGGAAAAATTAATCAAACACGTGACATGGACTTTCTGGGGATTTATTTTGACATTTTCCTTCAACCGACAAAAAAGTTGGTTTTCCATTCAGTTGTATTATTTTGTATGTTATCTTAGTACTCGGATATTAATGAAATGGCTAGCTGATCTGCAACAAATATGCGTTACACATATTTCCAACAATATAGAATTTTGTTTAACAATATTAGACACAATGTGAAGTGATTTGAGTAAGACTCAATGTACAGACTGACTGGTGAGTTACCTTCAATATTTAAGGATGTGATAGTTGGCGGTCATATATGATGAGAAAAAATAACATTAAAAATAAATATTAAAATAGTTCTTAGTAAATTTAGTAAACAGTACAACGAGAATCCTATATTTACCTTTTTTTTTGGACACCGCGCATACGCACGTGTCGCGTAGTGCGTTATCAACACGTTAGCGACCCTGACTACGCAATCGACGGGGCTCGGGTTCGATCCCCGACGGGGACAAGCATTTGTGTGATGAGCATGAATGTTTGTATTCCCGGGTTTGGGGGTTTATTAAGTATATTCTAGTATTTATATATGAATTTCTACGTATTAGTATCGTTGACTAACACCCATAACACAAGCAAATAATTTGATTACTTTGGGGTTAAATCAGTAAGTGTAATTTGTCCCGTAAATATTTATTAATTATTTGTTTATTTTGGTACCTTACTTGTTATATTTTATCCCGTAAATTAAAGCGCATAAAATCAACTTTATTGATTTATTGACAATTTTAAATACCCAATAACATTAAAGCAACTTCACTTGCTGGTAAATGAACACGTCAATGTAAATTCATACAATACTAGCAGCCACTCTCGACTTCGTTAGCTTGACTAAAAATATAACATACAAGTTCACTAACTATTAGCCGCAGATACGGCCGGTATCCGAAACGCAAATTACTTTTAACAAGCAAATAATCTGTGTTTAATATAATTTTTACAAGCAATGATCTGTTAAAAACAGATTAATTGCTTGTTAAAATTAGAAATCGGTTAATACCGATATTTCTCAAGATAAGGTGATACTAATATATTCACTTTGAAATATTATAATATCTTAACTAATATATCAGTATTAACTAATATTTCACTGTAATTTGGAACTTAAAGCACCATAAATAAGATCTGATACTGATACTGCAGGAAAATATCTTAACTAATATATCAGTATTAACTAATATCTCACTGTAATTTGGACCTTAAAGCAACGGCAATAAGATCTGATACTGATACTGCAGGAAATACGTCTGTCTCATTCGTACGTACGGCGCGGCGTATCGTGAAAATATTTGAATATTTTCACGAATCTAACGGGCGCCAATCTAGTGAATCCGAACTATTCCGAATGATATTATCCGATTCATTTTGAATAGCCATTACAGAGATTAGGCGAATATAAAATATTAGCATATTACAGTTCGCCGGATTACTAATCCACGAATCCTTTCAATATTACTAATATCTTAGCGAATACTAACATATCAGTCACACCATTAGTTAAAATTAATTTGTGTTGTGGAAATCGGCCGTGAGTCTTACAATGTGACCGGTCACTTTCCACTTCCAACATCGTGTATATCAATATTTGTGTGGTCTGTGGTTTTACAATAGCAGCGGATCTATATATTGATAAAGTGAAGAAAAAGCACGCAGGTATTGTTCAGTGCTTCGCCTGTAATTGGTTGGGCTGTGCGTAGGACGCGGCCATGTTGACGGTCGTCCCCGTCCAGATATCCGATCAGGGTGAGATAATTTTAATAGTAAAAAGATAAAAATTTCAAAAATCATGGCAGAACGACAGTTGGCCTATTCTTCAAAGGAGCTCGGACCAACACGGGGCTCAATGGTTTTATCTTGTTTAGTTCCAAATATATCATGGTCACCTTCTAGTTTCACCATCAGATTCTAAAAACTACCCAGCACCAAAGTATATGTCAAAGCAAACCCAATCAGCCAACACTCAATAGGTTTATTTGGATTTGCTTATAAGTTCTTATAGACTTTTTCCAGTTCTATTATCAGGCACTGATAAACAACGTGCTTCAAAATCCTTGTAAATTTTGACCTTTGACCTTATATGTAATGGAAAGTAAACATCATGAAAAATCCACCGACTTCGAAATTGACTATCTTATCTCTTTCTACATTCTACGCGTGAGTTTCGGTAGCACTTTATCAGCTCCATCTTCAAATCCTCGTCATCATTAGCACTAACCAAACTTAGTATTTATAGCAACCACACTTAGTCTAAGCAAGATTGTCTTGTTAAAGCTCTGCATCAGACAGTTTCAGTCCCTACGTCCAGGCTACATCACGAGCTCAGTTGGATGGTACCATAGTATTTGCATTTCCTTCACAAGTCTATCGAGTTTTTGTACTAACGGATATCAGAAAGTCGTTAAAAAGTGGCTTGCAATATTTAGAAAATCTGTTATTTAAATACGAAAATTGCCAGTTAAATAGAGGCTGATGATCTTCGAATTAGAATCTCAAAGTATTGACTCAACGTTACCATGTAATTGCAATATCAATAAAGTATCAGAACACAAAATTTAGTATTGAAAAAGCATTTACAAATTATTTAATGTCTTTCATCAATTTGAAAAGAGCTGGTTATCCTGAAACGGCTGAACAGATTCTATTGAATCTTAGCTAAGAACCATCTCGCAAAACAGCTGTCAATTAAAAAAAACCGCAATCAAATCGGACCATCCGCCAGGGCTCCACGATGCCACGGACAGACATACAGATACACACATACACAGATACACAGATACACAGATACACAGATACACAGATACACAGATACACAGATACACAGATACACAGATACACAGATACACAGATCCACAGATACACACCTGAAACTTATAACACCCCTCGTTTTGCGTCGGGGGTTAAAAATAATCAAAACACTGTGTTGGTCCGGACTCCTTTGAAGAATGGCAAGCCTATCGCCACCGGGGCACATATCCTATCTCGAGAAACGTTGTTATTATCAAAAAACTGAAAAACATTTTGAATTGCCCGACTCAGGATTCGACCGAACCTTATATGGTCAACACCTATACCGGACCACTAAACCACAGAGGCTAAAACCAAAATCAAAACAAAAATTATTACTTTTTCTCAGTCGGGTAAAAAGGTAGCTTTCTAAAAAAAAGAATTTTGAAAAACGATTCGAGTAGTTTGCGAATTAATCGTAACGATCCAACAAAAAATCAAATCTTTCTTTTTTCAAACGACTTCCCAAAACGAAGGAAGGTTATCCACTTGGCTGTATGTTTTTTTTTATTTTTTATATTTTTTACCTCTGAAGTCGGTCACTTATGGACCGATTTTTAAAATTGGTGTTTTGTTTGAGAGGATATGTCATTACACAGGGAGCGTGTCGTTGTTGACCAATGAGGCCTCGGGTTCGATTCCTAGATCGGGCAATTCGAAAATATGTTTTTTCAGTTTTCTGATAAAAACAAAGTTGCCCGGGATTGGATAAGTGCCTGGATGGCGCCTAGGATGCCACGTTTCCCCGTGTTGATCCCGGACTCCTTTGAAGAATAGGCTAACTGCCGTTATGCCAGGCAGGTAGTAAAAGGTGACCGAGAGGATATGCGCGTAACTACTATTGTGACTAATAGGTGGTAGAGTTCTGCATCGGCTCGGGGTCTGATACCACCGCCTAACTTATTCCTGTAGCAATAGCATCAGTGCTAGTCACTGTCGTGTTTCGGTTTGGAGGGTAAGGTAGCTGGTAAACTTATGCATGTGGCATTAGACCTCGCCACAAGATAGCAACGTACCATTAACATCTTTTGGTGTCTATAGGCGATGGTTGACACTTTCCATCAGGAGACCCATCTGCTTGTTTGCTATCTATAAAAAAAAACTTATCACATCATATTGTGGGACTAAGCATCTTCGGCTTATTGTAGCATGCACTGGCTGTATATCTCCGTGCTTGAAGAGGTAGGCCTCTTTGGGGATACGTGCGTAAAGATAATTAATGAATGATTTTGATGAATTTAATGAATGATTTGATTGATTGGATGATGAATGATAATTAATGAATGATTTGAAGTTTTTTAACCGATTCCCCAATAAGAACGAAATTTGCTGTACTTTTTATTTGTGCTACCTTAGAACTTGATTATTTATTGATTTGTAAAATTATTATTGTTTGGGAAAGTATACTTTTCGTTTAGTTTCCCATATATATATATATATATATATATATATATATATATATATTAGTGAAAATTTAGCTTTAATATAAAATCTCGGATTATTTAGAAGACAAAAAGGCTGGGATTAATTGCCTTCATATCATCTCATATATATTTTTTGTAATATTATGATATTGTGAAAAAATATATATATGAAAAAGACAAGGCCGCTAAATTTCTTCCGCCGGATCTTCTCAGTGTGAGGCTAAGTTTCCGATCCAGTAGTAGTTGTGAAAAAATTCTGACAAGTCAAAATAACTCGTAAAAAGTTTTATTGAATAAAGTACTTCTGATTTCTGATTTTTAGATCTTTTAGAATTTTAGAACTTTATTTCATTTTATGAAATATTATACCACCTTATAATTATGATTTTTTAAAGATATGTTCCTAGGTTAATGTATAATAGTATTTTTATATCTCTATATCAAACTAAGTATTGTACATTTATCAAAATATCAATATTTTTTATTTGTAACATTTAAACAACAATGTTATTTTAATATTAGGTACAATATTTTTCATTTGGCGGTACGCAGAAACTAAGAATATTACCTCCTGTGCTAGTCTTAACTGTGTTACGGCAAAATTTCCAATTCAGGATCCTAGAAACATATGAGGCAATAAGTCGGTTGTTTCAGTTTTAATACCTTTAAATTTTTGGGCGTTGCAGATGGCTGTTTGATCTTCTGAAATTACTTATCCACAAAATTACTGAGAGAATATATATTTAATTACAAGCTTACAATATAAAGACTGAGTAAATCTAATTAGTGAAACGAACCATTAATAGCTGGTAAAATAAGATTCCACCAAGAAATACATCCCTAAAATGTAAAACACCGCCTTTTGCAAACATAAACTTAATTATTTCGGCCGTTTAGAGGAAAAGGGATATACCTCGTTCGCGGGATATTATATTTCAAAATATATTTAACAGCTTTTATATTACAATTTCATCTTAAGTTTTCATTTGGTTTTTTGTTACATATATATATAGACTGACTGATGAGTTACATTCGATACTTACATTCTTTACATACGGTACTCGATTCTCTTTAAAATCTATATACATATAATAAAATCGTAGGAAAGTCAAAACTGCACATTTAATATTTTTTTAAAAGAATACTTGGGGGGTGATCTACAATCGATATCGAAGCCAAAAATATAGTTTTTAGAATTTTTGTCTGTTTGTCTGTTTATCTGTTTGTCTATTTGTTTGTTTGTCTGTATGTATGTCCGGGGTAAACTCAAAAAGCACTGCATGGATTTACTTCAAATTTTGCATGAATATTACTAATAGGTCGGGTCAACATATAGGCTACATATTATCACGCTATCACCTACGGGGGAAGTCCGCGCGGACGAAGTCGTGGGCAACAGCTAGTGAAATAATAAAATAATAATATTTTTGACCAATATTTCTCTAAAAATAAGTGAAATGTGGATATTATACTCTCTAAGCACGCCACGTTGTTTGTTTTGTACTTACCTATGTAATCTGTTTTCATAGCGTTTCCATCCGTCCATGTAGTGCGCAGGTATAAAAAAATAAATAACAAATATAGGATTCGCAGTGTACTGTTTACTAAGTTTACTAAGAAGTATTGTAATATTTATTTTAAAAGTTATTTTTTCTCATCATATATGATCGTCAACTATCATGTCAGTTGTCATGTCAGTCTGTATACTTTGTTTATTGTCAGCCGAGTTTTACACAGGGTTACTTTTAAAAAGCCGGCCATATTTTAAGAGGCTGTTCAGAATCGATATGTTTGCTTCATGTAATAAAAAAATGTGTAAACAGTTGACCCTACGGGCCATCCCTGAAACTTCGTACTAAATTAAGATATCTATGCTCATATTTTTTACTCAAAAGAGTAAAAAATATAAGCATAGATTTTTCAGTTCAAACATCTAATTTGTTAAAAATGGCAGAATACTAATTTTTGAAAAGCCGTATATTTTGAAAATTGATGATAGCACTCAACTCAAATTTTGGGATCTAAAATATTGCTTTAACTAAATAATCGATAAGTTGAAAAATTTCGATGGAATGTCAAAAAACATTTTATTTTTAATTTTTTTCATTGATAAATCCGATTTTGATTAAATTAACGGTATTTTATGCAGTTTTTAAAGGAGAAAAGCTGATAAGATTTTTTATTGAATCGGTGAATTATCTTGAAAGTTATTTAAAAAAAAAGTAAGTAAGTTTGCTAAAAACAACGTAATTTTAATATTTGAAAAGCTGTAAGTTTTGAGAATTTGATTCGATTTGAAATGGCATTTGACGTAGTTTTTTAGTACTAAAATTGTACTGATCGCTAGGTATATATGGGCGCTGGAATAATTTCGTTAAAGCGTCATGAGTATGGGAAATAAACCGACATTAATTTAAGCTGTGGCTGTTATAAATCTGTGTAAATTAAAATAGTTATTTAAATAGGTTAAGCTATAGATAAATAAGCAATTTATAAATAAATAAAATAAATGTATTATTGAATTAATTTCTAGTGAAATTTGAAATGTTACGTCACAACTGTTTTTTTAAATTCATATCACGTGTTGATTGTGACGTCATGGTATGGTCTCATATCTAATGCCGTTTATAAAAGGGCAGTTATTGTAAGCGGGGCGCATTCTATCATTATCCTTCATAGTGTTTGTATCTACATTCTAAAATAAAAGTTATTATTGTCAAAAGTGCTGTGGTTATTTTATATAAAATAATAAAATATTACATATAACGTAATAATAAAACATAAATCATGAGTGACGAATACCCGAGTGGCAACGCTACGCCGACATATACATACGTATAACTAGTTACATGAGTTCATCGTTACAGATGAAATTCACATTTATAATTATCATCAGTACTTTCGTGTTTCTAATTATTTTTGTATTATAGCACTCACCCCGTGCTTGGGAAAACTTGAAAAACTTTAAGAACAGCAAAGGGAAATATCAACTCGTAGGAATATAACCTACAAATGTATGAAATTTTTGACAACTAGCAAAAAGCAGAGCTTTGTAGGGGCTCGCAAAGTTATACTATCTAGTAATATTGTTAGAAAAGTATTTTTATGAGAATTACATCTTTTAATGTATAGACTTTATTTATAATAATAAAGTCTATAATCTTTTAATGTATAGAAAAATAAATAATAAAGTATTTCATCTCTCGCATTGTATATCTGTTTTGTTAATCTTTCACCTACCATTCTTTGTACATGTCCGAACCAACGGAACCTGCCCTTTTGTCATCTTTACACCAACACTTTCTTTCAAGCATAACTTCTCTCTCACTTCAACATTACGAACCTGGTCCTGCGTTGATTATACTTTCATGCCCTTCTAACATACCCAACTCTCACTTTCATACAATATCGTTGGGATAGGCATAGGCAGGCATAGGAATGATTATGCAGGGCAAGAGGGGCACCCTGACTTAAAACTAACGCTCTATTCACTCTGTTCCCCGCCAGCCAGCCAGCCCCCCCCTCTCTCTCCCTCTCCCCCTCCCCCTCTCCCCCTCTCCCTCTCCTCCCCCCTCTCCCCCTCCCCCTCCCCCTCTCCCTATCCCTCTCCCCCTATCCCTATCCCCCTTCCCCTCTCCCCCTCTCCATATCCCTCTCCCCCTCTCCCTCTCCCTATCTCCCTCCCCCTCTCCCTCTCTCCCTCTCCCTCTCTCCCTCTCTCTCCCCCTCCCTCTCCCTCTCTTCCCCTCCCTCACTCCCTCTCTCTCCCTCTCTCTCCCCCTTCCTCTCACCCTCTCTCCCTCTCTCCCTCTCTCCCCTCCCTCTCTCCCTCTCGCCCTCTCTACCTCTCTCCCCCTCCCTCTCCCTCTCCTCTCCCCATCCCCCCTCTCCATCTCCCCCTCCCCCCTCTCCCCCTCTCCTCCTCCCACTCCCCCTCTCCCCTCCCTCTCTCCCTCCCCCTCCCCCTCTCCCTCTCTACATATCCCTCTCCCTCCCCCCTCTCCCCCCTCCCCCCTCCCCCTCTCTCCTCTCTCCCCCTCACTCTCTCCCCCTCCATCTCTCCCTCTCTCTCCCCCTCTCTCTCCCTCTCCCTCTCTCCCTCTCTTCCCCTCCCACTCTCCCCCTCCCTCTCCCTCTCCCCCTCCCCCTCTCCCACTCTCCCTCTCCCCATCGCCTCTCCCCCTCCCCTTCTCCCCCTCCCCCTCTCCTCCCTCTACCCCTCCCCCTCTCCCCCTACCCCTCTCCCCCCTCCCCCTCCCCTCTCCCCCAAACCCCTCTCCCCCTCCCCCTGCCCCCCCTCCCCCCCTCTCCCTCTCTCCATATCCCTCTCCCTCCCCCTTCCCCTCTCCCTATCCCTCTCCCCCTCCCCCTCCCCCTCTCCCTATCCCTCTCCCCCTCCCCTCTCCCTACCCCTCTCCGTCTCCCTCCCTCTCCCTCTCTCCCTCCCTCTCCCTCGCTCCCTCCCTCTCCCTCTCCCTCTCTCTCCCTCCCTCACTCCCTCCCCCTCTCCCTCTTCCTCACCCTCTCCCTCTCCTTCTTCCTCCCCCTCTCCCCCCCGCCCCCTCCCTCTCCCTCGCCCTCTCTCTATTTTTATGGTAGATAACATATCTAGACATGAATTTAAACTACTACGTCGAAGCACAAACCTAAAAGTCCGATAATTTTTGAGTAAAATGTACCACAAAAGTGCATAGAAAGTGGCCTAGTGTAGGGCTGGCTTCGCTCGCCCTAATAATAGAAGCGTTAGCTCATATGCGCGGCGAAACGTTTCCTTCCCAATGGCGTGTCTATTAGCATTTACGTGATCTGTGGCTGAACCAAAGGTGCGATATATAAATACAGTTATATACATAATACCTACACACCCAAACCCAGAAATACTCGTCTATATGCTCGTAATCTAATATATAAAATTCTCGTGTCACGGTGTTTGTAGTTAAACTCCTCCGAAACGGCTTGACCGATTCTCATGAAATTTTGTGTGCATATCAGGTAGGTCTGAGAATCGAACATCTATTTTTCATCCCCCTAAATGTTAAGGGTAGCCCCTTATTTTAATTTTATTTTTAGATATATTTTTTATGAAACAGCATTAAAAATACATACAACCCTAAATTTTCACCCTTCTATCACCAACCCCTATTTTTTGATTCAACAATTAATGTGGCAAAACAACGTTTGCCGGGTCAGCTAGTATCATGTAAAATAGTCTATTCTCGTCACACAAATGTTTCTCCCTGTCGGGAATCGAACTCGAGCCCCATCGATATTTCCATCGTAGTTAGCTTTACTAGTAACTCGGCTAACGAGGCGGTCAAAAAAATAATGCGTCTGTTGAATTTACTTTCAAAATTACCCTCAAATTTGCCATTGTGTCCGGATTTAGAACACAATGCTACATCTGTTAGGGGCCAAGTAATGTCCCAATGTAGAAAGGCTCAGCTTGATTGATGGTCGGCGCATCAACTGAGAAAACGTGAAAAAACTGAGAGGAAATTGCCATTGTGTTGCTTTTATTGCGAAACAAAATGCAATTCTATTGTTGGGGTCGTTCGTCATTTTTTTAATATGTATGATGAATCATGAAAATCTTTCTTTGGAGAAGATAAGATACTTTCGTGGTTCTCTAAGTATACCTATCTTATAAAGGGAACATTTTTTATATGATAGCAAACAAGCAGATGGGTCTCCTTATGGAAAGAATCAACTCGCCTATAGACACCAAAGGTGTTAATGGTGCGTTGCTATCTTGTAGCGAGGTCTACTGCCACATGCATAAGTTTACCGGCTACTTTACCCTCCAAACCGGAACACGACAGCGACAAGCACTGACGCTATTGCGGCAGTAATAGGTAAGATGGTGGTATCAGACCCGGGCGAGACAATACAGAACTCTACCAGCTAGTAGCCACGATGGTAGTGACTCGTAGAGCCTTTTACGACCTGCCTGCTAGAACGGCAGTTGGCCTATTCTTCAAAGGAGCCCGGGACCAACACGGGGAAAAATACATACACAAATAATAATAAATAATAAATATTCACGGGACAAATTACACTTACTGATCTAATCACAAAGTAAACAAATTATTTGCTTGTGTTATGGATGTTAGTCAATGATACTCATACGTAAAAATACATATATGTATAAATACTTTTACATACATAATAAACACCCAAACCCGGAAATACAAACATTTATGCTCTTCACACAAATGCTTGTCCCCGTCGGGGATCGAACTCGAGTCCCGTCGATGGCGTAGTCAGGGTCGCTTACCACTCGACAAACGGAGCGGTAAATACATATTTGTATGTTTGTGTGTAACGAATAAATATAAAAAATCGGCCGAGTGCGACTCTGACTCGCGCACGGAAAAGGCAAAAAATCATCAAGTTTGTTTTATAGGAGGGACTCACTAAAACATTTTTTGTAGTCTGTATAGTATTTGTTGTTTCGTGAAAATTTCAACTGTCTAGCTATCAAAGTTCATGAGATATAGCCTGGTGACAGATAGACGGACGAATAGCGGAATCTTAGTAGCTTTCCGTTTGTATCCTTTGTGTACGGAAACCTTAAAATGATTGAAACGATCCTAAAAATCTTTTTTCGATTAGAAAGTTATACTATTAGTTTTAATAGGCCGTAGACTTTTTACTAGGTGGTAGAGTTCTGCATTGTCTCGCCCGGGTCTGGTACCTTGCCTATTTCTGCTGCAATAGCGTCAGTGCTTGTCACTGTCGTGTTCCTATTTGGAGAGGAAGGTAGCCGGTAAACTTATGCATGTGGCATTAAACCTCGCCACTAGATATCAATGCAATATTAACACCTTAAGTGTCTATAGGCGATGGTTGACACTTTTCAGCAGGAGACCCATCTGCTTGTTTGCTATCTTGTGATATAAAATCATCACAGAAATGTTTGTCCCTGTTGGGAATTGAACCCAAGCCCCATCGATTCGTAGTTACGTTCGCTAACCACTCCACCAATGGGCCGGTCTAAGACAGAAGATGGTTGTCTTTCCCGTCAGGGTTACTATCTGCGTATTTGCTTTCTTATAATATGAAAAAGAAGAGAAACATTATTTTGTCAAAACTGAAATTTTGTACTCAATTCCGTTCAGAAAATATTTACTTTCTTCAAGTACCTTTTGTCGCTTCGATTCCTGATCGCAATTTCTCACTTTTAAAATTACAAAGCTTTGGAATTTGAAATTTTCAGCTTTCCATTGAAATCAAGAAACGAGCTACTTTTTTTATTGAAAAGTCATCTCTTTTAAAATGTAGCAGATTAACTTATCAGATGCTAGATATATATGAACATCTGTGTATAAATATCAGCGAACTCAAAGCATGAAAACATTCCTAGCGCTTGAAAATGGCTTAATTTTAATTGTGCTACGATAATATTAATGTGTCTCCAATTAGTCTGTAATGCGTGTGTCTTTAATTATGGTTAATTTTTATAGTTTGATATAAAAGATGTTTTTTGTGTTCTCTTTGCTACATTAACCACTCGACTCTCGAAGTGACAAATATTAGACATTATGTATGACGATTACGAGTACTATCACTCTTAAGGCAAAATTTTGCCATGCTTGCATTTGAATTTAAACTTTAAATTTCTAATTATAAAGACTAAGTTGTGTTAAAAAGTCTTTGACGTTTATTTTCTATGATAAAATATCTGTCATGTCAAGTCCGTAAACTGACATCTGCTATTGTCATTCATTTTACTACAGACACTTTTGTTCGTTCGACCGGACCGCGTGTGTGTTTTTGGTTTTTAGTGGTATAAAATTAAATTTTGTGTTATTTTACGGTGCATTTCTCTGATATAAGTACTGTTTTTATTAGAAAGGCCGTTTAATTGTCTTTTTTGGATAATTTGTTGTAAGAAATATTTCGTGATAGCCAAAAATAGTCATTCAGAAAATTCATTGTTTTTCAAGTGATTTTTGTAATATTTATTTATAAATATAAAAACTACTTTGTCGATTACTTTATTTTGATCCCTAATAGACAGAAAATGTATCAATTGATACATAATCGTTTACAGAATGATAAAATATGACTTAGTTGTAGAAAAAGAAAAGATTTTTTTCCAACGAGTCTCTTGAGTCGCCATTCCCGCCAAAAGGCGGGATGATGATGTGTACTGGTGCTTAAATTCGCCCTTACGTGACAATTAAAAACTAATTAGATTTCCGCTCAGTATTGTTACTCGCCGATAAATATATATAAAAATTTATTATCACTGCCGGTTCTCTTGCGGCGTAGGCAGAATAAGCCGAATGTCTACGAACCTTTTGCAGTTCACGAGTTTTGTCCGTTAGCGAGATAATTCCCATCGACGAAAATTGCCGACCTACTAATGATTTACGTGCCCATCCAAGGCATTGGTATGGTAACACAAAACCCCAACAGACTCCAAGCTGTCTGGAAAATTGGTAGATGGTCTGTTTTCAGAAATAGATCAAATCTTGCAACCCATTTTAAGTTCAATTTAATCGCATATACTCAATACAATCGGATTTATGATTTTTAATGCCACCAATTTTTCAGTTAGTTAACTGCTTATTTAACTGCCTATAAAGTAGAAGACGTTTTCGATTGCCCAAAACCTTACACAGATAAAGTAATAAAAACAATGGAGAAGATAGTTTAATCGTCAAACTGGGGGAAAGTATTGCGGTTCCGTAGAACAATAAGATGGAATGGCCGCAATATTAAACGACTAATTGTCGCCTGCTTCTTTGTTCTTTGGGAATAAATGCCCAATTTGACCTAGTTTTGTCCGCATTGGAAACAGAACCGAAGCTTGCTGGTGGCTAATATTAATACTTTTTAATTTATTAGTTTTTCCTTAAATACTATTTATGTTGTGGATTGGATTAAAAAATATAAAGCGAAAAAAACAAATGACTTAAAATTCTTCCTTGTGATACTCAGTATTTTGTTTAGTCTAATAATAAAGTAGATATCTTTAACGGCTATTATTTACTATTTTTTATATTATTAGATACCAAACAAGCGGATGAATCTCGTGATGGAATTAAAAACCGTCGCCTATAGACACCAAAGATGGAGATAGAAGACAAGTCCACTGAGATTCTTCCACCGGATCTTCTCAGTGTTTGGCCGCGTTCCAATCCCGTAGTATTTCTAAAAATGTCTACTCGTCAAAAGTGCCTGTAAAAGCTTATTTGAATTTTTTTTGAAGTTTCAAACTCAAACTTAATAAATGTTTTAATCAAATAAATTTAATCTAAAATATGTTAAATTCTATTCCCAAAATGTATGAAACTTCGTTTATGCAGACAGTATGTCTGCATAAACGAAGTTCATTTGTTATTTTTTTTAAATAATAATAAATATTCAGGGGACAAATTACACTTACTGATCTGACCCAAAGTAAGCAAATTATTTGCTTGTATTATCAGTCTTAGTCAACAATACTAATGCATAGAAATACATATATAAATACTAGAATATATTTAATAAACACCTAAACCCGGAAATACAAACATTTATGCTCATCACACAAATGCATGTCTCCGTCGGGAATCGAACCCGAGCCCCCCGATTGCATAAAATTATGTTTATTTACCTAATAATTCTTTGCTTGCATCACCAACATTTTTAATACTGTATTAATTAACTAATATATTCCAAAGCTTTCAAGTGTGATCGGATGTGGGTAATCTGTCAGGTTCATTGACGCTTAGGGTGACAAGAATTTTGCAACGTCTTTGATACAACTAAATCTACCGACAATTCAGGGTTTTTGTTATTTACTTTTATGTTTTATTAATTGTTCATGTAATAATACTATTGGAGTATTTCGGCTTTTGTATCAAGCAAGAAGCACCGTGTATAAAAGGTTATTGGTAAAACATTAACAATCTCTCAAGACATTCGTTGGTCGAGTGGTTAGCGGCCCTGACTACGCAATCAACGGGGCTCGGGTTCGATCTCCGACGGGGACAAGTATTTGTGTGATGAGCATAAATGTTTGTATTTCCGGGTTTGGGTGTTTATTATATATATTCTGGTATTTATATATGTATTTCTATGTATTAGTATCGTTGACTAACACCCATAACACAAGCAAATATTTGCTTACTTTGGGGTTAGATCAGTAAGTGTAATTTGTCCCGTGAAAAAAAAAAACATCATAAGCAACAACTTTTGTTATATGACTTTTTACCAAACGTAACAATTTAGAAAAACAAGCCTCCCAGATTTCGTTGTCCTATCTAACACAATTTAATTCTATATTTTGAGGTAGGAATGTATACCGCTCACGACTGGCTATGTCGCTTGTAAGTTTTCTGCTGCGCATAGAGTTAGTAACATTTAAAGCGTTGCATTTAAATATTTTTATTTTTGTACGAAAATCTGATAAATTATTAAAAGTAATTACCCAAAAGTTGTTGTTTTTGATGTTAATAATACAATCTTGAGAGATTGTTAGTATTATACCAATAACCTTGTATATTTTAGCAAATATACAGCGCGTAAGGGAAGGATAGTCTAGCGAAAAATTAAGAAAACATACCATTTTTACGTTCGTTTCGTGATGAGAATTCCTTTTTTGGTGGGAAATGCAAAATTTGGGTATCATGATTTTTTCTTATTTTCATGCCACGCAATGTAACGCGTACGTTGCTCTGATTTGTTGCATCCACGGAACTTTGAAACCAGTTGTTTATTTTTCGCGGTAAGTGGCGCATAATACATTGCTCATTTTGTGTATTTCCTTAATTTTTACTACTTTTGCTAATTTTTACTAATTTTTACTACTGAAAAAGCTCTGTGGAGTGTTAAATCAATTTACACAAAATTAAGGTAAAAATCGCGAAAAACTCCTTTCCTACACATATATCCAACGGTTTTCATATCAGAATCATGATCCAAAGGTATGGATGGTTACGGTTTTCGGTAGACCACGCTGTATGAAATATAAAAAAATAACAAATTAATATTATTACCCAACATTCCATTCAAAGTTACAATATTATCTTTCAGCGCAACAGTATATTAAAAAACTCCCAGACTTGTTTACGTAGAGAGATCATCCATCAAAGGGAAGTGGGATGATTAATTACGTATACACATTATCGACAGCCGAGATCGCTTTCAAAACTCCATTTAAGTGTGAGAAGGCATACAAAAATCTCGGCAATTATTATAGATGCTAATGAAAACTCGAGAATGGATTTCTTTGAAAAAAATCACTTGAAAGTTTCATGAATAACTTTTGAAAGTTACTGAATATATTAACTGATTCTATCGTTGTGTATTAAGTATTTATTGAGGCTTACGTATTTTTATTTTCATGAATTTGGTCTTTATGATAATTAATTGTTGATTCTTTTCATAATCGAGAAATATCCGTAACCTCTGTTATAGCTATTTTTCGTTGTCGAACCAAAAATAAGTAAGTACAGTGAAAAAAAAAATTCGTCAAAAATATAGATAAAAAATTGTAGATAGGACCCACAGATTAAATTACATACGCATTTAAAGGCAATCTTTTAGGTTGTTACATTGATATAAAAACCCAAGATACACAATCAGTGTCTCAAAAACGTCCTCTAAAAATGATTACTTTACTGTCGATAGGGAAGCGCTTGACCACGATCTCGCCTGATGGTAAGTTAAGATGCGGCGTAAGATGGAACGCGCCTCCCTAGATGGTACCTGTTCACTCTTCTCTTGAAGATCTTCAGTTTGTACCCGTCGGGGAACACAGCCTCAGGAAGCATATTCCAGTCCCTTGCGGTTCGGATCAAGAATTTAAAATTTAAAATTTTATTGTGAGCTCATTTCAAATAGAATTTCGTCAGTCGCGATACTATCAATTTTATTACTTTTTGTTCATTACTTTGTAAAGATGCACAGTTTTGAGTGTCAGTTTTGTTCGGGACGTAGCTTGCATTTAAATCCAGAATTACAGATTTATACAAAGAAATTAATGTACTACGTACCATAGAAGTCGCTGGAGTTATAGTACTTACTGATGAAGCAAAACCACTTTGTCGCCTCTCGTCTCATGATGTAAGTGTTGACCACATGGCATCCAAGAATCGAACCTGGGACCAGATTTGATTCTTGAATGGAACAATTCAAAAATATGTTTTTTACAGTTTTCTGATTAAAAAAGTTACCCGAGATGAGATAAGTGTCCGATTGTCGATTAGCTTGTCAGCTATTCTATTGGTGTCTACAGGTAATGGTTTCTCTTTTCCTCAGGTAAGGCATCTGTTTGTTTGCTGTGGTATGATATAAAAAAAAATATATGCCATGTTATGCTATTTTATTGTGCCGGATAACATGTCTTAAAATATATAACTGATGAGATTTTATAAAAAAAGTATATTCACGCCCTTATACCCGAAAACGTAGGCAGAGGTACAAAACCCACGATTAGCCGAAGAAACACATGGGTAATTGCAGCAACATTGTCATAGTTTAGGACAGTCTTTAGTAATATGCTGTCACATTAATTTGAGACAAAAGTGCCAGGACATACCACTTAGAATTTTCCGAAGCTAAGACAATGTTAATGCAATTGGTCATTAGTCCCACAATGAGATAGGTGGCAAGCCTATCACCAACCGGGCACTTATCTGAGGGCAACGATGTTTTTATCAGAAAATGAAAAAACTCATTCTGAATTTCCGAACCCGGGGATCGAACCCGGGATCTCATGTGATCAACACAGACACCGGACCACTAGAAACAGATATTAGATAATAAGCAAGCAGATGACTCTCCTGATGGAAAGAGAATACATTACTTATAGACACCATAAAGGTGTCAATGGTGCGTTGCTATCTAGTAGCGAGGTCTAATGCCACATGCATAAGTTTACCGGCTACCTTACTCTCCAAACTGAAACACGACACTGACAAGCACTTACGCTATTGCGACAGGAATAGGTAGGGCGATGATACCAGACCCGGGCGAGACTTTGCAGAAATCTACCACCCAGTAGTCAAGATGGTATTGACTCATATAGCCAATAGATCGCCTTTTACGACCTGCTTGACAGAAAGGCAGTTGGCCTATTCTTTAAAAAATCACAGACCAACTCAACAAAAGTTGAAGTAGTAATTTAAACGCATAGCAATCGGAACCATGTAGTTTATAAATAAATTCTGGATTATTTTTCCGTCCCGGGCTCCCTTAAAGAATAGGCCAACTGCCGTTCTGCCAGGCAGGTCGTAAAAGGCGACCGATTGGCTAACGAGTCACTAACATCGTGGCTACTAGGTGGTAGAGTTCTGCATTGTCTCGCCCGGGTCTGGTACCACCGCCTTATCTATTCCTGCCGCAATAGCGTCAGTGCTTGTTGCTGTCGGGTTCCGGTTTGGAGGGTAAGGTAGCCGGTAAACTTATGCATGTGGCATTAGACCTCGCCACAAGATAGCAACGCACCATTAATATCTTTGATGTCTATAGGCGATGGTTGACTCTTTCCATCAGGAGACCCATCTGCTTGTTTGCTATCTTATAATATATAATATATATATATATATATATATATATATATATATATATATATATATATATATGTATATATATATATATATATATATATATATATATATATATATATATATATATATATATATATATATATATATATATATATATATATATATATATATATATATATATATATATATATATATATATATATATATATATAAAGACGACCGATTGGCTATTCGAGTCACAGCCATCGTGGCTCTTAGGTGGTAGATTTCTGCAATGTCTTACCTGGACCTGGTACCACGGTCTTACCTATTCCTACCGCAATAGCGTCAGTACTAATAGTGTCACTGTCGTGTTTTGGTTTGGAGGGCAAGGTAGCCGGTAAACTTATGCATGTGGCATTAGACCTCGCCACAAGATAGCAACGCACCATTAACACCTTTGGTGTCTATGCGATGGTTGACTCTTTCCATCGGGAGATCCATCTGCTTGTTTGATATCTTATGATATAAAAAAAGATTAAATTTCAATGGTATTTGCTGCATTCATTTGATAAAATACGAGCGAATGAAAATAGAATTTTATATATAAGGTATTATATTCGTTCTCGTAATTGAAAATGAGTACAACGAGCAATCTCCATTTACGTTTGATTTCAAATAATCGTTGGACTTCAAAAAAGCTCAATCTCGTATCCTACAAGTTTTTAAGAACCCCAGTGAAAAGGAGGGCTTTTAGCGAATTGAATCGTCAAGAGGCATTCCCTGACGCTATTCCGTTTACAAATAGCTACTCATTTTCGACACAGAGTAGTTAAAGATAGAATAACCTCACCATATTAATATAAAAAAACCAAGATGCATAGTCTCTAACAAAACTGACACTCAAAACCATGGAACATAGAACATAGAACAAGCGGAATTGGCAAGTACAAACATTTGTATCAGGACCGTGATCGCCATACTCACACAGAAAATAAGCATTATTGCATATAAACTACTAATGCAAACATTGTTTTATTGGTCGTTTTCATTTTAAACAACAATAATCCGAAACACACAAACAGAACATTTGTAGTCTATTCAAAATAGACTCATCTATTTGTACAATAGTGAAACTTAAGATCGTAATAGTTTCGCTATTCTACAATAGATGTCAGCATCAGCATATATATATATGTATATATATATATATATATATATATATATATATATATATATATATATATATGTATATATGTATATGTATATATTAGAAAACAAATTAATTTGCCCGTATTAGCAACTTAGAAAATAGTGTTCATTTTCTTTGTTATAATGAAAAATTATGTACCTATTTCCTTAACACTTTTCTTATACACTGCCCGTTACAAGTTTACTACAAACGAAGGTTAACTGGAAGAGAATGTCCATAGACGTTAAGTTCGCCTGTTGTATATTTTGTGCAATAAAGAGTTTTAATAAATAAAATAAATAAATAAAGATATCCTATAAGAGTTTATTTTTTTCTTTTATGTACGGAACCTTAAAAATGAATAAAATAAATCGATCTCGCTTGTGTCTGTCGTTTAAATAGTCTGTAGATCAACGTTCCTCGATTCACGTCGCCGCCGCGAAATTGGTATTGTCAGTAAGATTAAGTTGCCGCGACAATCTATAGACAGAGAGTTCATTTGATACGAGCTCTTCAATTTTTTCGTGAGATCTTATTGATCTTTAGACTGTCACTGGAGAAATCGTAAATATTTCATATTAGAATCTACATATTGTTACAATTGATCTAGAAAAGTGAAGAATTAAAACACTGGAAAAATCTAGAAATAAAAGAAAGAATTAGGCTGCCTCTGTTGATAAACAATAGCCGCCGTCACCCAAGCAGCTACGCCATAATGAATCTTCTGTCATAGGGCACAAGGGTGAACATGGCGTGTACTTACTTGGACTTGTTTACAATTAGAATTGTTTATTGTTCATGCGATAAATTTGGATTTTTCGGGAACCAGGTAGAACTTTACCCTAGGTACAAATAGAGATGTGTAAAATATAGGGCAGTTTTTATAAAGCAATCAGAAGCGATAGTACGAGCGACCAGTGTGAAGCGGTGTGACCAGTGTATAGTGCGGTGAATAAGAGAAGTGTTTTCTTTCAGCGTGGTTCGTGGTCAGTTAAGTTTAGTGTTGTTACAGTGAGTGTTATTACAGTGAGTGATATAACAGTGAGTGTTATTACAGTGAGTGCTATTAGTCTTAATTAGTGTATTTACGTGTTACATTGTGTTGTTTTGCTATTTGTGTTGTGTTTACGTTAGTTGTGTAATACGAGAATATACATTCTGGAAAAACTTTGGGTCTTTAATGTGCAAAATTTTGCAAATTATCATAATTTCTTCTTTTAAAAAATTTAAATTTTATCTATTAAATATTAAAGTTTGGGTCTCTTTATAAGAAAACCTTGTATTTATTATTCTGTCTATTATTTCCTTCACGGTAATTAGCGGTAATTAGATTTAGCATAAATAACGGTTATATGGAGAAGAAATAATGTAGAAAGCTAACATTATTGAAGTTATACTTCTTTTGGAGCGTTAGGAAAAAATAATGAGTAAATTTTTACGATGCGCGCGCACACCGTCACGCAAAACCGACATAATGAAAGCAAAGGAAAAATCAAGCTGGTCAACGTTCAAGTTTTTCAAAACAAGCTAGACAATGCGTTATAATAAAACTTTCTTTCAATGTATTAAATACATAAGTAAAACTTTTTGAGTGCGTACATAATTATACACACGCGTTTTTTTATATTATTCTCTACAAATATGTATGTATTTATGAGTATTTATTACATATTTTTATATTTAATGAATTAGTAAATAATTAGACCGCCCCGTTGGCCGAGTGGTTAGCGACCCTGACTACGCAATCGGCGGGGCTCGGGTGCGATCCCCGATGGGGACAAGCATTTGTTTGATGAGCATAAATGTTTGTATTTCTAGGTTTGGGTGTTTATTAAATATAATCCAGTATTTATATATGTATTTCTATGTATTAGTATCGTTGACTTTTTGTTGAGCAATTAATTTGCTTACTTAGGGGTTAGATCAGTTAGTGTAATTTTTCCCTTGAATATTATATTATTAGATACAGAGGGATACTTAATTCTGACAAAAATTAAAACTTGAAATCGTAATATTTTACAAACGAGCCCCTTAATCGAAAACTTGTTTTTACAAACCTACAATATTTGTTAAAAACGTATCCCATTATATCCCACACGATGGAATACATGAGAAAAAAATTAACTTCCCTGCTTTACATGTAGGGGAGCTACCCTGAAAAAATATTTTTCAAGATTTATATTACCACTTTGTTGACCTGACGTGCCAAATTACAGCTTTCTACTAATAAAGATCTCTAGGCTATCGGACGGATGGACGAACGGACGGACAGACAGACGGACGGACGGAAATAGCGAAACTGTAAGGGTTCCTAGTTTACTTTGGAACCCTAAAAAACTGTTAGCCAATCTCTATGTTACGTTTTCAAGCCTAAGCCACTGAACACATTATAATGAAATTGGGAAAGGAGATACTTAAAGACCCCGAATCAAACATAGTTTTTTTTTTTCTAAAAAATAAACCTATGTTTTGCAATTCTTAAACTGCTGAAATAGAAGATACAAGTTTATATGATAACGTCACTCTATTCGCGAACGAAGCCGTAAGTATCAACTAGTACTATATATTGGCACCAACGAAGTAAGTACGTCCTTTCTGATTTTTACCGACTCTCGATTACATACCAGAGGATTATAACGAGCGTAAAATTATGCAGGGCAAAATGGACACAAAAAAATATTGTGCCTTACAGAAAAATAATAGTACACTATCAAAGTGTAAGCAAACCTCAGAAGCAAACACGAAATGTACCTAATACATATTTTATGACTACCCTCATAAGTACGCAACATTTTTCAAACAGGTCATCATTTCGGAAGCGGAATGATGTATATTATGCGGCAAAATCGCTCACAAAACCCTTAGGATGATACCGGGAATAATGGATAGGCGATAGAACCTGTAACCGTTACGTACGGTCATTCGACATGCTCGTTAAATTTGATATATGTAAAGGATGGGATTTTTCAATAGTTACAAAAGCGGTGTTAGGGTTAAGATTGGAAAATGTTCCCTATGTTCCCCGGATCTCTAAAGAATAATAAATGTTTTTCCTTATCCTATAAACTCAAAAGAAAAGTCAAGGTTAACGGGTCAATTCTTTCGACAACACTAGAAGGTAAAGTGTTATGTAGTGTAATCGCATTATTATATATTTCAAGTTATACAGATTATTAAATAGCTTCTACGTAATTTAAGATTTCTAAATAATAATATAGTTGTTTTTTCTCCAGGTAATGGTTAACAAGTCATTAGTAATGACAAGACTAGACAGCAGTTTTCCTTCCCGGTACATGAAAGGCTAGAGTCATTACCATTGATAACACTGGACTAAAACACTAGATAATACAGTACTTCACAGTTTTTTATGCATTATAGTGTGTTATTAAACGTATTTGACGTATTTTTTTTTACTTCGAAATAACAATAGAAGTGATTTGCTTTTAGGTAAATACTACATAGTCAATATAATTGACAACACTAGATGATAGGGTACTGTACAATTTAACTCATATTATTAGACAATTCATGCAGTGTTTATAAAATGTTGTTTTGGATTCCCAAATACTAACAGATTTATTTTTCTTCCAGGCTAAGGTAATAATTAGGGAAAATCATAGATGATAGAGCGGTGATCAACTCAATTCGCACTATCATATACTTCAAGCCGTGATTATTAATGTTTCCCCGTATTCTTTTTAACTTATAAATAATAATACAGTTTTTTTAACTTCTAGGTAAAGACTTGATGGTCAATAATATTGATAATATTAACTAGTAGTGTATTACATACATTGTACATTGTGTTTCACCTAAGCTACGTGTTATCATTAAGGTATATAAAAAAAATATTTCTCGTGTTGGTTCAGATCTTTGAGGAATAACTATGATTTTTTTCAGACAACACATAAAAGAGAGCAAAAGCTGAAGAACAATACCATTAAAAGCACCAAATAGTAAAGAGTTGCGGAATGCAATTCATTAGGTCCTTACATACGAAATTGGTGTTTTGGTGGACTGGCTATTTTAATCCCAAACTAGATGCGTTTTTCCTGTTTCATTTCCAACAATAATTAAAACATTTAGATATGAGTTCCTCTATCAGTCTTTTGTGCAGAATCCAAAATTGATAACCCTCGCGCGACCGCCGAGCATAGGTATAAAAGTAAAGTATATACATGAAATTGACTTCTGTAACTATTTGGTTTGGACGAGTACCCTAAATAACAGCGGTAGTGAAAACGAATATCAATGGGTACACTTGCGCATCCAACGCTCGTGGGTGCTAATAATCACCATTAGACTCAAAAATAATACTGAGACTTTAATTTTCAAAGATAACCTTTTAAATTAAGAATGTGTTTATTTTCTCTCACAATAATATAAACATGCAAAATTTTGTGACAAGTGGCGCACCTGTTTTGTAAGAAACTTGTGCCTGTTATTCACGGTTCACAGTTAGTTCATACATTAATTTATATATTAATTAGTTCATATATTAATTAATTAGCTCATATATTAATCAATTAGTTCATATAATAATTAATTAGTTCATATATTAATTAACTAGCTGACCCGCGCAACTTTGCCTGCGTCTCATAAGGGGCCATTCATAAATTACCTCACACGAAATTCATGATTTTTGACCCCTCCCCCGTCCTTGTCACAGCCGGCTACATTTGTGAGACCCCCTACCTAGTGTCACGTCACATATTTTACAATTAATACACTAGGATAATGATCTTATTCCATTTTTTTTTTTATTTGTACATGTAGATTTTTAAATTTAGTGTTGTAATACTTAAATATAAAATATTATATTTTAAAAAAATGTGATGTATTTTTTTTTATTTTATAGAAGAGGGGGCAAACGAGCAGGAGGTGCACCTGATGGTAAGTGATCACCGCCGCCCATGGACATCCACAATACCAGAGGTCTTGCAGTTGCGTTGCCGGCCTTTTAAGAATGAGTAAGCTCTTTTCTTGAAGGCCCCCAAGTCGTAACCGTTTGGAAATACCCCTGCCGGTAATTGGTTCCACAACAAAGTAGTGCGAGGCAAAAAGTGTCGAGAGAAACGCACAGTTGTGGATTTCTAGACATCGAGATGGTGAGGATGGAATCTCAAATTTTGACGCGATGTCCGATGATGGAATTCGGCGTCAGGAATTAATCCAAATAACTCGTCGGAACACTCTCCATGAAAGATACGATAGAAGACACAGAGTGAGCCAACATCTCTGCGCAATGCCAAAGAGTCGAGCCGTTTCGAAATAGCCAGGTCGTCAACGATTCGAACCGCTCTACGCTGAATGCGATCAAGAAGAAGGAGCTGGTACTGAGGAGCTCCGGCCCAGAGATGAGAACAGCACTCCATGTGGGGTCGAATTTGAGCCTTATAAAGTTGAAGGCGATGGGCCGGCAAGAAGTACTGCCTCGCTCTGCTGAGCACACCGAGCTTTTTGGAGGCTAGTTTAGCCTTACCTTCCAAATGACCGCGAAACTGAACGTAATTCGATATGTTGACTCCCAGAATCCCGATACTAGCTGAGGCTGTCAGGAGAGTATCCCCAAATCGAGGTGACACGACAAAGGGTGTCAAGGGTGTTAGCGGAAAACACGCAAAGCTGTGTCTTTTTGGAGTTAAAAGTGACCAGGTTTTGACGACCTCATTCCAAGACATCGGTTAGTCGATTCTCAACTTCGGACACAAGCTTGTTTCGGCTCTCTTCAACGTGTTCCCGAGAAATACCGCTTCGGTCGGAGTATGTAGCATCACCAATACTGTCATCTGCATAGCAATGTATGTTGCGAATTCGCATCATGTCATTGATATGCAGAAGGAACAGATCGGTGATAGCACGCAGCCTTGTGGAACACCAGCATTGATAGATTTAAGGTCAGAGCACGCACCGTCAACTGCGACATTGATGCTCCGATCAGCCAAAAAACTGGTGATCCACTTGCATAATTTCTCGGGAAGCCCATAGGAAGGCAGCTTCGCCAGAAGCGCTTTGTGCCATACCCTATCAAAGGCCTTCGCTATGTCAAACTAACTGCCAATGCCTCCCCCTTGGACTCAACTGCTTCCGCCCACCGATGTGTTAAGTATACAAGAATATCACCAGCTGAGCGTCCGCGACGAAAACCGTACTGACGGTCGCTAATCAGCTGGTGCTCCTCTAGATACCTCAAAAGCTGGCTGTTGATAATAGACTCCATTATTTTGGAGAATAAGGAGGTTATCGCTATAGGCCGATAGTTGGACGGGACCGAGCGATCGCCTTTTTTAGGGACTGGGTTTTTTTTTTTATATTATAAGATAGCAAACAAGCAGATGGGTCTCCCGATGGAAAGAGTCAACCATCGCCTATAGACACCAAAGATGTTAATGGTGCGTTGCTATCTTGTGGCGAGGTCTAATGCCATATGCATAAGTTTACCGGCTACCTTATCCTCCAAACCGGAACACGACAGCGACAAGCACTGACATTATTGCGACAGGAATAGGTGAGGCGGTGGTACCAGACCCGGGCGAGACATTGCAGAACTCTACCACCTAGTAGCCACGATGTTAGTGACTCGATAGCCAATCGGTCGCCTTTTACGACCTGCCTGGCAGAACGGCAGTTGGCCTATTCTTCAAAGAAGGCCGGGACGAACACGGCGAGTGTTGCTTTGGGCGAGCGAACGGCGAGTTTTGGGTACGACGCCATGTAAGTAGGAGAGCCGGAATAAACGCGTAATAATTAATCCCATGCTTTTTTCTAAATAATCTGAGATTTTGTAATACGTTTTTATACAGTATTTTTTTTAAAACATTTTTTAAATTTATTTATTGGCTCTTTCTCTCTCTCTATCACTCTCGATGCAATAATATATCTTATAGCATCCAAAAGTTTATACAACTAAAAAATATTAAACAAATAAGCGACGAACAACAAAAACAATCTGGTTATTAAAAGTAAGAAATCAAAAGAAGAATAAAAAATCAAAAGAAAAATAAAGTACATTAAGTAGATGTAAACAACTCATAATAAAACTGGTTACGCCGTGTTGGTCCCGGCCTCCTTTTAAGAATAGGCCAACTGCCGTTCTGCCAGGCAGGTCATAAAAGGCGACCGATTGGCTATCGAGTCACTACCATCGTGGCTACTAGGTGGTAGAGTTCTGCATTGTCTCGCCCGGGTCTGGTACCACCGCCTTACATATTCCTGCCGCAATAGCGTCAGTGCTTGTCGCTGTCGTGTTCCGGTTTGGAGGGTAAGGCAGCCGGTAAACTTATACATGTAGCATTAGACCTCGCCACAAGATAGCATCGCACCATTAACATCTTTGGTATGTATAGGCGATGGTTGACTCTCCATCAGGAGACTCATTTGCTTGTTTGCTACCTTATGATATAAAAAAAAAAATTAAAAAAGTATCTTCACACCCATATCTCCGAAGAGGTAGGCAAAGGTGCAACCATTGTATCTACGATTAGCCGAAGATACTTAGCCCTACATTGTGATAGGTGGCAAACTTATCGCCAACCGGACACTTAAATCCCAAGCAACGTTGTTATCAGAAAACTGACAAACCACATTTATGAATTGCCCAAGCTGGGAATCAAAACCAGGACCTTATGTGATCAAAACCGGTACCGGACCAACGGACACGGACCACACAGGCGATACTATTATTTAAGGCTATGTTATTATTTAAGGCTATATTATTAAGACCACATAAAATATAAATTTACTGACAGCTAAGTATATTATTCAAGCCTCAGTTAAATACTTTTATTTAATTTGTGGATTGATATAGAGATCTTATGTTCAAAGCCGAATAAAATAAGACTGAGGAATAAATAAAAAAATAAACAATAATTTTAAAAAAAGCGCGAAACAAATTATAACCTCACCCTTTTTAAACTGAATTTACGTTATACTAGTCGGCTGAAAATTGGTTCCATAAAAACAAATGTAAGAAATTAATGGTTTTCTCGAGACATGGCATCAAATTTGTCTTTTTATCACTCTGTTTCATTTATCACCACGTCGGGTTTGCGCATATGGCTAGCATTTTAGAGCCATATATGGGAAAAGAACTCTTATTTTGTCAGGATATAGCATAGTTTTGTATAGCAATTGTGGGAGATTAATTTTAAATGTAATAAGGCATGTTGTATTTATAACCATATAAGATGGAAGCTGAAATCCTAAAGTCGAGCATTTAGCGGAACTTCTAAGAAAGTGTTTTTGATTTATAAAATGAATAATTGATAGAAAATATGATTAAGATTTAAAATTCACAAGTATATTATTACGAGCTTTTTTCCGCAGCTTTGCTCGCGTTAAATCGATTTATATAAAATTTCACCCCGTCTTTTAAGAGGTCGGAGGTAGATTTCCAAAAAAAAAAGACACACAATTTTTTTGTTAGTCACAAATACTCCACATACCAATTTTTAGTTTTCTGCCTTGAAAATTGTGGAATGCTCCACACAAACTTCCATCGCCCGTTTTAGGGAAGTGGGGGGTTAGAAAGAGACAAAAAGTAGCCTATGTCACTCTCCATCCCTTCGACTATTTCGACATAAGTAATTACGTCAATTCGTAGCTCTGTTTTGCCGTGAAAGACGGACAAACAAACACACACTTTCCCATTTATAATATTAGTATCTAATATAATCTATACATATATAAAAATCAATTGCTGTTCGTTAGTCTCGCTAAAACTCGAGAACGGCTGAACTGATTTGGCTAATTTTGGTTTTGAATTAATTGTTGAAGTCCAGGGAAGGTTTAAAAGGTGAGAAAGTATAGAAAAAAATAAGAATAGCTAAAAAGCTAGAAAAACGTTTGACGGGTCAGCTAGTATAATATTAGTATATCTTAAGATAAAAAACAAACAGATGGCTCTTTTGATAAAAAGACAACCATCTCCTATAGATACTAAAGATGTTAATGGTGCGTTGCTATTCGTATGACGGGATGGTGTTTCCACTTTAATTGGCTTATTATTTTACTTTTCTCTCCGAACCGGAATACGAAACTGGACAGACGTTATTGCGACAGGAATAGATAAGATGGTGGTACCCAGGTAAAACGATGCAGAACTCACCACCTAGTCACGATGGTAGTGACGAGTATAGTCAATCATACGCTTTTGCCAACCGCCTGGTAGAATAACTTTTTTTTATATAGAACAGGAGGCTCACCTGATGGTAACCCAAGCAGCAATCAAGCATGTTTAATACCCATAAAGCAGCTCATATAGAACTTAAAGTTCTATTGCAGCCGTACAATGGTGTAAAAAGATGCTTTTATCGGTATAAGAGACCTTTATGAGTTTTTATACAGCCTAATGCTGTACAAGGCCTTTCTTAGAGTTCCGCGTAAGCTTTAGGCGTTATATCTGAATATTAATACACTACTGTACAGCTTTAAGCAATCTGTAACTCATTAGGCTGATTTTAAACCTTAAAGCTGTACATTAGCTGTATGTTGTTTAGCACGGGAATTTATTGCAGCTTTAAGTGTTATTATAGTATCACTCAACGCTTGTTTCTGTAAAATGGGACATACAATCACCGTTCTACAGCTAATATTTATGGCGTAATTGTAGACTGTTATGCAGCCAATGGTGTTAAAAAATCTGCATATACAGCTATAGTACAGCTCAAGGCTGTATTACTGAGAAAATTGTTGTTTGCTGTTTTTATATCTGTATAGTTGATATCATGTGGAAAAAATCAAGAGGAATATTGAAAAGGAATATTTAAATATTATAAATTACCAACCAAGTAATCGTGATGAAGATAAAGCTGAAAAATTACTAATTCAGGTAAACCTACAATCGTCATTTTTATTAATGTTCAAGGAAAAGGGTTCCGTAACAAAAACATTAAAAAGTGATTGTAGGTTATCTGATTTATTATTTTTTAGGCTTATCTTCTTCATTAAGGTTACTTGGTTGGTAATTTACAACAACTGATTTTTTTTAATGTCATAAGATACCAAACAAGCAGGTTGGTCTCCTGATGATAAGAATCAACCATCGCCTACAGACAGCAAAAATGTTAATGGTGCGTTGCTCTCTTGTGGCAAGGTCTAATGCCCAATGCATAAGTTTACCGGCCACCTTACCCTCCAAACCGGAACATGACAGTGACTAGCACTGACGCTTTGCAGCAGGAATAGATAAGGCGGTGGTACCAGACCCGGTCGAGCCAATGCAGAGCTTTATCACCTAGTAACCACGATGGAAGTGACTCGCATAGCCCATCGGTTGTCTTTTACGACCTGCCTGGCAGAAAGGCAATTGGTCTATTCTTCAAAGAATATATAAAAAAGAGTTAAAAAGAGAAATAAAAATCATTACACTGAGAAAATATGTATTTTTTTATTTTTAACTTGCTACTATACGGAGTTTTACAAAAGCGGTATAGTAAGTCGAAAGGGGGTGACTCAGAGGGTCATTTTGAACAACTTTTGTTCAACGATTTGTGAAAATTCCCGAAAAACAATTTTGTTTTTCCATTGTGAAAAGTCACGTGACCAACAAAGTTTCTATGGAGAATCAATATTTTTTTCGCGAATTTCCAAAAGTCGTTAAACAAAAGTTGTTAAGAATGACCCCCTGAGCCACCCCCTTTCGGCTTACTGTACCACTTTTGCAACACCCTGTATATATGTATACTTACAATTGTTTTAAAAATATTATATACTTAGATACAATTACAGGCAAAAGAGTATGTGTTTCTCTTTGAAGAACTAATAATATTAAATCACAAGCACGAAATAACGTATTCTTCTTAAAAATATTTTTGTGATAGACCAATATTTAAAGGGCTTGATTTTTCGTTCTTGATCAACTTAGTTATATCAAGTTGTTTTCTTGGTCATTATAATTCACCTTTATCCTCCCACAAACTGGGTATGATAAAAATACGGTTTTGGCTTCTCTCAATTGTTTTTATTATTTTATAAGGCATATTTCCCTGAAAAATAAAGTAAAACATGATTGAAATACATGTCCTATAAGTTATAGTTAACAATAAGTTGGTTTAGTTGTAAAGTCAAACAACCGACATCAATACAACACAATAGCGAAATCAAGTGACAAACATATGTTTTGTATTTAGGGTTCTTCAATTTTTGTACGCATCTCTAAACATAAGTTAAGTGATTAAAAGCCAATTACTGTACAATAGATTTATATAGGGACTTAGTACAGCCTAAAGTGTATTTGGACGGTAATTAAAAGCCAATAGCCGTATAATAGAACAAAAAAGAGATTCAGTACAGCTATTTGCAGTATATCACCCTCCAAATACACTTTAGGCTGTATAACAAAACGCCGCCATTATTGTGTATTAAAAACAACATTAAAGAAATATATTGTTAAATAAAAGATATATTTAGCAATAGCTAAAGCTATATCTTGACAAGCAACTTATATTATGATCATTATGCCTTTATATACAATATTGTACCATAAATACTTGTATATTCTAACCTTAAACACAAACACTTACCGTATTTCGCAATGATTTTATTTATCTTGATTATTTCGTTGGCGCGTGAATATTTTGAGGAAAAACATACACGACTTCACAGTCATTTAGAATTTGCACTTTGAATACACCTTTGAATACTGCTCCAAGTCCAAGAATTTATCGTTTATTAATATATTTTTAATTATGGCGTCTGCAGATATAATGTTATACAATATCAAAAACAGATTAGTTACTTTTTATCATTTTCAAACACCTATTAAGAACATTTAGCTGCACAAGAGAGTATCTTAAGTATTATAGTTTCTTTATACACCGAATAACAGCCTTTGTACAGCCTATACCAGCTTGTACAGCTATTGTGCAGCCTATTTAACTCTTAGCTGTACAAGACAGTTACAAGAGAGTATCCTTAGTGTTATAGTTTCTTTATACACCAAATAACAGCCATTGTACAGTTTATAACAGCTTGTATAGCTATTGTGCAGCCTACATAACGCAATAAGCTGTATAACTTGGGGCCCTTTTTGGTGTTATATCGGCTGTAGAAGCGCTTCTACAGCCTTTGTACGGCTTCGTATACAGCTTTAAGTTTAAAAATGAACCTAAATGCAGCCTATATACAGCTTAACGTGCTACTTGGGAAGTAATTACCGCCGCCCACAGACAACTACACTACCTGAGGTCTTGTTGCGTTGCCGGCCTTTTAAAAACGAGTAAGCTATTTTCTTGAAGGTCCCTAAGTCGTATTCGTTTGGAAAAATTTCTGCCGATAGCTGGTTCTACATAGGAGTAGTGCGGGGCAAAAATGCCTAGAAAATCGCACGGTTGGGGATTTCCAGACATCGAGATGGTAAGGATAGAACTTTGAATTTTGTCGCGATGTCCGATGGTGAAATTCGGTGGCAGGAATTAATCCAAACAGTCCCTTGGAACATTCCTCATGATAGAGCCGATAAAAGATGCAGAGTGATGCCACATCTCTACGTAACGCCAAAGAATCAAACCGATTTGAAATAGTCCCGTCATCGACGATTTGAGCCGTTCTACGTTGAATGCGATCAAAAGGAAGGAGCTGGTACTGTGGAGCCCCCGCCCATAAATGAGGGCAGTACTCCATATGAGGCCGGATTTGCGCCTTATAAAGTAAAAAGCGATAAACTAATAAACTAATGGTATGAAATGCCTTAAATTGCAAATTATAATAATAATTGATATCCTTATCGATAATTTAAAAAAATATGTTAGTTAATTTTTTTTAAATTATCGATATGGAAGCGCTTAACCACGATCTCGCCTGATGGTTACCTAAGATGCAGCCTAAGATGGAACGCGCTTCCTTAGAAGGTACCTGTTCACTCTTTTCTTGAAGATCCCCAGATTATACTCGTCGGGGAACACAGACTCAGGAAGCATGTTCCAGCCCCTTGCGGTTCGAATGAAAAATTTCATGTCATGTCAGTTCATGGCTCGTAGCCGAAAATTAGTCGCTACCCGATACGTTATGTACATATGAAGTAGATTTGTTAAGTTGCCTGTAAGGCCAACTGTGTAAGTAGTTCAATAAATAGTAGAATTAGTGTTAGAATTAATTTAGAAATTCGCTTGTGGAATGCTCTTCCAGCTAATATTAGAGTACCAGCTTTGAAGAGTACGTTTAAGAAAAATCTAAAGCTGTATATCCTAACATCACGTGGCTAATGTTTTGAATATCATACGTTAAGTTGTTACACATAAAAATTTGTGGTTTTTTTCATATTATTTACCGATATATATACATATATATGTATTTATCTGTTATAGACATTTATATATGTATATTTATATATAAGAATGTATGTATCTATATCCATACTAATATTATAAATATGAAAGTCTGTCTGTCTGTCGGTTTGTCTGTTATGCTTTCACGGCTAAACCACTGGACTAATTTTCATGCAATTTAGCATAGAAATAGTTGAAGATCCGAGGTCAAACAAAGGCTATTTTTTTTTAAATCAACCCCTAAGGGGCTGAAATAGGGGATGAAATTTGTGTGAAAAACTATATAGACGACATGTTAGTCTACTCGCGAGCAAATCTGCACGGTTCAGCTAGTATATTATGTAATCTAGATTTAAGAATATTACGATAATTTAACCACTCTGTGTGATTTTCTGGTTAGTCGTATGGTTAGCTGGTAGAGAATGCTTTAAGCATTAAACTCGCTATTTGTATCCTATATATTCTGTATGTGGTTTAATAAAGATAAATAAATAAATAAAAATAAATAGAAACTCAGAAATGGCTTAGAAATAGAAGAAGACTCTACTGTCAAAGTTATACATCTTCGTCCACCATTTTTCTTCTTTATCGGTACCACAAATAAAAGCATAATCTATTTTTTATCATAAAACAGCAAACACGTAGATAGCTCTTATCATATTGGTCCGAGCACCTTTTGAAAAATAGACTACTTGCCGTTCTGCCAGGCAGTTCGTAAGAGGCGAACGATTGACTATACAAATTACTACCATCGTGGTTACTATATAGTAGAGTTCGGCAATGTCTCACTCGGGTCTATTACCACCGCCTTACCTATTTCATACTGCAATAGCATTAGTGCTTGTCCCTGTTGTGTTGTAATATGGAAGGTAAGGTAGTCGTCGATAAACTTATGCATGTGGTATTAAGGCTCTGCCACTAGGATAGAAACTAAAAGGCGATGGCTGTCTCTTCCTATTAAGAGAGCCATCGCACAGTATTTCGCCTAGAACATGCTAGGTGGACAAAATTCATGTTATCATTTCCAGGAAATCTTAATTGCAAAACGTAAACAACACCCCTAATCTCCAGATTCCAAGAATCGGTTGTTTGTCAAATGCTTAACTGATAAGGAATAGTGGTTAGAAGTCAGGTATTGAGTTTAATGAAATCGTTACAGTCAATCAGTTGCAGTTTAGTGACACTTTCGTACACATCCATAGTGGCTTATAGTTAATATTTTGAGTGTTTGTGATGGATATCAACACGGAGGGTAAGTCCTATTATTTAAAAAACCTTTTTTAAAATCTGAATCTGTTCAAATGAATTTTAGGTATAATTTTAACATAGCTTATATATTTTAACGTATTTTTTTTATGAAAGAATAGTTTTAAAGAGTTAATTTTGCAGACATTCACCTTTATCCGGGCTAGTTCTTTGATATATCATAGGAAATACTTTATTCTTCATAAAAATACACAAATTGTTTAGCACACTTCAGTACAACATATTCTTTTCTTTTTTTTTTCAGAACGCTTATACTCTATTTCTAGGGTAGAATTTTTTGAAGAGTGGTTGAAACCCACAAAAAATGAAAAGAACTCGGGTATATATGAGTACCTTTCTTCAAAATTTCACTTTGGTAACATTACTGAATGTAGCCAAAAAGAAATAAAGTTGAAGATATCCAACTTTTCCAATAAAATTGGTGTCAAATGGTTGGCTTCAGGAAAATCGAAGGAGCGTTTTTTAATTAAAAATAAGACCTGGCTGGATGAAGAAGATATACAGTTTACTGTGAGTTCTTTTGAGCCACAACCATCAACTTCGAGTGAGGCTGTGATTTCAGCAGGAAGGCCTCGCAAAGAATTCGAAGAATCGTCGTTTAAAACCAAAAAACGTCGAGTCGTGGATCTCGTAGAATCGCGAAGTGTCAGTGAATTGGTGACAGCTGCCGAAATTGCTGCGCGTTCAGCAGGACAACGGAAAATTGCCAGCGTAATTAGAGACATTAGTGAAAGCTCAGTTATTAATGTTAAGTCTAAGGATACCAGTAATGTTAATCCTAGGCAGTTAAGTAGTGACAAAGCGTTAGCTTACTATATAGATTCTAAGTCAACAACACATGCGTACAAACAAACAAGAAAGTGGTCTATGAAGGCAGGACATAATGTGTTTCCATCATATTATAGTTTGACAAAATCTAAACAGGCCTGTTATCCTGCACAGGAGCACATTGCTGTAACAGAAACACGTGCTGAAATAAATTTGCAAGCATTATTAAACAAAACAGTGGAACGTTTAGTATTAGCACAGCATGAAGTTATCAGCAGTGTCCTCGCAACAAGTTCGTCTTTTACACTTGTAAGTAAATGGGGATGTGATGGAAGTTCTGGGCACAGCACATACAAACAGAGATTTGAGAACACTGAAGATACGGACGAATTTCTTTTCGTATTTTCTTTAGTTCCCCTTAGATTATATGATGGGGCCAAAATTGTTTGGCAAAATCCTCGGTCTTCATCAACATTGTATTGTCGCCCAATTAAATTAATATTTGCTAAAGAAACGAATGACTTCACGTTAACGGAGACAAATAGATTGTTGGAAGAAGTTAACGCTCTTCTTCCAACACGTATCGACTTTGGTGATTCTCAAATCTCTGTGAAACACGAACTTTTGCTGACAATGACAGACGGAAAGGTATGCAACGCTTTAACGGAAACTCGTTCAACTCAAAAGTGTTTCATCTGTGGCGCCACCCCCAAGACGATGAATGATGAACCCGCGAACTTCAACAGCAACCAAGATCATTTTGGCTTTGGTTTATCTACACTTCATGCTTGGATTCGTTGCTTCGAATGCCTTTTACATATCAGCTACAAGTTGAATATTAAGAAATGGCAGGCTAGAAGCAACGAAGACAAAGCAGATATCAAGGTTCGTTCCGACGAAATTAAGTTAAAATTTAAGAACGAGATGGGACTTATTGTAGATAAACCAAAGCCAGGATTTGGTTCTTCAAACGATGGAAACACGGCTCGTCGGTTTTTTAAGAATGCTGAGATGAGTGCTCAGATCATTGGATTGGATGTTGAAATCATCAAACAGTTCGATGTAATATTGAGGACTTTGTCTTCTGGATTCGAGATAAACTTAGTTGAATTTAATAAATTTTGTCTTGAAACCAGAAGACATTATCTAAGTCTCTATTCGTGGTACTGTATGCCTGCTACTGTACATAAAATATTAATTTATAGTACAGAGGTCATCAAAGCTGCATTGCTTCCAATTGGGCAGCTTTCCGAAGAGGCTCAGGAAGCACGTAATAAAGATTGCCGCAGATTTAGGGAGTACAACACCCGCAAGTGCTCGCGTGTTGCCACGAACAGAGACTTGCTGTCAATGTTGGTTATAACATCTGATCCCTTGATCAATAGCCTTCGAGAGATTCCCCAAAAAAAGCCGGAAAAAATATGTTCAGAGGTTTTAAAGTTAATTTTAAGCCCTAGTATAGTAGAATCAAGACTGGAAACGTCATCATATTATCGCACAGTTCCACAAAATGATGACGATTACACAGTAAACGATTCATCAGAAGACTCTGATGATGATTATTAGGTTACGTTATGAAATATTATCTTTGCTGCTTAGTTTTAGTTTTCATGCATATATTTTCTTTTATTGTAAATAAACCTATGATTGTTTTGTTACTATTTGTAATTTTATGTATTTAGATTTATATTGTACATACCTCTTGATACTTATTCGATCTGAACTGCATGCAATTTACAGCATTCATAGTACTCGCTAAGTTAATTGTTGCTCATATATTATTTTTGAAAATATTTTTTTGCTATCATAATTTTTTTCGTTTTTTATTACAAAAACATGACTACCCATATTTGAAATAAGTAAGAGCATCGTTATATAACATAAAATAATATTGTCCACCTAGCATGTTCCACGCGATACACTGTGCATCGGCTTGGTTGCTATCTTATAATAAAAAAAATCGATAGCTAAATAAAAGCATTATCTATGTGCACTCAACGCGCGTTTTTGATATATTCTCACGAGAATTAAATAGTGCAACACTCATTAAAATTTTAGCACATAAGGTCATCCATAAATTACGTCACACGAATTTCATGATTTTTTGAACCCTCCCCCGGCCTTATCACATCTAGTCACATTTGCGAGACCCCCCTCCTACCTAGTGTGATGTCACATATTTTACAATTTAAGATTAGAAAAATTATGTCTTCGATTATTATTTATCTATATACAGATACATCTATACTATATTTTGAAAAAATGTGATGTCATAAAATTTGGGACCTCTCCCTACCCTTTGTCACATAATGTCACACTTCTTCGACCCCCTCCCTTCCTCTTAACGTGTGACTTAATTTATGGACAGCCCCTAAAGGCAAACCTACTTCATCAAAATTACCAAGGAATAAACCGTCAAAATCAGGTCCAAGCAGAGCAACGGTTTAACGATCTTTATTTCAGCTTTAAAAAGAAATTTTATTTAATAAGCCCATTAATTTAGTTTATAAAATGACAGAGTTTCAGAAACAGACAAATATTTAAGCGTCAAACTTATAACACGTGTTTCCTTAGAACTTAGATATGAATAAAATATGAAAGTAGGTTACTTCAGGGTCAATGACTTTGTGACTGCTACTTACGTAGCACTGCTACGCCCACTCATATCATGCTGTCATAGTTACGGCCTTGCAACTAAAATGTTATATATTCATGTAATAATTGAGCTCATTACTAAGGTCTAAAAAGCTACGCCTACGCGTTAGAATAGCTTAAAGCGATAACTCTATCTTGTTTACTCTTAAGAAATGCGTAGCAAACAAGTTATCGACTACGCGGCTGCTTAAGTGCTGCAATGATGAAGCTTATTAAGAATATTAATAATTCATATTTTTACACAAAGCTGAACTGCCAGCTGGATTATATATTGGGAAATATTACCGAAGTTCTTATAATGAACGTAAACTTCGTACATCCATCACAGTCTATAAATAGAGAATTTCATTGTATCTTGTACTTTAGTTAATTGCTAGATATTTTTCGTGAGTTAGCTCACACGTACTTCTTTTCCCGCGGGAGTCAAGAAGCTGAGAGTTTGAAAAATATCTTAGCCTGTAATAAGTAGACACCTGCAATCTTATCAAGGTTAGTCAATACTAACCTTGATAAGATTTCAGGTATCTACACATAGCTTCTGAAAATTTGGATTGCCGTATCAATATATGACATTCCAAATTTTCAGAAGCAGCTCGTAGTTTGGCGGATAGTATATTATTATCTCCGTGCTCTGGACAAGCATGTAAAGCTTTCGATTCCGGTTATCACCAGAAATAGACACCACACGAAGATGTAAATGCTGCGTTGCTGTGTGCCTATATCACTAGAAATTGGCACACAGCAACGCAACATTTATATCTTTAGTGTCTAAATGCGATGGTTATGTTTTATCATAAGAAGATTATTAGCTATTTTGCTAAGTTATGAAATAAAAATAATAATTGGATTAGTAAAATGTAATGTAATGGGATCATTTTTCATCTCAACCGATAAACCGAAAAATCGTGGTGAACCGGAGAGTCTATAGATATTCGGTTTACTCTGCCTACTCTGCAAGGACTGCAAGGTACTTTATTACTTTTTTATTACACGACTTTCAACTTATAATTCTACAAACTCAATGCGAAAAATAATAAATTTACTAAGCTATTAGATAATAAATTTCTTTCCCCATGTTGGTTTAACCCCTTAGAAAACTTTTCTTCTTGGTCTTTACCATCGGCAATTCTACAAGGCGGCTCGTAAAAAGAGAACTATATATGTTACTTCACTACCATCATAACTAATAAAGTGTTGGAGTTCCCCAAAGTATTATTAGGATTTGATGTCATTGCCTTACCTATTCCTGCCATATTAGCACAAAAGAATAATACCGCAGTAGAACAACTCCATTCAGAGCGCCCGAATCGCCGCACGTACACAGACGTATCGTTTACACTGACACTATTGCGGCAGAAATAGGTAAGGCGGTTGTTTCAGACCCAAGCGACACAATACAGAACTCTACCACCTAATAGCCACGATGGCAGTGATTAGTATAGTCAATCGGTCGCGTTTTATGACCTACCTGGCAAAATGATGGTTGGCCTATTCTTCAAAAGAGCCCGGACCAACACGGTAACTCGAATCGACACGCGGTGTCATTAACAAATTTTGTCTAGAGAATAATTCATCTTCTCTCACATAAGCACCAGTAAGGCAGTTGGATTAATCAAGTGAAAACTCGGATCAACAGGTAATATTATTACTTAGTAGTTTTTCTCTAAAGAATAATTTCCACCTCCTAGGACTTAAGCATCATGGCAGTTGGATTCATCAAATAGGGAACCCGAATATATTTCCCCGTGTTGGTCCCGGGCTGCTTTGAAGAATAGGCCAACTGCCGTTCTACCAGGCAGGTCGTAAAAGGCGACCGATTGACTATACGAGTCACTACCATCGTGGCTACTAGGTGGTAGAGTTCTGCATTGTCTCGTCCGGGTCTGGTACCACCGCCTTACCTATTCCTGCCGCAATAGCGTCAGTGCTTGTCTTTTTTTTATATCATAAGATAGCAAACAAGCAGATGGGTCTCCTGATGGAAAGAGTTAACACCAAAGATGTTAATGGTGCGTTACTATCTTGTGGCGAGGTTTAATGCCACATGCATAAGTTTACCGGCTACCTTACCCTCCAACAACACGACAGCAACTTTTCAAATTGCGGCAAAAACAAATTGCGGCAAATTGTCACTGTCGTGTTCCGGTTTGGAGGGTAAGGTAGCCGGTAAACTTATGCATGTGGCATTAGACCTCGCCACAATATAGCAACGCACCATTAACACCTTTGGTGTCTATAGGCGATGGTTGACTCTTTCCATCAGAAGACCCATCTGCTTGTTTGCTATCTTATGATATAAAAAAAATACTTGATGTGCTCTTTTGTAGTTTTTTTCTAGAGAATATTTTTTACCTCCTAATATTTATTGAATATGCAACTCGGCTAGTAATGGAAAAATTAAATCAAATCCATTATCGAATTTGATCAACAAAGTCGAATCGTGACATGACAAAAGTAATCGTACTTAAGTTATAAATTACGTTTGGATAGGAAATAACGAAATTGGTCACGTAATCGCTCTAGAGGCTATCCGAAATTTCGTGAGTACTCCACAAAACTCCGGAAACGGAAGTCGATACGAATAAGCCGGCATATTGTAATGCTTATAGGTGTCTCTTGGCGCTTTTACCGAATATCCTTTCACAGCAATAGAACCTAAAAGTATTGTTCGATTACAACATTTATATGTTTGGTAATAAAATTTAATGAATATAGAAACAGTTTGGATAATCCAAAACTGCAAGTCTGAAAAAAGTTTTTGTGATTTTCTTTGTACGTGGGATTTAATTTTTTTGAAATACGAAATGGTCATACAGTCTTACATTCAACCAATACAGTTAAGAATCCCAATTTAAAAAAGTATTTACACGTGTAGTATTATCACTACATAGTATAAAACAAAGTCGCTTTTCCTGTCTGTCCCTATGTCCTTATGTCCCTATGTATGCTTAAATCTTTAAAACTACGCAACGGATTTTGATGCGGTTTTTTTAATAGATAGATAGATTCTTAAGGAAGGTTTTAGTATATAAACCTTTCCGATATTCCCACGGGAACAAAAGCTACGCGGGTGAAACCGCGGGCAGGTCGCTAGTTAATAATAACGGGATCTTACCGCGATTATGTGATGTATTATTTTCCCGATATTTCGGCGCTGTTGCAAGCACCATGATCACGGGTGGACTGAAGTGTCGCGGGTAGTTGAACTATTATAAGTAGACAAGCCTGTCTACCCTTTTTCTCATTAGTTTGCCCGTACCACTGGAACTCGCACGAAAGTCACTTTGACAATACAATACGGGCAAACGAATCATATCGTCGGTCGTCGGTCGTCGTCGGTCGGATCAACATATGTAGCCTATATGTTGACCCGACCTGTTAGTAATATTCATGCAAAATTTGAAGTAAATCCGTGCAGCACTTTTTGAGTTTACCCCGGACATACAGACAAACAGACAAAAATTCGAAAAACTATATTTTTGGCTTCGATATCGATTGTAGATCACGCCCAAAGTATTCTTTTAAAAAAATATTCAATGTACAGTTTTGACTTTCCTACGATTTTATTGTATGTAAGATATAGAATATCTGGTTGATCGAACTTTGCTCGATTTTTCACATATTTTGGAATCTTTTCTTGGACCTTGAACCTTGATAAATCGATTCCTATAGAATATATATTTTTTTTCTGTACCTGGTTGACCGAGCTTTGCTCGGTTTTTCACTTACCCATATCTTGGGAACCGAGCTTTTCTTGGACCTGGAACCTTGATAAATCGATTCCTAATTGACTCGAAAAACCCCTAACTTGTGACTTTCATGAAAATCGTTGGAGCCGATTATATATATATATATATATATATATATATATATATATATATATATATATATATATATATATATATATATATATATATATATATATATATACAAGAATTGCTTGTTTAAAGGTTAAACGGCCAAAAACGGCTTAGCCGATCACGATGAATACTAGGGTTAAAAACTTATTTTGCGGAAATGGTAAATCATTTTTGTCTGTCTGTCTGTTAAATTCAAGTTCTGTCATTAAATTCAAGTTCAAATTCAAATGTCTGTATCCCGTTATAATTCAAAAACAGCTTGGCTGATCGAATGGAAATTAGAATGTAGTGATAATAAGTAATCATACAAATAATGTGGTATATATAATAAGCGCCGCCGACGTAATCAATTTAAATTCCTACACGGAATTTACTATTCCATATAAATACTTCGTAATAATTAAATAATTACCTCAATGACAAAAAGAAATTTTAAACAAACTACACAACAAATATTATATAAAACTTAAAATACCCTTTGCTTATTTCTTTACTAAAATTAAATGCAGGTGTCGTTACGTATGATTTATTATCATTTACGATACCATTGTCTTGAGTCAGCGTATTACCAGATTGTAAGTGAATGCATTGCAATTTCATTAACTGGGCACTCATTGTACTAGTTTTTCATTGAATAAATTACAACTCATTTGTAACGTAACATTTAGTAAACAGAATATAGAGCTTGTATAAAAATTATGAAATTAAAAAAAAAAAATCACCCGTGTCTACTATCTAGTTGCTTGGGTAATTTTTTTTGGACGGTCAAAAAAATATTTTTTCTGTATATCACTTATAACTCAAGAACGACTTGATAAATCTCATTGACTATAGATAGATCTTGATGACAATTGATAAACAGTGAAAATATTATGTGAGTGGACAAATCAAAGCGTATATAATTAAAGTCTATCGGTCCATATGTCTCGCTATAACTCATAAATGGCTTGATCGATTTGAAGCTTCCCTACATGTAAAGTGGGACACAATGACACACATGAAAAAAAATTTTTTTTTTCATGTGTGTCATTGTGTGGGATATCGTTGGATAGGTTTTAAAAAAATTTAGGTTTGTAAAAACAAGTTTTCAATTGTTTTCAAGTGCTAATTGGACGTAGTTACACGAAAAAGAACCAATCCACACAAAATCAGTTAAGAGATATTGAAGTTTGAAGTTAGATATTTTTTAATTTTTTAACGTGCTATACATGGAGTATATACTAGTTCTGGCGTTGGATAAAGTATTAGAGAGCTATTTTTGCTTAGATGTTTTTTACTGGCCAATTGTATTGAACTTTAACATCAGTTTGGTGCACTTAATTCATTTTTGACCATATTGTGGATTGGATCCTTTTCGCTTAACGACGTCCAATTTATCCTGACATTACTGAAGAAGGCCTGAATAAGCTCGAGCGCTTACAGAATATAGGTTTTCGGTTTATTTTTGGATTGAGAAAATTTGGCCATGTTTTTAATTTTAGAGTACATCTCAAGTGGCTTTCTGTTCGTGTACTATGTTTTCTGTATAATGTTTTATTTAACTCATACTTTCCTAACTACATCCGTGAACTCTTTAACTTTCTAATAACTTCGGCTCAAATTGTCGCTCTCAATTGCGTGGAATTTTACAAAATCCTACGACCTCTTCTTTAATCTACAGTAATTCTTCCACTATCAATTCCGTGAAACTTTGGAACTCACTTCTTTTACATATTAGGAGCAGCAAAGCATTAGTCACCATTAAGAAATCCTTAAAAGATATTTATTTATCGGTCTAATTTTTAGGGCAAAAAGGCATTTTAAGTACGCATTAGAATTAAGTAATATAAAATAAGTCTTTTTTGTATACCTATTGTATATATCGACGCCCCCCGCGAATATTCCGATAATAAGCTATTACTGAGTTTTTTGTGTTATGTCTTTTTAGCATTTAGAGGTCATGATTCACCTTGTTAAATTTTTTCCACAATTTTTCTATTGATATTCACAAAGATATGAAGATACTATTTATCGTTATACTAACGAATAATACGGTTTACTTTCCATCGACGAAAAACATATCGCACTTTTGTGAGCAAGTGTATTTTGTCTCGATATGAAGACAGCTTAAAAAATTAGTTTTCTTTCGAGATGCAAAACTATTCGAAAAGTAAATATATAAAAAATACTATTTTATTTTTCCTGAACAATTTGTGTTTTTCTATTACCGGAATATTCGCGGGAGGCGGGAGGAGGTCGATATTTTCTAAATTAATAATCTGTACACGTTTATTCTAAATTTCTTTCACACTTTCTCACTGTTTTGGGTTTGCTGGAAGAAATCTCTTACAGAGATAAGCTCGCCTTTTGTGGAATTTTCAAGAAATAAAATGTAATTTTGCCTTTATGTGTACAATAAAGTATTAAATAAAGAAATAATTTTTGTTAGAGTCAAGTGTCCCCCTCTGCAGGCTTAACGGTTGGTTTTGGGAGAAGAAAAAATCATGATAGTTGTAAATATAACGAAATTAAAAGGAAAACTATCACGGCTTAGGCCTCAAAAGTTTTTGAGTAATAGTCGACCAACTTATAAAATGTATTTAGAGAAGTTTTTATAGGCGGTAAACCTGTGGTGCGGATATATATTCGTCATTGACGTTGAATAGCTTAAACATTCACAGTATGAAACTGGAAAAGCCCTCTTCTTATTCCGCATTATTGTGATGGGCAACTTCGGAACCCTACATTGCGCGTGGCTCGACACGCACTTTACTAATTTTTTAATTTACTACTTTTAGGCTTGCAGAATTAAACCACCTTAAACAATCAATATTTTTTATACTTTAAGATCCCACTATAGAATTTACCTTCACAGAGTTGGTTAATGGATAAATATGTCAATAAATATACTGCAAGCGTTTGCATATTCTAAAGGCTTTATTCTTTTGATTGGTATGAAATTTGTCTATTAACCAAACCAGTGAAATTCTTAAAAATATTCTGGACTGAAACTTTTTAGTCAACTCCCTTGCAATATATTTGTTACTATATTTTATTAGATATAAAATATTTTTTATCCAATAACTAGCTCGGGTGAGGTCGTTTCATAATGGGATCCTATACTATTAACTTAATATTTATTACACCTTTCCTAACATAACCACGACAATATTTCCAACAATATTATTCATATAACTTGAATAACTTGACCCTTAGCCCAGGTGTCGCGAAAACCCAACCGATGTGGAAAATACATTACTCTTAACAAGAGCTCCTCGGACAACTTAATAAATCTTGGCTTCGGGTCTTCGGAAAATAATTCTCCTCAAATTCACACTTCAATAAATGTTCACAATGGAGGATATAAAGTGATAACATCTTTTACAGTAACACGGATTGTCTACAGGGTTTTGGTCTGGTGATTATTCTAGTTTTGCATGAGGGATTTATGGTGATTAATAATAGTATAATAGTTTCACAGCTTTTTTGCTAAGGATGAACCTAAACGCTAAATAAATAAAACAAATAATATAACCACGCCTTGCATAATTTTAAGTTTTGCATATTAATATTAATATTGAATAAAATTACCAATGTAAAGTACTAATATTATATTGGCATTATTTCTGATTATTTATTGATATGGTTTAATAAGGAAAAAATTACAATATAGGTTTGTATGTTAAAAATATATTACGTGAATAAAAAGAATAGTGAATTTGTATCTTAAGAATAATGTAATTGAATAAATATTAGGAAAAAAATCATACATTCTGTTTAGGTCAAGATGCGCTTAATAACTAAATATACGTTTAATAATGTGGAACTAAAATGTGCAATTCAAAAATCAACTATATTCTTCCAGATCCATACTTAATATACTGAGAAATAAATAATTCAGATTCTAATTCAGTACGCCTTCCTTGCAAGGCAGGCGAAGTAAGTCGAATGACTAGACGCTTTTGTTTACCACGATTTACTGATTGGTTAGTTAATAGAATGGGTAGTGGCTTCTTTGCTATCATTCCACTTTCGTGTTCTTACTTTTAGAAAATAACTATTTTTGGTTCGCACTACTCCTCTTTGGTACCAGTTTTTGGTTAGTCTTTAGACATATTGCGTTACCTTAATACGTATATGTTCCATACCTATAATGCCCCATTGATTCCTTAACATTACCTAAGCAAATGAAACAAAAATTAATTCATCAGAGTATAGTCATAATAAATAATTATTGCTGCAAAATATATAGGAATCGAACTACCATCAAAGTAAGAAAATATTTGCATGTGATATGGATAATAGTCAACAATATAGATACATAGAAATATATGTGTAAATAGCACAATACATTTAACAAACACCCAAATCCCAATATAATAACCCAAAACCCAATATAAATACTTGTATAAATAGCGCAATATATTTAATAAATACACGAACCTAGATATACAAACATTTATGCTCAAATTAAAAACACATGTTCTCGGGAATCGAACCAGAATACCATCAGTGGCGTAGTCAGACACTAATAGCTTAAAATGTAGCAGTCATATAAAAGCAACATCTGGATGAAAGGTCAAGTTATTTATTGTATATATGAATATCGTGGAAATGGTGGGGTCGTACTCAGGAAAGCAATAAAATATTGAGTGATTTCCGCGTGGGCTCAAATAAACTATCTTTATTACAGTCTCATTCGACAAAGTAACGTGTATGGATTAAATAAGAGTTTATTTATTGATTACAAGTTACTATCGATCCCTATAGACTCAAGGTTATAAATAACAATCTTAAGGTACAGTTTAGACCGACCGGCTCACATCGGTCTGGCTCTGACAGTATTAGAATTTGGTAAAGGAAATTTTAATGCGTAAACAGGAATTACAGTTCATATTTACGACACATTCACATTCTGCGGTAGCTGAACGTCTTCGGGCGGCTCCGAACGGACTCCGCGATTGAGAGCCGGCTCCGTCGGAACTCTGCATGCGTCGAAACCATTCAGAGCCGTACGGTTATCGCGGAATGTGAATCGAGATTAGCCATGAAAGTCGAATCATTCAAGTGTTATATGGCTGCCAAGATACGCGTATGGGGACCAGGTTCACGTAAAAAAAGTCAATCGAGTTATAATATTGAGGTCTCTTACATATTTTATAACATATTTAGTCACGTCGTTACACGATGCAACGTTGTATCGTGTTTAGGTGTGTAAGAGTCCTAAGTACTTCTACTCGATTGACGTTTTGTTACGTGAATTGCGAGACTGATCCGAGTGTACGTCTTCTTACGGCACGCGTACGGCTATCGCAGCATCATACGCACCCGTTTCGGCGCGTGCGGTCAGTATAATATATCGTACCATAGTATGTTACAGTTGATGTCGATTGTCATAACCGCTTTTATTATTAAGTTTTAAACATACAGGCACAATAAAAATAAATGAGATCAAACACTGGTTGGTCGAGTAATTAGATACCCTGACTACGCAATCCATGTCTGCAATGTCGCGATGATTAGTGCACGAATATTTATATATATATATATATATATATATATATATATATATATATATATATATATATATATATATATATATATATATATATATATATATATATATATATATATATATATATATATATATATATATATATATATATATCACCGCCGCCCATGGACATCTGCAATACCAGAGGTCTTGCAGTTGCGTTGCCGGCCTTTTAAGAATGAGAAAGCTCTTTTCTTGAAGGTCCCTATGTCGTATCCGTTCGGAAATACCCCTGCCGGTAATTGGTTCCACAACAGAGTAGTGCGAGGTAAAAAGTGTCGGGAGAAACGCACAGTTGTGGATTTCCAGACATCGAGATGGTGAGGATGGAACTTCAAGTTTTGACGCGATGTCCGATGGTGGAATTCGGCGGCAGGAATTAATCCAAACAACTCGTCGGAACACTCTCCATGATATATACGGTAAAAGACACAGAGAGAACCTACATCTCTGCGCAATGCCAAAGAGTCAAGCTGTTTCGAAATGGCCTGGTCGTCAACGATTCGAACCGCTCTACGCTGAATGCGATCAAGAGGAAGAAGCTGGTACTGAGGCGCTCCGGCCCAGAGATGCGAACAGTACTCTATGTGAGGCCGAACCTGTGCCTTATAAAGTTGAAGGCGATGGACCGGCAAAAAGTACTGTTTCGCTCTGCTAAGCACACCGAGCTTTTTAGAGGCTAGTTTAGCCTTGCCTTCCAAATGACCGCGAAACTGAACGTAATTCGATATGTCAACTCCCAGGATTCCGACACTAGCTGAGGCTGTCAGGAGAGTATCCTCAAATCGAGGTGATACGACAAAGGGCGTCTTTTTTGCGATGAACTTATAATATATATATATATATATATATATATATATATATATATATATATATATATATATATATATATATATATATTCGCCACATTATAAAATACTCGAACATGGTACGAAATGGTGGCATTACTAGAATTTTTCACTGTTTTTGACAACATCATGATGTTCAACAACATTTTATCGATATGTTTAACTAAACGCGCGAGTACTTCATGAAAATGGTCAAACTTATTCGGTATATATAAATAGTTCATCGATAATATTCCAACATTAATTATTGATAGAGATTTTGGAAACGCTTTATTTATGTGTTAACATAGCGGCTCCACTTACTATGCGCTATTTAGTAATGACCCGAAAACTGTATTAAAAGCACTTTTAATATTTCCTGGCGTTCCTAATTTTAATAAATATCTGACGTACTTTAAAAACCAAAAACAAGTTAATAACATATTTTAGACTTTTATGAAAAATCTTACGTATAACTATAGTGGACCCAATACAATTAACGGTCAACAAAATCTGTTATTATTGTCAGAATATTAGTTACTATTATATTTAGCTAACAAATATTACGAAAAAAATACGCACAATTATTAAAATGTAATTAATGCTAACTATTGAAATATTATGATAAAATATTGTTTTTAACTTTCAATACAGATAATGAAGTTAAAATACAGGTAAACTTTCGCGGAGCCGTGGAAGTCATATTGATTCTTCCATTTAGATGCTTCCAGATCCAAACTTAATATTAGAAATGCAAAAGTCTATTATTATTGTCTCTCTGTTACGCCTTTACGACTAATCCACTAAGCCGGTTTTGATGAAATTTGTCAAGGAGTTAATTAAAAAGTAAGATAACTCAAATAAGTATACGTCACTTTTTATTAGAAAATCTACACCCAGAAAGCTCAAATAGTGAACTAAATTTGGTTTAAAATAGTTGATAACATGTTACTTTTTACTTAATAAATTTATCAATAATTTAAAACAATCTAATCTCGCCTCAGCAGTTTTTTTTGGAATAAAATCCCAGGCAATTATTTTTAATTCTTAGACAGTACGGTTGGGAAAAAAAGTAAACATACTCAGAAAAGAAAAAAAGAAGCCTATTTTATGATTATTTTAAAATTATATAGTGCATCATATAGCAACAACAAAAACAAGCGATATCTGAAAAATTGACTAAATGTAATAAATTATATCTGCATCAAATTATCACTAAAGATTAACATCAGCAAATCAAAAGTACTTGTAACAGCTAAAAATAAAATAAAAACAGACATTTCAGTTCATGATGACACGGTACAAGTAGATTCATTCAAATACTGCCCTGCTAATTTAGTCGACCGTAAGTGCTTGTTGGGTGCAACAGAAAAAATCACGCCAAAAAATTTGCACCGTTATTTTTGAAGCTACAAAGATCTAAAAGACGTAAAAAATATGTTGATCTACCAAAATTTTGTAGCGTCAAAAACAAAGGTGCAAATTTTCGGGCGCAATTTTCTCTGTTGCACCCAACATGCCGTTACAGTTGACTAAATTAGCAAGGCAAAATACTTTGGAGGTCTCATCATATCCGATTCAAGATGCATACCAAATATAAAAGCTAGAATAGCAACTGTAGAATAGGCCAAGACACACCATAAATCTATATATATAAAAATCAATTTCTGTTCGTTAATCTTGCTAAAATTCGAGAACGGCTGAACCGATTTGGCTAATTTTGGTTTTGAATTAATTGTTGAAGTGCAGGAAAGGTGAGAAAATATAGAAAAAAATAAGAGTAGTTAAAAAGGCAGAACAACGTATGCCGAGTCAGCTAGTAATTTATAAAAACGTATGTATGGAGCACAGATGGAAGTGAAAACTGGACTATTAAATAGTTTTAAGAGTAACAGAATTGTTATTTACGCAAAAAGTTTCTTATTTCGCACTGGCAATTTAACATAAATAACGTTATTATAATTATGAATACTGCAAAAAATTTACGATCATACAAATATAAATAAATAAATATTATATATATATATATATATATATATATATATATATATATATATATATATATATATATATATATATATATATATATATTCGCCACATTATAAAATACTCGAACATGGTTTTTTTTTTTTTTTTCGGAATGGCTCAATTGCTGTTAGCCTTATGGGCTGTTACAGCTTCACCGGTCGCGGGGGCGAGCAGAGTGCTCAGCCAGAATTTAAAGGTGTAGGGCTGTACGCCCTCCGCCCTAAGGGTGTCTCCTGTGAGACCGAACCTCGGCTTAGGGTGGGGTCGTGATTTGCGATGAGAGGGCTAGTGGCATTGTTTTGTCCGTCCGACGAACCTTGCCCTTGGGCTCGGTTCGCCGAAGGGCGAAACAGGGGTCCTCGTCGCCGCCGGCGGCGACGGTGTCGCGAATGTAGGTGTGTAGTGTTATCGTGTAAACTGTTGGCCAGAGTTATCGGGTCATCGGGATCGGTAAGTACGTGGCGGGGCCTACGTAGTTTGGGATCGGGATTTGGGTCTGGGATGTAGTCAGCCGCGGCTACCACCAGTGGGTTCGGATGCGAGATGGCGCGATCGAAGTATCTTTCGGAGATGTCTTTGAAATGCTTTGCTAAGCTCGGCAATTCAAGATCGTTATGGAGGTCTACATTGCGCATATACCACGGTGCTCCCGTGGCAATACGCAGGAATTTATTTTGTACCACTTGCAACGGATGCAAGTCCGTACGGGGGAGATGGGCAAACGCTACGCAGGCGTATGAAAGGATGGGGCGTACGCACGACTTGTAAAGTGTCACCTTGTGTCTAAGTGACATTTTACTGCGTTTATTGATAAGATGATATAACCGACCTACAACGAACTTAGCCTTAACCTTCATTCTTTGTATGTGCGGTTTGAATGACATTTTGCTGTCCAACGTTACCCCGAGGTACTTGACTTTCTTTTCCCACGGGATGACGTTTCCGAACAGGGTAATGTTGCCTAGTTTACGCAGACCGCGCCTTTGTTGTCGCGGGTGTTTACCGCGGCGAAAGTACACGGCTGCACTTTTTGAGGGATTTATTTCGATACGCCATTTTCTGAACCAATCACCGAGGGCGTTAGCCGCAGCCTGCAGCCGCTTGGTGATTGTTACTTCGGAAAAGTTGGACGTATAGAGGGCGGTGTCGTCGGCGAACAACGCGAGCTCGACGTGCGGCTCGCGTGGTACGTCGCACGTGTAGAGGGAGAATAATACGGGTGACAGTATGGAGCCCTGCGGGACACCTGCTGTAATCGATACGAAATGGTGGCATTACTAGAATTTTTCACTGTTTTTGACAACATCATGATGTTCAACAACATTTTATCGATATGTTTAACTAAACGCGTGAGTACTTCATGAAAATGGTCAAACTTATTCGGTATATATAAATAGTTCATCGATAATATATATATATATATATATATATATATATATATATATATGGGTGATTCCGTTCTAACTGTGATATAATGTCAGTACCGTGTCATGTCTATTTTTAGAATTTATTTATAAATTGTTAGTTTTTTTTTGTCGTAAACATTAGAATTTATGAGGTAATTAGTTTAAATCATTTATTACGACAAAAAAACTAACAATTTATAAATAAATTCTAGAAATGGACATGACACGGTATTGACATTTAAGTGATATATTGTAAGTTTTCTGTAAGTGGCAAGTTATATTATATGAAAATAATGTTGAAATATGTTTATTATTTTCCAATAAGTACAAAAATTTCATAAATTAATTATTAATTAACGACCTGTGAGAACAAACAATACAGGACATTGAATATCACAGTTAGAACGGAATCACCCATATATATATATATATATATATATATATATATATATATATATATATATATATATATATATATAAATTCTAGAATATATTTAATAAACACCCAAACCCGGAAATACAATACTAATAATACCGGAAATCGATTATGTAGTCAGGGTCGCTAGCCACTCGACCAACGGGGCGGTCAAAATAATTGTATGACGACAGTTTTTCTTTCATAGGAGATTACAAAATTAAAGTTAAATAATCATATCACACTTAACGAATTGACATGATTTTTTAAGGGGAGATAGTTAAAGGGATGAAGAGTGACATAGACTACTTTTTGTCTCTTTCTAACCCCTCACTTCCCATGCAAGCGAAGCCACGGGCTAAAGCTAGTTAAGCTATATATTTGTAATAGCACTGATCCCGTGTTAGGTTAGTAACTTTTTCAAACAAAGAAAAATCATGACACGATTGGATTGGAAACAGCGATCTACCTGCTTGACTTTGAAGCCAGATGGTCGCGATGATGCCATTAGAATTTGAACTACTAGTAGTAAAGTTTTAGAGCAAAAAGGGAATCCCAGTATTTAACCAAAAATTTTATCTTTGCTACGAGTATATAAGATCATCGAAGTCTGTAAATTAAGTTATATCCACTTATAATTTGTTAAAAAAATGTATTCGGGTGATTAAGCAGAAATCTGATCCCTTTTAATATTACCGACAAAAATGTAGTTCGATTATTCTCGAATTCTATTTTTTCATATAATAAATGCATTATAAAATTTAGAAGAATTATTTTGTATTAGAAAAACCTTTAAGAGATTGCTATGAGGAGCAATTAATCCCAGGCATTTTTGTTGTCTAATTTCTAAATAATCTGAGATTTTAAAATAACCCTTTTTTATACAGTTCTGTTTTGACACATTCATTAATTATTGGTAGATCTCTTATACTATCGGGAAGTTTATTACAAAAGCGTATCCCATAAAAGAGTTACTTATTCTGTGGAGACGAGATGCATGCACAAGATTGTTTTTACCTTTATATTTAGTGAGTGTACGTCACCATTTTTCTTATACGAGCAAATATTTTTACAAACAAACATTAAATTTTTTAATATATCTTTGGATATTACAGTAAGAATATTGATTTCTTTGATTTTTTCTCTCAGAGATTAAGTAATTAAAGGAAAAAGAAAAAACGGAAGTAAGCTTTAAATATGGTTAGCAGGTATCCCGTACTTAAAGTTATGGATCAAAAAGGATACCCCAATATTTTAACCCTAAATCTAATCCTTGCTATATAAGACCATCCAAGTCTGTAAGCTATCAAATAATATCCCCTTTAAGTTCGTTAAAAGAAATGTATCCGGGCGATTAAGCAGAAAAGCGATGGTAAACGATAAATCTGTTACCTTTTAATACTACCGACAAAAACGTAGTTCGATTATTCCCAAAAGGTCGGCAATTCACTTAAAACAAGCATTTTTTCTTGCCGAGGGCTGAATAAAACCGTCTCTGGGGAGACTCATGATTTATTTGACTTGAAATGGCGAGCACAATGAAGCCTTCGGAAAATATTAGCTATTTTCTTTCATAGAAACCTTACCATTCATTCACAGTGCGGGGAATATTTGACCCTCAGCTAAGTATTACCAGGGTTAGCTAACTTTATATTTAATTATTATCGGTTTTGTTCATTAATTTATTAAGGAGTAAGAATAAATGTACGCCCGTTCTCACCTAAACGTCATTACTCACTCAAACGTCATTAACGTCATATCAAATCATCATTATTCTTCCGGTTTACCACGATTCGCTGGTTTGTGAGTTGGCAAACTAGGTGGTAATCCCGATCGCCTCAATTCACCAATAACTATCTATAACAATTAAGTACATATAATCAATCTCTATATGACAATATCTATATGAATATTATAAATACGAAAGTTTGGTTGTTTGGATGGGTGGATTTTTATTCCACAACTACCCAAAAACTACTGAATTGTATTTGGATGACATTTGACACACAAGTAGAAGATAACCTGGAATAGCACATAGCTGCTGGATTCATTAAAAAAAAATTATAATGCAGTGGGCTGGTCGATGCAACTAGTAATAACAAATATCGTTGAACAAATTATACGAATTATTAACCTAACCGCAAAAGCTACCTGATTATTTACTTGAGATATGGATATTAGTCAACGATAATAATACAAAGACATATACATATACTCGAATATATTTAATTACTTAAATATACTCAACATACAAACCTAGAAATACACACATCTGTGCTCATCAGTTATTTCACAAATGTTTGTGCCTGTTATCCCAGAGAATCGCACCCGAGCGCCATGAATTGCGTAGGTAGGATCGCTAACCACTCAACCAATAAAGAATGATCTTCAAGTATTCAGAGTAAACGCTATAATAAATCTATATTCAATAATAATATTATTGTGGCGCCGCTGGTCCGTACCGTGGAAGGGTCGAAGTGATGGAACCAGCGGGCCAGCTGCTTGTCAGGTAACGTCATTACTATGGAGGTCGATGACGTCACACAAGGACAAGTGAGGGGGAAAGGAAGATCTTCCCAGCCAGGCAAGGTGTACTGCCTGGGGACCGAAGTCCATTTGAGAATCGTTGTAACTTGTATATAGTGTTACAAGATAAATAATTGTGATATCGCGATTCAGGATTTTATTTTTGAATTTCATTTTTCCATTTGTTATTGATTTTTGTCCATTTTTTATTATTTTTTCTTGTAGCGTTTGTGGTTGTTTTTGAGCCGCTACATTATAATTATTTATAATATTATAAATGCGAAAGTTTAGATGTTTGGATGGATGGATGGATGGATGGATGTTTGTTGCTCAATCACGCAAAAACTACTGAACGGATTTGAACAGAATTTGGTACACAAGTATATGATGTTCTGGAATAGCACATAGGCTATCTTTTATCCCGGAAAAATTAAGTGATCCCGCGGGATTTGCCAAAAACTTTTATAATGCAGCGGGCTGCACGCTGCAGCTAGTAATATATAAATATTAAAGGGACAAATTACACTTACTGATCTATCCCCAAAGTAAGCAAATTATTTGCTTGTGTTATGGGTGTTAGTCAACGATACTAATACACAAAAATACATATATAAATACTGCAATACATTTAATAAACACCTAAACCCGGAAATACAAACATTTATGCTCATCACACAAATGCTCGTGTAGTCGCGTAGTCAGGGTCGCTTATCATTCGACACACGGGGAGGTTATGAAAATATTACAAATTAATAAAAACGAATGTGTAAATCAATATGATTAAGGCTACATACGCACAGACAGGCGAGTGAACGACAACGATAACCATTGTCTATACAAACCAGGATGGTGGGATAATAATGCCACGTGCATAAGTTACCCACGACGTTACCACGGTAATGTTATCTACCAGTATTCTATCTTCATACAAACGGGTGGAACGCGAGTTATACCTACGCGCTCGGAGTTCGACATACACTCGATAAACAACAAAGTGAGGATTGCGCCGCTGTGACGAACGGCTGATGTGACAGCACAGGCAAATGTAGTTAAAATATTGAAGGCAGCCCTATCGCGATTTACATATAGCACGGCGCGGCTGGCTGTAGGTATTTATTTCAATGACAGGGCCGAGTCAAAATACTGGTAGATAACATTACCGTGACTTACTCTTTAAACAGGAATACAACAATGGTAAGGATTGGCGGTTTCGCATCAGGAATAGGTAAAACGATGGAACCAAAGACAGGTCAGACGTCAACACTATACCACCTAGTACTCACGATGGTATTGACATAAGTAATAAATCCTTCGCCGTTTGCGAATTGCGTTGTAGAATGAAAGATAATATATTATTTAAAAGAGTCTGATTTAACTTCAATTAGGCTATTATAATATATATCAAAAAAAATAGATAAATTCTTGCGTCCTGAAAATGTAACGTAAATTTTATTTTCATTTCAACTGAAGAATTATTTGTCGAAAAACAGCGACATTCCTTTTGTCAGAATTCAAATTTCCGATAAATTTGAACGTGTATTTGTGACCGCAAATCAACGCTACATTTGAATTATAACCTAAATCCACTCAACGTTGACAATTTGTACGAAATTCAGGGAATTTATAATCAGGTGACAATCTCTTGATTCCATTTAATGAATGTTCAAGAATATTTTTATAGGGTTTTACCCAGGGATAAATGGATACGCCGTTAAAGGCAACTTCTTAGTTTATCAGTGTAGCGTGCATTTACACACAGAAATACAGAGCTATACTACTTACCGATGAAACAAAATCACTTTAAGGGTAATTTTTAAACCTTGTCATTTCATTCGGTACAACAAAACAGTACAACAGACTTATTTCTTTTTTTCGCAATATAACTACAAATGTATAACACTTTTGACAGTAATAGGAGCGTTTACTTATATGCGCGGCGACATGTTTCCTTCCCAATGGCGTGTCTATTAGCATTCATGAGGTCCGTGGTTTTGCCTATGTGTCCTCTGTAACCTCAAGTAATGTTTTTTTCTTGTACTGATTCAAAAAGAAAATGGAGTAGTATCTTCACGCCCGTATCCCCAAATGGGCAGGTAGAGGTACAACAAGTGCATCCACGATTAGCCGAAGATACTTGGTCCCACAGATGTAATAGGTGGCAAGCCTATCGCCAAATCCCGGGCAACTTTTTGTTTATGAGAAAACTGAAAAAAAAACGCATTTTTATGTGCCCGACCCGGGAATCGAACCCGGGACCTCTTGTGATCAACGCCAACGCTGGACCACTAGACCACAGAGGCGACTAAGAAAATGGAATATAAAATATTTATATATAAAAACAAAAAGGATTTCTTTTATACTAGCAGCAACGTGCAGTCGGCTGCATTATAAAATTTTTTGGCGAATCCCGCGGGATCACCTTATTTTCCGGGATAAAAATTAGTCTATGTGCTATTCTAGGTCATCATTTACCTGTATGCCAAATTTCATTTAAATTCGTTCAGTAGTTTTTGCTTGATAAGAGTAACAAACATCCATCCATCAAAACATGCAAACTTTCGCATTAATATAGATTAATTAATATTTATAATATTAATTAATATAGATTAATAAATATTCATAATATTAATTAATATAGATTATAGACTGTTTTGTTACGGTTGAAATTGAACGATGAAAATTTTTATCCGTCATATTAATGTAAGTGTATTGAAAGTACTTTTAACCGAACTCATTTTTGCCTGGCAGGCCGTGAAGCGACCGATTGGCTATGCCAGTCACTACCATCGTTACAACTAGGTGGTAGAGTTCTGCATTGTCTCACCCAGGTGTGCTACCACCGTCTAGTTACTGACGTATTCCGGTTTTGAGGATAAGGTAGCCGGTAATACTTATGCATGTGGTATTAGACCTCGCCACAAGATAGCAACGCACCATTAATATCTTTGGTGTCTATAGGCGATGGTTGATTCTTTCCATCAGGAGACCCATCTGCTTGTTTGCTATCTTATGATATATAAAAAGAAGACTGATTGGCTGTACGTGTCACTACCATTGTGTCTTCTTGGTGGTAGAATTCCGCAATGATTCGTCCGGATAAATAGAACCACCACCTTGCCTATTCCTGCTGCAATAGCAGAAATATATAATAGGTTTGGAGGGTAAGGGAGCCAGTAGCCTTATACATGTGGCACTGCCATCCCGCCACACGAATATTAACGTACGCTTAACATCTTTGGTGTCTATAAGCGATGGTTTTTCTTTCCATCACAAGAGCCTCTTCTTGCTTTCTATCTTGTGAAGTAAAAAATATATTTTTTTTTTATAAAATTTACAGTCGGATTTTAAAACACAAATGTGGCGCTATTAAAAGCCCAATAATTCTCTCAAGTTGGCTCTATTCATAGAAAATTAGTCCGCAATAGTTGGCAGCCGTTACAAATTGTTGACTGCTAAGTTCTAGAATGTTTGCTTTGTTTATGCCACTAGCAACTGCATGAGAATATAAAGCCTAAGAGAAACAATTTTAACTTTGTTTATATCAATATTATTTTTTAACTGACAAAAAACAGAGGAGGTTCTCAATTCGACGAGTATATTTTTTAACTTCCACCTACGTATGTCGATAAGTTACTGGTTTGGCGCCGATTTAAAAAAAATTGAGTTTCACCAGATCTTCACATTTTGAGGTCATAGGAACCTTTTCCGACACACATATACTGACACGATGACGTCAGTATGAGTGTGTGTGTGTGTGTGTGTGTGTGTGTGTGTGTGTGAGCGCGCGCGTGCATGCGTGCGATATACATACAGTCAGATATCTCCAAGGCTAAATATATCTCTCTTTATGGAAAGGTAGAACCACCACTAAGGAAGTAAAAATTACATTACAATGCATGTGACAGGTAGATATGCTACATGCATACTTTATTAGCTACCTTACCCTTGGAATTAATTACCTTACGAATATGAGAGTAGCAAGAATCAATGTTAATCCACCAAGAAATTTAAATTAGTTCGGTGAAAACAGGTGATTTTGAGAATTTTGAAAAAACCGCAAAAAAAATCGGCAAAACATTATTTTTTTAACATATCTTCCAAATAAATGTATCGATTGGGAACAAAATCTAATCAGCTCTTTTCCTCATAAAACTGCGTCCAACACATAAATTACATCAAAGTTGGTTTATCCGTTAGGTAGTTATCGTTGACGAAAATTTGTGACAAAAGGTTTTTTTCGATCTTACTTCGAAATTTTTCAACCAATCATGTTTTGATCTCCTACAATTCATTTATTGATCTTATACATAATTTTCGTAGGTACTTAAAAAACTACGTCGCATTCCGGTTCAAAAATTAAAATCGTATTAAATTTCCAAAAGTTACAGCTTTTTAAATATTAAAACAGCAAATTTATTTAAAAATATTCTATTTAAAAAAATATCAGCTTTGCTAATTTAAAAAAAAAGTGCGCCAAATACCGTAAATTGGATTAAAATAAATTGATTCGTTCGGGATTTATCAAGGACGCAAATTTTTGAAAAAAGTTTTTATTCACATTTCTTCGTCATTTTTTAACCTATTGATTTTGTAGCTAAATAAAACAACTTAGAGCTCTAAAATTGCTTTGAACGCCAGTCAAAATCCAAACCGATCATTATTTTGAAAATATACATCTTTCCAAAATTAAAATACTATTAATTTTACAAACTTTAGTTTTTGAACTAGCAAAGCACAAGTAACATCTTTGTTGGCGATGGTTGTCTCTTTTCATCAAAAGAGCTATCTGCTTGTTTGCTATTTAATTATATTTTGCTACGAAAATAGCGGGAAGATAGTGGGAAAGTAGCGGGAAGGTATGAGCTTTTATTGAAGTTATATAATTAAATTATATTTATGAATCAAAGAGTTTTATTTTACGTTAAACATACCCCTAGACTGTTGATTCTGGTTTACAGAAATTACAGTGGTGGGAACGAGAGGTGGGCCCATTGCCCTTTACGTTAAACATTTTTTCGTTTGACTGTACTTTTTGTATTGAACAATAGATTTTTAAATTAATTTTGGCGTGGTTCGAGTCCCTGGAAGAAAAATATTAAAATTACATCAATCCGGCAACTGGGTCCGCGGTTCCAGTTAATGCGGTCCCAGTCGCCGGAAGCCTCGTGGTGGGAAGGTAGGGACAAGGTAGATTCGAACCCTAGCTCCATTGATTTCATAGTTAACATGTTTCCTGTTCGTTTGTTTAAGGATAGCATGTTGCTGACACGAATTCATTTGATTTTCCCCTGCTAGAAATCGCTTATCGCGGCTTAAGAAGTTTCACTTCAAAAACATATACAAAAACACTTTTTTCCGACTCGGGGATCGAACCCAAGACCTTATGATCAAAACCGAATATGCAAATTTACACATAACAATATATTTAAGTAAATATCAATTTAAAGATAAAATGTATTACCGCAATTAAATATTTTTCAGCCTTGTTTCAATAACAAAAACCACAGAATATTTGCACAACTGCAATCAATTCTACTTTACAGAATCGCGACAACAACGGCCAGGATAGTAAAACGAAATGGCCAATAGTTAATTAAGTGGACAGCTTTCAGCCAAGTTTAAATTACGCTCATTTTGAACTTTAAATCCTCAGTCTGTAAAAACTTGAATTAAGAGAAACGTGGTCGGCAAACTATATACAGATCAGGGTGGTCTTAGTCATAAGACTTAGCAGTTTGTGAGTTATGTTAGCCCATAGGCGTTCACGCTAATTTTTAAATTACGATCACATATACTTCATACATTTATTTTTTTAGAAGCGCTTGACCACGATCTCGCCTGGTGCGCCAAGCTAAGATTCGGCCTAAGATGGGACGCGCTTCCCTAGAAGGTACCTGTTCACTCTTCGAGTCGAACCGGGTACGTGGAACGAGGATCGACAAAAATCGAAATATCGACAATAATCGAAATCGAAATAAATCTTGTAATATTTTTATATTTTAACGCTATATAATATTTAGTTTCGGCTCACGCCTAGACAGCACAGGGGCTGGATGATCTATTGGTCTCTAGTTTCCCTCTTAGCTGACAAATCCCCAACAACTCAGTCCGGCCTTAGCCGTACCAAGCCGCGATGGCGATTTCACTGTTTCGTCTTCTTTTCGACTCTTCAGGTGTGATGAGTTCGCACGACAGTGTTTAAACACTGTCGTGCGAAACTCAACATCGTTAACTTATGACAAAGCGTTTCGTACTTCATGTACTCATCAGATGGGCGACAGCCCATTACGCTGTATGTTATGCTTATCCGCATAGGATAAAAGTGAGAATGGACCCCGTCAGGGGTGGACCATCCACTCTTGAGTTTATTGGAGAAACGCTCGCTAGACCAAGGGCCGATTCAGCGGTTAGGATTGGAACCCGTTCCATTCTACACAGCTAATCTCATAAGAGATAAGCAATGCATAGAGATTAATATACTCTAGCTAAATCTCAATAAATAAAGAAGTAAATAAATAAGTAAATAATAGTAAACCTCAAAGAAATTAATGCAGTAATATTCAAAATGTATAGTCACTACACGGATAATAGGCGTAATATGAACTTCGATATCTATAAAAGATTTTTCTATAGTGCGCACGGAACTAGTTGGCCGCGCCTTAGGTATGTGAACGGTGGGGCGGAGAGGCAGGGGCGCTTGCTGTCATTACTCAGTGCGGCGCCGTACTTTGCGACGGCAACACGCGTTGAAAGTTCCGGCTAGTTTAGACAAAACGCACATAAGATTGCAATAGCGAGATGATTCCGCCGATAAAAAGACAATCTAAGGAAATAATATTTAAAGTGCATACATTTTTTAATAAACGGAAAGCCGATGTCAATAGTTTAGAATATAAAACTGATGCGAATATACATAAACTAGTAGCAGAAGCAACAGGGATATCAGAACGAAGTGTTAGGAGAGTGATTGCTGAAAGTAAAAAATCGCTGCAAAATACAGGGGAAGCAAGATTTAGTTCTCCACGTAGACCAAAAGAAATAAAAAAGAAAATACAAGTTGATGACTTTGATTTAGCAGTGATAAGAAGAAAAATAAATCAGTTTTATACGGTAGAGAAAAAAATTCCAAGTCTACGAAAACTAAATGCTGTGTTAAAAGAGGATAATATTTTAGACTGCGGATTGACTTTTTTAAGAACACTTGCACAAATTGGGATATTCATTTAAAAAATGTAAATCGAAGAGATGCCTTTTAATAGAGAGACCAAATATTGTTGAATGGCGAGTGAAATATATGAGGGCTATAAGAAAATTCAGAGAAGACAAACGAAATATATTCTTTTTGGACGAAACTTACGTTAACCAAAGTCACAATGTCCAAAAATGTTGGCAATCTTCGTCGGAGCCTGGAATTTATACAGATATAGGCAAAGGAAGGCGTTTGATAATAGTTCACGCTGGTAGCCGGAACGGGTTAGTTGACGATGCTTTGCTAATTTTTAAATCAGATTCAAAAACGGGGGATCATCATGGAGACATGAACTCTACAAATTTTTACAACTGGGTTGATCAAAAATTAACACCTAAACTTCCACCTAACTCAGTCATAGTTATGGATAATGCTGCCTATCATTGTGTGCAAGTTGAGAAGAAACCGACTATGTCCAGTTTGAAAATTAATATGCAGAACTGGTTGCAAAATCATAATGTAACATTTTCTCCCACGATGATCAAAGCTGAACTCCTGAGGTTGATTAATGCGACCCAATCAGAAAAAATATTCAAGATTGACGAACTTCTGAAAGCTGCAGGTCATACTGTTCTCAGACTACCTCCATATCATCCAGACCTCAACCCGATCGAGCTTGTGTGGGCAAATATTAAAAATTGCCTGGCCAGAGATCACATTAATGCTACATTGGACGAGAAAATGACAATACTAACAAGGATATTTTCCGAATTCTCTGCCGAACAATGGCAAAAATGCGATGACCACGTACAAAAAAATGAACAGGAATACTGGAATCATGATATGAAATTTGATACTATGATGGACCAAATCATTATAAGTTTACAAGATGATTCTGAATCAAGTTCAGAGAGTTCAGAATCAAGTGATTCTGAGAATTGAGTTTGTTTGTTTGTTTGAACGTGGTAATCCCAAAAACTACTAAACCGATTTGAATAATTCTGATTTTTATTATATAATACACATATTTAATACACATCCATAACTCATCATTATCTCGTTTCGTGGTCATTTGGAGGCAAAAGCAAAGCTTTCGTCCAAGAAACTTGTTGTTCTGAACAGGGCAAAACAGTCGATTGTTTGCGACTCTACAAGTCACAAATCAGGCTTCATAGGAGTACTGTTCTCATCTTTGGCCAGGGGATCCACAATACCAGCTCCTTCCTCTTGAACGCATTCAACGCAGAGTGTCTTCAATGCCGATCACGATAAACGTATACTGATGACTCAGCCTGAACTAAATACTTTTCGTAACTTCCACTGACACGTGTTTCGTTGAAGGTCGAGATAGAAAGAGACCCATAGATAGAGAGAAAGGGACCCAACACAAAGGCGACACATTACCCTTATACCTGCTTTTCTAATATCGGCGGCAATAGTAGAATATTTTAGAAAAATATACGAAAAACACGTGGTGGTGCACGAAAACGGAACGAATAATACTTTTTGACGCTCGTACGCCAAAACTATTGATTTTATGAAAAAAAATATTAGTACATAAAGTGTAGGAAATTTCCTCTAATTTAATTTAGTATACGAATGTACTATCGTAAAATGCGTCGTAAAGGAGATATTCCCAAAAAACCGTTTTTAGGCGCCATTTTTCAATATGGCGGCGCGAGTGGCGGAGATACGAGGTGGCAAAGTTGAAATTCAAAAAGAGCATACCGAAATCCATAAAACAAGCAATTTTCAAAACTACCGGAAAACTTTCCAGGTAAAACTATCAAATTACTGAACTAACATTACAAAGTTCAAATTGTATTTTATTTATTCTTTTCAATAAATGAAAAAATATTGTTCACGATATCTTCAGATTGGTCATCACTGTCTAAGCTCATGTGCATTGCGAGCAGTTGACAACCCGCCCCCTTACCCCTGTCACCACCTAAGGCGCGGCCAACTAGTTCCGCGCGCACTATAATAAACATTTTTATCGAATAATTATGTCAAAATTTTAGTAGGTACCTATTTTTTACATATAGTGGAGGGCCTGGGGGTTTTCACCTCGGATTAGAGTTATAGTGAATTAATTAATATGATCGATGTGGGATATTGTTTTTTAAACTATAAATTGCAATGTTTACCCAAATTTTTTTTGTGCACTCCATTGTTTCATTGTTTAAACAAATTATTATGAAAAATTAATGTTTGACCATATATTTTCACTTTAAACAGTATTTTTTTTTATTTATATGTTAAATCTTATCTGAGTAGACATATAAAAACATTTTTCAAAGATACCTGTGTATAAAAATAGCAGTAGGGATTTTGAACAGGTAGAAAAACGTGGAGGGGAGAGCGGAGCGACAGCTGCTATGTACAATGGAATTTCTCGGTTAGTTTAGTTGCAAGTAATACGTGTTCTGTGAATATTGTGCTTCTATAACAGTGAAAATTTGGTTTTTTAGTGAAAATGCCTATGTTTGACCCCGGATCTTCAACTATGCCCATGCCAAATTTCATGAAAATCGGTCCAGCGGTTTAGCCGTGAAAGCGTAACAGACAGACAGGCTTTCGCATTTATAATATTAGTATGGAATGATTTGTCAATTGTTTTTTTTATCACACATCAAAGTTTTACGTACGCAACGAAAATAGAATTAAGTCGAAAAGATTTTAGAGCGATGATTTGTTATGATTTTAAAAGTTCTCTTTCTCCGCAAGACTGTGCTGCTCGTCTTCAAAATGCTTTTGGGAGAGAAGCACCTTCTTTGAGCACCGTGAGGCGATGGTTCGCTGAATTTAAGAGAGGTCGAGTTTCTTTACATGACGAATTTCGTGAAGGGCGGCCTTCAGTTGAACGAACCGTCAACGAAAATAATGTGGCTACTGTTAAGCGGTTAATTGAAGAACCTATGAGACAATTCGGGGACGTAAAGTAAACGTAACGTAAACGTAACGTAAACGTAACGCAAGCGTAACGTAAACGTAACGTAAGCGTAACGTAAACGTAACGTAAGCGTAACGTATACGTAACGTAAGCGTAACGTAAACGTAACGTAAACGTAACGTAAACGTAACGTAAGCGTAACGTAAACGTAACGTAAGCGTATCGTAAACGTAACGTAAGCCTAACGTACACGTAACGTAAGCGTTACTTAAACGTAACGTAAGCGTAACGTAAACGTAACGTAAACGTAACGTAAACGTAACGTAAACGTAACGCAAACGTAATGTAAACGTTACGTAAACGTAACGTAAACGTAACATAAACGTAACGTAAACGTAACGTAAACGTAACGTAAACGTAACGTAAACGTAACGTAAACGTAACGTAAACGTAACGTAAACGTAACGTAAACGTAACGAAAACGTGACGTAAACGTGACGTAAACGTGACGTAAACGTGACGTAAATGTGACGTAAACGTAACGTAAACGTGACGTAAACGTGACGTAAACATGACGTAAACGTAACGTAAACGTAACGTAAACGTAACGTAAACGTAACGCAAACGTAATGTAAACGTTACGTAAACGTAACGTAAACGTAACATAAACGTAACGTAAATGTAACGTTAACGTAACGTAAACGTAACGTAAACGTAACGTAAACGTAACGTAGACGTAACGTAAACGTAACGAAAACGTAACGTAAACGTGACGTAAACGTGACGTAAACGTGACGTAAACGTGACGTAAATGTGACGTAAACGTAACGTAAACGTGACGTAAACGTGACGTAAACATGACGTAAACGTAACGTAAACGTAACGTAAACGTAACGTAAACGTGACGTAAACGTGACGTAAACGTGACGTAAACGTGACGTAAACGTGACGTAAACGTGACGTAAACGTGACGTAAACGTGACGTAAACGTGACGTAACGTTAACGTAACGTAAACGTAACGTAAACGTAACGTAAACGTAACGTAAACGTAACGTAAACGTAACGTAAACGTAACGTAAACGTAACGTAAACGTAACGTAAACGTAACGTAAACGTAACGTAAACGTAACGTAAACGTAACGTAAACGTATAGTAAACGTAACGTAAACGTAACGTAAACGTAACGTAAACGTAACGTAAACGTAACGTAAACGTAACGTAAACGTAACGTAAACGTAACGTAAACGTAACGTAAACGTAACGTAAACGTAACGTAAACGTAACGTAAACGTAACGTAAACGTAACGTAAACGTAACGTAAACGTAACGTAAACGTAACGTAAACGTAACGTAAACGTAACGTAAACGTAACGTAAACGTAACGTAAACGTAACGTAAACGTAACGTAAACGTAACGTAAACGTAACGTAAACGTAACGTAAACGTAACGTAAACGTAACGTAAACGTAACGTAAACGTAACGTAAACGTAACGTAAACGTAACGGAAACGTAACGTAAACGTAACGTAAACGTAACGTAAACGTAACGTAAACGTAACGTAAACGTGACGTAAACGTAACTTAAACGTAACGTAAACTTAACGTAAACGTAACGTAAACGTAACGTAAACGTAACGTAAACGTAACGTAAACGTAACGTAAACGTAACGTAAACGTAACGTAAACGTAACGTAAACGTAACGTAATCGTAACGTAAACGTAACGTAAACGTAACGTAAACGTAACGTAAACGTAACGTAAACGTAACGTAAACGTAACGTAAACGTAACGTAAATGTAACGTAAGCGTAACGTAAACGTAAACAAGTCAAGCGGCGAATATAGTGCTAGAGTCTTTGAAAAATGTTCCTATATGTCTACTCAGGTAAGATTTAACATATAAATAAAAAAAATACTGTTTAAAGTAAAAATATATGGTCAAACATTAATTGTCAAAAGGAAACCATGATAATTTGTATAAACAATGAAACAATGGAGTGCACAAAAAAATTTTGGGTAAACATTGCAATTTATAGTTTAAAAAACAATATCCCACATCGATCATATTAATTCATTCACTATAACTCTAATTCGAGGTTTTACGGTTTTGAATGCTCCAGGCACTCCACTAATATTTGGTATCATAATCAAGTACTAAAAACCTTTCTTAAGCACGTGCAGTTTGTAACAGTCAACCTGTATATGTTGTTACCACAGGATTTCTTTACCGCCACACTTTTGAAAAAAGTCGATGACTTTATTATATACTTATAGTGTTTCAAAAAACTCTTTTTATTCTATTTACTTAAATTGCCAACGGGTTTCGCTTTTTACGACATCTTTAGGGCAACGAGACTTTCATAAACGTCTCGTAGCCCTGAAGATGCAGTAAAAAGTTTGTGAAACAGTACAAGTGTATTCAAGTGTACGTAATTACAAATGGAGTTTCACCAAGCGCCGACGGCAAAAGTATAAAATATTATATGATAGAAAATTTGTTAGACTTGTCAAAAGGAAACCACTCACGAGTTTCAAGTATGTATTACTAATTTAAAAAGTAGTATAGTGTCTCACGGATTATATAGTATACTTTTTCTGTATTAAATAAAAATTTATAATTAAAACGCAGTAAAATTATGTGAAGTGCATAAGTTCTTTCCTTAAAGACTAAGTTGTATCAATTCGGAAACACGTCCGCTGGTATAAACCAACGATATTTATACTAACGTACTAGACAAGACACGCCGAACGTTATTCATGTTCCAATAAAGTGCGGTCCATAGACCGCACCTACTTCATTTCGTTGTGGATCGCAGTGAAACGTATTATGTGTTGCAAGTACTATTAAAAATCTACAGAAAATGTCAGTATAGTTCGTTAAAGGAAACGTGTAAGCGCCATGAAATTCACGGCGGTTATGACCATGAAGTAGGAAAATCCGGGATATATGCCCACCTTTTTTTATTTTGCTCATATGATATATCCTAATATACAAATAATATGCACATTATTTTTATATGTATACTATCTTTGGTTCTCTATTTAATCATTTTGCATTGTTTATTGTAGACTGGTCAATAAATAAATCGTATATTTTGAGTTTAAATTTAAACTACATACAGAAATAAATGCCTCGAATGTGGTGAATATGCCCAAAACTCAATTTCGTGGAGGGGATATGTGCCCTTTACAAGAAAACAAATATTTTCAACCAATAAGTCTTTATTAAACATTATTTTTTTACTAATTAGACACACATTATAGTTACATACATTTTTAAAATTTAAAATGCTTCGTTAGTTTTCATTGTGTTTTGTTTTTATCTTTTGTTAGTGTAATGCAACTTTTTTTTACGACTTCTAATACTATCTTTAGTTATATTTATTGTTTGAGAGTTTTTTTTATATTTAGTTTATTGTTTTTCTTTGTTTTTTTTAAATCTATCTTTTTTTATTTTATTGCTAGTCTTTTTCTTTCTTTTCACTAGTACTCCTTTCGTAGCTTATCCTTTCTTTATTTTTGTTATTTTTAAATCGGAATTCAGCACTGTCATTAACAATTTTCTGCATCCACTAAATTATTTGCAGGTTTCAAATTGTATTCATCTGCCAAATTTGTTATGACTAAGGTACTGTGTGTAACAATAGAATCCAGTTAGTAAACATCAAAGTGAAGTAGGGATGTGTTTTGGGATAATGCCCTTAGAGGCATTTATCCCAAAACACATTGGGGCACATATCCCTTTTCACTAGGATATTATTCCTTCGAAAAAAAATATAAAAATACATTTATCTTAACTTTAATAAGTAATTAATAGTAATGCACATACCATAGTCCTAGTACAAAAGTAAAAATAAAATAAACTTACCTGTTACATTCAAAGTTATGGAAGGCCGAAAATCATTCACAAAGTAAAATCACGACTGTTTATCCCGTCACTGTCAATAACGTTCCTATGCATAGCTGTATGCACCAATATTTTATGGCAGACTGTAGTGGGGGATGGACACATTCGTATTATAGGGCATTCTTTTGCTCACTCGTTTTATATTTCTCATAATTGTAATAAGGCGTCTATCCCGCTTGGGCGTATATCCCGGACTTACCCTATTAGGATTTAATACAGCTTCATGGTTGAACTTTTAGTCCGGAGACAGTTACATCCTTGTTACCTATTTTACGCTACCAGCGCTGATTAATTATGACTTTGGTTGGACGATTTATTATTATTTCAAAGCTGCAGCAATAATTGGTTTACTCTCTCAGCAAAGTGGAACACGTATTGTACTTAGCATAGCTTTTCTATTCATTAATCTCTTTCTTAAAAATATACATAGTAATTTCCAAAATAAAATCGCATTTTCCTGCACCTTAAACCAAGCTTGCGTGCCCTAGAGGATAAGTTAGAGACTATCCAGAGAACAGACAAAATGACACGTCATGAATACAAACATATGCAGGACAGTTGTGTTGTAAAACTTAATGATTGCGGGCACTCTGTGTTAGTATGGCGGTGAATGGATAATGGAGGTACTTTGTATTTAAATTGTACATTAATGCATAGGAATCCCATTTTGATTAATTACAAACGTTAAAACTTGTGTATGAATGTGTGTGTATGTGTGTGTGTATGTGTGCGTGTACCCAGTAGAGGAACTTTCGAAAAATACGATGTTAATAAAAATCTATTAGTTTCCTGCACATTATCTGTGGTTTTTAATTAAGGTAAGAGAATTTTAGTTGGCATCTAATATAAAATAATAAAACTTTTCTGTCTATTTTTAAATTCTTAAATTAAAACTTAGTGTCATTCATGTAAACATGCCGACGAGTATCGCCGTAATTACGTTTTATATTAATTTGGTTCATTTTAAAACCTAGTTATTAACATATTATTATTATATTACTTTAATAAATATGTTCTTAATCAATTACTATAAATTTACTAACCAAAGTCAAGAAATTAATCAAAAAATATTTCCTCAACAAATTGGGGGGAAAAATACTAATATCCAGAGTTTAATATTGTTTTTGAGTATGAAAATATTTGTATCAAGCATGTATTATAACTGAAATTTATTCTGCATACGCTAAAGTAAATAAAGGAGTTATTTATTTTTAAATCGTGCATACAATTTCTTTTGGCTGAGTCTATTAATACGGTTACCGTACGAATAATTAATAATTATTAATACGGTTACCGTACGAATAATTTATAATTATTAATACGGGTACTGGACAAACAATTTATTATTATTCGTACAGAAGTACGAATAATTATTTTTGGCTGGTATTCTATTTAAGCTAATGTATTTTATAAACTTTGAATGTCGCGGAATTTATAATTTTCTGGAGTTTTGATAATTCGAAATGCTGTCGATCTGACTGGTTGACCGCAACCCGGGAAGTTATTGGTTTTACCGCGTTTTTCGAAAACTGAGTTCTCATCAGATCTCGACGTTTTGAGGTCCTATAGGAAGCTTCCCTGAATGTTTTCGCGATGATATCCGTATGTCTGTCTGTATGTATGTGTGTATGTATGTATGTATGTATGTGTGTGACCTTCTTATAACTTTTGAACGGCTTGACCGATTTCTTCGCAGTTAGTGCCATTCGAAAGGGCTTGACCAAACTTGGATTTTGAATATACTTTGGACCGATTCGAACCGGTAGATTTTGAGAAATCTCAAAAAAACTACAAAAAAAATTTGTTTGAAATGTGTTTTTTTTTTTAATAACTTTTAAACGGCTCTACCGATCGATTTTAGAAACTAAGCTCTTAACATCAAAAAATGACGTCGATCGCCATCAGCCCGTTCGAAATCGATTGATTCTTTCTTGAGTTATCTTTGTCAAAAGAAACCCGAAGAAAGTATTTTTTCTGAATTACTTCGAAATTCCTCGATCGATCAATTTATACTTAAAGATTTTTAATGAGGTTTAAAAAACTACGTCGAATGCTGCCAACCGCGTGGAAATCGGTTCATTCATTCAAGAGTTATTTCTCTTTATTACATTAAATGATATAAAATCATTAAATTATTTGAACACTTGTTTAAATTTAAATTACTTATTTTTAGTCAAGTTTAATTCTATAAAACTTTTAATTATTCTTACATTTTCATAAAATTAAAATTAATTTAATTATACTAGAACATACTAGTTTTTTTCACATTTTTTACACATCCACATTGTGTTCACCAATCACAATATACATTACACCAATCAAATCATAATTCCATACGGTGCGTTCCACTAAGAACACACAACAATCATACTCACGTTTATTTAGAATAAATTTATTATTAAAAAAAATTCTTAGTAATAAATTTAAAAATAAAAAAATAATAATATCCGTATGAATATACTCATTCTTAAAAAACAAGCTAATCATCCATCCAATTCATATTCTAAATTAAAAAAAAAAAGAATAAATGTACGAATAAATATAATTTATTCGTCCAGTACCTGTACAAATAGTCACATCGATTTCTTTTTTTGCGGTTGCGCTCGGACGTTTGAGGCATTCGACAACTCGCGACGTGGACGTTCAAATGGTTATTTCGGTTTGTAGGGTAAGGTAACCTTACCCACGTAAACTTATGCCTGTGTCTTTAAAACTCCAGCACGAGTATAGCTACACATCATAACATTTTTAGTGCCTATAGGCGAAGATGGTCTCTTTCCATCGAAAGATCTGTTTCTTTGCTGACTTATGATATAAAAAAGGGTTTAAAAGATTAAAAACCAACTGCGACTTGAAATGCAAAAATAAATAGCCTATATTACTCTCAAAATTATAACCATAAACGACACAAATACTAATAGACACACTATGAGGAAGGAAACGTGTTGCCATGCATATGAGCAAACGCTGCCGTCATTGAATATTTTTTTTTATAGGAGTGGGGGCAAACGAGCAGGAGGTGCACCTGATGGTAAGTGATCACCGCCGCCCATGAACATCTGCAATACCGGGGGGTATGCAGCTGCGTTGCCGGCCTTTTAAGAATGAATAAGCTCGTTTCTTGAAGGTCCCCAAGTCGTATCCGTTTGGAAACACCCCCGCGGGCAATTGATTCCATAAAAAAGTAGTGCGAGGCAAAAAGTGCTGATAAAAGCGCACGGTTGTGGACTGTCAGGCATCGAGGTGGTGAGGATGGAACTTTAAATTTTGATGCGATGTCCGATGATTGAATTTAGCGGCAGGAATTAATCCGAACAACTCGTCATGATAGATACGGTAAAAGATGCAGAACGAACCTACATCTCTGTGTAACGCCAAAGAGTCAAGCCGATTAGAAATAGCCTGGTCGTTGACGATTCGAACCGCTCTGCTTTGAATGCGATCAAGCAGACGAAGCTAGTTCTGAGGAGCTCCGGCCCAGAGGTGAGAACAGTACTCCATGTGAAGTCTGATTTGGGCCTTGTAAAGTTGGAGGCGATGGGCTGGCATGAAGTACTGCTTAGCTCTGCTAAGTACACCAAGCTTTTTGGAGGCTAGTTTAGCCTTTCCTTCCAAATGACCGTCGAACTGAACGTTGTTCGATATGTCGACTCCCAGAATTCCAATACTGGCTGAGGCTGTCAGGAGAGTGTTTTCGAATCGAGGTGACACGACAAAAGGTGTTTTTTTTTGCAGTGAACGCACAAAGTTGCGTCTTTTTGGGGTTAAATGAAACAAGGTTTTGACGACCGAGACATTGGTTAGTCGATTCTCGAGTTCAGACACGAGCTGTAGTCCACCTAGCAATGTATGTTACTAATTCGCAACATATCATTGATATGCAGAAGGAACAGTGTCGGTGATAGGACGCAGCCTTGGGGAACACCAGCATTGACAGGTTTGAGGTCGGGGCATGCACCGTCGACTACGACCTTGACGCTGCAATCAGCCAAAATACTGGTGATCTACTTGCATAATTTCTCGGGAAGCCCATAGGAAGGCAGCTTCGAAAGAAGCGCTTTATGCCATACCCGATCGAAGGCCTTCGTTATGTCTAAACTAACAGCCAATGCCTCCCCCTTGGACTCAACTGCCTCTGCCCAACGATGCGTCAGGTATACTAGTAGATCACCAGCTGAGCGGCCGCGACGGAAACCGTACTGACGGTCGCTAATCAGCTGGTGCTCTTTTAAATACTTTAGGAGCTGACAGTTTATAAGTGTCTCCATGATTTTGGAGAATAAGGAGGTTATGGCTATTAGCCGATAGTTTGACGGATTAGAGCGATCTCTTTTTTTAGGGATGGGGTGCACTAAAGCTCACTTCCAAGAATTTGGTACCACGCTGAGTGAATAAGAAAGCCGAAATAAGGGCGTCAATACTGGCGCCGACTCTGGAGCACATAATTTAAGCACAATCGGAGGGATGCCATCAGGCCCACTCGACTTGTGGATGTCCAAGCAAAGTAGTGCTTTACGCACAGATGACTGCCGAAATTGTGGTTCTGGCATGGAACTATCACACTGCGGGATGATAGGCGGTGCGTTTCCCCGGTCATCCAGAGTCGAGTTGGCCGCAAAGAACGAGCCCAGAAGATCGGCTTTTTCCTTTGCGGTATGGGCCAGAGAGTCATCGTCTCTATGCAAGGATGGAAATGAAGGCTGGGAGAAATTCCCTAAGACAGCCTTGGCGAGACACCAGAACGCACGAGTTCCCGAAGGAAGGCGATCTAATTTCTCACCAATTCTACCAATGAGTTCCGCTTTTGCCTTGGCGATAGCTCTTTTGAAGAACCTCTAGGACGAATTATACTCCTTTCGTAATGCGCTAGTTTTTACATCACAGGATGCCGACGCAGCAGCCCAAGCTCAGTAGCATTCCTGCTTTCGGCGTAAAGCCGCTTTGCAGTGGAGTCCATTTCACCTATCTCCATCTTTTCGGGGTGTATCCGTGCCGATAACTGACGACCTCGAGCTCCTTGGTATCACCTTAACGCCTACTCTTAACTTTGGTTCGTACATCGAATCGAAAGCCCAAGTTGCCTCAAAAAAGCTTGGTATTCTGGCCAAGGTGCGACAGTATTTCAGTCCGGGACAGTTGCTCAATCTTTAGCAAGCACGAGTCCGGTCGTGTATGGAATACTGCTCTCACCTCTGGGATGGATCCGCCAAATACCAGCTGGAGACGCTTGAGGCGATAAAGAGGCGTACCAAGAGGCTCATAAACGACGATGTTCTGGTAAGCAAAAAACTCCAGAGCCGCGCTCATCGCCGCAGAGTGGCTAGTTTATCAGTCTTTTATCGAATACATTTTGGAGAGTGCGCTACCGAATTGCACGACTTAATTCCGCCATCCCCGTTTTTCTATCGATCGTCGAGGCGCACAGATACTAGGCATCGCCATATGGTGGACGTTCCACGTACCCGAACAAAGCGGTTTGATTCGACATTCTTGATCCGAACCGCAAGGGACTGGTACAACCTTTTAGGGAAGCGCGTTCCATCTTAGGCAGCACCTTAGCTTACCATCAGGCGAGATCATGGTCAAGCACTTCCCTATCGACAGTAAAAAAAAACAAACCAAGGCTGAGACTTTCCACCGATGGTCACCGCAGAAGACGGAATGAAAAGTTACATGCCCTGTAGCACCACATCAGCGACAGAGTCAGCGACAGCATTCGGATCATCCAACGAGAAGCACAACCGTCCCCATGGATAGGATGCAAAGAAAGACCGCATTCCGTCCCAATCTGCTGACCAATAGTGCCAAACGCGACGATAGCCAACAAAGGGAGGCCGTGATGGGCGCGTGACCGGCACTTTGCTCCAGATCAGGCAGTGGTCCGACGCGCCAAGTGGAGCGTCTACCGATACCTGATAATGATCCGGGTGAGAGGTCAGCAGGAGATAATACATTTGTAGATATATTATATATCGTAAAAAAATAGAGATATAACAAGGTTTAAAAATTACCCTTCGAGTGATTTTATTTCATCAGTAAGAAGTGCAACTCTGTATTTCTGTGTGTAAATGCAAGCTACACTAACAAATTAAGAAATTATCTTAAAAGGCGTATCCATTTAATTCGTAATTAAAACAAATCTATTGATAACTGCCAACCTTAAATATCTACGTCAAGCGATTTAGGCTACAAAGCAGTCCAAAACATATATACATACATTTATTTAAAAAACATAATCCTATTCTAATCCAATCGGAAAAAAAAGAAATACCTTTCGAGGAAGGTTTAATGGTTATGTTACAAAAAGGGTCCTCTTCAAAAATAAGGAACTTCCGCAAAAAATGCGTCATTCCCAAAAGTGCTACCATAAGTGTGTGTATCTAATACTTAACCCACTTTTGTAGAGACCTCTTCAGATATTTGTAAGCTCAGCCTACACAATACTGTTGCTGGAGTTGAAAGAATTAATATCACACTTAAGATTCTTTGTTACTAGAATTTCTTTTCTTTATCATAAGATAGCAAACAAGCAGATGGGTCTTCCGATGGAAAGAGTCAACAATCGCCTATAGACACAAAATGTGTTAACGGTGCGTTGCTATCTTGGGGCGAGGTCAAATGCCCCATGTATAAGTTTACCGACTACCTTATTCTCCAAACCGGAACACGACAGTTACTAGCACTGACGCTATTGCGGCAGGAATAGGTAAGACGATGGTACCAGATCCGGGCGAGCCAATGCAGAACTCTACCACTTAATAGCCACGATGACAGTGACTCCAATCCAATCGGTCGCCTTTCCCGACCTGCCTTGCAGAACGGCAGTTAGACTATTCTTCAAAGGAGCCGGGGACTAACACGAGGAAACACACACACTCGCACTGTGGATAATTAATGTCACAAACTTTATGAGTTCATCCATACTAAAATTATAAATTCGAAATAAACTCTTTATGTTTTTCTCTTCTTTATGCTGTAAGAATATTACGTCCTGAAGATGCTTTAAAAAGCGAAACCAGTCGATGAAATTAAATAATTTAGTGTATAATTATAGTCAGCGGCGGCCTTACCCATTGCGCGGCTTCGGGCAGCAGGTCTTTGCAAGGCCCTTTGTCCTTCATGAAAAGTATGTGATGCGGAAGTAGGTCTGGTTGTTTGGTTTAGGCATTTCTCATGTTTGAACAGAAACGGTAAAGTTATTCAAAGAAATAAAAATTTGAGTTTTAAAATATTTTACATTATAAGATTTAAGAAATTAACAAATCCAGAGAAGATAAATTTTAAAAATAATGTTTGCAGCCATTCTTACGACTAACATTTTAATTAAAGCACAATAATTCGCTCTTTTGTTTTATCGAATTCTAAAGTTTTAAATAAAAAAAATATGGTTCAAAAATCTACTTATACTTTTTAAAATTTTGTTTGGGTTGTTTATTGCGCGAGGCCCCTGCAAGAACGAGGCCCAGAGCGATTGCCCTCTTCGCCACCTCCTAAGGCCGCCGCTGATTATAGTGAAATAAAAGTATAGGTGTGTTGTTAACCAGTTTCAACTAAAAATAATGTAATTTCACCAAGTACTGACGATTGAAAGTGTAAAATCTTCTTTACGCCTAAACCAATGAACTGATTTGAATGAAATTTGGCAAAAATATAGTTTGAAACTCAAGAAAGGATATAAGATAGTATTTATTCCGGAAATCCCACGGGAATAAGAACTATGTGGTTAAAACTCAGGACTATCTATTTTTAAGCCACGGTAATATGGAGTAACTTAGGCTAATTTTATTTTAGAAATTTATCGTGGGCACAGCTAGTTATAATATATTTAAAAAATAATTAAACTAGTGAAAATTTATGCGTAGTAATCGATATATTTATACGCGAAGGAAAAACTTTGTACCTCTTTTTAAGACGATTGCGCGAACGGTGGAGTATGAAAGAACACGGGCAAGACTTCAAACCTTCAAACATCGTTTTTTTTAGTTATTACATTAAATTTTAATATATTTCTTAAGATTCTATATCAACTCCTTAACTTATCCGCATTTAATAAATATTTTTTTAACTTGGGGAATATTAGCTAAATATAGTTGGAATTTAGGTAAGGTTAACGTAAACAATCAATTCTCTCCTTAGTAGTCTGTGGTTAGGTATTATCATTGGATGTCTTCATTACAACTGCTAATCTCAGAAATCTAAGTTAGATTGATAGAATTCTGAGCTAAGATTTTGCAAAACACTTTGTAGGTACTTAAAAGAACAAAATATAAATTAGTATTAACTATTCTTTTATGCAAAAACAGGGAGAATTTTTATTTGAAAATAGCCTGTGTTTTAGAATTTTTATTTAAAAATGGCCAACGAAGTCGCGAGTACAGCTAAATTGTTTTAAAATAAAATCTATGTTGAAAATCAACTTCTAAGGAAAAAGTAGCTTTTATGTAGCATAACTCCCGCTTTACCATCACTTTGACAAAGTTGAACAAGGTTTAAATAGTTAGGTAAAGTTTAAATTAAAGCCACTAAAACTTAAGTTATGAAGCATAATTATTAAAACACCTAAGGTTAAGTCATTTATATTTTAATTAACTTTCTAAAAAGGAAAAAGTTCCAATTCGCATATTTTTAATTGATTATGATATCGTTGTCTATTGTTGTTAGTCTTCGGTCGATACGTATCAAAAAGATAAAAATTATCAGATCTAAACTTGGAAAACAACATAATGAGCTGTCAAATATAGATTTGACAGCTCATTATATTGTTTTCCAAGTATATAGATACATAATATAATAAAATCGTAGGAAAGACAATGTATGTCTGGGGTAAACTCAAAAAGTACTGCATGGATTAACTTCAAATTTTGCATGAATATTACTAACAGGTCGGGTCAACATATAGGCTACTTATTATCACGCTATCATCTACAAGGGAGAAGCAGTGTGGAGAAACGAAGTCCGCGCGGACGAAGTCGCAGACAACAGCTAGTATATCCATATTTATTAAAAAACAGATTGAATGAGTATGTTTTATTCAATGTTTTATAAATCGACTTATTTAGCATCAAATTTTAAAACTATTATTACTTAGACAATATTTTTTTAAGGAAATCACAATCATATCATCACAAACATATAGCCTACATATTATCACGCTATCACCTACGGGGGAGGAGCTATGTGGAGTAAACGAAGTCCGCGCGAACGAAGTCGCGGGCAACAGCTAGTGATAATTAAATATCAACGTACGCAGAAGCAACATTACTTTGCGATACCTCATTATATTATTTTAGCTTTGTTGCGTTAAATTATATAAAGTATGGTTACAAATAAGCAAACAGAACAAAAAGTAACTTCAAAAACTTTATCCAGCTAAACTGAAGTGGTTCGTTTGAAAAATTTTCAAGCAAAGCAAATAAGCAAATATTTTCACGTCTCAGTTAAACAAACAAACATTAATACAAGTGCTCTGAACTTCCACTGAAAACTTAATCGTTACAAAACGATGCTGTAGACGAGTTGGCTCTCCGTTTAAACTTAAAACTAAAGTTCATAAAGAATATAAATCGTATCAATTGTTACAGTCTAGTTTTAGCGACTTTTAACGTGTGGTCCATTTATAAGCTCCTCGCCGTTTCGCTAATTAATGAATCATTAAGGATCGAGTGCACTGAGACAGAGCGTAATAGGCTAAGCCGTATCGCAAAAAATTACCTAGGTCAGTGGTCGGCAACCTTTTGAGTCGGAAGGGTCAAAAATAACAATTTACAAAATTTCAGTTTTTAAAGAGACACATTTTTTTCTTACCAGCAATAAATAGTACTTGTATAAATAAAGTTTTTTGGTAACTAATCATCTAACTTATTCATATATAATTAAATATAATAATTAATGGCTTTGCATTGTCACTTAAGAAAAAAATTCAATTTTTTTTAAATAAAATATATAATATTTGCGTATGGAACTAAAGAGCCGCAGCTTTACATCCAAAGAGCCGCATGTGGCTCGCGATCCGCAGGTTGCTTACCCCTGACCTAGATCACTGATATACATTAAATATTAACGGCGGGATTTTAATTCTGGAGATTTCGACGAATACAATGCGGTCCGATCTACTCCCCTGCGCCGCGTCGCCAGTGTGCTATGGCGAGCAAAATTACGCGTACGTGTTGTTCTGTGTTTTAAGTAAGTTTTTATTTATTATAATATTTATTTTTATTTATTATTTATCAATACTATATTTATTATCATCTCTGTATTCTAGTGGTCCTGTAATGTTGTTGACCACATGAGGGCCTGGTTTTTAATCCCGAGTCGGGCAATTCAAAATAATGTGATTTTCCAGTTTTCTTATAAAAATCACTTTGCCCGGATTTGGATAGGTACCCGGTTAGCGATAGGCTTGTCACCTACCACATTCTGGGACTAAGTAGCTTAGACTAATCATGGATGCACTGGTTATACCTCTGCCTACTACTTCGGGAATTGAGGCGTGAAGAAATTTTACATTTTATCTATTTAAAATGTATGCAAAAATAAATACAGATTTGGAATTAACGCTACATGGTTTTTTACTTAAGCTAAACTAAACTAAACTTTGATTAAAATGTGGAGAACACAACTCCTAAAAATGAAAATATTCTCTTTTATTTAATATGTATCCTTATAATGAAAGACATAAATATTGTTCAATCAAATTTATAGCACGGACAATCAATATTTCTCATGTGGAAATGGAAGCCAAAATAGTTAGTGGTTGCCAAAACTTGTGATTTATCATATACATAGTGTATAGAATATTAGATTTAGGATAAAATCAATATTGATGTAGACATTTGTTTTAAAAATATTAAGATTGCCTTTATTATTATTTTTGGGACTTGACCTTAAATTGTATCGCAATAGGTCAGTTGATTAAATTTGAAAAACTGTTTAATTCTTATATTAATATATCTATTAAACAAAAAAATATTTTTCATAATAAAAATTTGGCGTTTCAAAGTTTAAATTTAAATTAACCGCGAAAACGTTTTGTACAGTTATGGCGTCTAAATGACACCAAGCCGTGGTTAAAGATACGAGACATATTCTGTGGTTTCGATGAAAATGTCAAAATAATATGACGTTTTTCCACGGTGTGACGTAACACTTCCAGATTTGTCTGTAAGTATGTCTATTTTTTCAGAAATTATATCCTAAATATGTTAATTCATATCTGAAAGATATTAGATATTAGAATAAATATTATAATTTTTTGCTATCACCATATTATATATAATACTTATATATTGTGGATTATATAGTGTGGACGAAGTCGCTGGCAACAGCTAGTATTATATATAATTATATATTATATATAATACTAGCTGTTGCCAGCGACTTCGTCCACACCGACTTCGTTTATTCCGCACAGCTTCTCCCCCGTAGGTGATAGCATCATAATATGTAGCCTATATGTTGATCCGACTTGTAAGTAATATTCATGCAAAATTTGAAGTAAATCCATGCAGTACTTTTTGAGTTTACCCCGGACATACATACAGACAAACAGACATACAGACAAAAATTCTAAAAACTATATTTTTAGCTTCAAGTATTTTTTTTAACGCCCCACGCCCCCGTATCACGCCCCAAGTATTCTTTTAAAAAAATATTCAATGTACCTACAGTTTTGACTTTCCTACGATTTTATTATATGTATAGATTATATAATACTAGCTGACCCAGCGAACGTTGTTTTGCCATAAAATATTAAATTAAAAAATAAGGGTTAGTAAATTAAGAATTATTTGTATTTTTCAATTCTGAATCATAAAGAAATAAAAGTTTAAAAAATGGTCCATATAATATGTATACGAAATTTCATCAAATCCGGTCAAGCCGTATCGGAGGAGTACGGGAACGAACAGGTGACACGAGAATTTTATATATGATACTTAATTTTTTTTTTGAAAATCGGGGCAAAATCAGTAACTTCCTTATACTGCTAACGTATCGAGAAGTTAAAAATCATCTTGATTGTTAAGACGATAAAGAATTATCGCTGAACAGCAGGCCTACTCTCGAAAATAATATAAATCTTTAACCAATATTGATAAAAACAATAAGTTTCGAATATCGTCAAAAAATGGTACTCTTGAAACCAATATTGCCCACATTGATTCGGTATATTAACGACCTAATTATTAGAAATAGATGTCATCGTTACACGCCAAGCTAGTGTTATAAGTAAAAATTTTAAGTGCCGTTTTAAACAAAATAACGAATAAAAGCAATAAAGAGTAGTTTCAAAAAATTTCGAAATCCATGTGGCGCTGTCGCCGAATCAATAATTGAATACGAAATACTTCAAAACTCATTAAATATTTATTTCAAATTGAAATCGGTTTTCAAGAGTAGCCCTACTGAACTTCTTTAAAAGTATTCTGAAAAAGTATTCTTGTATTCTCTTTTCTTGTGGTTTGTAGAACAAATTATCACAACCACTCGCCTGTATTTTACACTACACGTGCTCCAGACCTCTTACAAAGTCAAGTCAACGTCTTGAAATTAATTCCTGTTTTACATTCCTAGGCCGGGATTTTAAATTAAACTAAATTCCAATGAATTTCAGTTTGGAATAGATGTCCACATAATTTGATTACCTTCCAGAAAGGAAAAAAATAAAATAATACTATCTATGCTTGCAGCTTTGCTTGCTTCCGATTAAACTTTACTAGAACTTAATTACAATAGAAACCACCGTTCATTTCACCACCCAACAATCTGGTGATTCACAGATCTGTAGGGCTACTCTTGAAAACCGATTTCAATTTTAAATGAATATTAAATGAATTTTAAAGTATTTCGTACTCTGGACAACTATATTCAATTATTGGATTCGGCGATAGCGTCACACGAATTTCGAATTTTTTTAGAACTACTCATTACTGCTTTTATTCGTTATTTTGTTTAAAACGGTACTTAAAATTTGTACTTATAACACTAGCTTTACGTGTAGCGATGACATCTATTTCCAATAATTAGGTCATTACTATACTGAATCAATGTGGGCAATATTGGTTTCAAGAGTACCGTTTTTTGACGATATTCGAAACATATTGTTTTTATCAATATTGGTTTAAGATTTATATTATTTTCAAGAGTAGGCCTGCTGGGCTCCTTTGAAAATTAGATCAACTACCGTTCTGCCAAGCAGTTCGTAACAGATGAACAATTAATTATATGAGTCACTACCATCGTGGCTACTGTATCGTCTCACCCGGCGGGGTGATCACGTAACTCGCAATGCGAAATTATCGTGATTGTTTAGTTATTGCAAGACACATAACAGCCTTGTACATTAGTGGTAGTCGTTACCGCTTGATTAGTTTTGATGCTGTGACATTGCAAAAAGTGCATCTAGTGACCAGCGAGCAATTGGCGATGTTTTTGATGATTTTTTTCATTAAGTTTAAGAGGCATCGCTGATCGCTGGCGAATTGCAAACGTTAGATGATACGCCTACGGGTCTGGTACCAACGCCATACCTATTTTTCCCTCATATTGATCAGAAGAAACTTAAACCATACCATCTGCTACTCTGAGTCAGAAAACCATACCATCTGCTACTCTGCCAAACAGTTCTTAAAGGCGTAAGATTGACTGTTGACAGTGACAGGTAAAGGTTTGCAAAGTCCGGGTACGGAACTACCGCCTTACCTATTCCTAACGCAATAGCGTCAGTGACTGCTATTGACGTGTTTCTGTTTGGAGGATAAAGTAGCTGGTAAACTTATGCATGTGGCATTACCAACCCTCCACACAACGCAACATTAACATCTTTGATGTCTATAAGCGATGGTTGTCTTTTTCCAATAGAAAAGCCATCTACTATTTTATTAGTTGAAACTAGCTTACCACACACTTTTACTTTTATTTCACTGTACAAGTGTGTGGTAAACTAGTTTCAACTAGAAATAATTTAATTTCACCAAGTGCCGACAATTGAAAGTGTAAAATCTAGCCATATTGTTTGTTATTTGTATATATTGTAATATATAATACATAAACAAATTTGCTCATAAAATAACGCCCAAATATTTGTTTTAATTGTATGAATTCGAATTTCGTTAGAAATGCATAAACCAATTTGAAATTTATAATTATTTACTAACGGGGACTATAATTGTTAGCAGATAAACATTCAAATATTTGTGTATTGATAATTATTTAACGAACGCAAACAAGGATGATTGAAATCGAATAAAATATTCGCCACACATTTAATGAAACCAGCGATCAATTTTCCCCCGTGTTGGTCCCGGGCTTCTTTGAAGAATAATACAAATGACGTTCTGCAAGGCAGGTCGTAAAAGGCGACCAATTGACTATACAAGTGATTACCATGAATGGCTACTAGGTAGTAGAATTCTGCATTGTCTCGCCCGGGTCTGGTACCACGGCCTGACCTATTCCTGCCACGATAACGTCAGTGCTTATCACTATCATGTTGCGGTTTCGAGAGTAAAGTAACCGGTAAACTTATGCATATGCACCATTAACACCTTTGATGTCTATAGAGGATAGTTGACTCTTTCCATCAGGAGAACCATCTGCTTGTTTGCTAACTTATGATATAAAAAATTATGTGTTAATATGGTCGATTAACACCCAAGCAAATAAATTTCTTACTTTGGGGTTAGGTTAATCCATGTGTTTTGTCCACTATTATATACATGTAGGTACATACATATACTGCGGTTGAATTTCGGCCACAAGCGTTCGCTAGTATTTTTTTTATGTGATAAGATAGCCAAGCAGCAGATCGGTCTCTTTTTTCGAACCGCAAAAGACTGAAACCTGTCTGAGTCTGTGTTCCCCGACGAGTACAATCTGGGAATCTTCAAGAGAAGAGTGAACAGAGTGCTAAGTGTGAGTTTTTCTTTTCGCAATCGATCGTGAGCGCGTTTGGAGTTTACTAAGAATTTGTATGTGATTTGTTCAGCGCTACCTAGTGGTAAACGTGAGAAACCAGTTTACCACTAGGTGACGCTGTACAATTCACATACAAATTCCTAGTAAACTCCAAACGCGCTCACGATCGAATGCGAAAAGAAAAACTCACACTTAGCACTCTGTTCATCGTAAAAAAACGGTCGTCGAAGTCTCGAACATTCCATGTGCCTACGGCCATCTTTTTGCGGCCATGATGTTGCGTCCATTTAATGAAGCCACCGCTTTTGGAGAAAACAAGAACTTTAGCAAACATATACGATAACAAGTATTATATATCATATTATATAGCAGAGGGACAGTGGGAGATCGTCCTTCACCGATCTAATAACCAGATGAGAGGTATATTTTATCAAATATTATTTGTTAACAAATATGTCTATAATTACTTGCCTATCTAAAAGTGCTCATGGCTATTTTTAATTAAATTAACTTTAGTCGATTTTTTTTCATCACATTCATACTTTTAATAACCAAGTGAAATTTATTTCACCAATAGTTTTTAACACAAAGAATATGTAGGTAGGCTTGCCTACTCATTTCTGTGTATGGTTACCTGGCAATCACGTGTGAACAGGTAAGTCAACATAGGTGACTCCATCAATCTGCTAACTTATCGAATGTTATATCAAATTTTAGATTATTTTATTACAAAATCAGTCACATATACTTGCCTGCAAAAAATCGCACTCAAAGTACTGTTGCCAAGCTAAAAACTTGCCATGAGCACTTTTGGATTGGCAAGTAATTATAGGTATATTTGTTTATAAATAATATTTGATAAAATATATGTCGCATCTGGTTATCAGATCGGTGAAGGACGATCTCCCACCGGCTCTTAGACCATAGCTGATTTTCTGGGCTACGGGTTAACTTTGTCTAAATGTCACTTGAAACACTTATGCAAAAAGTTGATAACAATAAAAAATAAAACTACGATCAATAACATGATAGATATGGAAAATAATTGGATTAGTAAAAAGTAAGAAAAACCAGTACAATTTACATAGCCGGAAAGAAATGAAATAAAAAGCATCCTGAAAATAGAAAACAGCATGCGATATATTTAAATTTATAAAAGAATACCAACCAACTAGGTTTCCTTTTCATTTCCGAAACAAACGAGCCAACTCAAACAAGGAGTCGTTAGCTTTGAGCGCGTTTTTACAACTACCCCCAAGGAACGAGAAATGAGGCGAAGAAAAAGTTGTGGAGTATTTACACCATAGTTTGAGATTATGTTTACTTGAATGAACGTCCTTTGTCTATTGTTTGTGGATTCTTTTTAAATTCACGTTATTGTACGTACATGTGTTTTATAAAACTAGGTTTGGCTCATGGTTATACATTTGTCTATACCACAGACTAAATGAACATTAGTGTTCATTTAGTTTTTGGTAAAGGCACGCCATTAAGACGGAAACGTGTCGCGCGCATATGAGCAAACGCTCCTATTTCTGTCAAAAATTGCCCGTTACAAGTTTTCTACAAATATAGGTTAACTGGAAGAAAATGTCCATAGACGTTAAGTTCGCCTGTTGTATATTTTGTGCAATAAAGAGTTTTAATAAATTAATAAAAAATATTATCCTCCATTTGGTGCACGGAGATTACAAAAAAATAATGTAAAAAGTTAATGTCCTGATGATGCTTTAATAGGCAAAACCGGTTGGTTGTAAATTTAAAAGTGATTATGTAATAAATAAATTTCAAATTACATTTGTGAAACAGTACAAGTGTTTATATTATAAAATGAAAAAAAAACAAAGTTTAAAACCAAAGGTGTGTAACCAAAGTTTAAAACTAACTACCAATACAAAGATAAAAACACGTCTTAGACTTTGCAGTTCACCACAATTCACCGAAATGATTTGGTATCCTCAACGTCACATTTTACCGACTTGATAACGATTATCGCCTATTTCTAGCGATAACCAGAACCGATAGCTTTACGTACTCATCCAAGGCACGGGAGTGGTAACACACTAACCTCCAAACTCCGAGCTGCTACTAAGATTGTGAATTTTCGAGAAAAATCCCAAATAAATCTCAATAAAGATTCACTTGATTTTCAGTTTAATATGTCCTACAAAAGTTTCGGATTTCAAACAGTTAATCAAATCCTATGCATACATTCTTTGAATCGATATCGTCTAAATAAGAGAACTTATTTGTTCAATATCAGACAAAAATACTCTGATATGTACATAGGCATTTGTAAATAACTCCCACATTCAGGCCCTAACGACCTCTGATGGCAGCTCGCACGTGATGTAAAGACATTTGTTTGGAACAAAACATGGACTTTATCAGGGATTCCGAAAATAGAATCAGAAAAGCTGCTCTGATTGAATGCTCACATCTCGTCAAATCAAATTAACGGGTTTATACAAAGTGACAATTAAAAAAAATTGGTAAAGTGCGTGTCGAGCCACGCGCAATGGAGTGTCCCGAAGTTGTCCATCACATAAATGTGGATTAAGTTTTTATAGTCCAGTAAAAATTTAAATGAAACCATGATCTGACCAGTTTTGGCGCAATAAGTAAAAATGTGTTCATTAATGCTTAAATAATGATATTATGAAATAAATAAATAAATATTCAATGGACAAATTACACTAACTGATTTAATCCCAAAGTAAGCAAATTATTTGCTTGTGTTATGGGTGTTAGTCAACGATACTAATACATAGAAATACATATATAAATACAAGAATATATTTAATATACATACACCCAAACCCGGAAAAACAAACATTTATGTTCATCACACAAATGCTTGTCCCCGTCGGGGATCGAACCCGAGCCCCGTCGATCGCGTAGTCAGGATCGCTAACCACTCGACCAACGGGGCGGTCAAAGAAGAAGGTTATGAAAGAAATTTTGATTTAAATTTATATAATTATAAAAACTTACGTCTAGTGGTCCGGTGTCGTAGTTGATCACATAAGGTCCCGGGTCAGACAATACAAAAAAAAAATTATTTTTTGTAGCTAAACTAAAGCAGATAACAAAAAAAGGAATAGCAACTTTTTTGTGTAGAATTTTTTTCTCTACAACTTTTACTTGAAATTTTTTTCTATTTCCTACCGTTATTAAATTATTTAAAAAAATGAATTTTTCAACCCTTTTTTTATTTTTTTCATCCCTTTCTCCTACATTTAAATCAAAATTTCTTTCATAATATTATTATTTAAGTATTAATGAACACATTTCTACTCATTGCGCCAAAACTGGTCAGATCATGGTTTCATTTAACTTTTTACTGGACTATTATGGTTTCACACTATGAACATTTAACCTATAGTGCGCGCGGAACTAGTTGGCCGCGCCATACGTAATACGTAATACGTATGGCGCGGCCAACTAGTTCCGCGCGCACTATACATAACTTTAATGACGATTACATTCGCACTACAGGTTCACCGACTATAAAAACTTGTCCAAGTATATTTTATAAGTTGATCGACTATTACTCAAAAACTTGTAAAGCCTTCTAAGCCATGATAGTTTTCCGTTTTTTTTTTTATTTTTTTTTATTGGCCGATTGGCTATCGAGTCACAACCATCGTGGCTACTAGGTGGTAGAGTTCTGCATTGTCTCGCCCGGGTCTGGTACCACCGCCTTACCTATTCTTGCCGCAATAGCGTCAGTGCTTGTCGCTGTCGTGTTCCGGTTTGGAGGGTAAGGTAGCCGGTAAACTTATGCATGTGGCATTAGACCTCGCCACAAGATAGCAACGCACCATTAACATCTTTGGTGTCTATAGGCGATGGTTGACTCTTTCCATCAGGAGACCCATCTGCTTGTTTGCTATCTTATGATATAAAAAAAAAACCTATAAGACACGCCATTGGGACGGAAACGTATCGCCACGTATATGAGCAAATGCTCCTATCACTGTCAAAAAAAATCATACATTTGTAGGTTATATTATATTGTGAAAAATATAAATAAACCATGTTGTACTGTTTTATCGTACCGAATAAGATGACAAGGTTTAAAAAGTGCCCTTGAAATGATTTCCTTGGTATGTAGAATAACTCTGTATTTCTGTATGTAATTGCAAGCTACATTGATAAACAAAGAAATTCATTTAATCCGTGCTAAAAACTATAACGAAGTTCCCCGTGTTGGTCCTGGGCTCCTTTGAAGAATGGGCCAACTGCAGTTCTACCAGGCAAATCGTAAAAGGTGACCGGAGTGGGTATCCGCGTCACTACCATTACTATTTTGACGCGTCAACATTTTTTCAAAACTACTACCGGATCGGAAACGCGGCCACACACATATACGACGGTTTCTGCTTGTTTTTCCTAAATAATGATATAAATAAACTTAGGACCGCTTGCATCTATTTAAATTTATATTAATATTCTAAACTAGCTGTTGCCTGCGACTTCGTCTACTGCTTCGTCGTTACTCCGCACTGCTCCTCCCCTGTAGGTGATAGCGTGATAATATGTAGCCTATATGTTGGCCCGACCTGTTAGTAATATTCATGCAAGATTTGAAGTAAATCCATGCAGTTCTTTTTGAGTTTACCCCTGACATACATATAGACAAACAGACAAACAGATAAACAAACAAACAGACAAAAATTCTAAAAACTATATTTTTGGCTTTGATATCGATTGTAGATCACGCCCCAAGTATTCTTTTAAAAAAATATTCAATGTACAGTTTTGACTTTCCTACGATTTTATTATATGTATAGATGCGAAAGTTTTGATGTTTGGATGGATGGATGGATGGATAATTGTTAATCAATCACGCCAAAACTACACTAGGTGGTAGAGTCCTGCATTGTCACGTCCGGTCTAGTACGGTACCACCGCCTTACCTATTCCTGCCGCAATGGCGTCAGTGCTTGTCACTGTCGTGTTCCGGTTTGGAGAGTAAGGTAGCCGGTAAACTTAAGCATGTGGCATAAGACCTCACCACAAGGTAGCAACGCACCATTAACATCTTTGGTGTTTATAGGCGATGGTTGACTCTTTCCATCAGGAGACCCATCTGCTTGTTTGCTAATTTATACTACAAAAAAACGGATTTGGATGAAATTTGACACACAGATAGATGATAACGTGAAATACCTAATTGGCTACTTTTTATCTCGGAAAATGAGTTATTTCCGAGGGATTCACAAAAAACATTTTTAATGCAGCTTCCTGCACGGTGCAGCTAGTATTTTTAAATGAATTTAGCCATAGTAAATATCATGTTGTTTGGTGTACGTGGCCGCGTCAAACGTACCCATGATCTTATTTGACTTCCTGATATTATAATCTTTACTCCACTGGCCAAAGTAAATCTTGACCTCCGATAAAATAATTAAAGTAAATCTGTTTAACATTGTGGACAATTTATAAACAAATTAGTTAGAACATGGTTCTGAACTAATACATATTCATGTTTATAAAAAGAGAACATATTTTATCAATATCAGACGAAAATACACAAATATACGTAGGCGTTTGTAAATAACTCCCACATTCAAGGCCTAACGACGTCTGTTGACAGCTCGCACGTGATGTAACACATTTGTTTCGCACAAAACATTATGGACCTACTACGGGGTTCAAAAATAGAAACTAAAAAGCTACTCTGATTGACCCAGTTCGCCTTTTATTGACATAACATTTTATGCTGTCAGTAACATTTTCGAACTGCGAATAGAAGAGCATTATTGATTATCAACGAATCACTCAAGTCTATTTACAATTAAAGAAAGGTAATATCGACTTGAGAAATGATTCCCTCAGAGATTGATGATTTCAACGTAATAGCTTTATGCTGCTGCTTATTTGATGTATCATCGAATGAAAAAGTCTATAAAATTTCAAAATCATGTTATTATTAAGTAACTAGCTATTGCCCGCGACTTCGTTCGTGCGGACTTCGTTTACTCCGCACAGCTCCTCCCTCGTAGGTGATAGCGTGATAATATGTAGCCTATATGTTGACCCGACCTGTTAATAATATTCATGGAAAATTTGAAGTAAATCCACGCAGTACTTTTTGAGTTTACCCCGGACATACATTGTTTCTCCTACGATTTTATTATATGTGTATATAGATGAATGTCGACTCTATTTGCTAGTGATCCGACATTCTTGAAAACTCATAAAGTTCTAGATTTGAACTCTGGTTTAGGCGAAATTATGTTTACGATGAAAAATAATAAACTGTAATATAATAACAAAGTCTTTACAATCTCAATAGACAATGAAAGTAATTTAAACATAACATTTATTAGGATTACAGATTAAAGTCTAAACTTAAAAATTAAAAAGTATAAAAATTAAAAAATACAGATTTTTTATAGATTTTTTATATCATTAGATAGCCAATAAGCAGATGACTCTCCTGATAAAAGAGAAACCATCACCTATAGATACCAAAGAAGTTGATGATGCGTTGCTTTCTATGTGTCAGAATGGCAATGCTACATTCATGTCTATTGACTACTTTATCCTCTAAGCCGAAACACGACAATGACAAGCATTGACGCTATTACGGCAGGAACAGGTAAGGCAGTGATATTAAATAGCCAAGCGAGACGTTACGGATCCATGGTAAAAAGTGTTACATTCGGAAGCTAAGTTCAGATGTTTGTATTTATTTGTAATCCATATTAGAAATAAATACTTGGCTAGACGTATTTTTCTTATACCATAAGATAGCAAACAAGCAGATTGGTCTCCTGATGAAAAGAGTCAACCGTCGCCTATAGACACCAAGGACGTTAATGGTGCGTTGCTGTCTTGTGGCAAGTTCTAATGCCACATGCATAAGTTTAGGTTTACCGGCTACCTTACCTTCAAAACCGGAACACGACAGTGACAAGTCCTCTCGCTATTGCGGCAGGAATAGGTAAGGCGGTGGTACCAGGCCCGGGCCAGACAATGCTTCTGCATTACCATCTAGTACCCACGATGGTAGTGACACGTAAAGTCAATCAGTCCCCTTTTACGACCTGCCTGGCAGAATGGCAGTTGGCCTATTCTTCAAAGGAGCTCGGGACCAAAACAGGGGATAAATGTCGTTTTTTTATTAATTTATTAAAATTGTGTTTCGTTGAAAGTATTCCCATTTGAATGTCATACGTATTTAATGACGGGACTATTGTTAGCTTAAACAGAAAATTATTCAAACATTTCTGTATTCATAATTATTTAATGAACGCACACAATGGTGAGTGAAGTTGGACGTATTTTGCTACAATAGTCGCCGCAATTTTAATGAAATATTCAAATATTATTTTTGCATTTATTTGTGTATTCTTGTTATTATTTAAAACTAGCTGTTCTCCGGGACTTCGTCCGCGTGGACTTCGTTTACTCTGCTCCTACTAGTCGTAACTTGATGGTAAGTAGTCAGTAGCCTTCCTCGTTAATTGGGCTATCCAGCACTATAAGAGGGCACCGAGCTTTTAGAGCGAATCGATATTTTGGCCTTCTATGCGGACAGAGGGGAAGCGTGATGGTTCTGACTAGGATGCGCCATACGAGAGCAGATTTTGATATTTCGTTTTTATCATTAAAATTTGCACAAATTTTAAAAATATAAAGTGTATAAGTCATAGAAAACATGTTGTTTTGCTATTCATAAAAAACTGATGACCTTCCGTTAAATATTTACGCCATACTAGAAGTTTTCTTTTTCAGAGAGGTAACTTTCACTTTTTTATATCGAAGAAACTACAACTTATCATATTTCCAAGTTGTATAATTTAAGTCTTGAATCCTATTTATGAATTGCACGGCTTAATCTTTAATTATTAAGATATAGCTAGGGATCTATAGAACGCATTTAATACTAAATTAGCTGAGCGCAGGTTTAAAATTTTTTAAATCGGACCAGTAGTTGCTGAGATTAGCGCGCTCAACCAAAGAAATAAAAAACTCTTCAGCTTTACCTATGTATATATATATATATATATATATATATATATATATATATATATATATATATATATATATATATATATATATATATATATATATATATATATATATATATAAATCAATTGCTGTTCGTTAGTCTCGCTAAAACTCGAGAACGGCTGAACCAATTTGGCTAATTTTGGTTTTGAATTAATCGTTGAAGTCCAGGGAAAGTTTAAAAGGTGAGAAAATATAGAAAAAAATAAGAGTAGTTAAAAAGGCAGAAGAACGTTTGCCGGGTCAGCTAGTAATATTAATATAGAAATAAAAACAACGAAGCTCGGTTTTGGCGAGCATATCTGTGATAAGTGCAGAATTTTGGTATCTAGGTTTTAGTGTTGATTACATATATTTCAATTTTTTAGTGTCGATAGGGAAGCGCTTGACCACGATATCGCCTGATAGTAAGCTAAGATGTGGCCTAAGATGGAACGCGCTTCTCTAGAAGGTACCCATTCACTCTTGTCTTGAAGATCCCCAGAATGTACTCTTCGGGGAACACAGACTCAGAAGCATGTTCCAGTCTCTTGCGGTTTGAATAAAGAATGTCGAGTCGAGCCGCTTTGTTCAGGTACATGGAACGTCCATCATATGGCGATGCCTAGAATCTGTGCACCTCGATGACCGATTGAAAAACGGGGATAGCGGAATAAAGTCGTGCAATTCTGCAGCGTACTGTCCAATATGACAAAAGACTCTGCCACAACAAAGCCACTCTGCGGCGATGAGCGAGGTTCGCAATATTTGTATATGAATATTTAGATGACTTTTCAAATCAGCAATCTTTTATTATTATTGTAATTTAATTGTATTATTAAAAGGTTGTGTAATATAACCCCGCGTAGGTCAGGGTTTCTTTGAAGAATAGATCAACTGCCATTCTGCCAGGTAGGTCGTAATTCAGTTCAAACATCTATTTTGTTAAAATGGCAATAGATATATTGATATTTGTAAAATTGTATATTTTGAAAACGCTGATTGAATTTGATCTTTCGAATGACATTCAACTTAGTTTTTAAGATCTGAAAAATCGCTCTAGCTAAATAATCGATAGATTTATATAGATAGATCGATAGATAGATAATCGACAACAAGTGCACCCACGATTAGCCAAAGATACTTGGTCCCACAAATGTGATAGGTGGCAAGCCTATCGCCAACCGGGCACTTTCCAATCCCGGGCAACAATGTGTTTTATCAGAAAACTGAAAAACACTTTTTTTTAAGTGCCCGACCCGGGAATCGAACCCGGGACCTAACGTGGTCGACGCCAACGCAGGACCACTAGACCACAGAGGCGATTTATACGATTTATACGAAAAATATAAAGCAAATATACTAAAAATGACATAAGTTTAATATTTGAAAAGCTGTAACTTTTGAAAATTAGATTCGATTTTGATTCTTGAAATGCCATCTGAGGTTTTTTTTAGTACTAAAATATTGTAGAATACCAAAAAATTATTGGATGAAAAATTTCGAAGTTATGTCGAAAACACTTTTTTGAGGAATAGAGCTGATTAGTTTTTATACTCAATCGGCACATTAATCTGAAAGTTATGTTAAAAAAACACTGTTTCGCCAAAATTATTTTTGGGGTTATTTCAAAATTTCTCAAAATCTCCTAGGCCGACTTGGTTCAAATTTTCAGGAAGTTGGGCAGAACCCAATCGAATGCCATCAACCGCGTTTCGATCGGTCCAGCCGTTCAAAAATTATGAGATGTTTAGATACATATCACACACACACACACACACATCCGTACATACAGACATACTGACGTCATCGCGAAAATAGTCGGAAAAGATTCCTAGGACCACAAAACGTGGAGATCCGGTGAAAACTCGATTTTTGAAAATCGGGGCAAATTCAGTAACTTCCTATCTATGTACATTACGTACTACGTAGCGGGAAGTTAAAAAAGTATCTTCTTACCGGTATCCCGGAAGACAGACGTTCAATAAGTACGCCCACGATTAGTCAAAGATATTTAGTCCCACGAATTGTGAAAGTTGGCATATCGACAGTCAGGCACTTTCCAATCCCGGTCAACATTGTTTTTATCAGTAAACTGAAAAACGCATTTTTTTGATTGCCCGACCCGGGAATCGAACCTTGGGGCCTCGTGTTGTCAACACTAACGCCGGACCACTAGACTACAGTTGATTAGGTTATTTCCTCTAGGGATATGTTAAGTCGTAAATAAATATAACATACTAGATTTAGCGTGCAGCTTGCTGCATTTTAAAGGTTTTTGACGAATCCCGCGGGATCACCTAATTAAAAGGAGCCTATGAGTTATTTTAGGCCATCATCTTCCTGTTTTTATAAATTTATAAACGGGTCAAAAACGCGTACATATATAGAACTTACTTGTAAACCTCGACGTTTCGGTCAAGTTACATTGACCGCGTTTCCTCCGTCGTTCACGTCAGGATAGATTTTCATCTACCCCCTTCTGGTCTTGTTTTTTCGAATTTAGCCTACACACAACACTAACCGTTTCTTGAACTTTATTCGTTTGCAGGTGCAAGGGCCGTATTCTATTAATCACTGGATTCCAAGCAGGAGATAATTTAAATCCGTCTTCCCTATTGAATTTTTTATATTTTCTAATTTCAATAGCTTCTGGTACCATACGGGGAACATAGTGTCGCTCAGTAGAAAGAACCTGAGGTCGGTGGAATTCAATGCAGTGATCAGTGCTGGTGTCCAAAATATGTTCAGCTATAGCCGACTTATTAACCTGCCTGCTTTTTAACGTCGTGAAACGTCGAGCTTTACAAGTAAGTTCTATATATGTACGCGTTTTTGACCCGTTTATATATTTTTAAAAATGATAGAACGCGTTAGCAGTTCATATGATCTTCCTGTGTTTTAAATTTAAATTAAATCCGTTCAGTAGTATTTTCGTGATTAAGTAACAAACATGCATCCAAACATACGAGTATATCTTTCCAAACACCCAAACTTTCGCACTTTGGGTATTATATCTATGTTATTTTTGTGTTATAGCACTCACCCCGTGCTTGGGAAAACTGGAAAAACTTTAAAAACAACAAAGAAAAATATCGACACGCAGGGATTGAACCTGCGACTGTCTCCCTAAAGCCGGGACGCTCTTCCACTGAGCTAGTGTCGACAGGTTTGACGTGGCGAAATTCTTCTTTGTTATATGATCGATTACGTCGATTGTACTGACCGCTAGATATACATACGTATAACTAGTTAAACGAGTTCATCGTTACAGATGAAATTCACATTTATAATTTTGGTCAGTACTTTCGTATTTCTTATTATTTTTGTGTTATAGCACTCACCCCGTGCTTGGAAAACTGGAAAAACTTTAAAAACAACAAAGAAAAATATCGACACACAGGGATTGATTTTCCTTGTTGTTTTTAAAGTTTTTTCCATTATATCTATGCTTTCGCATTTATATTATTAATATAGATTTTATATTAAAACGCCTCTTGTCTCCTCTGTGGTGTGGTGTAATGGTCCGGTGTGGGAGTGAATCACATGAGGTCCTGGGTTCGATTCCTAGGCCGGGCAATTTAAAAATGTGTTTTTTCAGTTTTCTGATAAAAACAACATTGTCCGGGATTGGAAAGTGCCCGGTTGGCGATAGGCTTGCCACCTATCACATTGTGGGACCAAGTATCTTCGGCTAGTCGTGGGTGCACTTGTTGTACCTCTGCCTACCCTTTCGGAGATACGGGCATGAAGATACTTACTTATTAAAACGCTAAAACATGCTATTTCTGTACTAAATAAGCCGCTTTACTTATGCAACGCTTTAGCAGGATTTCAAATAATAAATGTCGGGGATGGGATGCATTTCGTCACAGCTTTGAGGCTCAAGTCTCGCTTTAAAGTCGGTTTGTCTTGTATATTGAGAAAAATGGAGTTTACTCTCGTATCTTCTTGTTTGAAGAGTAAAGCGCTTAGTAATTTTCATAACTGAAATATGAAAATTGCATTTATTTTGCTGGTACTCGTATTTTTAGAGTTTATTAATCCGTACATCTGTAAAAATAAATAAAAATGGAGTGTAAGTAACATTAAAATAACCACTTTTTATTAAATACGCATGTATACATATTCCAAAATAACATTACTTACATTTTAGTCTGTCTGTCCGTTTGTTACGGCTAAACTCTATAACGACTGGATGGATTTTGACAGGACTACTTTTATTATAGAATTTTTTCCACGCGGACGAAGTCTCGGCCACACCTAGTTTTAGATATAAATAAAGTTAAAATGTTTGTCTGTAAATTCAAAATAACAGTGTGTTATTTTTACGTTATCTAAACAACCATTTTTTAAATTTCTGTCTGTCATTCTGGTTGTGTCGCAGGTTTGTATGGGATTATCTCTGGAATGGCTGGACCGATTTTAATGGAACTTTGACTAAAAGATAGAGGAGATTATAAGGCAGGACAAAAGCTACCGAGTGAGTAAAAGGAAGTAATGATTTTGGATCATTGAATAAAGTCTCGAGTAATAGCTAGTCTATACAACAATATTATAAAGCTGAAGAGTGTGCATGCGTACATGCGTGCGTGTGTGTGCGTGCGTGCGTGCGAGCGCACGTGCATGCGTGTGTGCGTGCGCGCGTGCGCGCGATCGTGCACGCGTGCGTATGCGTACGTGCGTGTGTGTGCGTACGTGCGTGTGTGTGTGTGTATGTGTGTGTGTATGTGTGAAATGTGTGTGTGTGTGTGTGAAACATCTGTGATGCAACATATCTTGCGACAGTGTGAATTTGGCTTACGTCACTAGCGCCACAATCATCTAATTACATAAATCTTACCCCTAGCTTTCTAGCGATTCTTCGCTCAATGCAACTAAATAAGTTTTTACTTTAAAAAATACCGAGCAAAGTTCATCCGGGTACTTTTATATGAACTATCGTACATTACCCTGCGGTGCACCGGGGCATATAATTGCGCAACAGAGTGCGACGCGGCTCGTCTGCGAATTTAAATTAGAAAAAAGCTCTTACTCAGAGTTATCCATAACATGCAGCCGCCATGTCCCAACAATATACTGTACTGCAAAATATAATATCAATGTGCTGCGACCCAGCACTAATTAATTAGCGAGATATCACAACGTTTGTTAAATTGTGAATACATATTTGCAACTTTCTGACTGGCCTCCTAATCAACCAAATCTACCAGACTTTGTTTCTTCGACTTTTTTCAGAAGCGCTATGTCTTTATTTTTTTTTACATCATAAGATAACAAACAAGCAGATAGGTCTCCTGATGGCAAGAGTCACCCACCGCCTATAGACACCAAAGGTGTTAATGGTGCGTTGCTATTTTGTGGCGAGGTCTAATGCCACATGCATAAGTTTACCGGCTACCTTACCCTCCAAACTGGAACACGACAGTAACAAGCACTGACGCTATTGCGGCAGGAGTAGGTAAGGCTGTAATACCAAACTCGGGCGAAACAATGCAGAACTCTACCACCTAGTAGCCACGATGGCAATGACTCGAATAGCCAAGCGGTAATTTTTTACAACCTGCTTGGCAGAACGGCAGTCGGTCTATTCTTCAAAAGAGCTTGGATACAACAGGGGATCTTTCGACTGACTTCCCAAAAGGACTTCCCGCAGGCAGATCACGTACAGTTTGCAATCCGTCAGCGATCAGCTATAACACTTGAATTTAACGAAAAAATCATCAACAACGAGGCACATTGCTTGCCGGTAACTAGATACACTTTTTTCAATGTCACAGCATGAAAACTAATCAAACAGCAATGATTACCAATAATATACAACGCTTTTATGTGTTTTGCAATATCTAAACAATTACAATAATTTCGCATTGCAAGTTACGTGATAACCACGCCGAAAAGTTTCTTTCGACTGTATTTTTTTATGTTTGTTACGTCAGAACTTCGTCATATATAAACCTATTTTGAACAAAAATAATTACAAACAGTAGATAGGTATCTACAAAATTTCATTGAAATCGCTCCAGTAGTTTTCGAGTCCATCGAGAACAAACAACTGGACACGTAATTTATTTATTATTAAGAAGATAATTTTCAATAAATAAATAACAAGAATTTGTCTAATCATTACTAATCACTACATAGTATAAAATAACGTCGCTTTTTCTGTCTGTCCCTATGTCTCTATGTATGCTTAAATCTTTAAAACTAGGTGGGAGAGTTCTGCATCGGCGCGACCGGGTCTGGTACCACCGCCTTACCTATTCCTGCCGCAATAGCGTCAGTGCTGGTCTCTGTCGTGTTCCGGTTTGGAGCGTAAGGTAGCCGGTAAACTTATGCATGTGGCATTAGACCTCGCCACAAGATAGCAACGCATCATTGATCATGAAAATCGGTCCAGCGGTTTAGCCGTGAAAGCGTAACAGACAGACAGACTTTCGCATTTATATTAGTATGGATAATATAAAAAAATATCTGTTGATTACAAACTCATAAATAATTTCATTATAAAGACTAAGAATTTTCTAATTCAATTTTCAACTACACAGGGTTGGAGACTCGCAGAAAAAGCATCACAGACTTTCAGCTTGATTACGCCTCTGGCAATTCCGCGCAGCTATCGCCTCGTGGAAATTGTGACTATGCGGCTAATAATACACAACAACGCGACTATCTTATTTAGATTTTATAAATAATAAATGTCACTGAACAAACTACAATAATTAGCCGAAATAATAAACAAATAAATATTAAAATGAACAAAATCGTCACATTCAATTTTCTGTAAACTGCAAACTCATTATAAAGACTAGGACTCATTATAAAAATTTTTAACCGATAAAATTAAATGTTAATGGATAGAAAAAAATAAGTTTGTTGAATTGTCCTTAAAAAAATTTCAATGTAGTAAAATTTTGTAAATGGTGAACATTTTGTAAATTATAAAAAAAATAACTACTCAAAATATGAAACTTGTAATAATTATAAAAATATCCTTTTAATTTTGAAATCATCTTGTATATTTATAACAAGTACATAAAATAGAGAAAAAAAGGCCAGCCCGCTGAGTTCTTTCGCTGGATCTTCTCAGTGTGTGGCCGCGTTCCGATCCGGTAGTAATTCTAAAAAATCGATATAATGTTTTAAATGTAATATTATATAATGATAATTTTTTAAATATTTGCCCACCATATATTGGTAGAATATGTTGGTAACTTAATTTATTTTTAACAACTTGTAAAACGCATATTCTTGAAAATAATTATTTTCTTTCTTTCTTTCTTCTTTCTTTCTTAAGCAATTTCTAAATCAATTTTCATTAACACAGGATTGGAAGAAAAAGCATCATGGACTTGCAGCTTGATAACTCTCTGATAATTCTACGCGACTATCGCCTCGTGGGAACTGTGGCTATGCGGTTAATAATACATAGAGTGACGGGTTGAAATAAAACTTAATAAGAAATTAATTTCACTGGATCAATTACACAAATTATCCTAATAATAAATAAAAAATGAAGAAATACACACAAAAGGTCTAGTTGACTAAATTTTAGAAACTACTAGCTGTTGCCCGCGACTTCGTCCGCGCGGACTTTGTTTACTCCTCTTCTACTGGTCGTAGGAAGATGTTATAGCCTATAACCTTCCTCGATAAACAGACTATCTAACCAAATAAACAAACAAACAAACTCTACAATTTTATAATATTAGTATAGATTTAATAATTTACCTTATAAGGTATATATTAACCAAAATTAGGCTTGTCACTGTCGTGTTCCAGTTTGGAGGGTAAGATAGCCGGTAAACTTATGCATGTGGCGTTAGACCTCGCTACAAGATAGCAACGCAACATTAACACCTTTGGTGTCTATAGGCGATGGTTGACTCTTTCCATAGGAGACCCATCTGCTTGTTTACTATATTATGATAAAATATAAAAATAAAAAAAACATTTATAATATTTTTTTTTAATATAATAACAAATAAATAAATAACCCCAAAGTAAGCAAAAGTTATTTGCTTATGATATGGATGTTGTCAACGATATTAATTGTAGCGGCTCAGACAATCACAAACGCTACAAGAAAAATAATAAAAAATAAACAAAAATCAATAACAAATGGAAATAATGAAATTCAAAATAAAATCCTGAATCGCGATATCACAATTATTTATCTTGTAACACTATATACAAGTTTCAACGCTTCTCAAATGGACTTCGGTCCCCAGGCAGTACACCTTGCCTGGATGGGAAGATCTTCCTTTTCCCCTTACTTGTCCTTGTGTGACGTCATCGACCTCCACAGTTATGACGTCACCTGACAAGCAGCTGGCCCGCTGGTTCCATCACTATGACCCTTCAACGGTACGGACCAGCGGCGCCACAGTGGTTACACCGACGTGATCATCACCACTAACAGATATCAACATGGCACAGTGGTGACCCTCAGCAAAACAACACGCATCAGCCTTCTGACCATTAGCGTCTAATATACTCCCCTCTGCTTCCAACAGCATCAGCCAGCTTCACAAGCTACGCCTCAACTACGCTTTCCGGAATCCACTGCGAACTGCCTACGTTCACTGGATCTCCAAGCAGCAACTCTGTCCCGCTCGTTCCGACTCATTGTGAACCACAGCGGAGGCGCACTCGTCCCGACTCACCGAGGACCGCGCTTATTCGGCTCGTCTCGATGCACCGCAGACTCGAGCACTCAAGGCACATACGCTTCACTGGCACAACCAGATCGACCTCCGGTCTTGGGGGAGAGTATTGTAGCGGCTCAGACAATCACAAACGCTACAAGAAAAATAATAAAAAATAAACAAAAATCAATAACAAATGGAAATAATGAAATTCAAAATAAAATCCTGAATCGCGATATCACAATTATTTATCTTGTAACACTATATACAAGTTTCAACGCTTCTCAAATGGACTTCGGTCCCCAGGCAGTACACCTTGCCTGGATGGGAAGATCTTCCTTTTCCCCTTACTTGTCCTTGTGTGACGTCATCGACCTCCACAGTTATGACGTCACCTGACAAGCAGCTGGCCCGCTGGTTCCATCACTATGACCCTTCAACGGTACGGACCAGCGGCGCCACAAATACATAGAAATACATATATAGATACCTAAATATACATAATAAACACCGGAACCCAGAAATACAAACATCTATGCTCACCACACAAATATTTGTCAGTCGGAAATTGACCTCGAGCCCCGTCGATTGCGTAGTCAGACTCACTAACCACTCGACCAACGGGACGTTTTACAATTGAAATTAAAATTTACCGCGAAAACTCTCTGGAGTATCATATCGTATTAGTGGCACCACGTCGTTGTAACATCGACATAACATACTCTGGTTTCTACGAAAACGACAACAAGGTGACGTTAACGTAACCTAACATCTCAGAGTAATAACATTTAGTTATTACTCTGAGCCTAACACACAGATTTGCATTTACTGTCATGTGACATAATGCCTATTTTTGGTTAATTAATCTCTCTCTCTCTCTTAGAAATATTATCAATCCTTATTTTTTAAGAAATGTTTTAGTTTTTTGTCTCCATATCATGATTAATCCAAAAAAACTACAATATATCCGATTCATTCTTAGTAGTCACAGGGCTATTATGAAAAAAAATATGTGTAGACTACAGACTCGAATTAACAACTCTGTGTGATTTTCTGGTTAGGTTAAGCTGGTAGAGAATGTTTTATGCATTAAGCTCGCCAATACTACCCTATACATTCTGTATGTGGTTCAATAAATCTCACTAATTATAAAGATTAAGAAATTCCAAATTAAATTCTTTTAATTCAAAACTGTCACGAACTCGAAGCTTGATTACACTTCTGGCAACACCGCAGGATTCCAGCGTAAACAAAATTGAAAAAAAAATGATAGTTCTCCTAATGAAAAGGAACAATCATCACTTATAGACAACAGTGATGATAATGATGCTATGCTGATGCTATTTTTGTAGGTGGCGTTACTATCCTGTCATCCGGATAGCAAGGCTAACATATTTGGTGTTCACAGGTAATTATCTCTTCCTACCGAGCAGCTATCTGCGTAAAGCGTATTAGTACCAAAAAGTTATATTTTACTTTCTTATCATGATGGCAATTCCATCTTTGACGGAAAATTCTAAATTTGCGCTTAAAATGTTTTTTTACGCAAGCAATTTAAGGTATATATTTTTTGACTTTTTTATATGATAGCAAATAAGAAGATGGGTCTACTGGTGGAATGAAACGATCATCGCCTATAGATCATACATGTTAATGGCGCATTGTTATCTTTGTGGCGAGATGGTAACGCCAAATATAACGCCATAAGTTTACTGGTTACCTTACCCTCCAAACTGAAACGCAACAATGACAAGCATCAACGCCATTGCAACATGAATGGGTAAGTTAGTACCAAAATCCCGGGCGAGAAGTTACAGGACTCTACCACCTTGTATTCATGATAGTAATGACACGTATAGCCAAATTTTCGCCCTTTTACGAACTGCCTGCCAGAATGGCAGAAGTATTTTTGTACATTTTTCATTATAAGATGTTAGTCAGCTATTGTGATGTATGAGAGTTTGCCAACGTTCTTCCCATTGATTTTCGCCTGTGAATCCTAATCCAAATCCGTGGTTTCTACTTCCGATAGATTGTCTTAGATAGACTAGCATTTATATAATGCAGTTAAAGACCGGCAATGCAATTACAAGACCCTTGGTAGCGCAGTTTTCTATGGTCGGTGGTAGTCAGTTAAAATCAGGTGAGCCTCCTGTTCGTCTGTCCCCTATGTGTAAAGTTGTGAAAACTGTAAATTTAAAATTAGGTGAGCCTCCTGTTCATTTGTCCCCTATGTGTAAAGTTGTGAAAACTGTACATTTATTTTGACATAAAAGGATTGAGTTTTATCGGCGCAGAAGTATGCACTGGTCTATTGGGCCGTGTACAGATAAAAATAACAAAATAGAATGATGAGTTCCGTACAAAGTTCGCCTGGAATCCAATGCATGTTGAGAGATAATTACCATTTAACGATACATTTGTAATTTCCTTTGAAATATTAATTGTATCACGGTCACTTTTATACATACTTTAATTCACGAAAAACCAGCAAAAATTATGGTCATTTAAATTTGGATAAATAGTAATTTAATTACAGTACAGTAGATATAATACACAATTTTTAACCATTTACGCCGTAAAAATTGGCTACATAGATTTAATATGTATTTGTATCTCTCATTATAAAATGATTTGGTTTCAAAAGTTTATTGATAAAAATAATAAACAAATAAAAACATTTTATGCTACTCACAGATTAAGTAGATATTACTTGTTTTTTTTTTCTTTAATTAGAAGAAACCAATATTATTATGTTTATACAGCCTTGCGTTTTATAATTTTCAGCTTTTGTAGTAAATATGTACTTCCCATTTTTTATGTTTATTTTCTTGCTTAGTCTATGGTTGAATTTTGACCAGAGGGTGATCACTAGTTTATTATATTTCTTTAACATTACATCCTGTTATTAATTTCATATGAATCAAATATACATATAATTATTGTACACCATCATTTACACCATACATTAAGTTTCATACGAACTAGCCTTGTTTTCCTTACATTAACTTCACGTCCGCATTCCTAAATCTCTTGACACCAGCTAATATCTTCAAGACTCTTGACATAATTGAGTCTCATGAACAAAGACGTTGTGTAATAGGGTACTTAGATATTATTAAATGTTCTCTAACTACAAACGCTTAGAAATCTCTAATTCAATTTAAAATCCACAAGGTTGAAGGGTCGCATATAAGTGTCGTAGTATCGTCGCTTGATAAAGCCACAAGCAAATCTGTGGGGGCACCGCCCTGTGGAATATGAGGTTGCTAATAATACAAACAGCGAAGTTTTGGAATGATCTTTAATCTTTATGTTAATAACATTCTCATTATCCCGTTTATCGAGTGGTTAGCGGACCTGACTACGCATCAGTGGGGCTTGGGATTGTTCCCGACAGGTATGAGTACAAACATTTGTGTAATGAGCATAGATGGATGTATTTCTGGGTTTGGGTGTTTACTACCCTTCGCGCTTAGCGTAATATTATATTAATATTTTTTAGCTTTTACCGTTTTCCGCAGTATAATTCACGTAGGTTTCTATTCCGTGGAAAATTTGTATAATATGAAGTCTATATCACTCAAGTATATTGTAAGCTTTCTACCAATATAAGAATTTTCAATTAAGTACGGATGAGTAGTTCCAGAGATTAGTTCTTACAAACAAACTTGTAAAATTTACCTATTTATAATAGAAGCATAAATTATTGAACAGAGACGTGTGTAAAAGTGATTTGAGTATTTTATTCAGCCAAACTGCTTCTCGGTTATACTTGGCATGCTAGTATTTATATCGCATAGAAATTTTTTTTTGGGAAATATGAGTCTACATATGTAGTGAAAGTTCTCTTGCGGATGAGCAACCATTCTATATTATGTGCTATTTTGTAGTAGTAAAGGGTCATTAACATCCCGCTACACGAATAGCAATGCACTATTAAATCTTTGGTGTCTATAGAATCGTTTGCGATCCTAGGATATTAACATTATTTACCTTTTTTTTTTTGAAGGAAGAGTTTTTTTTAAGCTATTGCATAGCTTCTATCGCGGGCCTTAAGCGTGGAGACCGAATCCAGAAATTCCGTAACGAAAAAAACCTAACACCTCCCTCCTCCGACCGGCACAGCGGTGATACTTTTTAGTTTTTCCATTTTTTTTTATCGGTCACCACGCTCAAAGTGTAACTTGAATTAATATCAAAGAAAAAAAACAAAGAAAAAAAAATACTGCATAAATAAAATAAATATATAATTGTAAAAGTTGATAAAAAATGATATGCAATAGCTTTACCGCGGCAGTCTCCGAGTGCCACACGTCTTTTTTTATATCATAAGATAGCAAACAAGCAGATAGGTCTCCTGATGGAAAGAGTCAACCATCGCCTATAGACACCAAAGATGTTAATGGTGCGTTGCTATACAAGATAACGAGGTCTAACGCCACATGCATAAGTTTACCGGCTACCTTACCCTCCAAACCGGAACACGACAGCGACAAGCACTGACGCTATTGCGGCAGCAGTAAGGCGGTGGTACCAGACCCGGCCGAGACAATGCAGAAATCTACCACCTAGTAGCCACGATGGTAGTGACTCGATAGCCAATCGGTCGCCTTTTACGACCTGCCTGACAGAACGGCAGTTGGCCTATTCTTCAAAGGAGGCCGGGACCAACACGGTTAGTTAGTGGAACTAGATATTTATATGGCAATAAAAGGGAGATCTATCTTTGCTTGGTATTTATATTGTAATATAAATCGACTCATCGAAAGATGACAACACCACAATCTCCTATCTCGAGATAATGCAAAATAAAACTTACGGGTTTTTTATATCATAAGACAGCAATCAAACAGATGATTTTCCTGACGGTAAGAGACATACCAGCGCCTATAGACACCGGAGATAATAATGGTTACTACCCTTGTAACGGGATTTTTATGCCACATGCATAAGTTTACCGGCTACCTTACCCTCCGAACTGGAACACAACAGTGACAAGCACTGAAGCTATTGCGCCTGAAATGGGTAAGGCAGTGGGACCTAATACCCGGGCGTGACGTTGCAGAACTCTAGCACCTAGTAGTCACGATGGTAGTGACATAGCCAATCGTTTGCCTATTTCAAACTGCCTGGCGAAACCGTAGATGGTCTATTCTTCAAGGCAGCCTGGACCAATAAGGGGTAAAAATAAATTATTGAACGAAAAAACGTTGGTTCCATTTAATTGTAGCGTAAGTTATTATAAAGGCTATGAAATTTCTTATTCAATTTAGCAACTACACAGGATCGTAGACTCATATAAAAAATATGGCGGAGTCCCAGCTTGATTACGCCTCTGGCGAATCCGTGGAGGCCGCCGTCCTTTTGAAATTGTGGCTTTGTGGCTAATAATACAAACATAGCGAAGTTTCTGAACTGAATTTTACATTCTTAATACTCTATTTATTCTTATATTTTTAACGCTAATAAGTCAACCGGACCTTAATCTTTGCATTTATTTTATATGTTTGAATAGGTGCGTAGAAACCACTCAATGTGGTTTCACAAAAGTCAATATTTAACACCAAATCACAAAAAAAAGAAAAAAGAAAATCAATATTTATTTCATTTAACTATTGGCTAAAATATGAAAATGCAATTATGTACATTGCTATAAAAGAACACAGGTGATTTTGTTTTTGCACACCCTTGCGTGTCTTCAGAGTGACGAATATTAATAAAACTAGAATAATTATCTGCGTTGTTTTAAATTAATTAAATAAAATATATCGCTAGGAACAATCATATAAAAAATATTGACTTTAATTTGATTGACTTTTATCATCATACTAGCTGCAGCGTGCAGCCCGCTGCATTATAAAAGTTTTTGGTGAATCCCGCGGGGTCACCTAATTTTTCCGGGATAAAAAGTAGCCTATGTGCTATTCCAGATTGTCATCTACCTGTGTGCCAAATTTCATCCAAATCCGTTCAGTAGTTTTTGCGTGATTGAGTAACAAACATCCATCCAAACGTCCAAACTTTCGCATTTATAATATTAGATCTATATTAGATTTAAGTGTTACCATTGAATAAAACTTTAATTACATTTGCATTAAAACAGCCAAAAGTTTATATACTTATCATAATTTTCATTATAAGTATCACATAAAAATTATATCTGTTTTTGTATTAAAGAATAGTTTAATGCTAATTTATTTTTTGTTATTTTAAGTATCTATAAAATGTCTACACAAAACCTTAGCTCAGAATTCTGTCAATCTAACTTAGATTTCTGAGATTAGCAGCTGTTGTACTGAAGACACCAATGACAAGAAAAAATCCTAACCACAGGCTACCAAGGAGAGAACTGATTGTTTACATTAACTTTATCTAAATTCCAACTTTATATAGCTATTATTCCCCAAGTTTAAAAAATAATTATTGAATGCGGATAAGTTAAGGAGTTGATATAGAATCTTAAGGAATATATTAAACTTTAAGGTAATAACAAAAAAAACGATATACGAAGTCTTGCCCGTGTTCTTTTTTATTTCAACATTGTAAAAGCTTCTTAAAGGAACCAATTAAAATATTTGCTATATTGAAGGTAATCCTGAATACCGATAAAAACTTGAAAAAAATACGTTGCAATTTAAAAAATACATCGTAATAAGAAGAGATATTTAAAAAAACTGAAAAACAATGGTGATTACACTAATTGGTGCTTAATACAAATATTACGTCTGTTGTTTTAAATTATTTTACAATGGATTAAAATTAATTAAGGCTCTGTAGCGATTCAAGCAATTTAAAAACGCTACCAAAAAAAAATAATAATAAAGAAAATGGAAAAATGAAATTCAAAAGTAAAATCCTGAATCGTGATATCACAATGATTTATCTTGTACACACTATATACAAGTTTCAACGCTTCTCAAATGGACTTCCAGGTACTAAGTAGTTTTTTCCCCATCATTGAAATGAAATAAATTATATTATTTTATTAATTATATTATTTTATATGAAATAAATTATATTAGTTTTTTCCCCACCATTGAAATGAAATAAATTATATTATTATAAACTTTTATTTTTCCTATAATTTAATCTACAGAATCCAATAGATCCCTACGACGCTCGAATACCCATTTAGCATCTAGGGCTCCCCTAATTCCTACTACTATTCATGTGACGTGATAATAATGCTACATTTTTCGCCGTGTTGGTCCCGGCCTCCTTTGAAGAACAGACCAACTGTCTTTCTGCCAGGCAGGTCGTAAAAGACGATCGATTGGCTATCGAGTCACTACCATCGTGGCTACAAGGTGGTAGAGTTCTGCATTGTCTCGCCCGGGTCTGGTGCCACCTCCTTACCTATTCCCGCCGCAATAGCGTCAGGGCTTGTCGCTGTCGTGTTCCGGTTTGGAGGGTAAGGTAGCCGGTAAACTTATGTATGTGGCATTAGACCTCGCCACAAGATAGCAACGCACCATTAACATCTTTGGTGTCTATAGGCGATGGTTGACTCTTTCCATCAGGAGACTCATCTGCTTGTTTGCTATCTTATGATATAAAAAAAAATATGCGTACTGTTAGTATTATATTTTACTGGGACACCACCGCGGTGCAACCAGGCGCGCTACCGTGGTGTCCGTAAGCTACCAAACTAGACACCATACAGACACCAGAGTTGCCACACCACACTGAGATAGTACGTATCAAAATGGACTTCAAAGAGCTGGCACTACTGCTGTATGTACCTACGTAGGAAAAGAGTTCAAGAGAAAGAAAGAAAGAAATAATTTATTTACCAGAATATGGGAGTTTCAAGTCATTAAAATTTGATTAAGTTACCAACATATTCTACCATGATATGGTGTGCAAATATTTTAAAATTATAATTATTTATCATTAAACTAAAAATGTTGTGAGTCGATTTTTTACAATTACTACCGGATCGGAACGCGGCCATACACTGAGAAGATCCGGCGGAAAAATTTCAGCGGGCTTATTTTTTTTAAAATTACAATTACAAACATTATTTCACATCACAACTTATTTCTATAATTTACAAAATTCATTTTTTGTTTAATAATTAAAGTATTGAGTTAATTAGGAAAAAAGAATAGTGGTTTACTTAGCCGACTACTTTAAGAAAATACAATTCGGTAACATACACGATGAACTAAGCAGATATCCGGATAAGTTTATTTAGCTATGTAAGGATGTTCGTGAGGTCCTTTAATGAGTTATGACTTTGTGTGAAAATTATTTATTGAAACAAGACACAATATACATGAAATCAGTCAGTCCTGAAGACAAGTTGTTTGTAACATTATGGTAAGCTGGCTGCCAGTGGCGGGCGAGTGAGTACGACACCACACATGGCGGCGCGAACATTAACATTTTGTGCATGCGTCCAAGCTGGTCGCACTGCCAAATTGGTTGTGCTCCCAAGCGAACACCAGATGAGTAACTCTCTACAAAGCGGAGTGCTAAGTGTGAGTTTTTCTTTTCGCATTCGATCGTGCGCACGTTTCGAGTTTACTAGGAATTTGTATGTGATTTGTACAGCGCCACCTAGTGGTAACCTGGTTTCTCACGTTTACCACTAGGTGGCGCTGTACAAATCACATACAAATTCCTAGCAAACTCCAAACGCGCTCACGATCGAATGCGAAAATAAAAACTCACACTTAGCACTCTGTAAACATTTTGTTGGTTGCGGCAACTGGTTTCGCCGCCAAGGCGTACCGGTTAAATATCGCCCTTAAAAACGACACGCGCCTACAAAGTAGGACACCTTAAGGGCGATATTTAACCGAAATATCGCCCTTGAGGTGTCCCACGTTGTAGACTTAAAAGAAATTAATTACGAGACAACTACTTTAATCGACTTCACTTGTTACATCACGACAATGAGTTACGAATCACACTACAATTTGTGCACGCCTTTAGAGAGGGGTATTACACTTTTTTATGTCATAAGATCGCAAACAAGCAGATGAGTCTCCTGATGGAAAGTATCAACCATCGCCTATAGACACTAAAGGTGTTAATGATGCGTTGCTATCTAGTGGTGTGATCTAACGCCACATGCATAAGCTTAACGGCTACCTTACCCTCCAAACCGGAACACGACAGTGACAAGCACTGACGCTATTGCGGCAGGAATAGCTAAGGCGGTGGTACCAGACCCGGGCGAGACAATGCAGAACTCTACCACCTAGTAGCCACGACGGTAGTGACTCGTATAGCCAATCGGTCGCCTTTTGCAACCTGCCTGGTAAAACGGCAGTTGGCCGATTCTTTAAAGGAGTCCTGGACCAACACGGGGTAAAACCTTACTTATTTTCTTCACTAAAGGTCAGCTGGTGGGTAGAAACTGGGACCGTTGCTAAGCAGCGATTTGACTAGTTCAAGTACTGACTTTTAGTACATTGGTATTCCATGGATTATATAGTAAAACCCGTCATATTTGAATCAGTGATTTTGTACACCATAGAAATAAAGATTATTACAGTACATCTTCGGCTACCTTACCCTCAAAACACGACAGTGATAAGTAAATCCGGTATCTATGTAGCATATTAGTAGCAACTGATTATAGGAATGGGGTAACTATCTATACATATAATAAAATCGTAGGAAAGTCAAAACTGTACATTGAATATTTTTTTAAAAGAATACTTGGAGCGTGATCTACAACCGATATCGAAGCCAAAAATATAGTTTTTAGAATTTTTGTCTGTTTGTCTATTTATCTGTTTGTCTGTTTGTCTGTATGTAATTCCGGGGTAAACTCAAAATGTACTGCATGGATTTACTTCAAATTTTGCATGAATATTACTAACAGGTCGGTCAACATATAGGCTACATATTATCACGCTATCACCTACGGGGGAGGAGCTGTGCGCGAACGAATTCCGCGCGGACGAAGTCGTGAGCAACAACTAGTAATTAAATAAATCTAATAGTTTCTTCCGAACCATTCCGAGATATCGTCTCCGTGAGATGTGTCTATATGTGCGTTGCTAGAATATTACTTGTATATACATTGGTATATACAAGTAATATTCGAGCAACGCACATATAGACACATCCCTATACGTCAATACTTTAAGTCTCCAGTAGTCTGTTGTAATGCGGTGATAACACCTGTCACTGACAAGCATTGAGTTTATTACGACAAGAAAGGTAATCAGTGCTTGTCACTGACAAGCACTGAGTTTATTACGACAGGAAAAGGTAGTGCCACAGAATATTGGAGACTAACTGCAGTTAATGTACATGTACATACAAGTAATATTCGAGCAACGCACACATATACACCTATCACGGATGCGATATTTCGTAATGGTTCGTGACAGTTTTTTGCAAACCATTCCGAAACATGGCATACGTGAGAGGTGTGTATGTGTGCGTTGTTCGAATATTACTTGTGTATACATTGGCTTCTGTTAGTCTCCAGTATTCTGTGGTAATGCGGTGGTAACAAACTTGAGGAAGACATCGTAGCTATCACCTAAAATCCACGATGGTAGTGACACATTTGGCAAATTGTTCGTCTTTTACAAAATAATCTATTTTTCAAAAGAAGCCGACCAATTCAAGGAAAACACAATTAACATTTAAAATAAATCTCAGTATTTTGCCTTTTCGCTTTACTCATTTGTGAAGTATTTCAGTGACTTTTGTCCCACAGAGTTTATCGCATGCATACAAAAGTAATATAAATTAAAATTTCCGTGTATGAATATTTGAATTCGAAATTCCGTGTCCGGGACATGGGACACGCTTATGTTGTGTAATCCAGAAATGCATCTCATATTTGCATGCAAATAAGATGTTTGCTCGGTTTTCGCCTCGGACGGTGATAACCAATGAGCATATTTTACAATAGAGCGTGAATGTTTTAATTATTAATTAAGAACTTGTACAGTTTCACAATACCTCCGTGTTGGTCCCGGGCTCCTTTGAAGAATAGGACAACTGCCGTTCTGCCAGGCAAGTCATAAAAGGCGACCGAGTGGCTATGCGCATCACTACCATCGTGACTACTAAGTTGTAGAGTTCTGCATCGGCTGGACCGGGTCTGGTACCACCACCTTACTATTTCCTGCCGCAATAGCGTCAGTGATAGTCATCATCGTGTTCCGATTTGGAGGGTAAGGTAGCCGGTAAACTTATGCATGGCATTAGACCTCGCCACAAGATAGCAACGCACCATTAACATCTTTGGTGTCTACAGGCAATGGTTGACTCTTTGCAGCAGAAGACCCATCTGCTTGTTTGCTATCTTATTATATATAAAAAAAACACCAATTCTGTCATTTTATTTTTAATAAATAGCCAACCGGTTTCAGATTTCGCTACATCGTCTGGGCTAAAAAACTTAAATGTTTTGTTGTTTTGTAAAAAAGTTTTTTCAAAAGGTTGAGTATCATGCTTTATGGTATTTATACCAGTTTAATAGAAAGTTGTTAGCTTGATTGATTAGCAAAAAGCTATGTATAAGTATTATTTGTATGAAGTATGTTTGTTTCTATTACAAAGCATTGGAAATAATTTGTATTTAATTCACAAAAAAATAATTTGGATACAAATAAAAAATATTTGTGTGAAAACAGTGTCTAAAATGCTATATTTGTATTATTAGTTTTTTAAATAATGCAAAGCTTTGAAAACTTGCTTTGATGAGTGGACATATTTTCATTAAATGCATAGTATTGTATTTTATAACTTAAATAGATTTCATTTTAAATTATGTTGTGATTATTTTTTCATTCAAGATAAAAGTTTTTTGGGAACTATAAGGACCAGTAAATTTTACTTCTTCTAAAAAAGAAATATGTATAATGGAACTGATCTAATGATGTTTAAGATAGGAGTGCATTAGTAACAAATAATTCTATAATATTGTCTAAATTTTGTAATATTATTATATACAATTAAGACAAAAACCAAAATGTGCATACAATTCATGCACAAATAAATAGTGAATTCTTATTTAATATCTTTGACACGAAAAACACAAATTCCATCCAAATATATTTTTATGGCATCCTTCAGTCTATAGGTTAGTTAGTCCTTATAGCTCAATTTTTTAGATTCCGTGTTCAAAACGATTAAGCCATAGTGAATCACAGTTTTTATTGACGATCCTTTCACACACTTCAAAAAAGATATTTATTTTATTATTTTACTTAAATGAGATTACAGATACTCGTAAAAGCATGAACAAACAGTTAATTAGTCACAAACATCACACGTGTTCTATATTAAACTATACTCTAAGTAGTAAGCTTTAATTAGTGATGAGCACAGCATTACATACGCTCTGATGATAGCAAGCCACCTTTGTTTATTTCTACTGTCTAACTTTAAAATTAAATTTTACTTATTACTTTAGCATTTTAACACGTTTCCTGCGACGCGGTTTTCATACAGCGCTATGTACCTTTGCGGTTTTTAGACCCAGTGTACCGTGACTCGTGATCATATATTTCTGAAAATGAGGATTGTTTCATTATAATTATCCTTAGTGTCTACGTATGTCTTTAAACTCTGCATCATACATGCATAATAATATATTATTACTATTATATTATTACTATTACTATTATAGCAAAATTTTTTATAGTTTTTTGTTTTTATTTATATTATCTATATTAACTATAAAAAAATTATAGTTTTAGTTATAGTTTTTTGATTAAATAACTTTTTTACAAAGCATGACATCTTAGCAAATGAGCTATTCAAATTTCGCATTAATAGTTCAACAACATTAGCTTATTACCATCTAACTAAATTGATTACAGACTCTTTAAATGACAGAAAACCAATTACAGCTGTATTTCTTGATATGAATAAGGCCTTTTATTGCGATAACCATTCAAACTTTCTTAACAAATTAGAAAAATATGGTATAAGAGGTAAGGCTTTGCAGTGGATCAAAAGCTATCTTTTGAACAGAAAATAGTGCAAAGAAATTACAAAAATTATAAATGGAATTAAAACATCTCATCGCTCAAAATTTCGTATAAACTATACTGGTGTGCTACAAGGCAATATTTTAGGACCCCTACTGTTCCTCAAATGCATAATTAATGATCTTCCAAAAATGACCCACAACCCTTGTATTTTATATGCGGATGACACAAAGTTATTGATAAAATGTAAAAACATAAACAATAACGAAAATGAAATTAAATATGCAATAAACAAAATAAGTGAATGGTTGCAGAATAATAAATAAATATTTAATGTAAACAAAACTAACTCAGTAATATTAACAGGAAGAAAATACCTTTCTAAATTAAATATAATAATGAAACAATAGAAGAAATAGATAATATAAAATTTTTGGGAGTAATATACGATCGGCACTGCAATCAGAAATCACATATAGATGTAGTTTGCTCCAAGCTAGGTAAGTTTATAATATATGCTATAAGACGACTGCGTCAAGTAGTATCTAAACAAGCTATGGCTGTACGATACGTCTATCGTTAGTTCTTTCCTATGGCCTTATTTTATGGGGCAATTCAGTAGATATAAATAGAGCGTTTACAGTACAAAACAATGTATAAGAGCAATATATCACATTAAACCAATAAATAAATGCAAACCATTCTTTAAAAATAATTTTATATTATTTTTAAAGAATGGTTTGCATTACCATTACCATGAATGTATATTAGATATTGTAATGTTTGTAAAAAGATACCCCCATCCCTTTAACCTGATATAGAACATAATCCAAGATCTATTAGACATTCCAATAAATTGCTTATTCCAAAATTTAATATAGACTGTCTCAGAAAAATATTTATTTTATGACCATTAAAATATATAATTATATACTAAATGATATTAAGGATCGTCCAATTAATAAAATTTAAGAAAGAAATAACGATATGGCTGTTAGATAAGTGTTTCTACGATGTAAACGAGCTTTTCCGTAATAAAATGTGACGTGAACACATTTTGAGCTTAGATCATTTAAGAACTACATTTTTTATTGAGTAGTAAGTTTTCATAAATAAAAACTATTAGTCAGCTCTTTAAAGATTTTTAAATTAATTATCAGATGAGTATTTGAAAAGAGTACTTAAGATAAAATTACAATGAAGTTAAATATGGTTATGTTTATACGATATGAATAAATTTAATAATTATATTTGAAAAATGTAATGTAAATTTGTATTTGGAAAAATGTAAAATTTCTTGAAGTCGCTTTTATTGTCTACTGTGAAATAATCTATACATATAATAAAATCGTAGGAAAGTCAAAACTGTCCATTGAATATTTTTTTAAAAGAATACTTGGGGCGTGATCTACAATCGATATCGAAGCCAATAATAAAGTTTTTAGAATTTTTGTCTGTTTGTCTGTTTATCTGTTTGTCTGTATGTATGTCCGGGATAAACTCAAAAAGTACTGCATGGATTTCCTTCAAATTTTGCATGAATATTACTAACAGGACGGGTAAACATATAGGCTACATATTATCACGCTATCACCTACGGGGAGGTGCTGTGCGGAGTAAACAAGTCCGCGAGGACGAAGTCGCTGGCAACAGCTAGTATATTATAAAGACTTGCATGTTTTTGTTAACATACTTAGTTTTACTAAAAAAACTAAAAGTGTTTTTTTCAGTTTTCTGAGAAACACAAAGTTGCTCGGGATTGGAAAGTGCCCCGTTGGCGATAGGCTTGCCACCTATCACATTTGTGGGACCATGAATCTTCGGATAATCGTGGGTGCACTTGTTGTACCTCTGCCTACCCCTTCGGGGATATGGGCGTGAAGATACTTTAACTATTAAATAACAAAGAAACGAAAATTAGCATGCCAATTAATGGTGAAGTAGGAAGGAATGTTATGTTTGAGCTAATTAAGATCTTTTGTAACCCTTATTTTATGCAAATAAAGAATTATTATTATTAAGTGAGCTTAATAGTTTGATGTTTTCATAGTCTAGAGACATACACGTTTATGTAGGGTTTGAATTTCAGATCGATACCCAAACCTGTTCTCGAAATAAAGGATCTTGACAGACATGGATCTTCTCGCCGTGTTGGTCCCGGCCTCCTTTGGAGAATAGGCCAACTGCCGTTCGGCCAGGTAGGTCGTAAAAAGCGACCGATTGGCTATCGAGTCACCTAACATCGTGACTTATAGGTGGTAGAGTTCTGCATTGTCTCGCCCGGGTCTGGTACCACCGCCTTACCTATTCCTGCCGCAATAGCGTCAGTGCTTTTTGCTGTCGTGTTCCGGTTTGGAGGGTAAGGTAGCCGGTAAACTTATGCATGTGGCATTAAACCTCGCCACAAGATAGCAACGCACCATTAACATTTTTGGTGTTTATAGGCAATGGTTGACTCTTTCGATCAGGAGACCCATTTGCTTGTCTGCTATCTTATGATATAAAAAAAGACAGACGGACAACAACGCGATCCTATAAGGGTTCCATTTTCCCTTTGATGTGCGGAACCCTAAAAGAAAAAATAATAATTTGACCACATATATGATATCGTCGTTGTAAAATTGTTTAAGAAAAACAGAGCCGCCGCATTACTTTATCCTAACTAAAGAATAATAGAATGTCGGACAATATGATAAAGGTTGAGACATTTGAAAGCTTGCGTATACATTTCAAATCCTCTCTGACATAAAATATAGTTCATATTTCTTGAAATTCTAATAAATTTAATTTTATTATTTAATATATTTAGTTATAAGTAAATGTAAGTTTCATATTTCTTGAAATTCTAATAAAGATTTTATTATTTAATAGATTTTAGTTATAAGTAAATGTAAGTTTTCCCCGTTTGTTTGTCTATGTTCCCTTAGAGGAATAGATGATGTTAATTGCGGGCGAGTGGCTAAAAGTATCTTCACGCCCGTGTCCCTGAAAAGGTAGGCAGAGATTAAACCAGTGCACCCACGATTAGCCGAAAATACTTACTCCCCCTATGTGACAGGTGGCAAGCTTACGCCAACTGGATACTTATCCGATTCCAGACAGCGTCGTTTTTATCACAAAACTTAATAAACACATTTTTGAATTGCCCGATCCAGGAATCGAACCGAGGACCTCATAAGGTCAACACCAACACTGAACTACTAGACCACAGTGGCGATTATTAAATATAATTCCAATTGACTATATGTGTTTTTATAGAATAAAAGGCAAACGGCTCACTTGACGGTAATTAATCACTGCCGCCTAAGAACAGCTGCAATATCAGGTAAATTAAATTAAATCAGGTAAATTAAATTAAATCAGGTAAATTAAATTAAATCAGGTAAATTAAATTAAATTAAATAATTAAAAGGCAAACGGCTCACTTGACGGTAATTGATCACTGCCGCCTAAGAACAACTGCAATATCAGGTAAATTAAATTTAATCAGGTATATTAAATTAAATCAGGTAAATTAAATTAAATTAAATAATTAAAAGGCAAACGGCTCACTTGATGGTAATTGATCACTGCCGACTAAGAACAGCTGCAATATCAGGTGTCACGCGGATGCGTTGCTGGCATTTCAGATAAACTAATTATAAAACTCTTTTATTAAACTCTTTTATTGAAGGCCCCTAAGTCATATCAGCTCGGACACAATCGGTGCTACTACTATCGTGACTATAGATGGTAGAGTTCCGCAATATCTCTGTCTGGTACCACTGGCTTACCTATTCTAGCCGCAATTGTATCAATGCTTATCACTGCCGTGTACCAGTTTGGGAGTAAAATACTTAGACATATGGCATTAGCACCTCGCCATATAGATAGCAACGCACCACTACCATTTTTGGTGTCTGAAGGTGATGGTTATACTTTCTGTTAGGAAAACTATCTGATTGTGTAAATTTAATATCATACAAAAACTTTATATATTAAAACCTAGCTGTTACCCACGACTTCGTCCGCGCGGACTTCGTTTACTCCGTACAGCTCTCCCCCGTAGGTGATAGCGTGATAATATGTAGGCTATATGTTGACTAATATTCGTGCAAAATTTGAAATAAATCCATGCAGTACTTTTTGAGTTTACCCCGGACATACATACAGACAAAAATTCTAAAAACTATATTTTTGGCTTTGATATCGATTGTAGATCACGCCCCAAGTATTCTTTTAAAAAATATTCAATATACAGTTTTGACTTTCCTACAATTTTATTATATGTATATAATATCTGGTTGACCGAGCTTTGCTCGGTTTTTCAAATATTTTTGGAACCAATCTTTTCTTTGACCTTGAACCTTGATAAATCGATTCCTACAGAATATATATATTTTTTTCTGTACCTGGTTGACCGGTTTTTCACATACCCATGTCATATACCGAGTTTTCTTGAATTATATATATATATATATATATATATATATATATATATATATATATATATATATATATATATATATATATATATATATATATATATAATATATACAATAATTGCTCGTTTAAAGGAATTACATTAAGCACCATTATGGAAAAAATTTGAGTGCCCGTTATAAGACAATTGCGCGAACGATGGAGTATAAAATTCATGTGACATACTTGTAAACTTTTTATTTTCTTTATGGCTTAAAAGAGATTGCATTGTGTATTCTATGGTCAAACGGCCACAGGCAATCGCTAGTATTATAAAACAGGGAAGTACGGTTGGCTAACCATAGATATAGGATAAAATAATGTAAAGTTACAGTATGATAAAGGTCCTATATCCAAAAGCCTTTGTGTACATTTTAAATCCACAACACACAAGTTTGCTGAAAGAGTGTGTCTTTTGACACTTTAGGGTACTATTGACCCGCTTTCATAATTTATAGGAACGTCAATATTATTGGGTTCAAGTTTGTACTGATTATCCTATGTAAATTATTAATACGAAGGTAAAACGTTAAGTTATTAGTATACTTATTCGATAGTATATCAACGGAAGGTTTTTTTATATCATAATATAGCAAACAAGCAGATGGGTCTCCTGATGGAAAGAGTCAACCATCGCCTGTAGACAAAAAAGATGTTAATGGTGTGTTGCTACTTTATGGCGAGGTCTTATTTACTTTACCCTCCATACCAAAACACGACAGTGACAACTACTGACGCTATTGCGGCAGTAATAGCTAAGGTGGTGGTCTCCTTAGCTATTACTGCCGCAATAGTGGTAAGGTCTCGCCCGGGTCTACCGGGCGAGACAATGCAGAAGTTTACCACCTAGTAGCCACGATGGTAGTGACTCGCATACCCAATCGGTTGCCTTTTACGACCTGCCTGAAAGAACGGCAGTTGGTCTATTCTTCAAAGGAGCCCAGACCAACACGAGGGAAAAAGTTTAAAGGGATTTTAGTATAACATTTTCCTCCCATATTTGTCTAAGGTCCTTTTCAATAAAATACTATGAATCTTATTATCTTGCCTCCGAGAAAATAAATACAATTTCAATACAATTTTTCAATTTAAGCCCTCTTTAAAGAATAGACCATCTGCCAATTTGCCAGGCAGTTTGTAAAAAGTGAATAATTGCCATAACGTGTCGCCATCTACTCGATGGTAGGTTTCCGTAAAGTTTTACCTGGCTCTTGGGCCAACCGGCTTACCTATTCCTACTTCAATAACGTCAACGCTTGTCACTATCATATTCCGTTTTGGAGACTAAAGTAGCATTACACATATGGCATTGCATTCCACTACGCGCATAGCAACGCACCATTAACACCTCTGGTGTCATAGTAAGGCAACTCCTAATGATACAGCAACTGCTAGGTTTACCTCACTCAAGCTTGATACCAATGTTTACTTTTACTACCGCAATAGCGTCAGTGCTTATCACTGTCGCACTCCAGTACTCAAACTTAGAGAGCCAGTATAATCACCGCTGGAGTATAATTCATAATTTTATTGGCTACCTAACTCTCTAAACTGGACCGCGACAGGAATGACGCGTCTCTTAATATTTTTATCAACGGCGTTAGCCTATTATGACTATAGGAATCAGTAAGGCAGTAGTTTTAAATCTTAACAAGTATTGCAGTCTTCTATCATCTAGTAGTTATAATGTGGTAGTTTGGTCTATCATTTGTCTGTACTAAATTCCTTGCAGATTGTCAGATGGTTTATTTTCCTTGTAGAACAATTATCATAATGTAACTTGACATTATTTTACTACACTACAAAGGTTGTGACTGTTAGTTAGTCCTGGAAGTAGGTTTTCATGGTGGAAGGAGACACGATGTGGTACCAATTGTGTGAGAGGGATGTTATGTCACATTTATAAGTTTACCTGCTAACTTATCCTCCTAACCGGAACATGACAGTGACAAGCACCAACTTATTATGACTAAATTGCAAGACCCTACCGCTGTTTATACAATGATAATTAAAAGTGTGTGAATAATTAAAACCAATGTTTTATTGAATAGCTGTCAAAAATATGTATTCACCAAAAGAGGAAACTTAAGAAATAAAGTAAACTTCTATAAACAATTATATTTTCATATAATTGTGTCAATGTCAATGTCAACCGCTTGACCTTGCAGGCTATCCCCATTCCCACCGAATGGAGATATTTTAAGCTCATAGATACATAAGCATAGATTTTTGAGCTCAAAGAGTTTAAAAATATATATTTTTTTAATAAAGAAGTATTTTAATTTTTGAACAGTTGTATATTTTAAAAACCATGATCGATTATGATCTTTCTAATGACATTCAACGCAATATTTGAGTACTAAAATGTCTTTGCAACTAAATCTATCGGTAAAAAAATGACAAAGTAATATTACAAAAACATTTTTTTGTCATAGATAAATCCCGAACGAATCAAGCAACTTTGATCCAATTTACGCTGTTTAACACCGTTTTTTTAAGTGAAAGAGCTAGTTATTTAAATAGATAATGTAAATAGTTATTAGACTAAGAAGGTATTTCAAAAATATGAAGTAAGTTAAATTCTACACTTTTTATCGTCGGCACTTGGTTTGTCGGCATTTGCCTTCAAATTTGTTATTTGTGACATTTCGATTTCGTTGTTAGTTAATATTTATTGTAAATACCCTGAGGATGCTTGTGTAAGCGAAACCGGTCGGAAATTAAATATAATTATCTTATTGTGAAACAATACAAGTGTGATCAGTTAGCAAATATTGAAGTAAGTTAAATATTTAAAAAGCCGTAACTTTTGAAACTTTGATTCAATTTTGATTATTGAAACAGCAATCAACGCCGTTTTAAGTATTAAAGACCGATTTTGATGCAATTTACAGCATTAGATGCACTTTTTAAGGAAGGAGCTGATTAGATTTTATAGTCAAACAGCCTAATCTGGAAGTTACTTTAAAAAATTCTATTTTAACGACAACTTTCTGTGTTTATTTCAAAAATTTCTTAAAATTTCTTGGGCCGAATCGATTTAGATTTTTAGGTAAGTTTGACAGAACCCAATCACAATACTATCAACCGCGTTTCATGCACACATACGCACACAGATTCATACATACAAACATACTGACATTATCGTAAAATAGTCCAAAAAGATGCCTAAAACCTGAAAACGTGAAGATTTGGCGAAAACTCGATTTTCGAAAATCGAAGCAAAATCAGTAACTTCCTTTTACTGCTAACTTAGCGGGAAATTAAAAAACATCCGAGTCGATTTTATCACAGAGTAAATTTGATAAAGATAAAACAAGGCAGTAACGTTAGCGGACCATAGCTACGAGATTAAATGATGTCAAGTTACAGTATGACGGAGGTTGCACATCCAAAAGCCTCTGTATATATTTTAAATCCTCTCGACAAACAAGTGTCGCAGAGAGCTTTTTTGGCACTGTGGGGTATTATTGACCGGCATCCCACACTTTATATGAACGTTTTAGTGTTATGGACATTATTATTGAATCCAAGTTTATATAGTACTGTAAACATATACATTTTTATGGATTTTGGGGAACTTTTTGCCGCGCATCTCCTTTCTATGGAACAATATATTGTTGAGGTAATATATCCAATTGTAAACCAATTAATGGTTAATTAAGACCTTAAGATTTTTGATTCGACTCCCAGTTCAGACATTTATTGAGTTATTAGAGTAATATTAAATAACTAATTCTCTAAAATCAAATATCAGAAATAGCGCGAAGTATAATGTTGATTTTATTCTTAGACTAGCGACCTGCACGCGGTTTCACCCGCGCAGCTTTTGTTCCCGTAGGAATATTGGAAAGGTTTAAACACTAAAACCTTCCTCATGAATCAATCTATCTATTAAAAAAAACCGCATCAAAACTCGTTGCGTATTTTTAAAGATTTAAGCGTACATAGGGACATAAGGACATAGGGACAGACAGAGAAAGCGACTTTGTTTTTATACTATGTAATGATAAGCAGCTTTTTTATTTTGTAGATAGAAAAGATTTTTTGACTTCCCACTACGTATGTAGATAAGGAAGTTACTGATTTTACCCCGATTTTATAAAATCGAGATTTTCACCAGATATCCACGTTTTGAGGTCCTTTTCCGACTATTTTCACTACGTGTTAACACATCTTTATATTAACACGTAAAACAAAAATTTTGTACCTCATTTTTATATTAATTACGCTAAAGGTATAGTATGAAATCTGTCACAATTAAAATTTACAAAATGTGTGGAAGACTTCAGAAACTAAATATATTTCGAAAATTTGCATTAGAAATAAGGGAAATTAATAAAAATACTCATTACACTCATTATAATATAATATCACGTGAAACAAAAACTTTGACCCCATTTTTAGTTAATTACGCGAACAGTGGAATATGAAATTTAACACAGTTATGGAGGATTGCAGAAACCTAATATTTTTAAATACATTAGGTATGGTATATTGGTATATGGTATCTTTGGTATATACTAAACCTCTTTATTTATTTATATTACCGTTGGTCGAGTGGTTAGCGAACCTAACTACGCAATCAACGGGGCTCGGGTTCGATTCCCGACGGGGACAAGCATTTGTGTGATGAGCATAAATGTTTGTATTTCCGGGTGTGAATGTTTATTAAATCTATTCCAGTATTTATATATGTATTAGTAGTTTCGGTGACTAACACCCACAACACAAGCAAATAATTTGCTTACTTTGGGGTTGGATCAGTTCGTGTAATTTGTTCATACCATACCTGATATATTTAAAAATATTTTTTTGGTATATAAATAAATAAAGCATATAGAGGTTTGGGTGTTTTATTATGTATTTATATATGTATTTCTATGTATTAGCCTTGTTGACTAACACCCATAACACAAGCAAATAATTTGCTTACTTTGGGGTTACATCAGTAAGTGTAATTTGTCTCGTGAATATTTATTTATTATTATTTATTAAATAAATAAATATAAATAGAAATAAATAAAATAATTAGAAATAACCATTACACATGCTGTATTCATGTGAGATACACTATAAAATACATACATGTACACTACTTTAAGGGTAAAGTCTGTTCTTAAACTCGAGCCGCCTTATTCCAAAACGAGGTCTAAACATAGTGCCGTACTAGTCGCCTCTGTGGTCTAGTGGTCCAGCGTTGGCCTTGACCACATGAGGTCCCGGGTTCGATTCCCGGGTCGGGCACATAAAAAAAGTGGTTTTTCAGTTTTCTGAGAAACACAAAGTTGCTCAGGATTGGAAAGTGCCCGGTCGGCGATAGGCTTGTCACCTATCACATTTGTGGGACCAAGTATCTTCGGTTAATCGTGGGTGCACTTGTTGTACCTCTGCCTACCCCTTCGGGGATATGGGCGTGAAGATACTTGACTTAATACCAGGGTTAGTTCTAGTACTAAAAAAAACATTATTATAAAACCAGGCTTAGCACTAGTCCGAGGAAATAAGAATGAATTTTAGTATTGGAACTAATTTTAATACCGTAACAAACTTAGACTTCTCAGTCTTGGTTTAAACCCGGTACTAACTAGGTTCTTGTAATAAGGCGAAAAAAGTTTTTTATTGTTTAGTCTGTGTTCGAATTTAGACCATAGTTAGTTATCGATCGTTAGTTAATACAATTACGGTTTAGTTTCAAACAAAAAGCAATCGCAAGTTACTTTTAAACGGAAAGTTTTTATGTAGTTTTAGAGTCCAAACCCCATTGGGCCCATTTGTCAATTTGCGTTACCCTTCGCATCGTGTTAAGGGTCGGCAACAGGTCTCTCCAAAGTTTAAGAGAAATATTACGAAGGTTACTTATCAAGTTTTCTATGGAGAAAATATAGTTTAGAATTTTAAATTGATTAAAATAATAAAAAAGATTAAACCAACTTCTTACTTCCCAGGAGGGAGTAAGATAGGGAGCCCAGATCAACATGGGAGTTGATCTGGGCTGTCTTTGACGAATACTCAATACTCAATACTCAATACTCAATACTCAATACTCAATACTCAATACTCAATACTCAATACTCAATACTCAATACTTTATTGCGTCATATGTTATACATTTATAGGTGTTAAGTATACATTCTAGGAACAACATATGTACCCTGATAGGGTGTAGCAGTGCAGAGGCGGACTGATTCACTTTTCTGAATAAAATTTGTTTCTTATTAAAATTTATCATTCAAAAATTCGCTTAAGGTGTAGTAACATTTATTTATCAGTGGGTTCTTAACGTTGCGTAGAAATATTTTACAATTTTCTGCCGTTATATCAGACAGTTTATAAGAGGCGAAAGATTGGCTATACGAGTTACTACCATCGTGGCGTCTGATACCACTGTCTTTCATATTCCTGGCGCAATTACATCAGTGCTTGTCGCTATCGTGTTCCAATTTTGAGGGTAAGCTATCCTGTAAACAGAGTTTAGCATTAACTTGAGGCTTTACCATCATACAACACGGATAGCAACGCACCAAGTTTAACATTAACTTGTGGCTTTACCATCCTACAACACGGATAGCAAAAGCTCCAAGTTCATCGTTAACTTGTGGCTTTACCATCTTGCAACACAGATAGCAACGCACCAAGTTAATGTTTATCTTGTGGCTTTACCATTCTACAACACGCACCAAGTTGGCATTAACATGTGGGGGTTGGGTTTACCATCTTGTAACACAGATAGCAACGCACCAAGTTTAGCATTAACTTGTGGCTTTACCATCCTACAACACGGATAGCAACGCACCAAGTTTAGCATTAACTTGAGGCTTTACCATCCCGCAACACGGAAAGCAACGCACCAAGTTTAGCAATAACTTGTGGGTTTACCATACTACAATACGGATAGCAATGCACCCAGTTTAGTAATAACTTGTGGCTTTACCATCCCGCAACACGGATAGCAACGCACCAAGTTTAGCATTAATTTGTGGCTTTACTATCCTACAACACGGATAGCAACGCACCGTACGCAATAAGAGAAATACGCACAAAAGTGACTGACTGATGTATCTACTAAGGAAGGATTTTTCAAAATTCAACCCCGAAAGGGGGTAAAATAGGGGATAAAAAATTGTATGAAACTTTTTATTCCCTGGACATGTTTGCATAAAATTTCGTATGAATTGAGTACAAAACAAATAATGAATTACATATTTAAGCGTTTTACGAAATTCGATCCCTAAGGGGCTAAAATAAGGCAATTAGCTTATAAAATAAGGTGAAATAAGTTTTAAGTAAATATGCGCGACCAAAGCCGTGGGTACCAGCTAGTACTATATAATATTCTTCCTTACCTTTTACGAGATGCTCAGCAGTAATGAGAATAACGTTGACAGTACAAAAAAACTTGAGATGTGTCAAGGGACACCCGGATGGAACGAAGTTCCTTTCGGTAATAAAATTTTAAATTGTAATGAAATGTAAATCTGGCTTGCTTTCTATAAGAGAGAGAGAGAGAGAAACATCCGCACGCCGCACAGCTTACAATACCTTACTATAGCAAAAAGTGTCGTGACAACTTTTCGTAAGATTTTTTTCCGTCTAGCCCCCTTTCACAACGCGCGATAAGGAACTTCGTTCCAAAAATGTTATAAGTTTCTCTGTGCATCCCATCCTAAATACAGTTTTCATTTAATTTATCAGGTAGAGAATATCATGTATTACTAATCTACCTCTGCAAAATAGCGACAGTTCTTGCAACTGCTGTGTTCCAGTTTAAAGAGTAACGTAGCCAGTAACCTTATGCATGTGGTATTGAAACCTCGCCACAAAGGTAGCAAAGTATCATTAACACTTTTGGTGTCTATAGACTTTTGTTGTTTCGTTATATCAGGAGAGAAATCTGCTTGTTTACTATCTTATGATAGAAAAAATTTGATCTATTATCATTATTCTATTATTCATCTATTATTTCTAAAAGATGTTTTTTCCTGGAATGGCTCGATCTCTAACCACTTCATTGAAAAAAATAAAGAATACCCAGTTAAAACTTATGTTTTCTACTTTTGGCGAAAAAAAAAATCAAAAAAATTTTTTGTTAATAAAAATTTAATTAAATATAATTTTTATAAGAGCGCCATCTGTGTGTGATACATCGTACGTCTTACTAGAGTTTTATACTTGCAAAAACTTGCGAAATTTTCGCACGGGTCAGATAGTTTCATAATAATTTAAAAATTCAAACCCACTTAAAATATCATCTATACTCATATCTCAAAAACTACTGTACCGATCTTAATAAAACTGTTCTAAGTTTTAATTTACCTGATTTAAATTAAAAAAAAAAAATGTCGATATAGCTTTTAGGTCCCGAGAAAATCGTACACAAAAATACAAACACACAAATATCCAAACATACATACACTTATGAAATTAAATACGCGTACTTGGACGCCTTAATAGATTATAATACTCAAATATTATCAAATTCCAACGATATTATATACATACATGTCAAACTGTAACCTCTGTGGTTTCATCTGTTAACCTCCATTTTTTCGTTAGTTAACCTACCTATTTTAGTTGGTTGAAAAGGGGCTCGGATCAACACTGTTCAAATCCGGGTCGAATAGCTAGTCAAAGATATATCAAGCTGAAACAATGACGTATTTCCTACTATGAATATATATCAATTGAATCAATATTGTATTACTAGTGATGTAATAAAGCATGTAATAGCAAAGTTACATCTCTATCGGGATACATGCAGTATGGAATTTCCCAGGAGAGGGCTTGTCAGACATCGGCGTACCAAATCTAATCATGTAAGTGCAAGGACCTCATTGCACGTCTACTTCTCTATGATATATGAATATTGGCTCTATAGATTCAATCGTCAGCGTTTGGTAAAACAAGATAAATTTGTGTGGGTGTTTTTATTTATTTCTATATTTTTACTTGAATTCCTCCGTGTTTAGTGGTTAGCCTATTTGGATCAGATCATAAAGTTTCGGACTCAATCCCCGGTTTAGGCTGTTATTGAATTTTTTGTCTTCTATAACTTTTCTCATGTGACTTCACTGCGCTTATGGTTAATGAACTAATATTGCAAACCGACTCAGTCAATGATATTGTAATTTATTCACCTATAAACAAGTACTATGTGGGCTTACTCAATAATATCATAGGCTTAGTCAACGATATTGTATCACGAGCGACGTCACCGTGCTTATGGTTAGTGAATTAATATTGAACAGATCGACTCAGTCAATGAGATTGTAAGTTATTACCTTTAATTAAGTGCTACGCTAACTTACTCAATGATATCTATCGTAAATTCAAGCAACGTTGTCGTATCATGAGTGACGTAAATGAATTAAGATTTCAAAGGTCGTTTCAGTTAATAAGCTTATAATTAATTAAGCTTTGCAAATTAAAAATTTAAAAAAAAAATTGTTTATGTGAAAATAATTGTATGACATTAGTTAATCAGTTTTTATCTGACACTGTACTTCTTTACTCTTAAGATAATTTAATTATACTTCTAACTCTAGGCTAACTGCAGTAGCTGTTATTGCAGATAATTGGGAAGGCACTGCTATTGCTCAATATGTATTATATAAAATCTAGTCTGTGAACCTACTGTTGGCAATCCAAATAAAAAAAGGTTTAGCCGTTTTTTCATGATTGAATAACAAACATACAAACTTAGAAACTCACATTTATAATATATCTAGGATAACAACACTTATTTTGTTTGAATCTTTTGACGTGTCACATTTTTCTTCTCGCTTTCTTGCAATCTGTGGAAGTAAATCAACTTAATCAACTTAACTACTTACGAGTCAGATGTTACACAACATAAGCGACTACTGCAAAGCTCGTTTGTTACATTTTGTTGCAACAATCTTATGAAGTTATATGGACTATATATATATATATATATATATATATATATATATATATATATATATATATATATATATATATATATATATATATATATATATAATTCAAGAAAACTCGGTATATGACATGGGTATGTGAAAAACCGGTCAACCAGGTACAGAAAAATAAAAATATTCTGTAGGAATCGATTTATCAAGGTTCAAGGTCAAAGAAAAGATCGGTTCCAAAAATATGTGAAAAACCGAGCAAAGCTCGGTCATCCAGATATTCTATATATATATAATAAAATCGTAGGAAAGTCAAAACCGTACATTGAATATTTTTTTAAAAGTACTTGGGGCGTGATCTACAATCGATATCAAAGCCAAAAATATAGTTTTTAGAATTTTTGTCTGTTTGTCTGTATGTATGTCCGGGGTAAACTATATATAATCATAATATTATATATATATATATATATATATATATATATATATAATCATAATAGTATATATATATACTAGCTGACCCGGCAAACGTTGTTTTGCCATATAAATTATATAATTAAAAAATAAGGGTTGGTGATAGAAGAGTAAAATATATATATATATATATATATATATATATATATATATATATATATATATATATATATATATATATATATATATATATATATATATATATATTTTTTATTTTTTATTTAATTGCTTAATAGTTAATTTGACTTGTTCTTTTCACTCATAAGTTTCAGTAGCCTAATGAAGTTTATGTACCTCTTATTTTGAGTAGTCATTTAAAAAATAGAACCGTTTTCACTCTGTTTTTGTATTCCATTATTAAATATATTTTCTGTTAAAGAAAGAAAAATATCCATGTAATACCAAAAACAGTTCACCCATGAGATCAATTTGGAGAACAAAGCCTAAATTCGTATTGACACTGGCAAGCAATTGACTCGGATAACTCAATATACCGTTCCAATATCGGACCCACGCAAATACACCTTCTGAGACAGAGTACGTGCTGTACTAGCAAATCAACTACTTGAATTATGGTTTCATTGACTTCATATTAGGTACTGTCTTTGAATAACGAATGTTTTTTAAATTAATAATAATAATAATTTATTTAACTCCAATATTGTTTTAAAATTAAACCAAAATACAAAGGTAAGGTTAGCGTCAATGCTTGTCACTGTCGTGTTCCGATTTGGAGGGTAAGGTAGCCTATAGAGTTATAGTTTTGTTAATACACTTGTACTGTTTCACATAGAGTTATGCTATTGCCATCCCGCCACACGGATAACAAGGCAACTTTAAAACCTTTGGTGTCTATAGGCGATAGTTTCTCTGTCTCTTCTTTTTAATAATTTAAAACAAGAAAAACACTTAAGAACTAAAATAAACATTATTAACTAAAATTTACATGTATTTATTATTTTTATGTAATAGGTTAGGTTATTTAGTTTTACTAGGTGGTAGAGTTCTGACTTGTCTCGCCCGGGTACCACAGCCTTACTTATTCCTGCAGCAATAGCGTCAATGCTTGTCGTTGTCGCGTTCCGGTTTGGATGGTGAGGTAGCCGGTAAACTTATGCAGGTGGTATTATACCTTGCCACAAGATAGCAACGCACCATTAACATCTTTGATGTCTATAGGCGATGGTTGACTCTTTCCATCAGGAGACCCATCTGCTTGTTTGCTATCTTATTATGTAAAAAAAACAAGCAAGTGATTCTCCTGATATAAAGAGACGTAATGTGGAAAAGAAACTATCTGCAGGCATTTTGCCAGGAATTTTGTGAAAGGCAAACGATTCACTGCCAATATACATGTCTCTGTCAACGTGACTACTAGGTGGTAGAGTTCTGCAACGACTCGCCTCCGTTCCTGCCGCAATAGCGTCAATACTTGTCCTTGTCATATTCCAGTTTGGAGGATAAAGTAGCTGGTAGACTTTTGTGTGTGGCATTTCAAATTCGTCACACGGATAGCAACGCACCATTAACATCATTGGTGTCTATAGACTATGGTTGTAACTTGCCATCAGGGCCAGCTGCTTGTTTGCTATCTTATAATATATAAAAAACAGATTTTTGTTTTTAGTCTTTCTATATGTATGATTATTTTTCACGCAACCACGCACGCATGCAATTAATAGAAAAATAATCAAATTAATAATTTTAAAGATAACTTTAAAATTATTAATTTGATTACTTTTTTATTGCTTAAACAGGTTTTATCAATATTTTTTTATTATTTGATGTCCACATTAGCGCAATGTAGCATAAAAGGTATCAATAAATCAACCAATCAATCGTAATTTATTGCAAATATAGTAGGTACTTACATAAGTTTTTAAGATTATTAATAGGTAGTTCGCATATCTGACTATTTGGCAGGTAACTCACCATGTAACAAATTTTCATAGTCTGGACATCTGTGTATTTTCACACGCATTTCATGATGCGCAGAGCGATCCGGGATTTTACGGTTTTTCAGACGACTATAGATGGATGCACGCGTGTGAGCGCGCCACAAGTGTGGACAATTGTTTCGGTCGTGTTTATACATACATTGAACATGGAAGGTGTAATCTGTGTTCCTTTAATAATACTGGGTTTCTACTGATGTATTATTAATAATGGAGCTATCAGTGCGACTTGGTCTTCGTGCTCTATGTTCACGTGTTACAGGTTTAGTGGACGTGTATGACGGGAACAAATGCACAAGGGAGGTTTGTAGTGAATGAGCAGTCCCGACACGTGGTGGGTCCATGCTTGCAAGCGAACATACAATAAAAGGCAGAATATTACATTTCATGTCACATTGCAGCAATCTATATGCGCCATATCGTAATATTTTCTTCTTATTAACTCTAAACCGAAACGTGATATCAATATGTCATTTACAAACTTTTTAAACATAAAAATAACTACGTTAAAAAAACCGACTTCAAAAACTAAAAAATTTTGAAGTCGGTGCCAAGCCAATTTAATACTTACACCGGCAAATTCGCGCGGGCAGACGTCGTTGGCGATAGTCTTGAATAAGTACATAAAATTTTTGAAAGAAAGAAAGAAAATAGTTATTTGCAAGAATATGGCTCTTACAAGTTGTTAAAAATTAATTAAGCTACCAACATTTTCTACTATAATATGGTGTCAATTTGAAATTAAAAATTTTGATGCCTTTTAGCTTAATTGATAATTCTACATTAATTCACATGACCATTTAGTTTAGGAATTCTGTTGAATACATTTTCGTAATTATTTTTTTCAGTATTCTTCGTATTGATTGAAGCTGCTTGTAATATTAAGACTTAATTGCTCTTTATTAGGTTCATTTACGTATCTTAATCTTTAAAGTAGGAATTTCATTGAATTAATTTGCTCGTATTCATTTAAGTAATTAAAACATTAATATTTGCTTAAGGCTTGGCACCGACTTCAAACCTATTAGTAAATAGCACATATAAATAATAGGTAGTATTTAATTAATATTAAATGATTGTTATTTTTTATTTCTTAGTTTTTGAAGTCGATTTTTTTTAACGACGTTATTTTTATTTAATACTTTTCAGTATATTGTTGTATTGTCAACTTATTTTGGATAGACCTACAACAGGTGCTGCGCGCCTTAACAAATATAGATCTCAAGAAACGGGAACGAATAAAATAGCAGGGGAGCCCAAAAGGGGATTTTGGTATTTACTCGAGCGCGGCAGATTACCGTAGGAGGGGTACCTCGCATACTGTTAAGTCTCTCCACCAAATATAAGCCCTTTCTATAGAGGGGGGTAACTATGGCAGAAAAAAAAAAAACAAAAGGTAACTTCGGCTTGTGGAAATTGTCAGATTATATTTTTTTCGTTATTCTTACATCATTTCCTCCATAATAAAAGAAAATTCAGACGCACTCGAGAATGTCAAGACAACATTTTCTCTGCAAATTTGTAACCCTCCCACTACCTTACGCTACACTGGAATCGTCAGATTTTCTAAATTTTAGCGGCAATTAACCCATCATCCCCTATACTAATCTAACGCGCTTCAGTGTTTCCATGTCACTGATTTTTTTTAAAAATTTTTATCTGTAGATTTTTTTCCCACCATTGACCGCCAAAAACATTATATAACTTTTTATTTTTCCTATAATTTAGTCTACAAAATCCAATAGGTCCCTAGGACGCTCGAGTAACTAACTATTTAGCATCTTGGTCTCCCCTACTGAAATAAAAGTAGTCGTCTCCGTAAAAATGCCCTTCGTAACACAATGTTACGCTCTTGTGATACTATTAAAGATCGTGAAAAACGTTTATTGGCCATAAAAGCATAATATATGAAATCATGTTTACGTCAAGAAACTTTTGAAGAATATAATTCTAGACTCGGTAAGATTCAAGAGCGTCTAGCGAATGGGTCTTTTGAGCAGAGAGCTAATAGACTTGATTTCATTAATAAGCCTCTATCAAACGAGTCTGCCGAGCAGGAGGCTCATAATATTGGTCTCAATTACAGAGCGTTTATCTAAGGAGTCCGCCAAGCAGAGAGCTCATAGATTAGAAGTGATACGAAAGCTGCTCAGCAACGTGAGAACCGGCTAGCGGCAGCACGTAAGACGTCACAAGGACTTCGTTCAATGACTGAGCATAATTTTATAACCATCATAAATAAATACGCTGAAGTGGCATGTACAACCTGTAAGAAATTATTATATCCAAAACAACAGACGTCATTAGTCACAGCACATTTTAATTTTCTTCCAGAGCTGCCGTTGCTCGACTACCATAAAAAAAAGTTCCTTCACAGGCCTACTAAAACAACGTGGAAGTTATATCTCTACCCCCTGAACTGATCGACTTGACAGACGTAGAGCGAAGACTTTTGTCAAGAGTATTTCCTTTTATTTTATAACTAGTGACCAACTGCACCAAAATGCTCGTCACTACGAATCAAATAAGCCCAAACTCGATAGAGTTGTGTCATTTAATTACTGAGCTCCTATGGCCACCTTCTGGCTTTATCATTGGCCCTTGGAGGATCCTAGTTACCACCAAGCACCAAAGTGCTCGTCAATACGAATTAAACGAGTCCAAACTCGATAAAGTTTTGTCATTTAATTATTGAGTTCCTATGGCCAACTTCTGGCTTCATCATCGGACCTTGGAGGATCCTAGTTACCACCAAGCACCAAAGTGCTCGTGGACTTCGATCAAACGAGCCCAAATTCGATAGAGGTCTCTCATTTAATTACTGAGCTTCTATGGCCACCTTCTGGCTTCATCATCGGACCCTGGAAGATCGTAGTTACCGCCAAGCACCTAAGTGCTCGTCAAATCGAATCAAACGAGCCCAAACTCGATAGAATCTTGCCTTTAACCGATTTTTAACCATTTAATTACTGAGTTCCTGTAGTCACCTTCCGATTCCATCATCAGATCAGCTCTATGCCATAATAATTTTCATTGTCATCCAATTTACATATGTATACAAAATTTCAGCTCAATCGGTAACCAGAAAGTGGATCAAATTTACTTGCGAGATTTGAATTCAGGCATCGGGATAGGTATAATAACTAAAAAAATGCTTATAAAATAAAAATTACTGGGCCTACCTGAATCAAATTTTTATGGGACCAATTCGAAACCATTTCGCATCAAACAAAAAAAAATCACGCAAATCGGTTCAGAAACCTCGAAGAAATCGGTGTACATACATAAAAAAATATAACGGCCGAATTGAGAACCTCCTCCTTTTTAAAGTCGGTTAAAAAGCATAATATCTTTCAACACAGCTAGATTTAAGTTTAGAAGTTTTATTTTTGTTTTAAAAGTTTGTAACTTATTCCTGGTACCGCGGGAATAGTGTTACATATATACAGCGTGTCCTTTCAGTGACGTTATAATTTCATCTGCAGATGATGTGTTTAAAGTAGATGGTATAGACCTTGTAACTTAGAGCCTCTTCCACTATAAGAATAGAGTAAGAGGATCCCCGTTACAAAAGAAGCTATCACCAGATTTGCTGAAATTAAAAAAACCTGATAAAATAAGGAAAAGTTAAATGAAATATACACTTCACAAACGTATATTACCATTTAAAAACCAGCGATAGTAGGGATATATCTGCGGAAAACACAGAGTCCGGCTTGGCGTCACGGATTTGCTCCAACGCGCAGCCCGCGCTGGTGGAAGAAGGCTGATTCAATAGTGTCGTGCTAGACGTGCGCTGATTCAACACGCAGCCTAAACAAATAAAAGAGGGACTTTGCGTAGTGTTCGGCCCACGCTAGTGGAGAAGCACGTTAGTCTGTTAGCCCAGAGCCCTTTAAACCCTAGATCGATGGAGAAGGCCTGCTGATAAAACCGGTTACTTATATCGCGATTAGACTGCCTAGCGAAGTCCTAACTAGCTTGGCTTTAACTGGAGCAGATCTGCCAAGAAGATCAGTTACTTATACCGCGTACAAGTTTTAAATGTTGAGGTTGAATCCTCGTCGTAAACTGACCCAAATTCGACCTTACGGCTATTTATAGCTTTTCGAGTAAGATTTGTTTTTAAATTTCATTCTTATTTTGAGTAAATCTTCAAAATAGCAACGGAAAAAATGTGACATGTATCAGAAAAATTATGTAAACAGAAAATATTTCATACAAAAATACTCAAGTTCAACAGAATAAGGCGGAAATTACCAGGATAATTCATGAGTTAGACGAAAATATACAATAAATTAACAGGATTTAGGAATAAAGAGTCAAAACAAACATAATAATATGCATTTAACAATAATAAGACGTGTGTAAAGTTACAATAATCGTAAAAAAAGAAAAACGTATAAATAGTTTAACAATAGTTAGTGGAAGATTTAAAAAAAAACATTATAATCTCTACGTCTCTCTCGGGCAAATAATGGCGTTTAAAAAATTCATTTAAAACAACTTGCTCAACCTGAGATTCGAAATTTATACGTCTACCGCTGGCTTGCTGAGATAAAAAAGAAATAGTGAGTGTGCCGAGTGTAAAGATACACAACACGACGTATCTCTCTCTTTCTGAATTTGCGGTTTACCTTCTTGTATAATTATTATTGAACTCGTTCCCATAGTGGCTTCATTAAAAGTATAGGCTTTCTAAATCGTAATAAGTGACATACGAATTTACTTTAAAAATAAAACACGTTTACCGATTATTTTAAAATTTTTAATCTTTTTTAATTAGTTTTGAAGTTTTGTCATGAAAAATGTTTTTTTTTAATTTATTTTATAGTAGATTTTAAAATTTTAATAATTATAGTTACTATGGAAGCTTTTTTTATATTTATTTCTGAAATATTTTTTATTATTTAGTTAATTTTTGAAATATTTTGAGAAACTTACTGTTTTAAATTTTTTAAGATATTACTTTTTCCGAAATAATCGTTAAAATTTTTTATATTCCACATAATGTAAAGTCTTTTAATAATAATCCAAGATACAAATATTTAGTAAAAATTACAAAAATCATAATAAAAAAAAACAAATATCTCCATACACAAAATAACATTGATTTTTGGATACTTTATTAAGTTTAAAAGTTTACAATTAAGTTATAAAAAAATGTTTCTAAGGACATGAATATTTGGATCAGCCTGTATATCTCAAGTTGCAATTTGAACGTCATGACCTTCCAGTATTCCAGAAATAATAAATCTCGTTTTAAAACTAGTTTTCAATCGAGATTATTTTTTATAATGTCATTTTTGCCAATGTTCATCAATCAATGCTCATTGTTCTGAGTTTTGAAACTTTAAAATGTGATGGATAAGATGAATCACTTCATCAAGAAGATCAATCGAAACTAGCAGAATATACTAGAAATTTCCATTCTTACAATAACTGAGAAAAAAAGTTCAAAACTAATCTCAGTTGAAAGCGATCTGTGTTAAGTTTTATTTTTATATCATAGGTTTGCAAACAAGCAAATGATTCTCATAATTGAAAAAATAACCAATGCGTATAGACATCAAATATGTTAATAATGCGTTGCTATCCATGGGATAATATTGCCACTTATATAAGTTTACTGGCTAACTTGCCCTCCACATCAACACAACAGTGACGAGCATTGACGTTATTGCGGCTCGAATAAAAAATTTATCGGATCAAACCCGGGTGAGATATTTCCAAGATCTACCAGTTAGGAATCATTATAGTAGGTAGTTTAGCTAGCTACTGACCTTAACTAACTGTCAAAACAGCAGTTGGCCAATAGGCCAACAAAAGAGGAATACGAACCGAAACTGTATATTTTTAGATAATGAAATTCGACAAATTCTAAATGTTAAAGTATCCTTATACAAGACTTTCAGATTACAAATTTCAGTTGTTAAAATACTCAATGTAAGTAAAACCTTTGGAAGTCATGTAAAAACCACACTTCAAGATTGAAAAATGGATAAAATCCGACGGCTAAATTATACCCACATCTGTCACAGTTCCTTGGCGTCCCTTAGGACTCTGTGACACTTCCGCTTGATTTGCTGCGATCTTCGAAGACAGGATGAAGGTACTATATTCGATACTATTAAGTTTTTAGACTATTTTGTTGATCTATAAAAATTAAAATTACTTTTCAAAGATTCTAAGCTTAAAGTTTCTAAGAGTCTCGCTGATCTTATGATATTTATTTATACTTCTACTTAAATTTTTTAGACTGTTTATTTGGTCCCTGATTTTTATACTTTTACTAAAATTTTATAGACTCTCGTAGATCTAGAATATTTATAATTTTGTTAAAAAATTTAAGAATTGTTTTTATATTACATTTATAATTTTACTCAAATTTTAAGACTAGTGCGTTCATCTAGAATAATTATACTTTTGCTTGAGTTTTTAAGACTGTCTCATTGATCTAGAAAGTTTATTTTTAAACTGTTAGGTTTATCCATACTAATATTATAAATGTGAAAGTCTGTCTGTCTGTTACGCTTTCACTGCTAAACCGCTGGACCGATTTTCATGAAATTTGGCATGAAAATAGTTGAAGATCTGGGATCAAATATGGGCCAATTTTTTTTTTCAAAAAAGGCTGAAATAGGGGATGAAATTTGTATGAAAAACTATTTAGACGACATGTTAATCTACTCGCAGGCAAATCTGCGCGGGTCATCTTGTCTAGAATAATTATAAAAATTTAAGAAATTCAATCAATTTTTTTGAAATGTATTTTGTTATCTAGGATGAGGCATCCGTCGCCTATAGACACCAAAGTTGTTAATGGTGCGTTGCTATCTCTGTAGCAAGAATGATAACGCTACATGTATGAAACCTAGTAGTCAATATGCTAATGACGCATATAGCAACACGTTACTAAAATCTACATGTATTTTTATATTATTACTAGCTGACCCGGCAAACTTGTTCTGCCTTTTTAACTACTCATTTTTTTCTATATTTTCTCACCTTTTAAGCCTTCCCTGGACTTTTAGCCATTAATTCAAAACCAAAATTAGCCAAATCGGTTCAGCCGTTCTTGAGTTTTAGCGAGACTAACAAACAGCAATTGATTTTATATATAAGAAGATATAAAATAACTAGCCATACCCGTGCGAATAATTCGCACTAAGTAATTTTATTAAATACTTTTTAAGTTGATTTGAAATTGAACAAAAAAGTTACAGACCATCAATCATGTTGACGTTGTTTCAAAATTAAAGCTTTCATATGGCAGCATTGCTGTATTATGTCTTAATATGTGTATATAATTTTAATTTTAATAATTTATAAAAACAAAAGCAGTAATATTTTTTTTAGTTGTTGATGCCGGTAGAGCAAGCAATTATCTATAAAATGATATAGAATTTATTTAGATTAATTGTGAGGTTTTCTCTAAAAAGGGAGGCAAACATCTTATCCTTTGCGTATATATAATATTTTATAATATAAGAAAACCTCCTCCTTCATAGAAAGTTGGTTGAAAATAGGCTTACCCTTAGACAACGAGGCTTTATCTATTTACATTATGAGGCAACTAAATTAATTTTTGTTTACGCGGAATTTTAAGAGAAATAGCGGAAGGCTTACGATTGAGGGATGTAATAAAATGAAAACGCAGAATTTGGGATTTGGGGGTTTAATACAAAATTAAAGTTTGTTGTACAAAATGAATTTGTTATGAGCTACGGTGTTTTAGCCGATAAGATTAAATGTTAATAAAAAAAATAAAAGTTTGTACAATATACCTTAAAATTTAAATGTAATAAAAATTAATAGTAAATTATGTAAATGGTAAAATTTCTTTGTAAATTGTAAAAATTTGGATTGAGCAAGATATTTTGTAAATGGGAAAAATAACTTTTTGTTGTGAAATAATACTTGTAAATATTGTAATACATAAATAATTATAACACATGAAATTAAAAAAAGCCCACTGAGTTTCTTCCGCCGGATCTTCTCAGTGTATGGCCGCGTTCCGATCCGGTAGTAATTATAAATAAATTGACCGAAATTCAAATGTTTGCACACCATATCATGATAGAATTTGTTGGTAATTTAATTTATTTTTTGAAATGAAATGAAAAATATTTATTTGCAAGAATATGGGTGTCACAAGTTATTAAAATAAATTAAATACCATCATATTCTACCATAATATGGCGTGCAAACATTTTAATTTAGGTCGGTAGTTAATTTAGGTCGGTAGGTTAATTTTAATAACCCTTGACACCCTTTGACACGATATTCTTGCAAATAAATATTTTTTCATTTTTCATTTTCATTTTTGTCCCGGCCTCCTTTTGCAGAATAGGCCAACTGCCGTTCTGCCAAGCAGGTCGTAAAAGGCGACCGATTGGCTATCGAGTCACTACCATCGTGGCTACTAGGTGGTAGAGTTCTGCATTGTCTCGCCCGGGTCTGGTACCACCGCCTTACCTATTCCTGCCGCAATAGCGTCAGTGCTTGTCGCTGTCGTGTTCCGGTTTGGAGGGTAAGGTAGCCGGTAAACTTATGCATGTGGCATTAGACCTCACCACAAGATAGCAACGCACCATTAACATCTTTGGTGTCTATAGGCGATGGTTTGACTCTTACCATCAGGAGACCCATCTGCTTGTTTGATATCTTATAATATAAAAAAAAAGTTTAGGTTTAGCTAGCTGTGGCTTCACATACCTGTACCAAATTTAATTTTCTTACTTAGGGATTGAATTTACTATGCATTTTAGCGGGTGTACGTTTTTTATATCTCAGGTGGGGACAAGGTATCGAACGGAATATATTCACACTGCGCTCATGAGTAGTATTGAAAAAGTATCGTAATCGTAAAAGTATCGAAACAAAAGTATCAATACATGATATATCGATATTTTTCTTAGAGCATAATGCGCCCATAACTAAACGTCATGAAACATGACGTCACTGTAAGTCCGTAGCTTCAAACAGAGAAATGAATTAAAAATACGTGTTTATTCATGTTTGACGTATTCCCTGATGTTTGACGTTTTTAAAACATGTCTTTTATATTATTTAATGTAATTAATCTTAACAAATTACTGCCAAAGTTCACTCTTGCTAAGTAGCAACTATCAAATTTTAAGTATGTAATTTTTAAGATTTATTCGATACGATACACACCTAAAAGTACCTAATGAAAAATATTTTCGAACACAAAGTATCGAGTACAAAAATATCAGTATTAAAAGGAGGAGTACTCAATAACACAAAGTATCGATCGAAAGTATCGATACTTTTCCCATTCATCATAGATTAAAGCTGATGGGCCCTATGATATACAACTTGGTTAAATAAAGTTAAGGAAGTACCTATACTAGCGACACTATAACATTGTGATTAAAGAATCTTAAATAAAAGCTAATTGCAGAAGTAATTTATAAACGTACCAGAAGTTTGCAAACCCTTCATTTTATTCTATAATTTATATATTGCAGAATCTGTAAATTAATTATACACGTTGATCGGCAAAAGATTGTATTGAAGGACATGATAATAAATAAATAAATATTCACGGGACAAATTACATTTACTGATCTAACCCCAAAGTAATCAAATTATTTGCTTGTGTTATGGGTGTTAGTCAACGATACTAATACATAGAAATATATATAAATACTGAAATATATTTAATAAACACTCAAACTTGGAAATACAAACATTTACGCTCATCACACAAATGCTTGTCTTCGTTGGGGATCGAACACGAGCCCCGTCGATTGCGTAGTCAGTGTCGCTAACCACTCGACCAACGGGGTGGTTATTAATAATCATTTTATGTAACCAAATGAAAATATAATAAAAAGACAATAATTCTTAACTAGACAGTAGACCTCAATGAAATCAGTGTAGCAATAAAAAAAATATGTTTACTGCGCGGGTAATAAGCACATGTTTTGAGTGACACGTGACTCTTTTGCAGGTTTTGAACTTCAGTATCTATGCGTGGGTGTTCGTATATAAACAATTTCTGAATTTATATTTATGTATTTATATGTATTACTAGCTGTGCCTGCGACTTTGTTCGCGTGGAAACATGTCTAAAATAAAAACCCGCATAGTTTCCGTTCCCGTGGGATTTCCGGGATTAAATTTATCTTTTATCTTTTCTTAAGTCTCAAACTATCTTTGTAATAAATTTCGTCCAAATCTGTTTAGTAGTATAGGTGTGAAGAAAGACAGACAGACAGACAGATAGAGTTACATTCTCATATATAATATTAGTATGGAAGTCGGGATTATCGTTAACTAACACCCATATCATAAGAGAATAATTTGCTGACTTTGAGGCTAGATCGATTCGTGCAATTTCCAGCGACATTTACATCAGCGAACGAAAAAGATATGGAAGTATTTATAGCGCTTGAAAATGTCGGTCGTTTTAATTCAGTGAAAATTATAAAAATGTTGATATGTCAAAAGCGATTACAGGTACTATTGACAAGTCAAGTCAATTAATTGAGATTAATTGCTACCTTTTACACTTTGACAATTCTTGCAAACATTCAAATTTCACTTACCAACTATGTCATTATTATTATGCTTTGCTTACAAGCGTTGATAAAAAAACCAATCATTATTCCATGATGGTAATACAAAACAAACTAGCTGTTTAAAAAACATTATTGCGCCATTTATTAAAAGACCTTTGTTCAAGTTAATTTTCTATATTTTTCTATTCGCTAATTTAGATTATATTTGAAACTTATTGTATGAAAAATTTCATTTTTATTATCGTAAAGATATCTTTTATATTGAATCATTGAATTGATATCATATTATTGAAATTACTACTAAGAAGTAACAGAAATGAGATAATTTAAACGCATTAAAATTACAACAATGGACTTCCAAATGTATATATATATATATATATATATATATATATATATATATATATATATATATATATATATATATATATATATATATATATATATATATATATATATATATATATATATATATGTATGTATATATGTATATATATGTATATGTATTATTTTTTCCATCTATCAATCAATTTTCACTGTAAAAATAAAAAAATGTGCATTTTATTCGAAAACATAACTTTGACAGATGGTACCAGTGGACCAAAGCAGGCGACATTAAAATTGACGAAAAGTCATTTAAAGAGCGTGGAATCCTGGATATATTTCAGCAATCAGAATGCCAATATCATCAAATGTGTCCAAGCATTAGAAATTTGAAAAAAAAATAATTTACATGCATTTCTAATGGGAAAAAATCATATTAAAACTGCAAGCACTTCATACTCGAATTAAGAGCTCTAACTTGGTGGAAATTTTTTTTTCAATATGTAGAACAAAATTTTGCTTGAGCACCTAAAAAAAAATGTTTGTCGCAAATGAATCACCCTAATATATATATATATATATATATATATATATATATATATATATATATATGTGTGTGTATGTGTGTATGTATATATGTGTGCGTATGTATGTATTTGCATACCATATAATAGAAGAATATACTAGTATCTTTGACTATTAATAACTGGTAACATCCATATTATTGTAAATAAATATTTTTCCTTTATATTTTTTTACTTTGCTGCAGAATTAACATCATTTCAAAAATATTAACTCGCCAAAATTAAAATACCAATACTTTATTTTTCAATCCTGATTAATAATATATATTTTTTAATTTTTTCGTTACACAATACTGGAGAAAAAATTATGATGAAAAAAACATGCTGTGACGTCACTTATACGGCAGCATAAGATAATACCTTTGCTTTGCTAAAACATATTATAGTTTAAAAAGTATAATAGGAATGTCATAATACGATAATGTCAAATATGTCAATCTTTCACTTAACCACTCTCCGTATTGTTTATTTGTGTTAGAAAATTATCAAAGACCTGCTTCAGCGACTCCACTCTGCTCTATTTGTAGTCAACAATTGGATTTATTTGATATTTCGCAATAATATTACTGCAACCTAGAACGCTTTATAGAAATATGATCAAATGTAAACAACGGTTTAATGATTAACCCACAATACTCGACGTTTATTTGATAAATGTCATAGATGACAAGTGCTTTTTTGGAGGGTCACAAAAAGCAAAGGCGTAGCATCATTCAGCCGTATAAATGACGTCATTTGGCACTTACGTCTATTTAGAATGAGAAGAACTTTAAGAATTAAAATAAATATCAAAATGAATGAATTTTGAGAAAGTAAAAAAAACGGGTATTCTATTTTTCAATCTAGTTTAAGTTAAAAATATAATATAAGGGTGTTAAAAAATGAAATGTCGTCAATTATATTAAAAGCCGTAGCCTCATCAAACATTTTAATCCTTTGTGGCTTTCCCAGTAAATACTGAACGAGCTTAGAATTAGCTATCTGCTCAGGAATTCAGTTCTCGTGGCAATATGTTTAATTAATTGAAAGACCTCTACTACGTACGTGAGTTTAAATAGGAAGAAGTAGATTTTTAATTACTTTACGTTTTTTACTATTGCCTGCGACTTTGGTCGATTAATTAAAAATATAGTAATGATTTTCTCCCATGTTGATCCGGGCTCTTTTGAAGAATAGACCAACTGCCATTCTGCCAGGCAGGTCGTAAATGGTTATGCATGTCACTGCTATCGTCACTTCTAGGTGATGAATTCCGCAATGACTTGCACGGGTATTTGGTACCACCGCCTTACCTATTCTTGCCGGAAAAGCGTCACTGTTTGTCATTGTCGTGTTCTGGTTTGGAGGGTAAGATAGCCGTTAGACTTTCGCGTGGGGTATTGCCATCTCACCACACGAATAGCAACGCACCATTAACATCTTTGGTGTCTGCAGGCGATGGCTTCTCTTTCCATCAGAAGAGCCATCTGCTTGTTTGCTATCATAATCAATATTTATATATTTATATTATAAATTCGAAAGTTTGGATATTTGGATGGATGTTTGTTACTCAATCACGCAAAAAATACTGAACGGATTTGAATGAAATTTGGTACACAGGTAGATAATGACCTGGAATAGCACTTAGGCTACTTTCTATCCCGGAAAATTTAGGTGATCCCGCAGTATTTGCCAAAAACTCTTATAATGCAAGGGGCTGCACGCTGCAGCTAGTATGATATAAATAAAAGATTATAATAATCATAATTTTAAAAATTGAACAGATGCATACTCATATTTAAAAAACTATTGAACTGATTTGTATGAAAATTGGCTTGTTCCCAAAGTTAGAATATACCTAATTTAAATCAAAAAGAATTACATCGATATGAAATTAAGTTCCCGAAGAATTCGTGGACAAACGTACAAACATACGAAATTTAGTACACGCTTGGACCCTTAAATAAATCTTCATACAAAAATACTAAAAAAAGTATCTTCACGCCCGTATCCCTTAAGTAGTAGGCAGAGGCACAACAAGTGCACTCACGATTAGCCGAAGTTAAACCAAAATACTAGTTGCACCAAAAACTGTTATAACCCGCTGCATAATAAAAGTTTTTTGGTGAATCCCGCGGGATTAACTAATTTTTCCCCATTAAAAGTATCGTATTTGCACAAGTCATTAGTATATATATGTATATATATATATATATATATATATATATATATATATATATATATATATATATATATATATATATATATATATATATATATATATATATATATATATATATATATATATATATATATATATATATATATATATATATATATATATACTAACAAACTACAAACATCGAAACTTTTGCATTTATTATATTGTAGTACCCGTCCCAAGCAGCAATCAAGCATGTTTAATACCCAGAAAGCAGCTCATATAGAACTTAAAGTTTTATTGCAGCCGTACAATGGTGTAAAAAGATGCTTTTATCGGTATAAGAGACCTTTATGAGTTTTTATACAGCCTAATGCTGTACAAGGCCTTTCTTAGAGTTCCGCGTAAGCTTTAGGCGTTATATCTGAATATTAATACACTACTGTACAGCTTTAAGCAATTTGTAACTCATTAGGCTGATTTTAATCCTTAAAGCTGTACATTAGCTGTATTTTGTTTAGCACGGGAATTTATTACAGCTTTAAGTGTTATTATAGTATCACTCAACGCTTGTTTCTGTAAAATGGGACATGCAATCACCGTTCTACAGCTAATATTTATGGCGTAATTGTAGACTGTTATGCAGCCAATGGTGTTAAAAAATCTGCATATACAGCTATAGTACAGCTCAAGGCTGTATTACTGAGAAAATTGTTTTTATATCTGCATAGTTGATATCATGTGGAAAAAATCAAGAGGAAGATTGAAAAGGAATATTTAAATATTATAAATTACCAACCAAGTCATCGTGATGAAGATAAAGCTGAAAAATTATTAATTCAGGTAAACCTACAATCGTCATTTTTATTAATGTTCAAGGAAAAGGGTTCCGTAACAAAAACATTAAAAAGTGATTGTAGGTTATCTGATTTATTATTTTTTAGGCTTATCTTCTTCATTAAGGTTATTTGGTTGGTAATTTATAATAATTGATTTTTTTTTAATGTCATAAGATAGCAAACAAGCAGATCGGTCTCCTGATGAAAAGAATTAACCATCGCCTACATACAGCAAAAATGTTAATGGTGCGTTGCTATCTTGTGGCGAGGTCTAATTCCCCATGCATACGTTTACCGGCCACCTTACCCTCCAGACCGGAACATGACAGTGACTAGCACTGACGCTTTGTAGCAAGAATAGATAAGGCGGTAGTACCAGACCCATCGGTTGTCTTTTACGACCTGCCTGACAGAAAGGCAATTGGTCTATTCTTCAAAGAATATATAAAAGAGAGAGTTAAAAAGAGAAATAAAAATCATTACACTGAGAAAATATGTATTTTTTTTATATTTTTAACTTGCTACTATACGGAGTTTTACAAAAGCGGTATAGTAAGTCGAAAGGGGGTGACTCAGAGGGTCATTTTGAACAACTTTTGTTCAATGATTTGTGAAAATTCCCGAAAAACAATTTTGTTTTTCCATTGTGAAAAGTCACGTGACCAACAAAGTTTCTATGGAGAATCAATATTTTTTTCGCGAATTTCTAAATGTCGTTAAACAAAAGTTGTTAAGAATGACCCCCTGAGCCACTCCCTTTTGGCTTACTGTACCACTTTTGCAACACCCTGTATATATGTATACTTAAAATCGTTTTAAAAATATTATATACTTAGATACAATTACAGGCAAAAGAGTATGTGTTTCTCTTTGAAGAACTAATAATATTAAATCACAAGCACGAAATAACGTATTCTTCTTAAAAATATTTTTGTGATAGACCAATCTTTAAAGGGCTTGATTTTTTGTTCTTGATCAACTTAGTTATATCAAATTGTTTTCTTGGCCATTATAATTCACTTTTATCCTCTCACAAACTGGGTACGATACAAATACGGTTTTGGCTTCTCTCAATTGTTTTTATTATTGTATAAGGCATATTTCCCTGAAAAATAAAGTAAAACATGTTGAAATACATGTCCCATAAGTTATAGTTAACAATAAGTTGGTTTAGTTGTAAAGTCAAACGACCGACATCAATACAACACAATAGCGAAATCAAGTGACAAACATATGTTTTGTATTTAGGGTTCTTCAATTTTTGTACGCATCTCTAAACATAAGTTAAGTGATTAAAAGCCAATTACTGTATAATAGATTTATATAGGGACTTAGTACAGCCTAAAGTGTATTTGGACGGTAATTAAAAGCCAATAGCCGTATAATAGAACAAAAAAGAGATTCAGTACAGCTATTTGCAGTATATCACCCTCCAAATACACTTTAGGCTGTATAACAAAACGCCGCCATTATTGTGTATTAAAAACAACATTAAAGAAATATATTGTTAAATAAAAGATATATTTAGCAATAGCTAAAGCTATATCTTGACAAGCAACTTATATTATGATCATTATGCCTTTATAATACTTTATATACAATATTGTACCATAAATACTTGTATATTCTAACCTAAACACAAACACTTACCGTATTTCGCAATGATTTTATTTGTGTTATCTTGATTATTTCGTTGGCGCGTGAATATTTTGAGGAAAAACATACACGACTTCACAGTCATTTAGAATTTGCACTTTGAATACACCTTTGAATACTGCTCCAAGTCCAAGAATTTATCGTTTATTAATATATTTTTAATTATGGCGTCTGCAGATATAATGTTATACAATATCAAAAACAGATTAGTTACTTTTTATCATTTTCAAACACCTATTAAGAACATTTAGCTGCACAAGAGAGTATCTTAAGTATTATAGTTTCTTTATACACCGAATAACAGCCTTTGTACAGCCTATACCAGCTTGTGCAGCTATTGTGCAGCCTATTTAACTCTTAGCTGTACAAGACAGTTACAAGAGAGTATCCTTAGTGTTATAGTTTCTTTATACACCAAATAACAGCCATTGTACAGTTTATAACAGCTTGTATAGCTATTGTGCAGCCTACATAACGCAATAAGCTGTATAACTTGGGGCCCTTTTTGGTGTTATATCGGCTGTAGAAGCTTTGTATGGCTTCGTATACAGCTTTAAGTTTAAAAATGAACCTAAATGCAGCCTATATACAGCTTAACGTGCTACTTGGGTATGAACGATATAAGTTTTTTTTTTGTATAAACAACGTTTTCTAAATTAAATCTAAATGATTAATCGCCTCAGAGACACCTTGCATACGAAATTTCATAAAAATAGTTGGAGCCGTTTTCGAGATTCAGATTGTTATATTTTTTAATATCATAAGATAGCAAACAATCAGATGGCTTTCCTAAAGGAAAGAGGCAATCTTCATCTATAGACACCAAAGATGTTAATGGTGCGTTACTATTGTTGCGTCGATGTCTTAATGCCTCATGCATAAGTTTACCATCTACCTTACCAAACAACTTGGAACACGACAGAGACAAGTAACGACGCTATAGCGGCAGGAATAGGTAAGGTGGTGGTACCAGACCCGAACGAGACAATGCAGAACTATACCTCCCAGTAACCACGATTTTAGTGACTCGTATAGCCAATCGGTCACCTTTTACGATCTGCCTGACAGAATGGCAGTTGTCCTATTCTTCAAAGGAGCCCGGGACCAACACAAGGGAAAAGTAAGGAAATGCCTTGCTTTCATTGTTCCATTTTGGAATGCGAACAAAACGTCTATACTTATTTACATCATTGGATATGCGGTTATTAACTTTTTAATTTACAGTTATTAGAATACAAAAAAATAGGCTTTTTTATATCATAAGATAGCAAACAAATAGATGGCTCACCTAATGGAAAGAGAACCACCGCCTATAGACACCAAATTCTTAGGCAGAAAGGCAGTTAGTTGGCCTATTCTTCAAAGGAGCTCGGACCAACACGGGCTAGCCAGTAAGCTTATGCTTGTATTCCAAACCTGCTATCCGAATAGCAAATAACTTTTTTGATGTGTAGGCTTTGGTTATCTCTTTCAAAGCAGAACCTTTACTTTATTATATCACGAAATAAAATGAACAATTAAAATACAATTAAGTACGCACTAACATTTTAGTATTTGATTAGTAAGTCTGTTTAATTCCATTAACAAGAGAAGCCTTCGTAGATTTCCCAATAAATATCGAATGAGCTTAGAACTTCTAATCTTCTTGGAATTTTAATTCCCGTAGTAATTAATGCTTTAATTAAATGTAAAGATAATACACAGCGTTTAGCAGACGTTGTACCAAAAAATTAAGAAAATATGCCATTTTTACGTTCTAATCATGATAGCAATTTCTTTTATCGTGGGAAATGCAAAATTTGCTTTTTATGATTTTTTTCTTATTTTTCCGCTTTGACTATGCGTATCACTACCATTGTGGTAGAGTTATGCATTGACTCGCCCAAGTTTGATACCATCGCCTTACCTATTCCTGTCATAATAACATCATCACTTGTCGCTATCATTGTTCGGTTTGAAAGTTAAGGTCATGAAACTGTATTTTATCTGGAGGCAACACTTCTAATACTTTCTTGAAACTAAATTTTAAATACTACTGTCATATTCTGAGGTCTTACCTTCTCTTTCTAACACAGCAATATAAAAAGAGATGGCGAGACCTCATAGACGGAGATGTTTTTTTTTATATGATAAGATAACAAACAAGCAGATGGGTCTCCTGATAGAAAGACTCAACCATCATCTATAGACACCAAAGATGTTAATGGTGCGTTGCTATCTAGTGCCGAGGTCGAAGGCCACATGAATAAGTTTACTGGCTACCTTACCCTCCAAACCAGAACACGACAGCGACACGACTCATAGCAGTGACGATAGTATTGTCTCACGTAGCGAATTGGTCGACTTTTACAACCTGCCTGGCAGAACGGCAGTTGGCCTATTCCGGAACCAACACAGGGAAATATAACGTAAATATTTGTTTCAATTGATTAATACATGGCTAGCTCCACCTTTACCTAATAAGGGATTAAGGTAGCCAGTAAACTTATACATCACTGATACCCCGCCACGCCCCATTGACATCTGAGGTGTGTATCTTCGACCAAAACAAAATAAATGGACGGGCCTTGGCCTTATAAACACGTCAAAAATAACGAGTCAAAACAATCGTACTTTAAACTTCAACAGAGTAATAGTAAATACGTATTATACATTTGTAATAAAAAGGGATAGCTAATATAGTACTGGCTACCTTACCCTCCAAACCGGAACACGACAGCGACACGACACATAGCAGTGACGATAGTATTGACTCGCGTAGCGAATTGGTCGACTTTTACAACCTGCCTGGCAGAACGGCAGTTGGCCTATTCCGGAACCAACATGGGGAAATATAACGTAAATATTTGTTTCAATTGATTAATACATGGCAAGCTCCACCTTTACCTAATAATAATACCTAAACACGTCAAAAATAACGAGTCAAAACAATCGTACTTTAAACTTCAATAGAGTAATAGTAAATACGTATTATACATTTGTAATAAAAAGGGATAGCTAATATAGTACGCTAATATAATAAGAAAAAAGGATCGCCTATGTTTATTTGTTGTTCTCGTAACGTGCATTATCATTTTCAAGTTCAGACGTCGGTAAAGCGTCTTATCCTTATTGCACTTACTACGTTAGTATATTTTTGTCCCGCTACGTTAGAATAGTAAAAAAATGGCGATTTCCAAACAATGTAAATTAAAATTATTTACATTTATGAAAAAAACAGAGTAAAAAAAAAACATGTATTTACTTGTAAAATAAAACTTCTGAACTTTGTTTTGATTTTTAGGTGTTGTGTTTACACTTTGGGAATGCACATGAGGGCATATTTTTACCAATGATTTGGATTATATGTAATTAAAACAGTGTATATCGCACTTCACGCATGCACAGAGGTCGAGTGCCGTCTGATACAAAGTGCACGACGTAGCTCACTTTACAGTCTTCAAAATCGGCTCGCTTGGGCCCGTCCATTTATTTTATTATGGTCGAAGGTGTGTATTGACGATGGTTTTCTCTTTCCATCGGGAGAACCATCTGTTTTTTGCTATCTTATGATATAAAAAACAAACAAGCGGATGTATTTCCTAATGGATAGATATATTCATCCTCTATAGATACCCAATCCAAAAGTTATTAGAATCCAAAAAAACATTAGACTGAGTGTACAAGAGTCAAAATATAATATCAATTTACAAATAACAGCGGTAAAGGACACTACAGAATAACGAGACAAAAGAATAAAACAATGTATCCATTTCAATAGCCATGAATACACTACATTATTTTAATTACAGCGAAAATATTCTTCTTTAGGTAGTAAAAAGCTTTTGTCATATTGCTTTGTATATTTTATTTTTTGATATTTTTTTATATCCATTTAATTAAATTTAACTAGTGATCGCCTTTGGCCGAAAGACTACATACATAATAAAATCTCTGAAGTTTGACAACTGACGTAATTCGTAAAGAAAGAAATATACATGTGTGTATATTTTGCCGCCCCGTAGGTCGAGTGGTTAGCTACCTTGACTACACAATCGACGGGGCTCGGGTCCGATCCCCAACGGGGACAAGCATTTGTGTAATGAGCATAAATTTGTGTATTTCCGTGTTTACGTGTTTATTAAATTATTTATATTCCATATTTAAATAATTTCTATTCCGCGGGAAAAAAGCGTGACCATACAGAAAAACATCTGGAGACCTGCTTAAAATTAAATACTTTTGGTAAATCTCGTATTGAAATGAGTATCAAATTGCATACCCAATATCATAATCCTATGCACGCCGCTGTCTGTCAAGCAGTAAGCAAAAATATAAAGATTGGTCATACGTGTCACTACAATCTTACATGTTAGGCGGTAGAGTTCTGCAGTTTCAGTCAGTCGCTATCTTATTCCGAATTGGAGGATAAGGTAAGATAAGTGCCAGAAATTCTGTTAATGTAGTTGCCTAGATATTCTTTATAAGTAAAAAAGCATCTTCAATATATAATATTCTTTATAAGTAAAGAATATTACGCCCTGAAGATGCTTTAAAATGCAAAACCGGTCGATTAATTAAAAATTATTGGTATATTTGTAGTGAAATTAAAGTGCAATTGATCATAGCCTAGTTTTAGCTAATACAAAAAAACATATTTCTAGCGAGAAATATGTGACAACCGTTATTAGGTAAAATTAGTAAAATGCAGCGATGGGGAACACAAACTAGTGAATGGTGATCAACCGGACAGTCTATAGATGTTGAAAAGGTGAAATTAATTAAATTTGCTATTATCCGCAAACTGTTCTATTTTTTTTTATATCATAAGATAGCAAACAAGCAGATGGGTCTCCTGATGGAAAGAGTCAACCATTGCCTATAGACACCAAAGATGTTAATGGTGCGTTGCTATCTCGTGGCGAGGTCTAATGCCACATGCATAAGTTTACCGGCTACCGTACCCTCCAAACCGGAGCACGACAGTGACAACAACTGACGCTATTGCGGCAGAAATAGGCAAGGCGGTGGTACCAGACCCGGGCGAGACAATGCAGAACTCTACCACCTAGTGAATTATTCTATGCATCCTCCGCGATGGCATCGAAAAGAAAGACGTCGATTTAATAAATGGATAAGACTCACCGATGGTCCGGACAAAAAGAAGACCCCAGTGGCACAGTTATCCACCCACATCCACCACACTTTTACACCCACGTCTCACGCTGGCACCAATCACAAAATCGCACAATTTATGTACGCACTCAACGCACGTTTCACTTCGAAACCGAAGCATCTTCAGGAGAAACGAACACTACCTCTTTCTACGCGACTGTATTACTTACACTCGCGTAGCGTTAACGTTAACATGCGTTTAGTGCGTACATAAATTGTGTGCTTTTGTGTTTAGTGCCGAACAGTTCGCGGATAATAGAAATGTTAATTAACTTCAACTTTTTAATAATGGATTTACGCAAAGTAACGCCTGAATCAATAAAATATAGATGTTGAGTTCGCTCTGCCTGCACTTCAAAAGAATCAGCGTAATCAATATTTTTAAATATTTAGTTCTGTTAGCCATCATGTTAGTTACCAAGTTATGTTTTTTATATTTTTCTAAAGTAATTTGTATTAATCATACACTATATTCCTCGTCAAGAACCAATTATCTAACCAAGTTGTTTTTGTGTTATATCACTCACCCTGTGCAATATTCAATATTTCCACATCGAGCCTGCCGACAGTAGCTCAGTGGTAGAGCGTCCTGGCTTTAGAGAGACGGTCGCAGGTTCAAATCCTGCATGTCGATATTTTTGTTTGTTGTTTTTAAAGTATCTGACCTAAGATACTTTAAACCGTAGACGGACAATCCATCAAACAAAGCCGAGAACGTCTTAAACTTAATCTATTTGATTTTTGTCACAATAATTAATCTTGTTTGAGAAATGGGACCTAGGAAGTAGACCAGTACATTGACAAATAGGTTTCGCTTCTAACCGTGTTGAATTAGCTATCGACATCCTCATAGAGATTCTAGATGATACGACTTATTTTTTGCTTTATACATTTATTATACGATATCAAATAAAATAGCCTTCCTGATAGGAAGGGATAACCATCGCCAAAGGACATCAAACTTGTTCTTTTTTATATCATAAGTTAGCTTGTTTTTATCATAATTAAGTTGTTATAACATATACATAATAATTTGTTTTTTTTTCATATTATTTACCGAATTTCGACCATAGGTTGATCATTAGTGTACATTTTCATTATGTATGAATAATTGCATTAGTAGGCTACGCGCGCAGATCTCACGTACAGCACGCAACTCATTTAGCATTTCGTAGCATGGCTTGCGTAGCAAACGTAGCACAGGTAATATTAAAAGATTCATTACAGGCCATTTAATGCAAAAACCTAAAACGTAAAAAATTCAGAACGAAATAATCCTTCATTGACTGATCCCAAGAAAACTTTTAATTGTACTTTTTTAATTAGGCAATGTTATTTTACGACTGAGAAGGGTCTCGTTTAAACATCTGTCCGTTACAATTTCGTTTTATCCAGACGTACGTATTCGTTTTGTTATATTTTTATGTGGTTCTACCCTTTACTTACGAATTCTGTTGAACCTCTGCTTCGAATTAAAAGTAATATATATAAGCAGCCAATACCCTGTTATTCATTCTTGTAATTTATTTTTACAACGCTTTTTATATTGCCGCCAACGACTTTGTATCTAAAATAAAATAAAAACTTTTTAATGCAGTTTTTTGATGCAGAAATGAACTTCAGTAGTAATTCCAAATGACGCTATGAAGCGGGCTAAGAGTCCGTCCTAAGGATGTCTCCTGTGAGACCGAATCTCGGTTTATGACAGTATTTGACAATAAGTGGGAGCGTAAGTGGCATCAAGGTTTCGACTCGTTAATAGCTCTTGACCAGCTTCTCTAGTGTTGACGGCCGAAACAATAGATCGAGTCGAGTGCTTGTAAATTTGTGAAGTGTAAGCTGTGATGAGATTATCGGAATCGAATAGGTTTAATACAATTATCTTGGTGAAGGGTTTTATTTGAGGAAGGGATATTAAGGTATAATTGAACAACAAAAATCAAAAAAATCTAGCATTATAATGGGATAAAATATAGGGAATCACATCACTTGCGATACGAAGGAATAAAATCATCAAAAGTTTTTGTTGTCTGTCTTGTTTTAGGTGGGTGTAATCATTTTATTCCGTCGTATTTACCATCATATTCCAGAATCGTAAGTTTGGCACAATGATAGTTTAAGACCCGACATAGGATAGCTTTTATTCCGGAACTCTTACGGGAACGGGAACACCCTGGGCAAAACCCCGGGGCTGTATATCTTTAAAACCATGTTAATAAGGATTAACTAAGACTACTTTTATTATAGTACTAGCTTTTGCCCACGACTTCGTCCGCGCGGACTTCGTTTACTCCGCACAGCACCTCCTCCGTAGGTGATAGCGTGATAATATGTTGCCTATATGTTGACCCGACCTATTAGTAATATTTATGCAAAATTTAAACTAAATCCATGCAGTAATTTTTGAATTTACCCCGGACATACATACAGAGAAACAGATAAACTGACAAACAGACAAAAATTCTAAAAACTATATTTTTCGCTTCGATATCGATTGTAGATCACGCCCTAAGTATTCTTTTAAAAAAATATTCAATGTACAGTTTTGACTTTCCTACGATTTTATTATATTTTATATTTATATAGATTTTTTCCACGCGGATGAAATGGCGGAAACAGCTAGTGCTTTATAAATATTTTTAAACCTAATTATTACATAGCAGGCTGTGATGGGGGGAAAAGAACAAGCCTCCAGGCTAGGCAGGTTCCAAAATTCTCCATCTCGTATTACTTATACAGACCAGAATATCACATTGATATACGGTATATTTACAAAATTTACAGTTGTGTAATGTCCACAACTGTAAATTCTGTAAATTTTGTATATATAAAAACCCAAGATACACATTCAGTGTCTCAAAATCCGTCCTCTAAAAATGAGCGCTCAATTTCAAATTGAGTGGTGCTCATTTCAAATAGAATCGCGTCATTTTCAATTTTATTACTTTTTGTTCATCTATATTTCTATATTATTAATATTATAAATGTGAAAATTTGGATGGATGTTTGTTACTCAATCGCGCAAAAACCACTGAACATATTTGAATAAAATTTGGCGCACACGTAGTTAATTACCTGGTATAGCACATAGGCAACTTTTTATCCCAGAAAAATAAAGTGATCCCGCGGGATTCGCCAAAAAATCTTATAATGCAGCAGGCTGCACGCTGCAGCTAGTTACTTAATAAAAACAACTATAATGTGCAAAAACATATTTTTTTGCCATTTCTATAACTACATAGGTTTTAAGTGTCAGTTTTGTACGGGACTGCGCATCTTGGATTTTTCTTTATCAATTATAGTTGCGTATTAAAACTTCATAAGATCATAATTTGTAAATTGTAAAAACAACTTTTGATGTGAAATAATTCTAGTAAATTGTAATACATACAATTGTAATACGTGAAATAGAAAAAAAGAAGCCCGCTGAGTTTCTTCCGCCGGATCTTCTCAGTGTGTGGCCGCGTTCCGATCCGGTAGTAATTATAAAGAAATCGACCTAAATTAAAATGTTTGCACACCATATTATGGTAGAATATGATGGTAATTTAATTTATTTTAATAACTTGTGAAACCCATATTCTTGCAAATAAATATTTTTCATTTTCATTTTCATTTTTCAGCATTTAATTAGAACGAATAACCAACGTTGATTCGAATCTAGAACTACATGCGTCAAATCAAAGCTTGTGACTCCTAAGACCGCCCTATTATTCATGTGGCTAGTGAACTTAACTACGAATCAATGGAGTTCAGGGTCGATTCCCGACAGGGACAAATATTTGCGTGATGTTTGTATTTCTGGAGCTAGTGTGTATTACGTATGTAACAGTATTTATACATGCATTTCTATCTATCAGTATCATTAACTAACACCCATAACACAAACAAATAATTTGCTTACTTTGGGGTTAGATTCATTTCTGTAATTTGTCCAGCGATACTGTTATAAAACAAACTACCCATCAAGTGTAACTCTTCAATAGCAGTTTGTTAACTTTCCAAAATAAATTTACTATTTCCATCACTTGTTTGTTTTTCATTATATTTACACTACTTAATTGCTTACAGCTTCATTCGCACGTGAAATTGATCCCATGTCACTAGCAGAGTACTGACTAATAAGCCTTGTACAACTAAAACGCTATTAATTCTATTTATATAAAACTACCGCCGTTTTTACAACAAATCCTTGAAATTCTCGGCTTTTCTCTTCTATCATATGCATGTAGTAGTATCTAAACTCCCGTACCCCTGAAGAAATAGATAGAAGTACAACCCCAATTACACCCACAATTAGGCGAAAATATTTAATCGCACAATGTGATAAGTGGCAAGCCTATCGCCAAGGTAATACAATTCTAGGAATTTTACCAACCCAGAATTTATCAACCCACAAGCTCAAACAAAAATACGTCGCCTTTTTAATCCCGTAATCGACGTTACTAATTAATTAATTGATGAATGGCAGTCACGTTGGTGTTATTCAACTAAAGGACGGCATTTATATAACTTTTTCCCATGCGTCCAGGATCGCTTGAGTAAAACTTGGATAGAAATAGATCATTGAGTTGCACAGTTTCTCACTAGCCACGGCAATTTTAAATCTAAATTATTCTCGTTTAAATTAGTTCCTTCTCCTTTTTGCGAGTGCTCTACATTAAATTGTAAATATGAACAAACTGCACGTCACATTCTTTGGGAGTGTAATCTGTGGCAAAACGAACCTCGTCAAATGCTTGATAGTATCCAGCGTATATCCGGTGTAATTTATTACTCCGACCTCGTGGGTACACGTTGAAACTTCCGTGCCTTCAAGCGAATTTGCCATACTAACTACTGGAAGCAAAATTAAGAAGGCCATTCTGGTAAGCCCCTAATTTCCAAACTTCCGTGGTGCAATAGCAACAGGCTTAACCTGATTGTAAAATTCTCATTTTGTAGCATTTATGCTTTTAACATTTTGCTGTCTCCTGCTAAAAAGCAAGGGAAAAAAGATGTATTTTCCTACTCCTCCTATATACTTCTGATTAATTTCGTTGCGGGATCCAAGACAGCTTAGCTTTTCCCCAGGGCACTCGCTCGCAACTCAGAGGTTATTAGGACGGTTGCTGCTGTTGATTCTGGTTTACAGAAGTTACAGTGGTGGAAACGAGAGGTGGGTCCATTGCCTATAAATAAAAAAGCCTATCGCCAACCGTGCACTTACCCAATTCCGGGCAACGTTGTTTTTATAAGAAAACTGAAAAAAACGCATTTTTGAATTGCCCAACCCAGGAATTGAACCTGAAACCTCATGTGGTCAATAGCGACTTTGGATCACTAGACCACAGAGGCGACCAAAGATAATCAAATATACAGAGGAAGTGACTTTGTTTTATACTGTGTAAAGATTATTTAAGCTACGCAGCTTTGTTCACATGTCATATACAGGTCGTCTATAAAGTTTTTGGCACAAAGTTTCATCGACTATTTCCACTCTATTGGATTGGATTTTTAAACGAAATCTTCCTATACTTCTATACTAAATTTCATCAAAATCAGTTGAGTGGGATAGCAGTAAAACAGCTGGCTTAAAAGTCATCAGATCATGTTCAGCTTCAATAATCACATAGTTGGCAGCTCGTTTAGCAGAAGTAAGATGATACATGGTGGCTCTTTAATTATTGTTAACAAACTAATTAAATTTAAAGAACGTAAAGATATTGTGAGCCTTTCTGTTGAACGAGTCATCGAGATTGCTTGTATTGAGTTCGAGCAATTTATTGTAATAAGTGTATATAAGCCTCCTTGTGCAGCTTTTGAGGAGTTTTCTAACAAAATGGAGGAGGTTATGTATAAAGCCTCAAATTCAAAGATGAACATTGTTATCTGTGGAGATTTTAACATTAATATTTTAGAACAATCTTCTTTATCACATAAGTTTATAAATCTATTCAAATCTTATAATTTACACAAAATTTTCTATGAACCAACTAGAATAACTGCCTCTAGTGCTACTTGTATAGATAACATATTTTCAAATATAACACCTACAAATAGCTCAATTATAAATACATTAGATTCAGACCATACTGGGCAAACAGTTCAATTTTTGAGAGTACCAAATAAACTTCAGAGAAAAGAAATTGTTTTTGTTCCCATAAATAGTAGTCGATTAGAACGTTTTAAAAAAAATTTAGCTGCAAAATTCCCTGAGATGCCCTTTCAAGAAAATCCAAATAATTTATATGATACATTCTTTAATTTGATAGATACAGAATATAGGCAAATATTTACACCAAAATCTATATCTGTAAGTAAACGCAGAGGTTTTAGTGAGTGGGCAACTGCAGGAATTTTTAAAAGCAGGAATCGGTTATTTGATTTATATTATGAAAAATCTTTTAATCATAGTACTGAATTCAAAGAGTATGTCAAAAATTATTCAAAGATTTTTAAAAGAGCTTGCAATGCTGCCAAGTCAATACACATAAAAAATATGATAAAACACTCTTCTAACAAAATAAAGGCAACATGGAACATCATAAATTGTGAAATTGGCAAGACTAGTATTTTTGATGAAGAATACCAATTAAATGTAGAAGGAGTCAATGTTACGGGATATTTGGAGGTAGCTAAGGAATTTGAAAAATTCTTCTCTAATGTGGCCATCAGAACAACCCAAAGTCTAAGCTCTTCAGCCAGTACCGCGGAATTATTATTGAAGCAATGTGTCAACAAGTGTGAATCAAATTTTGAATTTTCTTTTATTGATTCTAAAGATATATTAAATGCTTTCAAAACACTAGAAATTAAAAAAACTGCAGATTTATGGGGCCATTCCCTTAAAATCATTGCCTCAGTAATAAATATCATTGCACCATACTTAGCTGTAATATTTAACTGCTGTATAACAAATGGTGTTTTTCCTGATTTAATGAAACTCTCAAGAGTAATTCCAATATTTAAGTCTGGCTGTAAATCAGATCCCACTAACTTTCGGCCTATCTCGGTTCTGCCTTCCCTGAGTAAAATATTTGAAAAAATAATTCTTAATCAAATGTTAAAACATTTTAACAAATTTGAACTGTTTCATCCTAAACAATTTGGATTTACAAAGGGTCGCTCAACCGTAGATGCTGGTGTGGAATTATTGAAAAAAATCTATGAAGCCTGGGAGGAATCACATGATGCAATTGGAGTATTTTGTGATTTATCTAAGGCATTTGACTGTGTTCATCATAATACTTTAATCAGGAAATTACACTACTATGGCATTAGAGGTAAGGCCCTCGATCTTCTGACTTCGTATTTGAATGGAAGAACTCAGAGGGTCGATATCAATGGAATAAGATCAAACGGTGCCACTGTCACCATGGGTGTTCCACAAGGATCCATTCTTGGTCCGTTTTTGTTTTTGATATATATAAATGACTTGCCCTTCTTTGTTGGCGATAGGCATGGAATCGTACTGTTTGCGGATGACACTTCACTTTTATTTAAAGTGAAAAGACGAGTTGGTAAGTATGACGAAGTGAACATTGCGATTTCAAAAGTTGTACAATGGTTCAATGTTAACAACCTCCTATTAAATGGAAATAAAACCAAGTGTATTAGATTCTCAACGCCTAATGTAAGGCATATAGATACCAATGTACAACTTAACGGGGACAAATTGGATCTTGTGGACTCTACTGTCTTTTTAGGGATTACGATAGATAAAAAACTACAGTGGGGACCACATATCGACAAATTAACGAGTAAACTGAGTTCAGCGGCATTTGCAGTTAAAAAAATGAGACAGATTAGTGATGTAGACACTGCGAAAATTGTGTATTTTAGTTATTTTCATAGTATTATGTCTTATGGGATTCTACTATGGGGAAATTCCACTGATATAAATACAATCTTTGTTTTACAAAAAAGAGCTGTAAGAGCTATTTACAATCTCAGTCCACGAGTTTCCCTAAAAGAAAAATTTAAAGAAATTAATATTTTAACCGTACCATCACAGTTTATATTTGAAAACTTGATGTATATTCGTAAAAATATTTCTTCATTTAAGAAAAATAGTGATGTACATAATGTAAACACAAGGAACAAAAACAATCTTGCTCTGCATGTATCACGTCTCCACAGAATAAGTAACTCTTTTATGGGGCAATCTATACGCTTTTACAATAAACTTCCAAATGCTATTAAAGATCTACCAATACACAAATTTAAAAAATGTATCAAATCGAAACTTTGTAAAAAAGGTTACTATAAAATATCTGAATATTTGGATGATAATAAGGCATGGGATTAATTGCTCCTCATAGCAGTCTCATAATAATTATAATATATTATTCATAAATACATTGTAATTGTAATTAAAATAACATTGTTTAAAAAAATGTACATGCACAAAAAAAGACAAGCCCGCTGAGTTTCTTCCGCCGGATCTTCTCAGTGTGTGGCCGCGTTTCCGATCCGGTAGTAACTCAAAAAATGTTGACTCGTCAAAAGTGCCTGTAAAGGATAATTTGAATAAAAATGTTTTGACTTTGACTTTGACTTTGACAGACAGCTTTTTACATTTACAATATACCAGCTGGCCTTCTTCGCTCGAGAGTTGATTAACATGTCGTCGATATATAGTTTTTCACACAAACTTTCCTTTTTTTGGTTTTTCATATACCGCCTCTATAGTCTAGTCGTCCGACGTTAACGTTGATCACATGAAGTCCCGGGTTTGATTCCCGGGTCAGGCAAATAAACAAAATGTTTTTTTTCTGATAAAAACAATGTTTTCCGGCATCGTTAAGTGCCCTGTTGGCGATAGACATGCCACCTATCATATTTGTGGGACAAAGTATCTTCGACTAACCGTGGGCGCACTTATTGCACCTCTTGCTACGCCCTCGGGGATATGGACGTGAAGATACTTATTGGTTTTCGTACAAACAAACCTTAGGGCTTCAATTATTTTTTAAATTATCCTATGTTTATCCCTGGTTTTTCAAATATCTCTATATCAAGTTTCATTAAAATCGATTCAGTGATTAAGCCATGAAAAAGTAACAGACAAACAGACTTTCGCCTTTATAATATTAAATAATAGAAATTTTTCGTCAACGATAACTCCCGAACGGATAAACCGATTTTGATGCAAAATTTGTATTAGACGCAGTTTTTTGGGGAATAGGGCTGATTAGAGTTTTTACTCAATCTGGAAGTTACATTAAGAAAATACAAAAGAAAAAAGAATTGATATCTCCTGGACCGACTTGATTTAAATATTCAGGAAGGCTAAGTTGAGGAAAATTCAATCGAATGCTATCAGCCACGTTTCGATCGGTCAAGCCGTCCAAATGTCATGAAATGTTTACATGCACACATACACGCACACACACACACACATACACACACACACACATACATACATACATACAGACATACAGACGTCATCGTGAAAATAGTCGGCCAAGGTTCCTAGGACCTCAAAACGTGGACGTAGTGAAAACTCGATTTTCGAAAATCTGGGCAAAATTAGTAACTTCCTATGCCTAAGTAGTAATCCTTCCTACTATGTACGTAGCGAAGTTAAAAATTTGAATATTTTCGAGTTGCTTTTGGAACTTAAAGTAGTAAATAAAAAATTCAGGTGTCATTAAATCTTTGTGATACAGATAGTAAGGCGTTAAAACATCTGTAGTGCATACGTACAGCGTCCTAGAAAGGAGACGGATATAATTTTCATTGCTTGTTTGCTTAGTCAGTATGCTCTAACAAGGCTTCAATGACACTTAAAACTCGGGATTTGATTTCAGCTCTCCGAAAATTATCAAACACAAAATTTACCTGTGGAAATGAATAATATTCTGTGTAGCAGATCCGCGTAGCTTCGCTCGCGAGCATGTTATCAATATAATTTTCATATCCTTATAATATATAATTTTGCAACCCCTATTTCAGCCACTTAGTAGTATTTAATTTTTGACGGTTTATCCTATGTTTGAGCTCAGGTTTTCGAATATCTCCATGCCAAACGAAATCGGTGAGATTGGCCTCAAAATTAGTACTTTACTTGAGAAGCCTATCTCATGAATATAACGTCATCCGAAATTATATCAAGTTAATTTAATGTACACCCCATAACAAAGTTCAATGGACACTTTTTAAAAGCAAGTAAATTTTGAAAAGGAACGTACTTGAAAGTTATGTAATAAAATCTTAGTCTTCTTAGTAATCTTAAATAAACTTTTTGATCGCCCCGTTGGTCGATTCCCGATAGGGACAAACATTTGTGTGATGAATATGTATGTTTATATTTCTGGGTTTGGGTATTTATTAAATATATTTCAGTATTTATTACATATGTAACTCTATGTAATTAGTATCGTTGAATAACACTAATAGAATAATATCGTTGAATTACTACTACAGGTAAATAAATTGCTTACTTTTGGGTTAGATCAATTCGTCTAATTTGTCTAGTGATATTTATTATTTATGTAAAAAAAATTGAACGCTTTTCCTTATTTCTAAATCAAGCAAAAATTTTTCTTTTCTGCCATAAAGTTTATACTATATTTTATTCATGACCAATCAAACAAGTTAGAAAAATGTTGGATAAGTAGGACGCAAAATGTTTAACAAGCTATCGTATAAAATGAATCATAATTGAATGGGCTTATTACTATAGTCGAAAATTACAACACACTAGGCTGTATAAAGAAGCTACTCGTGTCTATTAATAATAAAAAAAAACTCATAAGTACGCCAAAAACTACCAAAAAATCAAATTCGTCATTGCTATCGTGACATATATATGGGAGAATTGGGTGTTGCCGTATATTGTATCTTCATCTTATCTTTTCCTGCTAAAACAGCATCGTAGTCATGATTGTAATATATAATCAGAAAGCTTAATATGCAAGTTGCGTAACATCTTTACCGCACAGTAATATTTTTAGTATCCATACTAATATTATAAATCCGAAAGTCTGTCTGTCTGTCTGTTACGCTTTCACGATTAAACCGCTAGACCGATTTTCATGAAATTTGGCATGGAAGTAGTTGAGGAGCCGGGGTAAAACATAGGCTAATTTTTTTTCAAAAATCAATCCCTGAAGGGTTGAAATAGGGGATGAAATTTGTATGAAAATTTATCTAGACGACACGTTAATCTACTCGCGGGCGAAGCTGCGCGGGTCAGCTAGTATAATATAATATACTTATTATACATTGATGAATATATCACACTTATTAAACCTTTTTTAATATGGCGATCAAGCAGGTGACACTCCTGATGGAAAGGGAAACCATCGCCTATAGATATATTAGGGTGCGCTGCTATCCGAGTGGCGGGAGGACAGTGCCACATTTTACCAGCAACCTTACCATCCAAGCCACGACACGACAATGTCAAGCATTGATGCTATTGTGGCAGGAATAGGTAAGGCAGTCGTACCAAAATATACCCGGGAGAGAGGTTGCAGAACTCTATTACCTAGTAAAATGGAGACGTTATAATTCAGCTTCAGTACCTACACGCCCGTATCCCTGAAGAGGTAGCTAGAGACTCAACCAGTGCACCCACGATTAGCCGAAGATACTTAGTCCCACAATGTGATAGGTGGCAAGCTTATTGCCAACCAGATTCTTGTCCAATCCCGGGCAACGTTATTTTTATCAGAAAACTTAAAAAAACATTTTTTTTCAATTGCTTAACCATAGAATTGAATCCGTGACCTCATGTGGTCAACACCGACACCGAACCGCTAGACCATAGAGGGGATTTACCACAGACGCTATAATGAATGACTAAGTAACATTAATACTCGAAACAATAAATATTGATTTGTCTCCTCTTGCGCTCTTACACCCATGTCATGGTAATATTATCTATACAGTATTCCATCTTCATTCAAACCGTCCGTTTTGAATGAAGATGGAATACTGATAGCGCGAGCTATACCTACGCGCCTCAATCTCGGCATTGCGCTCGGCATGCAGACAGTCCCGACTGTGCTGCAGTGAAAAATCGCGCAGTTATTGTTAAAAAAACAACACACCGTTGTGTTGTTTTTTTAACAATAACTGCGCGATTTTTTTCGTAAAAATAAGTTCAAGTACATATTTAATATGACGAGCTGATATATTGAGCTGTTGCATAAATTCGTCAATAACGCATCCAGAGATAACTTTTTATCACAAATTTATAAGACCGATTTGCTATGCAAACATAAACATGATTTTTTTTATTAAATATACCAATCAAAAAACAACACGCATTTAAATTGAACACTTCCTATTAAATTCACTAAATATTTTATTTTTTTATATAAAAAGTATATTTACAATCACAAAACTAAATGTAAACACAAAATAAGCAAATGTAATTAAAATGCTGGAGGCAGGCAGCCCTATTGCATGTTTACGTACTGCGCGGCTATAGATAGCCATTTATTTAAAGATACGGCCGAGTTACTATACTGTATATATAATATTACCGTGCCAGTGTTTTTGAATAATTCCTATAAGTATGCGGGTAGTAAAACTAGTCCAATTGGTTTGAGAGATTACATTCGGTTATGACTATTTGCACCATCTTGCAAATGCGCAACTTTATACAAATTCTTGGTGTATTCTCTGGATATATCTTATTTCTAATAGAGGTTCTTTTACAGTACGCAATATGAATTGCTAAGGCTGTTTTCAGATGCACTACAAATATTATTGAAAATGTTTAAAATACGACAACCTGTCGTTGTAGTTTTAGAACCACACTACATAAGCAGATGGCTCTCCTGATGGAAAGAAACAACCATCCTCTATAGATACCAAACATGTTTATGGTGCGTTACTATCCTTGCGGCGTGGTTTTAATGCCACATGCATGACTTGATGAGCTAGGTTACTTACTTCTAAACTGCAACAAGACAGTGACCAGCACTGACGCTATTGCGGCCGGAATAGGTAAAGTGTACCACCACTACCGACCAGACCAGACCAGACCAGACCCGGGCTAGAGAATGCAAAACTTTACCAACTAGTAGTGACACATATGTCCAATTATTCGCCTTCTATTCTTCAAAAGAGGCCCGCACTACACGAGGTAAAAACTCACGATGGATTTCGGAAAATATCGGCACGAGTACTTATAATACCGTAAAGTATTATCGGTCAAGTGTTTTTGTAGTGTCACATTTTTTAGGTGAGGCCCTAATACTTTTTCTAGGTATGGGACCTGTAAAAAACGTAATAAATTTACTTTATATAGACGTAACAAGGTACCAGCTAACTTGCAGTTATTGCTTTGTTTTTAGAGTATGTACTAATTATTCCACAATTTATAGCACTATAACTCTTTACAATTCCAATATATTACAATTTCTAGTTGATCCACGCAACTTTGCCTACGAGTAGATTAATCTGTCGTCGATATAGTTTTTCCTACAAACTTCGAATAGGAGATCTATTGCAGCCCTTTAAATGTTGATATTCGAAAAAAGGTGGCCTATATTTGACCACAGATTTTCAACTACCTCTATTCCAAATTTCATCAAAATTAATGAAACGATTTAGCCGTGAAAGTGTAACAGATATTCAGATGGACAGATTTTCTTATTCATAATATTAGTGTAAAGATTACCTTATAAATAGCTGCCAAGATTTTTCAAGATGTATCGTCATCGCATAATATACCCTGGGACATTTTTGTCACTGTGATTTTATTGTCGCATGAAACTGATGTTAATCTGACCTAAGCTTTATAGCGTTCTTTTATTCTACGCAATGTGTATTACATATGCACGACTTGTAGTTGCTAGAGTTCTCCAGTTTAATAAAAGTCTAATATAAATATACGTGACGACATTAAAACAAAGACATATTTTATACAGTTTTCATATAAATGACTTTACCTAGAAGATAGAGATTACAGTTGTACTCGTAGTTTGGTGAAATGTGGTAATATTAATTTCCACCCACTTTGTCACAGACAAGCCAATGAAGACTGGTGAAGGCTTAATCAGCTACACTCTTGTAAACCCCTTTTTAAAACTTTTAACATCAACATTTGTTTAAAACAAATGCTGAAGTATTAAGGAACTCATATTTAAGAAACAGTGAGAAGTTACATGTGCCTAGCCAAAGAATAAATATTTATAAAAAACGCATATTCAGTGGCAATTAATACATACAATCATATTTCTGATAGTCTAAAATCATTACCAATAGATAAATTTTGCAAAAAATTGTCTGATTTACTGTTAAATAAAACATACTATGATATTAGAGAATTATTAGCAGATAGGATTAAATGTTAATAAATAGAAATATAAGTTTGTACAATTTACCTCAAAATTTAAATGTAATAAAAATTTAATAATAAGTTTTGTGAATGGTAAAATTTCTTTGTAAAGATTGAGTATGATATTTTGTAAATCGAAAAAAATAATTTTTTGTTGTGAAATAATACTTGTAAACTTCGTAATACATAAATAATTGTAATACATTAAATAAAAAAAGCCCACTGAGTTTCTTCCGTCGGATCTTCTCAGTGTGTAGCCGCGTTCCGATCCGGTAGTAATTATAAATAATTCGACCGAAATTTAAATGTTTGCACACCATATCATGGTAGAATATGTTGGTAATTTAATTAATTTTTAATAACCTGTGACACCCATTTTCTTGCAAATAAATATTTTTTCATTTTTCATTTTCATTTTTTTAGTTTAGGTTTATATTAATAACTAACTGCTGGCTGTTGCTTCACATACTTGTGCTAATTGATGTTTAGTTTATTCTACTTACTGATGATATACTAATCATCATCATTACTGATGAGTCATCAATAACGATATTGATTATCATTCACTCATCAGTATGATATAGTCACAAAATTCAATTTTAGGACCACTTTAATACCCCTATATCTCGACAATTACTTGACCCATTTGAATAATATTTAAACCAGAAAATTAAATTATTTATATACCTAGCTGACCCGGCAAACTTTTTTCCGTCTAAGAGTCAACGGATGAGCGGATTTTAAAATTCGGATTCGGTACCCGGGTGGGGCAAAAATGTTATTAAGTTTTTTTAAAACCTGAAAATTATTGTTATCGATATTTCGCATGCAAAATCATTGCAATTTTTTTCTTAATTTCATCGAATAATAATGATTTAAAAGTAGCAACCATTTCCATGCCTATTTCTTACATTACCTTACGTTTCAGTTGCATCACAGCGGTTCTATATAAGGTTTCGCGAAAATTTTGCAAATTAAATAGCACAATTTCTTCATTGAACGGGGAAAATACATTGATAGCATTATTAGTATATATTTGATTTTGTACTAACACGATAATAAATGAGTAGGAGTTAATGAATACAAATTCACTCAATGCAGTCATGATCAATAAATTACTATTTGCGGGCTTAAAATATCAACAGAGCTATGTAAAAGCGTCATTTCAAAACATTCGTGCTAGCACCGTTATCATTACATTCGACAGTAAATTAAAATAGATATTGTTTTTGGTCAATATTCGATAATATGGACGTGGAAACGATTTTCTCATTAGTGAACGCATGCTGTGAATTAAACTTTTGTTTTCTATGGTTTGAGATGATGACTGACGGATTGCATGCTTTAAATTAAACACATTTATTGTTTTATAGTCCAAAATATTGACTAGCTGATGACAGATATCTTTTTTATGGGAACAAGGTAAATATCGCCTATATTTAGTAGAATATGTTGGTAACTATATTTTACATTAATTCGTACAACTTGGAACACATATATGCTTGAAACAAACTATTTTTAGGGTTTCGAAGTAAACTGGGAACCCTTATAGTTTCGCTATATTCATCCATCTGTCCGTCCGTCCGTCGGCAATCTAACTCAGAGATCCTATGTACTAGAAAGCTGTTGCATACGTCCCGTGTTATACCCGGGCTCCTTTGAAGAATAGGCTAACTGCCGTTCTACCAGGCAGGTCTCAAAAGACGACCGATTTGCTATGTGAGTCTTTACCATCGTGGCTACTAGGTGGTAGAGTTCTGCATTGTCCCGCCCGGGTCTAGTACCACCGTCTTACCTAATCCTACCGCAACAGCGTCAGCGATAGTCACTGTCGTATTCCGGTTTGAATAAACTTATGCATGTGTTATTTATCTTGTACACACTATATACAAGTTCCCCATGTTGGTTCCGGGCTTTTTTGAAGAAGAGACCAAGTGCCGTTCTGCCAGGCAGGTCGTAAAAGGCGACTGAGTGGCTATGCGAGTCACTACCATAGTGACTACTAGGTGGTAGAGTTCTGCATTGTCTCGCCCGGGTCTGGTACCACCGCTTTACCTATTCCTGCCGCAATAGCGTCATTACTAGTCACTGTCGTGTTCTGGTTCGGAAGGTAAGATAAGCCGATAAACTTATGCATGTGACATTAGACCTCGCCACAAGATAGCAACTCACCATTAACATCTTTGGTGTCTATAGGCAATGGTTAACTCTTTCCATCAGGGGACCCATCTGTTTGTTCGTTATCTTATGATATAAAAAATTTATAATCTGCGTGTCGGGCCACGCGCAATATAGAGTTCCGAAGTCGCCCATCTCAGTAATTCGGACTTAGAAGAGAGCTTTTTCTGTTTTGTACTTTGAACATTTAAGCTATTTAAAGTCAATGACAAATATATATCCTCACCACAGGTTCACCACCTATAACAATTTCTCTAAGTACATATTTTCATAAGTTGATTGACTATTACTCAAAAACTTATAAAGCCTCCTAAGCAGTGATAGTTCTCCTTTTAACTTCATTATATTTACTACAACCATGTTTTTTTTCACACTCCCAAAACCAACCGTTTAACCTGAAGAGGAGGAGGGGGGATAGTTGACGCTCAAAAAAATTAGCAATTAAAAGCTTAATATATTAAAAACTAGTCTCTTAATCGAAAACTTGTTTTTACAAACCCACAATATTTTTTAAAAGCCTATCCAACGACACACCAGACTATGGAGTGCACGAGAAAAAAATTAACATCCCCACTTTACATATAAAGGAGCAACCCTGAAAAAAATTTTTACAAAACGTTGTATTACCACTTTGTTGATGTGACTAATACGTATATTTGTGCCAAATTACAGTTTTCTAGTAATAAGGATATCTTAGCTATCGTGCGGACGGACGGACAGATGAACGAACGAATATTGCGGAACTACAAGGGTTCCTAGTTTATTTCGGAACCCTAAAAAAGCGGCCACGAGAGCACTCGTGTCTCGTATGCATCGGAGACGTCATACAATCGGACTCCACCCATCTAACCGCCAGACGCTCTTCTATTAGGGGGTAAAAACACTTAAGATATCTCTCTTTCTCTTATGAGTCCCAGCGCTTTTGCTACTTCGATAAGACATCCCTCCACGCATAACTTTTACGAGCACTTTCCCCTTCGATATTCGTTGGTACATTAATCCGCAGCCCCTCCAACCTGCCTGCCCGAGATACCTCAATATCCGTTGGTGTAACGCTTGCCAGCACAGGTAGCACCAAAGAGCTCACGTTCCTGTTCATTTTTATTACCAAAATGGCCTTTGTATTAAATATTGTAGGTTTGTAAAAACAATTTTTCGATTATCAGAGTCGCTTGTGAAATATTAAGCTTTAAACTATTAATTTTTTTAGAGTCAATTGTCCCCCGCCCCCTCTTCCAGCTAAATGGTTGGATTTGGGGGTAGTTAGTAGTAGTAGTAAGTTAAAAGAAAAACTATCACTGCTTAAAAGACTTTACAAGTTTTTGAGTGATAATCGATCAATTTATAAAATGTACTTGGAAAAGTTTTACAGGAGGTGAACTTGTAGTGCGCCTATATCCACCGTTGACGTTTAATAGGTTAAAATGTTCATAGCATGAAACATAAAAATACCTCTAATGAATGATTTTATAAATGACTAGCTGAGCCCGCGACTACGTCCGCGTGGAAAATTTTTGAAAATTAAAGTAGCCTAAGTTACTACTTGTTACATCAGCTATCTGACAGTGAAAGTCCTATCAAAATCGGCCAAGCCGTTCCAGAGATTAGCCGAAACAAATAGACAGACAGACAAAAATTGTAGAAAATATTATTTTGGTATACGTACCGTGTATACATCCATATGCATTTAGTAAAAATCGATTATTTTAATATTACAAACAGACACTCCAATTTTATTTATTTGTATAAATGACTTGAATTTTAAATGTGACTATTAAGGCGAGGTCTTTTGACGCGCGTCAGTTCTATAGGAAATGGACGGCGCGGATTGTTCTGAAACCGCTGGGAAACGTGTTAATATTCGGATAATCCTCCTCCTCAATTATGATAGGCAACTTCGGAACCCCACATTGCGCTTGCCGGGTCACGCATTTTACCAATTTATACTTTTTCTTCCTTGTCATGGATTTTCTGCCATTCTGCCAGAGAGGTTGTAAGAAGCGACCGATTGAAATACGTTTAACTATCAACGTGACTACTAGGTGGTAGAGTTCCGCAAAGTCTCGCCCAGGTACCACCGCCTTATCCTCCCTCCTGCTGCAATATTGGTATATATATATATATATATATATATATATATATATATATATATATATATATATATGTATATATATATATATATATATATATATATATATATATATATATATATATAGTAACTTTTAATTAATTTTTAATAATCTGTAACATATATATTCTTGCAAGTAAATATTTGATTTCATTAAATACTAGTTGTTGCCAGCGACTTCGTCCGCGCGGACTTCGTTTACTCCGCACAGCACTTCCCCCGTAGGTGATAGCGTGATAATATGTAGCCTACATGTTGACCCGACCTGTTAGTAATAATATTCATGCAAAATTTGAAGTAAATCCACGCAGTATAACATGCAGTATAAGTTGACTTTTTGAGTTCACCCCGGACATACATACAGACAGACACACAGACAAACAGACAAACAGACAAACAGATAAACAGACAAAAATTCTAAAAACTATATTTTTGGCTTCGATATCGATTGTAGATCACGCCCCAAGTATTCTTTTAAAAAAATATTCAATGTACAGTTTTGACTTTCCTACGATTTTATTATATGTATAGATAATAATAGTTCCTAGTCGACTTCAGAACCCTAAAAACGTGAGATTACGTAAGAAAAACAAAAACTAATGCCTTATGCACACCATCCTTAAAAGCTTTATGTTTAAGTTGCTGTATTGAAGTATATTTCAGGAATAATTGAATTCAAAAACACTGGTTAAAGAACAAAGAAAATTTAATATTATCAACAAGAGATTCTTGTAAAGCTACAAGAGATTCTGAACTAACTTAGTTTTAGAATTCCCTGTATAACTTAGACTTAAATGATGTAGCGATAGTATATTAATATTGACATGCTGGTTTGTAATAAGTTCATAACAAGATAACTTATGCGATAATATCACGAGTTTGATGTACAAAAGTTGATGAATTGTTGAAAATACAGACAGAGGTGTCTTGTGTGAGGTTATATTGATAAGAGCATTTAACTTAAATATTATTTTAGGCGTTGTGAGTTAGTTATTCTATACATTTCTATTACTATATACATTTCTATGTGAATATATTTCGCACCTTTGGTAGAACAAGGGCACAATTGCAGTTTTTGCAATTTTTCAGGAGAGCCATTTTAAGATATTTCTTGCATTCAATGTGATCTAGCTCTGTTTGTATTGCTCTTATGTTGTTCTTCTTTGCATGACATAAACTTCATTCTATATTCTTTTTAACCATGCAGTTAACAAGAATAAAAAACTGACAGTTTTTTTTAAATTAAATTGGTTTTTAAAGGTAGGGTTACATTTGTGCTCTTGTTCCACCAAAATATAAATTATTGTGTAATTATGAATATATTTGATAGGCGTAAGTATAAAACAGATGTGGCCTTGTCGCTTCAGAAATCATAAACGTTATAAAGCCGTAAAGGTAAATTTTTTTTTCCGCCGTGTTGGTCCCGGCCTCCTTTGTAGAATAGGCCAACTGCCGTTCTGCCAGGCAGGTCGTAAAAGGCGACCGATTGGCTATCGAGTCACTACCATCGTGGCTACTAGGTGGTAGAGTTCTGCATTGTCTCGCCCGGGTCTGGTACCACCGCCTTACCTATTCCTGCCGCAATAGCGTCAGTGCTTGTCGCTGTCGTGTTCCGGTTTGGAGGGTAAGGTAGCCGGTAAACTTATGCATGTGGCATTAGACCTCGCCACAAGATAGCAACGCACCATTAACATCTTTGGTGTCTATAGGCGATGGTTGACTCTTTCCATCAGGAGACCCATCTGCTTGTTTGCTATCTTATGATATAAAAAAAAAAATAAAAAAAAATATGCCCTATATTTACCTTGACGGCGTTAGTGCTCCAAATGCTGCCGTCCGCCGACGGTGCAACTGACCAATGAGACAATGTCGCGTCAAGAAATTAATAAAAAAGTGTCAATAAGACAGTCATTATTTTCGCCTTTCGGTTTTTTAAGGAACTACATGAATGTATTTGTCTCTCCAGTTAACAGGGAATCTTTAAAGCATTTTTGCATACTTAACTTGTGTCTTTATTCTATCAAAGGTACGATTTGTATAAATTTCAATGCGACTTAACGACTTAATCGTTCAACAAAAATATTATTTCAAGCATTGTGAGTAAATGTATACATTTGAATGCGAATTTCTTGCATACAATTTTTAAACAAATATGACGTATCCATGTTATTGATTATGCTAATACATGACATGAAACCTGGATACAAATGTTAGATTACGTTACGTTTACAATAGTAGGCGAGCCCAAGAGGGGATTTTGGTATTTACTCAAGCGCGTCATTAACATAGGAGGGGGTACCTCGCATACTGTTAAGGCTCTCCACCAAATATAAGCCCTTTCTACGGAGGGGGGTAACTATGGCAGAAAAAAGAAAATTATGATAACTTCGGCTTGAGGAAATTGTCAGATTATACTTTTTTTGTAATTCTTACATCATTTCCTCCATAACAAAAGAAAATTCAGACGCGTTCGAAAATAGCAGAAAAAAAAACAAAATCATCATAACTTCGGCTAGTGAAAATTGACAGATTATACTTTTTTCGTAATTCTTACATCATTTCCTTCGTAAAAAAAGAAAATTCAGTCGCGCTCGAAAATGTCAAGACAACATTTTCTTTGCAACTTTGTGACCCTCCCACTCCCTTACGCTACACTTGAATCGTCAGATTTTCTAAATTTTACCTGGCAATTAACCCACCATACAATAATCTAACGCACTTCAGTGTTTCCAAGTTCCACTTATTTTTTTATTTTATTTTTTTATCTGTGGGATTTTTCCCCACCATTGAAATGAAAAACATTATATATCCTTTTATTTTTCCTATAATTTAGTCTGTAAAATCCAATAGGTCCCAACGACACTCGAGTAACAACCCATTTAGCATCTTGACCTCCCCTACTACAATGATTTGATAGAAATTTATACGTCATTAGCTGCAGCGTGCAGCCCGCTGCATTATAAAAGATTTTGACGAATCCCGCGGGATCACCTAAATTTTCCGAGATAAAATGTAGCCTATGTACTATTCCAGTTCATCATCCATATGTGTGCCAAATTTCATTTAAATCTGTTCAGTAGTTTTTGCGTGATTAAGTAACAAAAATCCATTCCAAACATCCAAACTTTCGCGTTTATAATAATAATATAGCATTTATAATATTAATATAGATAAGACAGTTAAATGTTAACATAATTGTTAAGCGAAGCTCCGCAGCTCCGTGTACTTTCCCTTGCAATGACTTGTGTGAAAACTTATAGGTGACAATATTTTTTTGTTTGGTGATTGTTCATTACATCTACATATATAAAAATCAATTGCTGTTCGTTAGTCTCGCTAAAACTCGAGAACGACTGAACCAATGCGGCTAATTTTGGTTTTGAATTAATAGTTGAAGTCCAGGGAAGGTTTAAAAGGTGAGAAAATATAGAAAAAAATAAGAGTAGTTAAAAAGAACAGCGTTTGCCGAGTCAGCTAGTACTTAATAGTTTAGATGCATTTTATTTTGGGTACAATTTGAGGGATAAAAAGGATTCCCTTTGTTTGTTTGGGCTTCTTTTGAAGAATAGTCTATCTGTGATTTCGGGAGACTTCAGTTTAGAGGGTAAAGGTAGCTAGCTCACTTATGCATATAGCATTAAGACCCCGCTACAAAGATTACAACGCACCTTTAACATCTTTGTCGTCTGTAGCCGATGGTTGTCTCTTTGTGAGATGAGAGTGATCTGTTTTTTGCTATATATATAAAAAACATGATTTCAGCTAATCATATTATGAAAAAGATAATACAACAAAAATAGGTTAGTAATCAAATATTGCATAAATATCCGTTATATGGTAATACTGTTTCATGCACAATGCTTTCAAGACAATATCCTATTTAGCGAATAGGAGCATGTCGCTGTCCCCTACAAAAGCCTGTTGACTCGACGTAAATCAAATCAAATCTTGCCTATTCCTCCAATTATAGTGATGGGAAGAGAAAAAAATATATTAATGATATCGATACAAAAATCACATTCGTTGAGTGTTATAAACTTGGAGGGATCGAGGTTTGTTTTTAAAAACGAGGGATGTTATAAGTTTTAAGTTTCATTTAATGATACTTCATTATTTTTCGCTCTTAAAATCTAATATTGATAGAAATCAATTTTCAAGGAAAAACGGGTATTAAAAATGAAAGTTGGTCTTATAAAGACAAAACACATTTTTAACATTTTGCTAAGATAAATATTTTTTATTCTAAAATCAGGAAATTCCTGGTTTCACATCGATTTTCGAAATCACTTTTTCAAAATTTTTGTCAACGATTACTTCTAAACAGATAAACCGATTTGATGCAATTTATGCATTAGACGTAATTTTTTAAGAATAGAGCTGATTAGTTTTTGTACTCAATCGGTATATTAATCTGGAAGTTATATTAAAAAAAAACTGTTTCGCCAATTTTTTTGGTTTTTTTTTCAAAATTTTATCAAAATCCCTTGGGCCTATTTGGGTCAAATTTTCAAATAGTCTAAGTTAAGTGGAATCGAACCGAATGCCATCAACCGCGTTTTGATCGGTCCAGCCGTTCAAAAGTTATGAGATGAGTTTAGTTTAGTTTAGTTATAAGACACACACACACATACAGACACACTGACAGAAAATAGTCAAAAAAGGTTCCGAGACCTCAAAACGTAGACATCTGGTGAAAACTCGATTTTTGAAAATCGGAGCAAAATCAGTAACTTCCTTATCTACATACGTAGAGGGAAGTTAAAAAGTACAAGTGTATTAATATTTTATTAAAATGGAGTGAGTGAAAATGAATTAAATCTACCACGCCAAAGCAGCATTTTAACTCGCTAGCATTTTAACATTTTAACTCGTTAAATTTTAGTATTTTAATTCGTTAGCATTTTAACTCGTTAGTTTTATAATAGTTGGCGTTAGTAGTAATAAAATTCCAATACTACATGTATTTTTTAATATTTATAAGATGGTATTTTAATGGTAGATGATATCTAGACATGAATTTAGTCTACCACGTCAAATCTCAAACCTCAAAGTGCGATACTTTTTCGGTAAAAGGTGAAAAACCACAAAAGTGCATTGAAAGTCGCCTAGTGTAGGGCTCGCTTCACTCGCCCTAATAAAATACAGTTGTACTGTTTAACATTAAATTAAAAATTATTACTATCCAACCAACTTCAGCTATAACTAATAAAGAAAATTAATGTTATAAAAACTACTTTTATAATACGTAAATACTTTGATAATGCTGTAGCCACCTATATGTCTACCGACATATTTCGGTGGACTTTTTGTTGCCAAGGCAAAATTTAAAATAAAATTTTAATTAATCTAAAATTATATTCAGGTCAAAAACAAGGAAAACATACCCAGTTCTCCCCCACTTTCTTTTCGGCCAAACAGGTCGTAAAAGGTGACCAATTGGCTATGCGAGTCATTACCATTGTGGCTACTAGGTGATAGAGTTCTGAATTGCCTCGCCCGAGTATGATACCACCGTCTTAACTATTCCTGCCGCAATAGCGTCAGAAGTCAGTAGCCTGTAACTGTCGTATTCCGGTTTGGAGGGTAAGGTAGCCGGTAAACTTATGCATGTGCCATAAGACCTCGTCACAAGATAGCAACGCACCATTAACATTTTTGGTGTACATAGGCGATGGTTGATTCTTTCCATCTCATCTGCTTGTATGCTATCTTATGATATAAAAGAAACTTGTGGTAGAGTTCAATTCATTGTACTTAGTTATAATACTGCAGTATCAAGTATCAGATATCGACATTGACATTATTTAGGTATGCTCTTTGTCGATATACGTACCCGTCTCTAAAGCGCTCAGTTCACAAAGGGACTCGCGTTGAATATTGAACGGACGCTTGTTCTAACGGATGCATTGGACGCAGTTAACGCTTCAATTGTCGTTTAACATGATTTCTATGTGAATAAGTATTCATTCATTAACATATAATCTGAAATTTTGAAAAAGGCTTGCAGAATAAACCACCTGCCATATTTACAGGCAGTTTTTAACGGAGGAACGATTGACCGAACATGACTACCAGCAGAGCTTTGCAGTACATCATTCTGGTTGGCACCACCGCACCTATTCCTGCCACAATGGTGGCATTTTATCTCTTTCCATGAAAAGTACAGATTGCTCTCTTGCGGTTAGAGTTATCGTCGACCAGGCTATTTCTAATCGGCTTGACTCTTTGGCATTACGCAGAGATGTAGGTTCGCTCTGCATCTTTTACCGTATTTATCAGGGGGAGTGTTTCGACGAGTTGTTCGGATTAATTCATGCCGCTAAATTCTATCATCGGGCATCACGTCAAAATTTAAAGTTCAATGATTACCACCTCGATGTCTGGAAATCCACAACCGTGCGCTTCTGTCGGCACTTTTTGCCTCGCACTACTCCTTTGTGGAATCAATTACCCGCGAGGGTGTTTTCGAACGGATACGACTTGAGGACCTTCAAGAAACGAGCTTATTCATTCTTAAAAGGCCGGCAGCGCAGCTGCAAGACCCCCGGTATTGCAGATGTTCATGGGCGGCGGTGATCACTTACCATCAGGTGCACCACCTGCTCGTTTGCCGGTTACTTATTAAAATGTGATTAAAGGTGCTTATTAAAACGAGAAAAACGAAAAATACTTGTAATCGATATGTAAATTTCATCTAAAGCTTTCGTTAGAACAGCATGTTATTCTGTCTCCTAAGGTTTCTTTATCCCTGGGAATTGATGCACCATATTAACTGATCGATTGCCCACCAGTGTTGATACAAATTTGGACTTTACCAAATCTATCACATGGGTAAATTGCCCTTTATATTAGATTGATTTTTCGCAATTAATACTTAATTTGAAAAACTTTAAAAACAACAAAGAAAAATATCCACATGCGGGATTTGAACCTGCGACCTCCCCTTAAGCCGAGGTGCTCTTCCTCTCTATTGTCGACAAGCTCGACGTGGCGAAATTTTTCTTTGCTATATAATCGATTCCATCGATTGTACTGATCGCTGTTCAATCGATGTGTAAACTTCGCCACGTCGAGTATGTCGACACTTGCTTAGTGGGAAAGCACTCTGGCTTTAGGGGAGGTCGCAGATTCAAATCCCGCGTGTGGATATTTTTCTTTGTTGTTTTTAAAATTTTATATAAGTATGTAAATTCAATATCTATATTTATTAATATAATTTTATTACATATAAATATTGGTTTTAATGATGTTTTTGCTTCGTGTAAGTTTTGTTTTAAGTTATTTGTGTGCTTAATGTACTTAATTAAGTGAGTTATTGATTTCTCTCTTTCTATGTGCACCCCTTGCGCCTTCTCTGTATTCCTTTGAGGTCGACTGGCAGAGAATGCTCTTGAGCGTTAAATCTACCTGTACAAACGTGAGTGTCCAAAATTTATATAAATAAATAGTCCATTCTTTTAAGGATGCCAGAACCAACATGTATTGATACATACTAAAAACAAAATGCATGTGTGTATGTTTAAACCCTTAGGAATTTGAACAAACCCTTAGAAGTTTTCCGTAAACAAAAAGATCAGTTATGAAAGCCAAATAATTTATACATGGCACTTAATCTGGGGCGTAGTGTTGTCGAGGACCATCTGACAAGGGTCGCGGAGGCTTACGATTTATACAAACAAGATCCTCTAGAATTTGTAATTGTCTGAAATTCAACGAAATTTTAAAATTATATAGAATGTAATGGGCACGATAGAATACGTTCATGTTCGGACTTGTCTTTTCTTGAGTTATCACATCACGTCGGGGTCACCAATATTATGTGAGTTAAATGACAGTCACACATCAATTAGTATATATATTTATTAAACTGTATTCTAGTATAAATTTCCTTTATATTATACAGTGTGCAAAAAAATTCCTGTGGGAGAATTAATCGTGTTATTTGGTACCGTAATACGGTTACATTTGTGTAATTATTTTATGGATGTTAATTAATTACTTTTTCCAATAAAAAAATAATCTTAATGGTATTTTCATACATCAAGTCTGACAACACCTACAAATACGTAAATTCTATCACCAAAGAATGCCGCGCTATTCGGGATGCTACCAAAGAACATTCGGCGCGTTTGAGGCGCGTTTAAAGATTCTTTGTAAAAAGCCGAAAAATAGCGCGCCTTAGCGTGATGTTTGTGCGAAAGCCGCCAAAGCAAAACAAAGAAACAAACAGCGACAAGGTGTTGTCATTTTTAAAATAATTGCTTAACTCTAGGGAAATATAAGTAAAAATACGAATATTAAAAAACCATATCTTTTTTATTTTCAGAAATAAAGTCATTTTACTATTTTTTTCGGTAATGCCTTTAACCAACCTATATGCCTCTTTCGGATCGGACGGAGTTTTCTTTACACACTGTATACTAATCATTCACGTCACGTCACCATACAGGTCACGTGATTGAACTTGATGTGATAACTCAAGAAAAGACACGTCCGAACATGAACGTGTTCTATCGTGCCCGTTACATATAACTAACTTAGAACGCGATTTTACTTTCAATTAACTAAACTTGCCAATTAATAATCACTGATGGTCGCATTATGGTCGAAATATGACCATAAACAATAAAATTTCTTTTAAGCTTGACAACAGAGTTTAGCCGTAAAAAATAGCATCATGTTCACGCGTGGCTAAGACCTTTTTGTCGCGAATATATACCTATTATACTCTATTATATACTGCAGCGCTGCTTAATTTTGACTTTGGTTGGATGATTTATTATTATTTAAGAGCTGCAACAAGTGTTATACGAAATGGAACAAGACTACTACGCTACAAGACAAGACTTTACTTAGCTTCTCTAGTAAGTAATACATTAAACGCTCTAGTGACGGCTAAATAAATAAATATCACTGGACAAATCACACGAATTAATCTAACCCCAAAGTAAGCAAATTATTTTCTTGTAATATGGGTGTCAGTCAGTGATACTAATATATAGAGGTGCATATATAAATTATTAAATAGACTTAATAAACACCCAAATCCAGAAATACAAACATATATTCTCATTACATCATCATCATTCATCATTATCATCAAGAATCATCGAACCCGAGCCTCATTGATGCGTAGTTAGATTCGTTAACAACTCGACCAAGGAGGCGATCAAAATAAAATAAAATTCTGACAGCTCTCCTGATGGAAAGATAAATCCTCTGACTTTATTTACCAGAAACGTTAATGGTGCGTTGCTGTCCGTGTAATGCCTCGGCCACACTTGCGTCTATCGACACAAAGCTTCGTGCAATGACACGATAAATGCAGATGTGACCAGCTATTATCAGCTATATTCGCTTTTTATCGCGAAATACACATTCCGATTGGACGATAAACCCAAATGCGGCCTCAGCATAACAGGAATGAATCCCAAATGGATAAGTTCACTTGTTTATAAATGATGTTATATTTGCGTTTTAACGCATCGTTATGGCATACCCAATAATAACTACTAGGTGGTAGAGTTCTGCATTGACTCGCCCGGGCCCGGTACCACCGCCTTACCTATCCCTGCCGCAATAGCATCGTGCTTATCACTGTCGTGTTCTGGTTTGGAGGGTAAGGTAGCCGGTAAACTTATGCATGTGGTAGACCTCGCCACAAGATAGCAACGCACCATTAACATCTTTGGTGTCTATAGGCGATTGTTGACTCTTACCATCAGGAGACCCATCTGCTTGTTTGCTATCCTATAATATAAAAAAACTAAAAAGAAACAATGAATAAATATGCCGTCTCGATAAATGTGGTAAGAAGATATACAACTTAATCTGTGACAAGAAAACTTTATTTTTTTATGGAACAGGAAGCAAACGGGCAAGAGGCTGACCTGATAATAACTGATCACCGCCGCTCATAAACAACTACAACACCCGAGGTCTTGTAGGTGCATTGCCAGCCTTTTAAGAATGAGTAAACTCTTTCCTTGGAGTCCCCTATGTCGTATCAGTTCGGAAACACATCTACAGATAATTGGTTCCCTAGAGCAGTCGTGTGAGGCAAAAAATGTTTTGAAAATCACGCTGTAGTGGACTTGCAGACATCCGAATAGTGAGGATTTCGATTATTATTATTGAGCCTTATGATACAATAGATGACTAATCTTTCGACAAATCGAACACATATCGTCTGGAATAAATTACCCTTCCACAAAAACTAAAAAGCAATAAATATACAACCCATTTTAAATGTAACACTTGTAATCGAATCACGTGAAATAATTTTCTTATAATAGATTTTATCAATGCTTAAATAAAATTGTTAAATTGGTGAATTCCCAATAATTTTATCGACATTTTACCCTAGTAAAGATTAATTATTTTCCAATACAGGCAAGCGCTCTACAAACTACTACGTGCTACGGGCGCTACGAGTGATTTTAATTATTGTGTTTCAAGTGTATAATGGATATATATTACAATCACAGGTTTCTATTATAACCGAACTTAAAGTGATTAACAATAATAATAATAATAATAATAATAATAATAATAATAATAATAAATAAGCCTCAGCCTAATTATTTCTCAATTTATAACCAATTATACATTTATTTCAACAAATAATTTTAAAAATATATTGAGATGTGTATGTAACCAGTTTTTATTTTACTATTGCATTATATAATCATTTATATTTTATTTTATACAATCATTATTAATTATTAATTTACATAAATATCACAATTGTTTTATTTTTTATATTAAATATTCCTATTTTTATAAAAAATATAGTTAGATTAACACAGCGCTTATAAATTCAACCTACATACATACATATATTCACGCCAGTTCCTTAACGTGGTAGGCGGAGAGAACCGAGTGCCATATATCACGATCCTTGCAGGCTTGTCTCGCTTCCTCCACATCTAGTATTTTAGAAAATGTTTACTGTAGTTTAATGATCATACCTAGAATGAATTGCTTTCGTCATAGCATAGCACATATAGATACTTTTAGTAGACTGAGAAAACCATCACTAAGATACCAAAGATTGTAATAGTGCGTTATTATTCATGAAGCGGAGATGTAACATCAGCTGCATGAGTTTACCGGCTACCTTACCCTTTAAGCCCATCTTGACAGCGACAAACACCAACCCTATAGCAACAATAATAGGTAAGGCGGAGGAAGAAATTCGGGCGAAAAGTTGCAATATTCTTCCACTTAATTAGTGGTCATAATTGTAGTCACACAATAAGCCTTTGATAAATTCTTTAAAAGGAACCCTATTCAATACAGTATGGTAGTTCATCATACGTTAAGTTCGGTCATACCTAAAATCAAAATAATTACGTGCTTTTCTTAGGCATTATCCTTAAACAAGCAACCACAAGTTTTTTAAAGTTTTTATTTTTATTTTACAAAGATATTTTTTTAAATTAAAAACAACAATAACACTTTGCCCATGCTAGAAATAAAAGCTTTGAACCTCATAAAAGCAGAACAGGCTGAACATAAAACTATCGAAGCAACTAAAAACTAGTAGAAAGTAAATATTGAAACAAAAATTATCAGCAAAACTTTCCACGTTGTTTTTTGTTTGCAAAACTTCCCAATAAAACCGTATTGAAGGAATCCTCTGGGACGATAACTCCTAATAAAATTCCTACCCGAAACGTATTTCATATTAAATAGATTCAAATGTTATCAATTCCATATCTTTCTCGTATATTATCCATGAGTTTTTCGACTGAAACTAGATTATTTATTTTATTGTCAGACGTATGTTAAATTGTGCTCGTAGTTTTATTTCACTTCAAAAGAAAAACAATTATGGAATTTCAAAAAGTGCTAACGGTGGGTAGTATAAACACTGGTTAAAGACCATTGATATATTAAAAAAGGGAGGACAAGTTACCTAGCCACAACGCCCTGTCCTACAAAACTAGGCCCAGTGGACTCAGTGACAATCAATCACGCGAGAGACATCTTAACGTACGCTTCTACATTCCGATTGTTTTTGCCATTAAAGGTTAGACCTCTGTGTGTGTGTCGCTTCTGTGGTCTAGTGGTCCGGCGTTGGCGTTGACCACATGAGGTCTCAGGTTCAATTCCTGATAAAAACATATTGGGAAATGCCTAGTTGGTGATAGGCTTGCCACCTAATACATTGTGGAACTAAGTATCTTCGGCTAGTCACGGGTGCACTTGTACTTCTGCCTACCCCTTTGGGATACGGGCGTAAAAATACTAAACCTTCCGAGTTAGAGACCCTGACTACGCAATCAACGGGGCTCGGGTTCGATCCCCGACGGGGACAAGCATTTGTGTGATGCGCATAAATGTTTGTATTTCCGGGTTTGGGTATTTATTATATATATTCTGGTATTTATATATGTATATCTATGTATTAGTATCGTTGACTAACACCCATAATACAAGCAAATATTTGCTTACTTTGGGGTTAGATCAGTAAGTGTAATTTTAGAGAAGTGTAGTAACATCATGTCTTAAAATTCACATATTCTCGTTGTCAAACCTTAATACTAGCTATTTAATCCAACCTGGATCGTTCCCGGCGCAAAAGTGCCCATGACACTCGCCGCGTTACCGCGTTGAATTGCGATGGCCAACCTTTGCACCAAAAACGATCCAGAGCGGGAGTCCCCTGTGATTTCGCTAAGCCTGCGTCCAATCTCCCTAATTAGGCCCTTTGCCTCCACACTCCAACTACCCAAGGTCTCTACGGCCACTGGAACGAAATGGTACAGCGATTCCAGAGCAGCGTATTTGAGCCTCTTCTTAGCACAAGCATTTGTCTCGTGAATATTTATTTATTTATTTATACTAGAAGACGATAAAAGCGAACATTTTAATATTAAGTAAAGTATTAAGTAAAATATTTCGCCGTGTTGGTCCCGGCCTCCTTTGAAGAATAGGCCAACTGCCGTTCTGCCAGGCAGGTCGTAAAAGGCGACCGATTGGCTATCGAGTCACTACTATCGTGGCTACTAGGTGGTAGAGTTCTGCACTGTCTCGCCCGGGTCTGGTACCACCGCCTTACCTATTCCTGACGCAATAGCGTCAGTGCTTGTCGCTGTCGTGTTCCTGTTTGGAGGGTAAGGTAGCCGGTAATCTTATGCATGTGGGATTACCTCGCCACAACATAGCAACGCACCATTAACATCTTTGGTGTTTATAGGTGATGGTTGACTCTTTCCATCAGGAGACCCATCTGCTTATTTGCTATCTTATGATATAAAAAAAATATATATTTTTTATAATGCGTAAAATTTACATGTTTTTTCAAGCCCCAGTTAGATATCAAACTAAAACTAGTATAAGCCAACGACTCGATCCGTGTGTGTGTGTGTATGTGTGTGTGTCTATTTTTGCTTGTTATCAAATGTCGTTTGCATAACCACAGAATACTGGAGTCTCCCTCCTGGCAAAATGAAGTGGTGATCCTCATCGCTGAATTTAATCGACCTTATAAGTATCATCGCTCATTTCTAGTGACAACGGGGTCCAAGAGTTTGCTAGGATCTGCCAGATTCCAAGCTGCCACTGAGATTTTGGACTTTTGAGAAAAATCTCAGTAGCACTTTTGTCCAACCACGATATCGAACCCGGGACCTCATGATCTAAGCCGAATAGCTAACCTCTACACCACCATTCTTTTTATAAAAAATCTTTTACTCTTAGGAACGAAATGAACTGAGTGTAAGTATATTAAAAGCAGTTTTTTCTTAATTAAAAGAAATAACTGTCGCCTATACACACCATAGATGTTGATAATGCGTTTTTAACCGCATGAAAAGGAAAAAGTTTATCGACTGCAGAATATTATCCCTACATATTTAGTAGTTTGAATTGTGCATCGATATTTATTTAATCGGCTTTTCATTTAGGCCGAATCAATACGTAAAGTACGTTGTTTTGAGTATGGCAGTAAATAATAACGTATAATTATGGAGTGAGTCACAAAACACTGTCCAATCGTCAAAGCATTTGTTTGGTAAGTTAATAGTATATTAAATAAATTATTTTGTCGACATTGATAGATAAATTTTCCCGATCAAAATAATTAATCTACAATTACATTTTGAAATATCACCTATGGCAACATAAATATCATTTAGAAAACTACAATTGCGAGGACAACTTGTGCATTTGATAGGCGATTTTCATCCTTTATTTTCCCATATTTCTATAGTCAACTCTGAAAATTAAAGAACTTTCTCCATGACTTGCTGCTATGAAAATAATCAAATGGCTATATTCCCTTAGCTATTCAATCGAAAACATTCTTGCAAAATTTTATTCACCCATATTTAAGTACATACAGAAAAACACAGATACACACACACACAACATACACACACACACAACATACACACACACACACACACAAAACAACCATTCACTTAAAAACATAAATCACTCGAAGCAATCAGCAAACTATAATTAATTTATTATGCCTGATGTTATATAACCTTTTTAATTTTCTTTTCTTTTCTTATTATCTTTATTATTTAAGTTTACTGCCTCCCTTGATATTTTTATTCATTGTATCTATGAAAATCACTGCATGATATTCAAGCCACAGTCTTTGCTTAAGTAGAGTACATAAAAAAAAACATTATTTTAATGTTATTATATTTTTATTATGTCAATAAATTTAATTGTAATTTTGAAATATATTGTAATAAATCTTATCTTATATATTATTTAAATGTCAGTTAAAATGTGGGCAGACACATAGTGAGCTAAGATATCAAAGTCACCGCAGTCGCTGACTCAACATAATGTTGTCCAGTTTTAAATATGCGCAAAATTTTAGGGAAAATGTATATATGAATAAATTAAAAATATTACGTTATCTAAATGTTTATATTCTATTAATTTCATTATTTTTTTGCTAATGTCATCAATTCACCTACAGTCCACGCGCGATCTCCGAGAAATTTTGAGGAATCTTGACGTGCAGTGAAGAGAGAGAGCGACGTACACAGAGCACACTCCAGAGAGAGAGAGACGTACACACCCACACACCCGCTCGTACCTCAGCCCCCGATTCCTCGGAGCTCGCGAGCAGACTGTATTTGCCTTTTTCGGGTCAAACAGTGTTCTGTCTTACTCCGGTATGATAATCCTTAGCAATTTTTTTAAAAAGAAAAAGAAAAACTAGAATTTTTATTTGGAAAGACAATGATTAATAATATTTTTAGGATATAATTACAGAAATTATTAGTTAATTTCATCAACTTAAAGTTACGCGACGTAAACGCAAATATGGTAGTGTTACGTCACACCGTGGTAAAACGTCATATTGTTTTTGACATTTTGGTAGAAACCACAGAGTGTGTAATATATTTACTACGGCTTGATATTAACGTACATTTAACTCAAAATAGTAAATAGTTTTTTGATTAATATACCTATAAAGTAAAGCACTAAAATTTTTTTTAAATTTACTTAACTAGCCTGTTATGTTTGGTATTATTTCAAGTTATTCCGATATAAAGAGTGCTAGAAACAATATCCACTAAACTGTCAAAACATATTATGAATATTTTTTTAGATCGTATATAAAAAATAACCCAATAAACTCAAAAAATATGAAATAGAAAAAATGATCCCATGTCTAAAACACTGCTGTAAAATTCGTTGTAAATTATACATTAACAATCTGGCATTAATCTGAGTTGGATAATAAAATTGCAACACCAACTGTGATTTACGTCGCAGTCAATAGTATCGTAAACGATAACGAATCGTGCGTGGCGACATCTGCACTTTTTATTAATAAACAAACATTACAAAGCGTGTTCTAAGTTTTATATGAAATGGCGACATATTCGTCTTTTGAAGATTGTTTTTTTTAATATTTTAAGCAGAAATAGTTATTTCATGATTGCGATGTATTTATATAGACTAGGTAGTAAAATCCTTGTACAAAATTAATCTGACGTTATAGTCGGGACTTAGTACAATAAAGAGAACTTATGAACTCACCGTAGAACTCAGTATGTGTAATACAAAGTTAAAATTGAAATACAAACATTGTAAGCATCGCAAGGGCCCTAAAATGTTAAAAAATATAGCTGTCATAAATGCGCCATCAGTTTCCTCTATTGCCATGAATAAATGCATCCCAGAACCACGTACATTCTTATCATGTTCAAATAAAAGGCGAAATGTGCCATTTTAATGCTTGCCTTTTCCTACGTCCCTTCGGTTATTAAATAGAGAAGTGAGTAATAATTATCGATATAAAATTTTGTTTTGACTATTAAAATCTTTGGTATCTATTGGCGATGGTTTATCTTTCCATTACGAGAGCCATCTGTTTGTTTGCTATCTCATAGTATAAAAAAAACTGATTTTACTGTCCATCATAGTTTTGAGGAATCTTAAGTAGTTTATTTTGAGGCAAATAAAGAGTCATTACCATTGGATAAATTATACGACATATGAAGAAAGCAAATTATTCATATCAAAACTACAAAATACTAAATACTGATAATTTTTTTGGTTGTACATTACATTAGAAATTTATTTATGACTTAAGTTTTAAGGAATCTCAGGAACTTTATTTCGAGGTGAAATTAATTTTAGTTATACTTTAGATTAAAATCACTGTCTTCGAATTTCCTATTTAAAGTGTTGTTTAAGTAATTTTGGAATACAAATCCTACTATAGTTGTGTTGCCATTACAAATTAAATACTTACTTATTTGATTATTTTTTTATTCATAAATTGCGTTTCAAAAACGTGTCTGTTTTGATCTATTTTCTCTCCCAATCAGTTTGTATTTTGTTTGACTATGTACTTATAAATTTCAAGTTGAATAAATCATCTTATGAGTAAACGAGATATTTTCATACAAAAATATTTTAAAACCGAATAAATTCACGTTACGGATATAAAATTGTTCCGTTTTAATATATTTAATAAGTTAACCACAAACATAAGCGCAGTAATCATAAACCATTTACTTTATATCGATAAAATAAATAAAATATTTCACATCACCAGTGTCATATGAAAAGAGCACCCAAAAGACTCGGCTTAATAAAAACAAGTCAATTGAGCGTTCATAATTTAGTTTCAGCTGTAATCTGAATTTCAATTTGATGTATATTGTACTCGTGAAAATTGAAATTTATTCAATTCACTGCAGCTATTTTTTATTTTAATGTTTTTCGGTTGTTTTCAGTAGTACTGCATACAGAAAATTAAACAATATGATTCTTTGAATATGTTTATTGTACGTTTGTGAGTACTTTGGTGAAGTAATTTGTTCTAGAAAATTTAATCGTTTAGTGAAAAACAGCTTTTTCGAAGTAAATATCATGATAACATAAATTGCTAGTCATTCATTGCTTGCACCTTTTTTAGGGTTCCGTACCTAAAAGGCGAAACGGGACCATATTACTAAGCCTCCGCTATCTAACTGTCCATCTGTCTGTCTGTTACCAAGCTGTATCTCGTAAACCGTGATAGCTAGAAAGCTAAAATTTGTACTAATTATTTACTTCCGTTTCCGCTATAACAACAAACTAAACTACTAGTTACTAAAAAGTAAAAAAAATATTAAGGGGGGACCTCATACAAGAAACCTTTTTTTTCTTTGTATTTTTTTTTTTTGCTCAATATTAGTAACGGTAACAGGTAGATGTTTAAAATTTTCACAGAATATTTAGTTATATATTGCTTTTCAAAATAAATAATTAAATAAAAATTTAGTAAATATTAAAAGAGGGCTCTCATAACAAACGTAATGTTTAACAACAAACGTGATTTTCTTTTATAGATGATGGTACAGAACCATTTGTGTACACGTCCGACTCGCACTTGGCCGGGTTTATCTCATACTAGCTGTACCTGCATGCATTGCTAGTTGACCAACTAAAATAAATTTAAAGGAAAGACATTACATTACCAACTCAAAAACCTTCGTGGGCTCATGCACAACTTCGCTAAAGATCATCACATGACCAAATGCATAGTTTACGATTCTTTAGGACATACAGACAAACATTCATTTATATATATAGAAGACAACACATATAATAATAATTAAATAATCGTAAGCAAATTGCTCTCCTAATGGAAAAAGACAGCCTTCACCTATAGACACCAAATATGGTAATGGTGCGTTGCTATCCTTATGTATGGATGGTAATACAACATTCACAAGTTTATCGGCTACCAGATAGCGACAATGACACGCATTGACGCTGCTGCGATATGAATAAGTAAGGTGGTGGTACCAGACCCGAACGAGACAATGCATAACTCTATCACTAGTAGCTACGATGCCAGTGACTCGAATAGCCAATCGATCGCCTTTTACGATCTGCCTGGAAAAATGGCGGTTGGCTTATTCTTTAAAGGAGCCCGGACAAACACGGACGGAAAACGGGGATTTTTCAATTACGTTAAGCAGTCGGTAGGAGACAAAAACGAAGAATTATGTGTATGTAGTACATTAAACTCTCTGCCAAAAGTCACAAAATTAATGATTTTTTTGCTACTACAGCAAGTAACGTGTAAGACAACTTATCGAAAAAAACTAAAAAATATTTAAAATCTGACTAAGAAATCGAATCTATGATAATATTTGAGCCAAACAGACGTAGTCAGAGATTACATAACAATCCACGTCTGTAGTAATATTAATTTCTGTAATAATATTAATTATCAATTTACCCTACTTTTCACTACACCGCTACATTTTACATACCTATTACAGTTTACACACTCACCACAAAACTACACTTTAACATCATACACAATCGTACATACAACAAACTGTTAGTAGTATCTAAGTTATATGTTTACTTTGTCTCACTCTATACATATAAATTTAAGTTTTTTTTTTATATCATAAGATAGCAAACAAGCAGATGGGTCTCCTGATGGAAAGAGTCAACCATCGCCTATAGACACCAAAGATGTTAATGGTGCGTTGCTATCTTGTGGCGAGATCTAATGCCACATGTATAAGTTTACCGGCTACCTTACCCTTCAAACCGGAACACGACAGCGACAAGCACTGACTCTATTGCGGCGGGAATAGGTAAGGCGGTGGTACCAGACCCGGGCGAGACAATGCAGAACTCTACCACCTAGTAGCCACGATGGTAGTGACTCGATAGCCAATCGGTCGCCTTTTACGACCTGCCCGGCAGAACGGCAGTTGGCCTATTCTACAAAGGAGGCCGGGACCAACGCGGCGAAAAATTTTTTGTTAAATTTCAAATTTGTATTTTGTATCCACTATGTGATGGCATTGGTAACTTATTTAACAGGTACTCATTGAACCTACTTCAGGCACCATATTTCTCACAAAAATGGCAAAATAAATTTACCAAGGTATTAATTAATTTAATCTAAAAGATGTACCGCTTTTGTGATGAAATAAATAAATAAATAAATAAAAATTAATAGTCAAATGTCTAAAAGTAATGTGTGATTTATTTTGTGTATTTAAATATATTGTATTGCATACACATCGGATAGCTGTTACTGCACTACACGCCTCGACTGCTTCCATCTACTTCACGATAGTAATAAGCAAGGATTTATAATGTTATAATCTCGATATTTTTCCTGCGTTTCATGCCGTTTCGTGATTGGTTCGCTAATTAGCGCTAGAAGACAACGTCATAATATCATATACCAAACTAATCATAACGGCGCAAATATATCGAAATCATAACGTTTTAAATCCTTGGTAATAAGTATGATATTATCTATACATATGATAAAATCGTAGGAAAGTCAATGTATGTCCGGGGTAAACTCAAAAATTACTGCATGGATTTACTTCAAATTTGGCATGAATATTACTAACAGGTCGGGTTATATAGGCTACATATTATCTCGTTATCACCTACGGAGGAGCTGTGCGGAGTAAAGGAAGTCCGCGCGAACGAAGTCGCGGACAACAGTTAGTCTTAATAAAGTCATTGATGTAATGATCACGTCAATATAACATCTTCATAATTTCGAAATTGTAACCGGAAAAGTGCTTTTCCTTGTCACGTGTTTTCAACAAAAACTCCCATTCACGAACTTTGGTACAATAGGCCATGGGCGAACCTTTTGTTGGACGTGACGGAATTTAATGGCAATCTTTATTGTTTATTTCCCCCTACTTGAAGTTTTATAGGGTCGTCATTAATCGATGTTCGCTTATTGATCCTTGACATTATTACGTCGGTGCTGAAGGAGTTCGTACTTTTAGGAAAATGCCTCTTAAATTATTTATCATCACAGATTAGGAGCCATTCAAATATTACGTAAGCAGATTTTTTACAAATTTTGACTCTCCCTTCCCTATGTCATCAAAAGTAAGCAAATCACTTACCCCCTCCCCCCTTGTTACGTAAGCATTTGTAAATTTATTTCTTAATCTGGGGGCCTATTGCGTATTTCAAATTGACAAATACAGTGATAACCACTGTGCAAAGTTGACATCAATTAGCTGTCAGTTCCCTAATTTCGTATACATAACAATAACATGGGTGATCAACGAACATGACGTAGTGTCGTTGATAGTCACTATCGTGCCATGGAACGACAGTTTTAGTATGGATAGTTTAATATTAGTATTGTGTATGCTTAGTGACCAACGAATGACGTCAAATCGTTGATCACTTTTATGTTTTGAAAGCAACTAATCTAGAGTAGTTGTAATGATCAAAAAAGTGATTAACACCATTAACCGGCGACGTTTGAAAGGCACATAAAATATACTATTGACAATATATAGTTTGTTAATACAATTTTTAGGTTATTATTGTTAAATATAATTAATAATGTAGGATAAATAAGTCATAATACAATTAATACTGCAATAAAATTGTAATTACATACCTAATACTTATAGTTTCACATGGTAACAAAGGTAACAATAATGTTCTAAGCTGTTTGTGCCGAAGAAAAAATCAACGTTATGAGATTAGAGCCTTTAGCAACTTTAAACTTACAAAGTGATTTTATTAGTAGAAGAAATGAGCTTCTATTATGGACCTAATAAATGATAACCGATACTGACTTGGTAGATATTAAATTGAGGTAATTACTACTTGGACCCTTCTAGAATAGTTGTAAGTTGGTACCTTAATTTGAAAAAGGGGAATTATTGTGCAAGTTTTTATTAATTACTAGCTGACCCGGCAAACGTTGTTCTGCCTTTTTAACTACTTTTTGCTATCTTTAGCTTCACTTTTAGCATTTAAAATTCAGTATTGGTTGTGATTACACAGAAAAGAAAGTCATATCTTCCTTCTTCATCTAAGGTTAAAGATGTTAAAATTGTGATATATCAAACCAATTATTTCCATCTATATATATGAAAATCAATTGCTGTTCGTTAGTCTCGCTAAAACTCGAGAACGGCTGAATCGATTTGGCTAATTTTGGTTTTGAATTAATTGTTGAAGTCCAAGGAAGGTTTAAAAGGTGAGAAAATATAGAAAAAAATAAGAGTAGTTAAAAAGGCAGAACAACGTTTACCGGGTCAGCTAGTAACAAATATAATGTTTGTGATACTCTTAATTGACCAAATCTAACAACTATTAAATCCATCATGTCGTTTACACTTTAATACCAAACGTACAATTTTCCCCGTGTAGGTTCGGGCTGCTTTGAAAAATAGGCCAACTGCCGTTCTGCCAATTAGGTCGTAAAAGGCGACCGATTGGCTACGCGAATCAATAACATCGTGGCTACTAGGTGGTAGAGTTCTGCATTGTCTCGCTTAGGTCTGGTACCACCGCCTTATCTATTCCTACCCCAATAGCATCCGTGCTTGTCACTGTCGTGTTCCAGTTTGGAGGGTACGATAGCCGATGAACTTATGTATGTACCATTAACATATAAGATGTCTTACGGCGATGGTTAACTCTTTCCATCAGGAGACCCATCGGCTTATTTGCTATCTTTTAATATAAAAAACTGCGTGTACTTAAATGCTGCTGTTATCTTGAATAAATAAAAAATAGAAAAAAAAGAACATAGATTTGGTTTACGTGTTTCTTTTAATGATCAGCCACGCATTAGTTACCTTTCTTTGCTACGCATGCATATTTAAAAAGCAAAACGAATGCTAAATTCATTTTCTTTCTCTCCCTCTATCGACGAGACGATTTATTGCTTGGCTTGCCTACTCTACAAATACTATCTCTATGGATACTAAACTCGTTTGTGACGTTAAAATTTGTCATTTTCAAACAACCTCCCTGAAAATGAGGAAATTTGTAATTCAACTGTATATTAAAACTGTTTTTATATAAAAGAGGGACCAAACGAGCATGGGAGATGTACCTAATGGTAAGAAACCATCGCCGCACACATACGCAATAATTCGTCTTGCAGTTGGGTTGCCGTTAATCTCCTGTTGTTACCCCAGAATTTGGTCAATTATGAACTAATTTTGAATATTTATTGTTTGTTTGAAAGCATACGGAAAGACTGTATGATATGAAAAGTTCCATTTACTTGAATTGGAATCGAAAGGCAGTTGCTACATTTCTACTGCGTGTAATTTATTTCTTTACTAGCTGCTGCATGCAGCCCGCTGCATTATTAAAGCTTGATTGTGGTGGATCATCTAATTTTTTCAGGATAAAAAGTAGCCTATGTGCTATGCTATATTCTATATTATGTTATATATATTCTATATTATCTATGTACTATATTCTACGTCATCATCTACCTGTGTGCCAAATTACATCCAACTCCGTTCAGTAGTTTTTGCGTGATTAAGTAACAAACATCCATCCATCCAAACATCCAAACTTTCGCATTTGTAATATTAATATAGATTATATTTTAGGGAAACAGATTATAACACTTACTACTAGAAAATATAAAGTACACAAATGTTTTTGCTAAGCGTTTCCGCAAATATGTAACACATATATAATATGTAACTGGATACAACAAAGATATTAGATATAAAAACAGGCCTATTGAATAAAAAGTAATGACAATATTTACATAAAAAGCAAATTCAGAGATATAAAGGGACTAAAAATAAATGACGATATGGTGCTAAAGATTAATTAATTATTATTTAGAATGAATGAAAAATTTTTCCAACTTAAGGCTTAAATTTATAAATCGATATATTATAGATGTCTATACTACCAAAGTAACGATCAATATAACAAGTACGAAACAAGAACGTAATAGATGAATTAGGTTATAACGACCGGCATATTGAAGATACTTTTACAATGGACACTCAATCAGGGATAAGCATAGCAAATATTACTTAGTGAATAAGGAGAATCAATGAGATTTATGATAGCGTTCTGATGAAATAAGTTGATTTATCTAAAGTTTTCAGCTGATTCAATAAACAACTAGTTTAATTTAATTAAACTAGCAAAAACATTTAACACTCCACCTCGCCAGGTGTAATTAATAACTCAATTTGCATTCGTAGGCCGGCAAGAACATTTTAACTCTCTATCTAGGTCAGTGTTTCGCTTTACTTTAATTATTACCAACGAAGGCACTTTAGTTTTCGAGTTAAGTGGAGTTGCCACTTTCGTTTACTAAAGAGGCTTATATACTTAATCAACCAATTTAAAATGAAAATAGAATTAGACTTAGAGAAGTTAGGTTAAAGCTTTTAGTTTGGTAATTTTCTTTAAATTACTTAGACTTAGTACAACTACAGAGCAAGAATATAATTTTTGATAACGGTTTTTTTAAAACGAAGACATTCCGTGCGTAGTGTTTTACGAAAATAGGCGTCAGAGCTATCTTTCAGGACGAATACAACTATTGTAATGTGCCAAAATATTTTATTTTATGCATCATTCCAACAGAATATATTTTTATATATAGTTTTTATTATATAGTTATCTTAAAATGCAACATAAAGCCAAAATGACGAAAATATTGTTATTAGATATTAAAAAATAATATTAAAAAGTGACAAAATCAGTTCATTTTAACATTTTTTTACACCAGTAAGTATTTCAATAGAAACCTAAAATATTTAATATATGTGAAATAAGGTACTTTATGCTTAATATATTGACTTTTTTTCATTTCGTTAAGTATATAAACTCATTTATTTATAAAAATTATTTTAAAAGCATCTATTACGTTCTTGTTTCGTGCTTCTGAACTATCTATATCTTTATATATATATATATATATATATATATATATATATATATATATATATATATATATATATATATATATATATATATATATTTTCACTAACGAGAGATTACCTTCCTTATTAATATTATTAATAAATAGCTGCACAAATTGATTTTTTTTTATATGTATCATAAAACAGCAAACAAGCAGATGGGTCTCCTGATGGAAAGAGTCAACCATTTTTTATCTGTAGAATTTTTCTCCATCATATAAATGAAAAATAAAATATTGTATAACCTTTTTCCTATAATTTAATCTACAAAATCCAATAAGTCCCCACGACGCTCGAGTAATTACCCATTTAGCATCGTGGGCTCCCCTTCTATAACAGTTTTTGCCGCAATAGCTTCAGTATTTATTGCTGTCGTATTCCTGTTGATAAGATAGCCGATAAACTTATGTCTGTTTTACAAACTCGCCACATGGATTGCAAGTTGCAACGCATCGTTAACATCTTTTTATCAGTTTTGTAAAAGTTGCTACTTCCGTTTGAGTTGCGCTAATGATAGGCCATATAATTTTTGACTGCCTCGTGGTCTAGGTGATAGCATATTCATATCAGATAATAAGGTCCTGGGTTCGATTACCGGGTGTGGTAAAAGTGTTATGGAGATTTTTTCAAGATTTCCTCGAAAATTTAAAACCTCAATAGGAACTTAGAGTCTGATGAGTAGTGCATTATCACTCCCGTACCTCAGATGAGCACGTTAAAGCGTTGGTACTGGCTATCGCTAGAAATGGTCTATAGTCGTTAACGTGTCGGTAAAATGTGACGATGGAGATCACCACACATTTCGCCAACTGACAAAATGATGAATTGTGGTGAACTAGGAAGTCTATAGAAATTATTTTTACTCCGTCTCTCCTGCAAGGAACTGGGCATGATGGTACTCTTTATAATTATTTATCGTCAACCAATTTACGCCTGATAAGCGAATATTAGCTAGTTCTTAGTAATTTTAAAATGTGACATGAGATGAGAGTCGATCCACTCTTTCTGTTGCATAGATTTTCCGTTATCTCTTCAAATAGATTATCTAATTGAGTTTAATATCTTAGTATAATTACGAAGAGTAGCTTTCGTTTATAATTAATAAAGGCTATTTTGGTGGGAAAATAAATATAAATGATAACCGTAATAAAACAAAACTTCATCCGGAAATCATCATTAAAAATGAACATAACAATATAACACAATCCCAAAAGAAAAACAAAGTTATGAATCTAAATAAAAAAGTTACAAACAAAGCATTACTCTATTTCGTAAATTGGAATGAAGTCGGCTCCATAAACTCGCTCATAAAGCTACGAAACATCGTAGCTGCCTCTACGCTGCTGCGTATATGTAGATGCTACCAATGACGTAGAGCCCATACTTATGCGAGTTAATGTTGCAGCTAAATTATCAAATTATCCGTTTAGTATTAGAACTGGTCATTCTTATCGGTCGCTTGTGAATTACGACAGCCTTTACTTACTTATAATATATAGCAAAAGCCTCATAGTATACAATTTATATTATTTTACTAATGTTATTTATATTATTTTTTGATTTTGTTTTCAATTTCATGTCGTAAAATAAGTGTTAAATTGCTCTATTTAACTTTATATGTTTTTTATATATCAATTTCATTAAATACATTGATATCGTTTTGAAAATTTAAAGTTTATGTATTACAAATTTAGAGAATAATCAATTAATGTTAATTTAAGGCTCGCTTAAGCTTTTGGTGGTATATTTAGTTTTTTTTTGGAAAAAAATGGTATTTTTTTTAAATTATACATTTATCGTACAAATGTCTTCTTATTGAAGTAAATGAATCCAAGTTTAGGTAAGTTAATAAATCTAAATTTGGCTATGTTTTTGTATATAAGTTCATGAACAAATATTTATCCATGAACAAACTAATGATTGTTTTCTATTGCATACAAAAATCTTTCATTTCTTTATTAAACAAAAAACAAGCCAACGAAATCAACTACAGCAAAATTTATAAAAATATTTCTATGAACTTTTGAAGAGAAGTTGAATTGGAAAAAATGAAAGTATATAATTTTAATTTATTCTGACCATCAATTTGACTTTTTATTTTTTGTTATATTGCTAGTATTATAAACTTGATTAGTTTTCGCAGCATACGCCAAATAATAAATTTTAAAAACTAACTTTGGAAATCTTTAGTCACAATTTAGGAATTTCCTAGATATATTTAATTTTAAGAACAAATTATCATTGTTTATGTCGATGGCTGATTATGAAACCATTTTAGACTTTTCGTTATTAGTTGCATTATTAGTAATAATTGACACAAAAAATCCAAAAAAAACGAAAAATCATCAGTTTAAATGGCTTTAAACTTAAATATATGCTTTAAACTAGCTTACAATATTATATTGATTAAACGAATCATGTAATAAAACGATAAAAAATATTCTAATTATACTAAAATGCATATTAGTTAGTTATAGCTTAATTTAGACATTTTATGAATTACCTTAAATTAATTATCATCTCGTAACATTGTTTAGTACTGACAAAATTATGACAGAACGACAAAATTAGTGTTATGACTACAACGCGCTGCATACGTTATGTGGGTTTGAATTTCTAAAATTTATAGGCTGAGTACAATGTACCATGGAGATTAGCTGAAATTCAGCGCCAGAGTTTTGATCAAAGGAAGTCAAAAGTACTTTATAATTTATAACAGTAAACAAGCAGATAGCCATGCCCTATAGATACTAAAGATGTTATTGGTGCATTGCTATACGTCTGGCAAAGTGGGAATTCCACGTGCATAAATTTACCGTTTACCTTACCTTCAAACCGGAACACGACAGTTAAAAGTATTGAAGCTATGACAGCAGGAATGTATAAGGTGGTGGTACTAAACCTAGGCAACACTAAATAGTCGTGACGTTAGTGAAACTTTTGGTTAATCGTTAGCCTTTTACAAACAGGCAAATGGCACTGGAACTATTTTTCAAAGGGGTCCTTACCGTAGCGAAAAATAATTTGCAAATTCAAAAGTGCTCGACTCATAATGCTCATTTCATTGTGAAATATATATATATATATATATATATATATATATATATATATATATATATATATATATATATATATATATATATATATATATATATATATATATATATATATATAACGTAATACATACGAATACGAAATACACACGTACATATCTTCATGACAAATCCCTTACGGATGGGCAGGTAGGTAAGCAAAAAATATAGAGAAATAATAATAAAATATGAAAGACTTACCTCCGTGCAAGGAACTTATATACGATAACTGGAATTATTACGAAGCAATATTTGAAAAATAAAAATGTACTTTATTTCTTTACTGATAAAGTTGACGTTTGTTTCTCTTACGTAAAACGTTCTGAGCAAGACAGCGAGAAGAGTGGATGTTGTCCCTTTCTTGCAATTGTCAGTGTAAATAAAACTATCTGATGGTAGATTTTTATATATTCAATAATCGTTAAACCCCTTTTATTCACATACGTCGATAAATATATTAGCATAAAATGTATTGTAATTAACATAGTGAGTTATAAAATGTGCTTGTTTAAATTATTACGTAATTACTTATGCAATGCAAAGCTGTTTCTCAAATTAGTAGAATTACTTAGTAATAATTTGCAAACTACACATGGCCGCACTTATATATGACGATTGGCACTTTATTTAGTAGAAACAGACACACTCCATCTATGTCTTGGTACTCTTCGGAACGATTTTGAAGCGCGTGTGAACATTCCGGGTAGAATGTAACTTCCTTGCCCCCATGTTAGTCCGGACCCACTTTGAAGAATAGACCGTCTCTGATTCTTTCAGGAAGTTCCGCAACGTCTCGGCTAGGTATTTGGTATCATCGCCTTATCTATTCCTGCCATTGTTGTGTTCCGGTTTGAAGAGTAAAATAGCTTAACTTATGCAAGTGGCAGTAGATGCCACCTCGCCACACGGATATTAATGCACTTTTAACATATTTGGTGATGTAGGTGCTGGTTTCTCTTTCCATCAAAAAATTCATCTGCTTGTTTGCTATCTTATGATAAAAAAAACTTTAACGCTTCTTTTCAGCAAATATCAGTCTCCGGATGGCTTCGTACGGCTCCGAATGGAGTCTGCGACAGATAGCCGGCTCAATCGGCATGCGTCGGTTCTGTTCGGAGCGGTACGGTCGTCGCGGAGTGTAAATGAGAGTAGCGATATAGCTCGTCTCATTCTAGTCTTGTCATTCAAGTGACGTACGGATCCTGCAAGTGCAAACAGCCTTCGAGGCACGCGCACGGCGTCTGCGACATGCGTACGCATCAATTTCGGCGCGGGCCAATGTAAGCCGGTCGCGTCGGTGTGAATCCAGAATACAAAATATTTGTTTCTAAGATTAGTGTTAAGAAATTATTTTTGAAAGATGAGTTTTGGCCTGGTGGTATAGCATATTGACGGTTAGTTATTTTGGCTACAAAAATTAAACTATTAAGTGTCCTAAATGCAAGTGAGACTAAGTCCACCCTAACATGATTACCGCACAAAAATAGTTTCATTCAATTTATTCATTCAATCAATTCGCCGTGTTGGTCCCAGCCTCCTTTGTAGAATAGGCCAACTGCCGTTCTGCCAGGCAGGTCGTAAAAGGCGACCGATTGGCTATCGAGCCACTACCATCGTGGCTGCTAGGTAGTAGAGTTAGTTCTGCATTGTCTCGCCCGGGTCAGGTACCACCGCCTTACCTATTCCTGCCGCAATAGCGTCAGTGCTTGTCACTGTCGTGTTCCGGTTTGGAGGCTAAGGTAGCCGGTAAACTTATGCATGTGGCATTAGACCTCGCCACAAGATAGCAACGCACCATTAATATCTTTGGTGTCTATAGGCGATGGTTGACTCTTTCCATCAGGAGACCCATCTGCTTGTTTGCTATCTTATGACATAACAAAAAAATTGTAAGAATTTCTATGTATAACAATATTATCAATAACTGAATTATGTATTTTAAGTTGTATGTATAATTTTTTATTATAAATTTACGGAATATCAAACCTGAACATTGACAATTCCTAAGCATCAAACAAAAAACTACAAGGCACATAAAGGAGTCAGAAAAAGGCATGATCATTAAAAAGTCATATATGGTTTTCCGCCGCCATCTTCTTTATCCATTTAAATGGATATTTTTATATATTTCCGTACGTTGAGTACTCAAACCGTCACTTTTATTGATGGTACTAAAACACTCATTAATACGCATTTTATTGGAGAAAATGAAAGTCTTATTCTGATTAAATGAGCGACTTTAGCGAAATTTTAGTACAGAAACTCATTAATTATATTTGAACCCTTTTAAATTAAATGAATTATTTGTGAAAATTTTGGAAAAAGTGACAGATAATTATGATGAATAAATATGTATTTTAATTGTATGCAAACATTTTTTTGTTTGTGAAAAATATCAACCTTTCATAAGGGCCCTCAAACAATTTTTATACGGGGTCCCGCCAAGGCACACTACGCCACTGAAGTATAAATTCTACAATTAAAAATAATTATACAGAATTTTCTATTCCGTTTGAATAAGATCAATACTTTTTTTTGGCTGTTACTTTTAATAATAATATAATATTACCCAATACCTTATGACCTGAGTTAAATAAACTTACCACTCTACCAAGATACTGTTATTAATTACAAATATAACAAATACTAGAATCGTCAGAATTATAAGTGATTTGATACTTAAAAGGAATAAATAGTACAGAATACTCTTATTCCGTTTGAATAAAACCAATTTATTTCATTGGTTTTTGCTTTTAATTCTATATAATATTACTAAATATTTGATAACCCGAACTAAATAAGTTAACTACTGCACCATCAGACAGTACATTATTTACTTTAAGAAATAACAGAACTGTAAAAATTGTAAGTAGTTGCTTCGACATTTAAAAAGAATTGTCCAAAATGTATAGACTACGTTTGAATAGGAACAATACATTTCATTGACCTTAGCTTTTAATACTATATAATATTACCCAATATCTTACAACCCGAGCTAAATAGGCTAACCACTATACTAAAGAAACATGTGTCAATAACAATTTAAAAAAAAATACTAAAATTGTAAAAAATATAAGTGGTTAATTCCATATTTAAGGGAAATTGTACAGAATACACCGATTCCGTTTGAATAAGGCCCAGTAGATTTTATTGGCTTTTGCTTTTAATAGCACTTCGGCTTGCAGTTTTATTATTCAATTATAAATCGTGATGTTTCCTCAGCTCTACCGAACAGGGTGAAAGCCTTTCATTGAGTTTTTACAAAGTTTTATGGTGGTTTTGGTAATGTTTCTTGGAAGTAGTGCAAAATCAAAATATTTTGTTGTCAAACAAAACATTTTAACGAGTAATTATAAAAACAAAAATCCCCACTGCGATTCAATTCGAAAAAATATAAGCCCCTTGGTTTATCGCGCAAGCATCATCAGCATCGCTCTAAAAAACAAGTATTGTTTTTTTATTTATTTATTTAAGTTTATTGTACACCTTAAATAAATTTATACAAAAGACGGACATAATGCCTATTAACATTCTCCTCCAGTCAACCTTTGGGTAAAAAGAAAGTATGTATGCCTATAGACACTAAATATGTTAATGGTGCGTTGTTATCTATGTGGCGAGATGGCAATGCCACATGCATAGGGCTAACGGCTATTTTACCCGGAACCGGAACACGACAACGACAAGCGTTGACGCGAATTCGGCAGGAATATGTAAGGCGGTGATACCAAATATACGGGCGAGACTTTGCAGAAATATATACCTAATTAGTAGTCAGAAAGTTAGGCTGACCCCACATTGGGCGTGCGCGTCCCTTGAACGTATAAACGATGCGACACGACGAGCGCGTTAAAGCTGCAACAACACTGCGTAAGTGTTGCGTTTTACCAGCGTTTGCGTTGTTTACACGTTCAAAAACGCTTACATCCAATTTAGGGTCCGCTTACATGTCAGCTTAGCTTTTTCGCATCTTTTACGAGACGTCCAGCAGTCAGCAGTGTATCGACAGCCTTGGTCGATATACTCTTTAAAAGGACCCAAATCAACGCGAATCCTATTCACTATATAAAGAAATCCTAAAACAATAAAGAATAAAGTCATTTCGAAGACCTTAAAGTTTCCAATTCACAGTGTAATTCGAATCGGATACATTTCAAATATGGGATATATTGAAGAGCTCGTTCTCAGGATTCAATATCCGAGTGCGGATATCACTGATTCATATGTCACGTGTAATAATCCGATTTATTTTGGCTTCGGTCGTGTATTTATGATCTATGTAATATGGAATACAATTGGGTATTTGCATGAAAATGATTTTTCAAATAAAGTTCAGTTAATAAATTCTTTGATACACATAAAATACCTACGCAAGATTAAAATTTAATTTTTACAAATATTTTTTAAATAAATAAATAAATAAAAGTGGTCAAATATGATGTAAAAATCACGTGACGTGAAACGTGATGTGATTGGTCTGACGTCATTGTGCATATTATTGGCGCGTCATTTGAATGCATGATAAACGACGAATGATAAATTATTGAAAAAAATTTCAAGTTGGAATATGCACAATGACGTCACATACGCAAGAGGCAGCTACCTATACGTTTAAATTTTAACAATTTTTTTATTGTTAAATAGTTTAAATGTTTATAAATAAAATAAATTTTTTTTTTTTTAATTTTAAAAAATTTTTAAAAATAATAACACATAACTATTTAATGGATTGGAAAATCATACAAATACCCAATTTTTATTCCGGTTTCGGAAATAAGAGTTTATTTTTAACTAACTACAGCGTGCAGCGCGCGACTTCATAAAAGTTTTTGCTAAATCTCGTAAAAACAATTCATTTTTTCGAGAAAAAAGTAGCCTATATTCTATTCCATATATATCTACCTATGTGTCGAATTTCATCCAAATCAGTTTAGTAAGTTTTGCATGATTAAGTAACAAACATATATCTATTCAAACAAACGTTCGTATTTATAATATTAGTGGGATTATTATAGATAGTAGGGGAGCTCAAGAGGGGATTTTGGTATTTACTCTAGCGCAACAGATTAAAATATCGGGTTTAGGCTCTTTACCAAAATATAAGCCCTTTGTATAATATTGGGCGTCTAGGGCAATAAAACAATTACAACAACTTTGAATTGTGGAAATTGCCAGATTACGAGTATATTTGTTTTTATCAACCAACTTTTCGAAAGGAGGGGGTTCTCAATCCGGCTACATTTTTTAAAAATGTTTGTTACCTCAGATCTCTGACGTTTATGAACCGATTTAGAAAATCGTTTTTTTTTTTTGTTTGAGGAGGTATACACTCTGTGTAGTTCCATTTTAATTTGTTGAAGATCTGATTCAGGTTTCCAGAGACATCTATACATATAATAAAATCGTAGGAAAGTCAAAACTGTACATTGAATATTTTTTTTTAAAAGAATACTTGGGGCGTGATCTACTTGGGGGTTTGTCTGTATGTATGTCCGGGGTAAACTCAAAAAGTACTGTATAATCTTAATATATATATATATATATATATATATATATATATATATATATATATATATATATATATATAATATATATATATAATATATATATATATATATATATATAATATTTTTATCTCAATTAACCCCCTACCAAATACCCTACCAAAATCTATAAAACTCAAAGGTGACTGACTGACATAGTGATCTACAACACACAGCCCAAACCACTGGACGGATCGGGCTGAAATTTGGCATGCAGGTAGATGTTATGACGTAGGTATCCGCTAAGAAAGGATTTTGATAAATTCAACCCCCAAGGGGATAAAATAGGGGGTAAAAGTTTATATTAAAATCAATTTGGACGAATATTAACATATTCGCGGGCGAAGCTGCGCGGGTCAGCTAGTATTCAATAAAAGTAATTTGTATGGCAAAACAACGTTTGTTAGGTCAGCTAGTAATAACATATAAAGGAAAATATTAATAAGGCTGTACAGAGTATTAATCACGATTTAAGCAACGTATTAGATTGGCCCAAAACAATTAGTGTCTTAGTCAATCTCAATAAATATTATCAGCAGCTCAAGACGTATTGCATCGTAGCCTTCTGTTATGCCGATAACTTCATCTATCAAAGATAATACCACAATCTCCTTTTGTCCCCATGTCGAGGAATTTTCCCTAATTGATAATACACTTTCGAGGTTTCCACACATCGCTAAAGTCAGCCACAGAGTCAACATGACTTCGCGCTCACTCTATCAACAAAAAATGTTTTTACCCATCGACACTTTTATTGGTGCCGCCGATAAATGATTATGCGGATGTGTGTTATTCGGATTTGAGCCAATATCCCCTTATTAGATTAGAGCGTTTGCTTAACACAAATCAGAATTCAGAAATCAAAAGTGCTTTATTCATTTTTGTTTTAAGTTTATTCAATTAAACTTTTCACAAGTTAATTTGATGCGTCAATTTTTTTGACTACTACCAGATCGAAAACGCATGTGTAGCAACACTGAGAAGATCCGACGGAAAAAACTGAAAGGCTTGTCTTCTTTCACATATATTTTTTAAAAGTAAGATTACATAATGTTTGATTTGTAAGTATGTAATTGCTACAATAATAATAAAGATTGCTGATATGAGAAGCAGTTAATCCCATGCTTTCTTATCATATAGATATTCAGATATTTTGTAGAAATCTTTTTTACATAGTTTTTTAACACATCTTTTAAGTTTGTTACCTCGTAAATCTCAAATGGCATCGGGCAGCTTATTGTAGACGCGTATACTTTGCCCCAAAGAGTTGCTTATTCTGCGGAGACGTGATACATGCACAGAAAGACTATTTTTGTTCCTTGATTGAGTGAAAATCACTATTCTTTTTAAATAAGCAAATTTTTTTATATACATACACCAAATTTTCTAATATATAATGCGAAATTACAATAAAATGTTGATTTCTTTGAATTTTTCTGTTAGGAAAGTCCTTAGACTGAGATTGTACTTTGCCGTAAAATAATTTATTTATTTGTAATACAAATCTTGTATTTAATTCAGCAGAACTCTCCCAGAGAACATGGATATACAAGCAATGCAAAATATCTCCGCAAATACGATCATGCATCTTAATACCGTTTCAAATTGAAATAGTGTTTAATTCATCAGTGTAAACAGATACGAATGCTATATACTCTCTTCTCTATCAATATATATAAAAATCAATTGCTGTTCGTTATTCTCGCTAAAACTCGAAAACGGCTGAAACGATTTGGCTAATTTTGGTTTTGAATTAATTGTTGAAGTCCAGGGAAGGTTGAAAAGGTGAGAAAATATACAAAAAAAATAAGAGTAGTTAAAAAAAAGAACTACGTTTGCCGGATCAGCTAGTATTATATAATACAGATCACCTCAGCTTAGCAGCTCTTCGATATCTTATGTCGAAATACAAATTTTAGAACACAACACATTCTCTCAATCTCTCAAACAGCATTCCCACTCTTTAAGTTCCTTTTCGTCGTACCAATTCGTCTTTGGGTCATTCGTATCCCAATCTGTAAGGTTGTGAAATGCTCTTTCGATTGACATAAAGAATAATTCCTACAAATTCTCTTTTATGCATTCGGTTATAAATACCTATCGAATTAATACATTGCGAGATATTGTTTTATTTTATACTAGCTGTTGCCAGCGACTTCGTCCGCGCGGACTTCGTTTACTCCGCACAGCACCTGGCCGCTATGTGATAGCGTGATAATATGTAGCCTATATGTTGACCCGACCTGTTAGTAATATTTATACAAAATTTGAAGTAAATCCATGCAGTTCTTTTTGAGTTTACCCCGGACATACATGCAGACAAACAGATAAACAGACAAACAGACAAAAATTTTAAAAACTATATTTTTGGCTTCGATATCGATTGTAGATCACGCCCAAGTATTCTTTTAAAAATATATTCAATGTACAATTTTAACGTTCTACGATTTTATTATATGTATAGATATGTAATTATTTGTTGTATTTTTACTCATCAATTATTGTAAGTAAAACGTGTATATATGTGTATAACACATGTTTTTTTTTTTAAATTTTAAGTTAAAATATTAGCAGCAGTTATTAAATGAATATAATTTTTTACTAATTTATCAATTTGGGGTGCGGGAAACAGAAACAGTATTTTTTAAAGAAACGAATCTTTCGAATTCACGAAATTTTGAATTAGTTATCGACTTTGAATTAGCCAAATTAATTCTAATTCAAAAATTAAGACTAATTCAAAAACGATATTTTGAATTAAGTAAATAATAATTCACGGGACAAATTACACTTACTGATCTAACCCTTAATGAGCTTACTTTGAAGCAAATTATTTGCTTGTGTTATGGGTATTAGTCAATGATACTAATACGTAGAAATACATATATATAAATACTTTTACATGCATAATAAACACCCAAACCCGGAAATACAAACATTTATGCTCATCACACAAATACTTGTCCCCGTCGGGAATCGAACCCGAGCCCCGTCGATTGCCTAGTCAGGGTCGCTAAGCACTCGGCCAACAGGGCGGTCAAATCTTAATCGATTAGTCTTAAACTTTTGTTTCCAAATCACTGGATTAGATGGTACTAATTCTTGCGATTCCGTTGGAATTACTCATAAGATCTATAATTGGTGTGATGGGTTGACAGAACAATAGGTCTGTTATTAGATAATGTTTCTTATTAGGCCCTTTCTGTACTCAATGATTTATAAAAAATAAACGTAACCTATATGAATTAAATGTCATTTATGTGTAAATGCGATAGTAAGGTGGATCATTTCAGCTTAAATGAGCTCTAGCAGCTTGTAAAAATTGTCTTTAAATTACAAATTTCTGCAAAATAATGCTAAATAACAACCAAAAAAATAAAATGAAACAATTAAGGTTTTAAAGTAAACAAACTTTATATTTAAAGCCGATAAAAGCACGAAATTTAATGGTATTCCATGTTTTAACAAATGTGTTTGGTCGGGCGTGCAGGGCTGGATTTATTGATTCGTAGATAAACGGTGCCAAACAGAAGAGCAACGGGTGGTGCTTGTTTTTCAAGCTCTCGTCGCATTTAAAATTCTATTAATTCTGGCTAACTGCAACTCGGAACCAATTTGGACGAAGTAAAAGGCTTCCGATTCGTGTTTCCAGATGGATTAAACATGCATTAATTTTTCAATTTAAATGTAGATATGTAGTACGCTGAAAGATGATGATGAAAGATTTTAAAGGTAAATTTGCTTTTACATAATACGTACACTTAATTTGTAGTTATTACCTCATTCATCTTGTGCACACAAACAGAGGGTAATATATGTATACACACAACCACAACATATCTATATTAATGTTATAAATTCGAAAGTTTGTATATTTTTTTCGCCGTGTTGGTCCCGGCCTCCTTTGTAGAATAGGCCAACTGCCGTTCTGCCAGGCAGGTCGTAAAAGGCGACCGATTGGCTATCGAGTCACTGCCATCGTGGCTACTGGGTGGTAGAGTTCTGCATTGTCTCGCCCGGGTCTGGTACCACCGCCTTACCTATTCCTGCCGCAATAGCGTCAGTGCTTGTCGCTGTCGTGTTCCGGTTTGGAGGATAAGGTAGCCGGTAAACTTATGCATGTGGCATTAGACCTCGCCACAAGATAGTAACGCACCATTAACATCTTTGGTGTCTATAGGCGATGGTTGACTCTTTCCATCAGGAGACCCATCTGCTTGTTTGCTATCTTATGATATAAAAAAAAAATTGGATGGATGGATGTTTATTACTCAATCACGCAAAAACAAATAAACGGATTTAAATAAAATTTGGCGCACAGATGAATGATGACTTGGAATAGCACATAGGCTACGTTTTATCCCGGAAACATTAGCTGATCCTGCGGATTTCACCAAAAAATTTTAATAATCCAGCGGGCTGCACACTGCAGCTAGTTTTATATAATTTTTAACGCAGTAAAACTGCAGCAACCGTCGTCGCATTCCCTATTTCTACAAAACCCTGTAGCAAATCATTACGAATTAAAATGGAACCACATGGAGAGCAATACCTGTGGCAATAAAACTCAAACAAAAAAAAAACAATATAATCGGGATCATAAATGTTCTGAGGTAACAAACATTCCCGGGTCCCGAGTCCCGGGCTCCTTTAGAGAATAAGTCAACTGTCATTCTGCCAGGCAGGTCATAAAACGCGACCGATTGGCTATACGAGTCACTACCTTCGTGGCTACTAGGTGGTAGAGTTCTACATTATCTCGCTAGGTTCTGGTATCACCTTACCTATTCCTACCGCAATAGCGTCAGTCCTAGTCACTGTCGTGTTCTGATTTAGAGGGTAGGATAACCGGTGAACTTATGCATATGGCATTAGACCTCGCCACTAGAAAGCAACGCACCATTAACACCTTTGATGTCCATAGGTCATGGTTGACTCTTTCCATCAGGAGACCGTTCTGCTTGCTTAAAAATCTTACACTTTATTTTAACGTTACGGACGTTTTTTGTCGACTAGGGTACCCCCTCGCAACGCCCCATAAGAAAATTCGTTCCAAAAATAAAAACATTTGCTAAAGATCTTTTGGTTGTCTCTTAGTTTTTTGTGGTATGATCTAGTTAGAAAGAGAGAAACGATGTTAAATAAATGACAAAACAAAATAAAAGCATCCGAAAAAGCGGTTTTATTTAAAAATACTTATCACGCGTGTTTCAAAACATAATGTGTTTGCCTGTTCAGATATCAGATTGAAAAAATAAATAAAATATGATGTTCATTTTTTAAATCAGCCGAATGAAGTCGTTATTACGAGTAGATTACTGCTCTTTGAACCATGAACCACGATATTATGTACTACGCTCTTCGTTCGTTATCGATATTGCTTAAGGGCACGCCTTATAAATTGACTCGAGTTTATAAATGTTTCCACAACAATTTCTATAGCGCAGAAGTTAATTATATACAGCACTAGCCGACCCGCTCAGTTTCGCCCGCGAGTATATTAAAAAGTTGATGATATTTTCTCATACAAATTATCATACCCTTTAGGGATTGAATTTTCAAAAAAAATGCCATGTAATTTGGCCACCTTATGCCAAGCAACCCATTCAAATTACCACATAAATCATTATTTCAACAGCATCAATCATATCCGGAACATCTCTAACAAAATCTCAAAATTTTTCTAGGTTGCCAGTTTTCAATGAGCTTACCGATGCATATAATAAACCCCGCAACCTCCAGCTTAATATGTATCCAGAGAAACCACCTTTCCCAACAGAAACTAAGACTATAGGAGAATACCTACTACGACTGGTGTGATCGCTTTGAGGTTCAACAGACCCCGTTCCATATGTTGGTCCCGGGTTCCTTCGAAGAATAGACCAACTGCCATTCTGCCAGGCAGGTCATAAAAGGCGACCGATTAGCTATACGAGTCACTACCTTCGTGGCTACTAGGTGGTAGAGTTCTACTTTGTCTCGTCCGGGTCTGGTACCAACGCCTTACCTATTACTGCCGCAATAGCCATGTGTAAAATAGGGCAACTGGAAAGTTGTAAGCCCCGTTGGTCGAGTGGTTAGCGAACCTGACTACGTGATCAATAGGGTCCGGGTTCGATTCCCGGCAGGGATAGGCATTTGTGTGATGAGCACAGATGTTTGTATTTCTGGGTTTGGGTGTTTATTAAATATATTAAAGTATTTATATATGTATTTCTATGTATAGTATCGTTGACTGACACCCATACTACAAGCATATAATTTGCTTACTTTGGGGTCAGATCAATTTGTGTAATTTGTCCAGTATTATTATTTATTTATTATTATTATTTAAAGCCCTAGAAATAATACCGTTGCCGTGTATGTACATAAAAATAATATGTATATTTGTGAAGGAGCATTCAATTTACTTAAGAACAAATGCACAAGAAATAGGAACTATTTTACACATATTTTACGCAATCAACGAGGCTCGGGTTCGATCCCCGACGGGGACAAGCATTTGAGTGATGAGCATAAATGTTTGTATTTCCGGGTTTGGGTGTTTATTATATACATTCTAGTATTTATATATGTATTTCTATGTATTAGTATCGTTGACTAACACCCATAACACAAGCAAAATAATTTGCTTACTTTGGAGTTAGATCAGTAAGTGTAATTTGTCCCGTGAATTATTATTATTATATTATTATTATTATTATTTATTTAAAAAAAAGGTAACTCATTCATGTATTGCCTATCCTGAGACATAAGATGTTATGTCCGGTGCCAGTAATTACACTGCCTGCCTTGCCCTCCTTTCCGAAACACAGCAAATCTATTTCACGGGAGAAATAAGCAAGATATAAAAAAAAGACCATTCACCGCACAAGTAAAATCTAACTAGTTAAATGGAACTCTGTGTTGGTCCGGGCCCCTCTAATAAAATAAACCATTCTAAATAATTAAAAACGGCTATACTCACGACTAATCGGTGTTGGTTCCGACTAGTACGACTGAACTGAGTGCTAAGTGTGAGTTTTTCTTTTCGCATTCGACCGTGAGCGCGTTTCGAGTTTACTAGGAATTTGTATGTGATTTGTACAGCGCCACCTAGTGGTAAACTGTTTTCTCACGTTTACCACTAGATGGCGTTGTACAAATCACATACAAATTCCTAGTAAACTAGAAACGCGCTCACGATCGAATGCGAAAAGAAAAACTCACAGTTAGCACTCTGAACTCAGTTCGAGACGAGTCGCTACCGTGCGAACGTCGGACTCACCCCAAGGACGGACTTCATATAGGTCGGAAACTAGTCGAAACCTATACCAATTAATCGTGTGTATAGCCGTTTTTAATTAGTATCTTCACGCCCGTATCCCCGAAGGGGTAGGCAGAGGTACAACAAGTGCACCCACGATTAGCCGAAGATACTTAGTCCCACAAATGTGATAGGTGGCAAGCCTATCGCCAACCGGGCACTTTCCAAACCCGGGCAACTTTGTGTTTCTCAGAAAACTGAAAAAACACTTTTCTTTTTTTTAATGTGCCCGACCCGGGAATCGAAACCGGGACCTCATGTGGTCAACGCCAACGCTGGACCACTAGACCACAGAGGCGATTTTAATTTTTTAATTATTTAGTTTCTAATGTCTCACGGAAGTTTAATTAAATATATCTGCCATTTTGTCAGGTATTTCGTCAAAAGCAAATGATTGGCTTTTTGTGTTGCTACCGTCGTGACCACTAAATGGCAGAGTTCTGCAACGTCTCGCCCGGGTATAACCATATCCCTCAGTTACATAAAGAGCCACCCTTAACAATTTTTGTTTTTCAAAATAGTAAAATAGTACCATTTTGTAGAGGTTTTAAAATATACAAATTTTTCAAATTTCTACCATGCTGTACGTGAAGTTTCCGAATAAAATAGCTGTGACTCACGAACGAACAGACAGACAGACAGACGGACAGAATTATAAGGGTTTTGCTTTTCCCATGTTCTAGAACCCTAAGTAGAAACATTAAAATAAATTAAGTTAGAATAAATTTAAGATAAATCGCAAAAAATATTCCAGTTCATTTATATTTAACATTAACCTAATTATGTTCACTTAATACTCCTTTATACGGCTGAAGTTTAAACAGCTTTAGTTCCAACACCTTTGAGAATGGACCTTTAGCCTGGCTTTAGTTTCCGTGGTATACACGCATCACTTATTTACTATATTTCCCGGTAGCGATATTAAAGGATCAAGCACATGGACGGGCCGCTACGGACCGCAGCGGGGTGGATCGGTCCACATCGCAACGGCTGCGTAATTCTTTTTAAATATTATCTCTCCTTTATTGATCATTATAATGTGACTTGCAAATTGTATAGCACTTTCTTGTCTTGAAGTAAAATTATTAATCGGTCTTCATCCATAATTAGGTGATTTTATAAATGAATACTTAAAACATGGAGGTAGTCGTTTGCATTTAGCTCGTAATAGCACACTGGCGACGAGACGTAGCGGTGCGGGCAAAACCGGTCGCATCGCATCTAACACGCAAAATCTGCCCCTCTGCGAACCGGTCTAGTGTGAAAACGATCGTGGCGTATTTTTGGGGATTTTTTCCCTAATATGTTCGACCTTTAATGAGCATTTGTAATAGTTATTATTTTAAGTGTCAAAATTAAATCAATAAATCAAATTATTGTTTTTAATTTGTATTTTAAGTAACGCGTGGAATAATATAGCGCCTTTGAGATATTAACCATCTGCTATTTTGCTAGGCAGTTTGTAAAGGGCAAATAATTGGCTATACATGTCACTACCAACGTTTTTTTTATATATATCTAAGTAGTGGTAGAATTCTTCAACGTTTCACCCAGTTATATAGTTCCACCGCCTTACCTATTCAATAGCGTCAATGCTTGTTAGTATCGTGTTCTGGTTTAGAGGGTAAAATGGGCAGTAGTTTTATACATGTATGTGCCAAATGAGACGTTCTTGAACTCTGCCACCTAGTAAATATACCTATTACAGTCACTACCTTTATTAAAATTAATTTAAGGAGATATACCATGTCCTATTCAAGATCACAATTCACCTATAAATTTTTTTATTTATGTAAATTGCAAAATTGTAGCTTTACTTGCTCGTAGAAGTCTTATCAAATACTAGCAAATCCGCGTAGCTTCGCCTGGAAAAATAGTTATTTATTGATACATAGGACATTTTTAAGATTAAAAAAATGATTTTAATAAATACTAGCTGTTGCCCACGACTTCGTCCGTGAGGACTTCGTTTACTCCGCACAGCTTCTCCCCCGTAGGTGATAGTGTGATAATATGTAGCCTATATGTTGACCCGACCTATAAGTAATATTCATGCAAAATTTGAAGTAAATCCATGCAGTACTTTTTGAGTTTACCCCGGACATACAGACAAACAGATAAACAGACAAACAGACAAAAATTCTAAAAACTATATTTTTGGCTTCGATATCGATTGTAGATCACGCCCCAAGTATTCTTTTAAAAAATGTTCAATGTACAGTTTTGACTTTCCTACGATTTTATTGTATGTATAGATATTAAGACTAGCACTTAATAAAATGATCTTAAATACTACCTATAATTGAAAATGCTGTCTCAAATTAAGGTAAATTGCAATATTGTAAACAGAAGTAAAGGCTCCCTCGATACAGGTTTGCCTAATGAGATAACCAAAAATAACAAAATTTTTATTAGTTTTTATTAGAAAATAAAGATATTTTCATTTTTTTATTTATTTAAATTCTTTATTGCACAAAATATAACACACACGAACTTAACGTCTACAATTTTTTTTTCCAGTTAACCTTATATTTGTGGTGCACAAGAAAAAGTACCAAGGATACAATAGAAGAATATATACATACACCTCCTTAAAATATTTTTTTATTCAAACTATAATCTCTAATTTCAATCCTTTATGTGTGGATTTTTTAAAAAGTAGCACATCTTTGACCACGGATCTTCAACTATATTCTTGATAAATGTCATCAAAATCGGTTCAGCAGGATAGCCGTGAAAGCGTAACCCTATTCAAGATAATTACGCGAAGGAGTATGAAATTTAATGCAATATTTTATTACTTATACACTTGTACTGTTTCACAATATGGCAATTATAATATTTCCAACCGGTTTCCCTTACACAAGCATCATCAGAATATTTACAGTTACAAAGTGAATTAGTAACTGTAAATACCTTGACAATGCTTGTGTAAGCGAAACCGGTTTGAGATATATTATAATTGCCTTATTATGAAACAGTACAAATATATAAGTGATAAAATATTGCATTAAAATAGAGTATCGCCAAGGACCAAAGATGGAAAATATAGATTATGAAATTTGACACAAATAAAGTTTACATTGCGGAGGACTGCTGAAACCTAATAGTTTTAAAAAATATGGATCAGAAATGCATTAAATTAATAAAAAGAAACATTACACATACTACTATACACATAATGTAATCACATGTCACATACATGATAATATATATACATGTTATACAATTTAATTACGCCTAAAGTCAAAGTGGATCCAGATGGGGGTCATGTGGGTCATGACCCCATCCCCTAGACAGAAGTCTAGGTATGGATTTATTGCAAACAAATAAGGATTAGAGCCTATATTGCCTAAACTTAAACTTAAAAGTCTATTTTTTAGACTACGGACGAATTTCGAGCACAAAGCGACAGCTAGTTATTACAGTTAAGTATAGTGTAACGTGCGATCGCTATACCGTAGTGTATATACGCCCTAACAGTTCGCATTCACAAATTAAGCTAAACACAGTCTCGGAAATAGGATAAAACGATTCCAACTTTGGTCAGAAGCCGATTAAACCGAAACTCGTCAAGATTTACATGTTGAATTTAATATTTTATGTATCTTCAGTGACTTTTGTACATACTAGTATAATTTAACACAATATTTGCTAGCTGATAACACTTGTGCTGTTTCACAATAAGATAATTATATTTATTTAATTTCTGACCGGTTTCGCTTACCCAAGCATCCTCAGGGTATTGATGCTTGTGTTAGCGAAACCGGTCGGAAATTAAATAAATATAATTATCTTATTGTGAAACAGTACAAGTGTTATCAGCTAGCAAATATTGTGTTAAAATGGAGTTTCACCAAGTGAAGCGACGATAAAAAGTATAGAATATAGTACAATTTAAGTTCAAAACTGAATCTTTGTTTCATTGAAAATTTTAACTTTTACAATAAATAATTGCGTGATAAAAAGTTTATTTTGTTTTTAAAAGCATACTAGCTGACCGACGCATAGCTGGAGAAGAGTAACGGATCATCAACAAAAAAAAGTATCTTCACACCCGTATCCCCGAAGAGGTATGCAGAGGTACAACCACGGATTAAATTGATACGCCTTTCAAGACAATTTCTTAGTTGGTCGGTGTAGCTTGCAAATACGTACAGAAATATAGAGTTATACTACTTACCAATGAAATAAAATGATATTAAGGGTAATTTTTAAGCCTTGTCATCTCATTCGGTACGATAAAACATTGCAGCATGGTTCATTTCTATTTTTTTTCACAATATAATATAACCTACAAATGACATTTTTGACAGTAATAGCAGTGGTTGCTCAATGCACGGCGACACGTTTCCTTCCCAATGGCGTGTCTATTAGTATTCATGTGGTCTGTGGGTACAACCAATTCACCTACGATTAGACGAAGATGATTCCTGCCTGCCTTACCTGTGATCTAACGGTCCGGTGTCGGTAATGACCACATGAGGTCCCGAGTTCTATTCCCGGGTCGGGTAATTAAAAATATGTTTTTTTTTTCAGTTTTCTGATAGAAAACAACGTTGCCCGGGATAAGATAAGTGCCCGGTTGGCTTGGCACTTACATATTGTGAGACTAATATCTGCTGCACTAAGATTGTCTTAGCTTAGGACAATCCTAAATAGTATGCTGTCACATTCTTTTTTTTTCATTTAAGACAAGAAGTGACATCATACTATTTAGGATTGTCCTAAGCTTAAACAATCTCAGTGCAAAAAATCCCAGCCTCCTTTGTAGAATAGGCCAACTGCCGTTCTGCCAGGCAGGTCGTAAAAGGCGACCGATTGGCTATCGAGTCACTACCATCGTGGCTACTAGGTGGTAGAGTTCTGCATTGTCTCGCCCGGGTCTGGTACCACCGCCTTACCTATTCCTGTCGCAATAGCGTCAGTGCTTGTCGCTGTCGTGTTCCGGTTTGGAGGGTAAGGTAGCCGGTAAACTTATGTATGTGGCATTAGATCTCGCCACAAGATAGCAACGCACCATTAACATCTTTGGTGTCTATAGGCGATGGTTGACTCTTTCCATCAGGAGACCCATCTGCTTGTTTGCTATCTTATGATATAAAAAAAAAAATAACAGTGAGTGCACTATTTATTCCTCTGCCTACGTCTTCGAGGATTGTTCCTTTGTGTTCCGTTTTCCCGTGCCTTAAGTTATTGATAGAATTCATTTGGTGCCAGAAATAAAAACATTATTAGTTTTGTTAATACACTTATGCTGTTTCACAAATTACTTTAAAATTTAATTAATATCACCAACCGGTCTCACCTTTAACGGCATCTTCAGGGCTATATATATTCCGTAAAAGACGAAACCGGTTGGTGATATTAATTAAATTTTAAAGTAATTTGTGAAACAGTACAAGTGTATTAACAAAACTACAAATGGAGTTTCACCAAGTGCCGACGATAAATATTGTAAAATACAAAAACATTATTAATCTAGTGTAAGCTGACAATGGTGGCCACCTTATATAAAAGAGCAATGCCTTAAATTAAAGCAGTATTTAATTGGTTCTAATAATATTCAATAATAATATAGTGAGCTGGAAGATGCTAAAAATGCTGAAATTGATAATCTGGTAGCAGAAACCCAATATAAGTGGAGAGACAAAAGCCTACAGACTCCGCTTTCTCGGTCACTTAGACCGAATGGAAGAGGATCGCAATGTTAAAAAAGCCTACAAAGGTCAACCGTCAGGCAAGCGCCCAGTCGGTCGCCCCAGATATAGATGGAACGATGTAGTAAATGCAGACTTGAATAAGCCTGGAGAAAACGACTAGAAGCGTACTGCACAAGACCAGAAATAATGGCGTATTCTCGTTTCGGAGACCAAGACTCACTTTGGGTCACTGAGCCATCGGAGTAAGTAAGGGAGTAAGTAAATAATAACATTGGGAAGAAATATTAGTATATTTTACTTGTGCTGAAACCACAGACCACATGAATATTAATAGACACGCCATTGGGAAGGATGTGTCGCCGCGCATATAGTAAACGCTTCTATCACTCTCAAATATGTCATACATTTGTAGATATATCGTCAAAAAATAAAAATAAACCATGTTGTACTGTTTTATCATTTGATTTGTAATTGCAAGGTACACTAACAAACTAAGAAATTGTCTTGAAAGGTGTATCCATTTAATCCATGGCTGAAGTTATTAAAGTCAATAAATGGCATCATGTTAATAACTGAATTAGAGATAGATGCAAGAGTTATATCAGCTTGGTTATATGTGTCGAAAAGTTCACATTGTTTATGACACACTGGTATTATAAAATATCAAAATTTGGAAAATCCAAAAGTGCACGCCGCAACTTTTTTTTAATAAACTGTACAAAGTATAGAATAGAATAGAACATTTTTGTGTTATAAGCAATTCAAGTCGAGAATCTTTAAATTATTTATTATAAAAAAAACAGATCCAAATGAAGTGATTTTCAATAAGGATCTATTCTGAATGGATTAGATAATATTGATAACAAAATAAAGTGAATTCATAAAGCCAATCTACTTCGTATTTATAGACATAAAATAATCAACTGACGGCCATCAACATTATTTTTAAATGAGATTTTTTAGAGTAATTAACTCCCTTCAAATGCTTAAAGTTACAGAATTTGAAGAATTAAGGTTTCTCTTTATGATCACATACTTTTTATATCAAATTCGTGTATGAATTTAATACTGAGTGTGATTGAAGTTGGTTGAGTCTTACATTTTCTTTCAACCGAAAATAACGCACAGCACTTAACAGTATGTTTGCAGCAGAAACTATGCCAGCTAGTATTAACATAATTTGATTTCCAAACACATTCCGTGTTCGACTACATCAAAAACTAAGCTCAGAGAATTAAAAATGTATAAACTGTTTCCACACGAGCACAGAAGGCCCTTGCCTTCGGGGCCTCAGAAATAATCCCTCAAAAGGTAACTTGGTCGAGCCACAAGTACTTTACTTATGTGCTTATAACCTTTTAGATGCCCAAGAGACGTACCCCATATGTGGGTGAATCCAAAACTTTTTCAATATAAGTTTGCATTAAAAATATGTAAAATGGTTCACCTTGCAGGTCATCTCTGAAACTTCCCGCTTATATTGAGGTATTTGAAGCTCAAACATTGATATAAAAAACCCAAGATACATAATCAGTGTGTCAAAAACGTCCTCCAAAAATGAGTGCACAACTTTAAATTGTGCGCTCATTTCAAATAAAATCGCGTCGGTCGCGACACTGTCAATTTTATTTCTTTTCGTACATTGCTTTGTAAATACAACTATAAGTCTTACACTTAAGGTTGGATATGCAAAGACATATGTTTTTGCCATATCTGTTACTACTTAAATGAAATCTAGGGTTTTTTATATCAATGAGCTCAACGCAAAAGCTGTACCTAAGCATAGATTTTTAAGCTCAGAGTTCAAAAATCTTAAGTTTGTAAAAATGCTAGTACTTTAATTTTCGAAAATATTATATTCACAAAATGATGATCGATTTTGATCTAACAGTATAATTCAACGCTATTTTTGAGCTTTAAATTATACTAGCTGCCGCGTGCAGCCCGCTGCGTTATAAAATTTTTTGGCGAATCCCGCGGATCATCTAATTTTTCCGGGATAAAAAGTAGTCTATGTGCTATTTCATGTCATCATCTACCTGTGTGCAGAATTTCATTCAAATCCGTTTTGTAGTTTTTGCGTGATTGAGTATCAAACATCCATCCAAACATGCAAACTTTCGCATTTATAATATTAATATAGATTATTAGTTGCAAAGTCGATAGGGTAAAAAAGTTGAAAAAAATGTCATAAAAAAACTTTTAAAATTTTTTGCCATTGATAAATCCCGAACGAAACAACCGATTTTAATCCAGTTAACGAAATTTGATGCATTTTTAAAGAGAAAAGCTAATTACATTTCTAAGTGAATCAGTGTATTAGCCTGAAAGTTATTTTTAAAATACTAAGTAAGTTTTGTGTAAACAACAAAATATTAATATTTAAAAAGCTGTAACTTTTAAGAACTTAACTCGATTTTGATTTATAAAACTGAATATGACGTAATTTTTAAGCACTAAAGTATTGTAGGTCAACAAAAGATTGGTTAAAAAAACTGGAAATTATGTCGAAAAAATACTTTTTTCAATAATTTTCAAAATCTCCTGGACCAAATTTGCAGAAAGTCTAAGTTTAGCAAAATTCCTATCGAGCACCATCAACGTTTCGATTAGTCAAGCCGTTCAACGAGAGAATGACGCGTGTGCGTGTGTGTGTAAAAATCAATGAAATGTTTACACACACACACACACAAATACATACATACAGACATACGGACTTTAAAGTGAAAATAGTCGGAAAAGGTTGTTATCATTATTATTCATAACATCGTGTTTTATGTATATTATGTATTTATGTCTAGGGCTTCGCCAAAATGGCTCAGATATTCTAGTTTGGGTTTGGTAGTAAGTAGTAAATAAATTAATAAATATCACTTGATTGAATTGATCTGACCCCAAAGTAAGCAAATTATACGCTTGTAGTATGGGTGTCAGTCAACGATACTAATACATAGAAATACATATATAAATACAAGAATATATTTAATAAACACCCAAACCCAGAAATACAAACATCTGTGCTCATCACACAAATGCCTGTCCCAGCCGGGAATCGAACCCGAACACCATTGATTGCGTAGTCAGGGTCGCTAAACACTCGACCAACAGGGCGGTCACTTATTCATATGGCATCACAATCCCGCCATAAAGATAAAAATACACCATTACCATATTTGGTGTCTATAGGCGATGTTTCTCTTTCTATTAAAAGAGCCATCTATCAATGATATAAAAAAGTAAAATTTTAGTCCTAATTTTCGCTGAAAATAAACGATTATCGTAATCAGTAAAACGCGGCCGTGTCTCCACCATCTGTCTCTCTAATATAAGAAACATTATTATTGTCATAGTTTTTTAAACCAGCAAAGTGCTCAGTCATAATTTAGGTTTGGTTTTAAATTCCATTCTCAGATTATTTTCTATGACACCGAACTTCGAAATAGGACATTATCTAGATGATTGGTGGAAAATAACTGTTATTTTACTTTCGGTTTTGACTAGAAACCGTAATGTTGCTAGCCATAACAAGGTGCCCCGTAATAGTCGGCTGATGCTGAAATGTATATACCGTATTAAATCATCAGTATTGAATCAGACGTCGGGCTTTCGAGAGGTGCAATCAGAATGTATGGACAAACAATAGTGACCCATTAACGCTATTGCGGAAGGAATAGGTAAAGCGATGATACTAAGCCCAGGCGAAGTGTTGCTGTACTCTACCTGGAAATCGTGATGGTACTTTTTGCCAAACATTTATTCTTTAACAACCTGCTTACCCATTACAAAACGGTCTATTCTTTAAATAGAAATCGTATCAAGACGGTAAAAACAATCTGTCAAATCGTGATCATTTTTGAGCTTGATCATATACTAACTTTTGATATTTTATATATTTAGGCAATTAATCCGCGAGACACAACATTATTTTTTAAATTATAAACCCACTGGCTGTGCCCGCGACTTCGTTCGCGTGGAAAAATTTCTAAAATAAAAACCCGCATAGTTCCCGTTCCCGTGGGATCTCCGGGATAAGAACTATCCTATGTCCTTTCTTGGGTCTCAAACTATATTTGTACCAAATTTTATCCAAATCGGTTCAGTGGTTTATCCGTAAAAGCGTAACAGACAGACAGACAGACAGATAGACAGAGTTACTTTCGCATTTATAATATTAGTATGAAAGTATGGATATTTTAAACTCAGTGAATGGCTTCGTTTTGATCAGTGTAATAAGCTTTTTATAGTAGGGGTGCTCAAGATGCTAAGTGGTTAGTTACTCGAGCGTCGCAGGGACCTATTGAATTTTGTAGATTAAATTATAGGAAAAATAAAAGGTTATATAATGTTTTTCATTTCAGTGGTGGGGTAAAATCTACAGATAAAACACTGAAGCACGTTAGATTAGGGTATGGTAGGTTAATTTCCAGCTAAAATTTAGAAAATCTAACGATTTAAGTGTAGCGTTAGGGAATGGGAGGGTCACAAAGTTGCAAAGAAAATGATGTCGACATTCTCGAGCGCGTCTAAATTTTCTTTTATTATGGAGGAAATTAAGTAAGAATTACAAAAAAAGTATAATCTGACATCCACAAGCCGAAGTTATGTTAATTTTGTTTTTTTCTGCCATGGTTACTCCCCTCTATAGAAAGAGCTTATATTTGATGTAGAGCCTTAACAGAAAGCGAGGTACCCCACTCCTATGTTAATCTGACACGCTCGAGTAAATACCAAAATCCCCTCTTGGGCTCCCCTGCTATTATCAAAGACTGTTTTTGAAATCACGAAACAGGAATCCCGTATTAAACTTCATATATAACCTATCGGTCTGAAAAAACGCAGCAAGAAATTTGTTCGGACACTATGACACCTTGTTAACATCAATAATTATTAACAAAAAACAGCAAAAATGAAGTAATTATGTATCAATTCCTCTCCCAAACACAGATTCTTCATCTTCACAGAGACCGAGCGCATTACACAAGATTTTATCCACGTCGATATAAAGCTTGGTTATCTACCACTGTTTATATTTCAGGTACATTCCTGACCCGAACTGTAAACCTCTGGGACTATCACCCTCATACGGTGTTTCCAAGGAGCTTTAACATGGGTATTTTTAGTATCAATTACTTTAGAGGTTGGCGTCGCATTAGCGAGTTTTTTTTAATGCTGATGTCCATGGACAGTGGTGACTATTTTCTATCAGGTGGCTCATTCCTCGTATTTCGTCTATTACTATAAAAAAGTGTCTGAATGCGGCATTTTGTGGTGACAAACAAGTCCAACTGTACAGTATCTTTGTCAAACAAAATATTTTTAGAATTATTACAATGCATTAATAGCTATACTAAGTGCGTACACATTAAGGAAAAATAAATAATAAATAATAATAAATATTCAGGGGACAAATTACACTTACTGATCTAACCCCAAAGTAAGCAAATTATTTGATTGGTTTATGGGTGTTAGTCAACGATACTAATACATAGAAATACATATATAAATACCAGAATATATTTAATAAACACCCAAACCCGGAAATACAAACATTTATGCTCATCACACAAATGCTTGTCCCCGTCGGGATCGAACCCGAGCCCCGTTGATTGCGTAGTCAGGATCGCTAACCACTCGACCAACGGGGCGGTCAAAAAAACTTATAACTTCAGTAAAATTTAGTAAATTGCTTTCTACAAAAGACCATTTAAAAAGTCTTGTAATTGTGTTAATGCTGAGTGCGTACCCATCAAGAAAAAACTTATTGCTTCGTTGAATTTTGATTATGTGGTTTCGATAAAAAACCAGTTAGAAAATTTCTTAGACTAACCAAAGAGAATCAAAAGGGCCACCCACGAATTTTCAAGTATATACATATATTCATCATTTAAAAATGAGTGTAATATCCCGCAGACTAGTTACTTCGCGCAATATCTATAACTCATATAAGAAAACTTAAATTATTTTCTTCACACATATTGTTCCCGCATAGCCCAAAAACAGGGTAATATTCATTAATATATTAAAACTAACTTTAACCTACAAACCATTGCATTAAAAAATTCATGAATCCCGGGGAAACAACTTATTTTACGAATAAAAATTATCATACGTGCTATTCCAAATCATCTTCTACATATGTGACAAATTTCATTCTAATCGCTTCAGCCGTTTTGGCGTAAAAAGTAACAAACATACATCCTTCCATAGAATGAAGGTAGGAATAATGGTATTTGTTTGCATTTCTTTAAGTCAAATTTTTTTTTATTCACCCTTATATGTGCTTAGAAAACAGTTTTTTATTTGTAAATGTATTTCTGTGAATTTTACTGTAGCTGAAAAATGTGTAAGATGAATTAAATATGAAGAATCAAATTACAATACTTCTTTCTTGAGCAACAAATATTACAATATAACAACTTGCTTTGTTTTTATATCGTAAGATAGCAAAGAAGCAGATGGCTATCCTGATGGAAAGAGAAACCATCGCCTATGGACACCAAAGATGTTAATGGTGCATTATTATCCGTACGGCGGAATGGTGATGCCACTTGCATAAGTTTACCGGCTTCCTTACCCTCCAAACCGGAACATGACGATGACAAGCATTGACGCTATTGCGGCAGGAATAGATAAGGTGGTGGTACCAAATACTCAGACGAGACGTTGCAGAACTCTACCACCACGTGGTCACGATAGTAGTGACACGTATAGTCAATGGTTCGCCTTTTACAATCTGCCTGGCAGAACTGTAGTTGGTATATTCTTCAAATCGACTCGAATCGACAGTGTTCGACTGTTGTATTCTGAAAGGTAAGATTAAAAATTGACTTAACCCGTATCGCGATTTTCGTACAGACGTATGTACAAAAACTTTACGCGCGAGAAGTGAAAATATAAATGAAAATATATGTATAAACCGATTTTTTGAAACCTAGCCATAAAAAAAGGGAGGCTTCCAGACACGGAGCACTACCGCGAATTTTTTATTGGCCAGGTAATCACGTCACGGGTTAAATAAGCCAACGAACTATTTTAAATTCATGGAGCTCATTTACATTTTGATTGTTTTGAGTAATCAACAATCTATTATTACATAATAACCTATTATGGGCGTGTTCTTTAATGCAAATGCTGCATCTATCTATTTTAGCTCGGTTAGGTAAATAATAGGCACCTTTTATGCAAGTTCAGAATGTTTTTAAACTCGTTTTAATGCGGACGCAGTTTTTTAAAGCGAAATTCTCTTTTTGTTTCTGCCTTAATACTAAACACTGTTGGATTGGCCATAAAATAATGTATCCAATGTTACATAAATGATTTCATATGTTCCTTTTCAGTGTTACGTACCTGAAAAGTAAAAACTGTAACCTTTCACTTCGTTCCTTTCACACTGTGATCACTTTATTGTTCGTCCTCTTCTTGACAAATTCTTTTTCTCAGGAATTCGTAGATGTATCAAATATTCAAATTTCTGGTCCCTCTTTGCTGTGACAAAATTGAAAATTCTAGGTCAACGCGATTAAAAGGTATGGATCATTTATGTCATGTGTTTTGTGACTTTAAAAGGGAATCAAAACTTATAGGGTACATTCTGTTGGCCTAGAATTACGAAATGTGGCAAGAAGCAACTTCTTTTTTTATTGAAGAGGGGGCAACGGAGGAAAAGGTGTACCTGATGGTAATTGAACACCGTCGCCCATGGATATCCGCAATACCAGAGGTCTTACATCACATATATAGAAAAATATCTGAAAACCGTAAATATTTAGTTACATTACAAAAAAAAAATTATAAAAATAATACAAAAAAGTTTATACCCTTGGTATGCGAGTTAAACTCGCATTTGATAGGCTTTTTTACATGTATATTGACGAAAAGTTAGAAGCTGCCTTCATTTCCTTAAATTGTTCCCGTATTTTTCTGGACAATATTTGAGAAATAAATTAGCCCTACTGATTGTCAGTTTCTAAAATATAGATCTGTATTGTCTACAAACCGGACAAAACATAGACCAAACCAAAAAAGTCAGTAAATAAAATATTTTAATTTAACTGACCTGACCAGGTAAGTAACCTGTACCACAGAATACTTAGAGACTACCAGAAGTTAATGTTACATACAAGTAATATTCGAGCATAGCACACATAGATACCTCTCACGGACGCGATATCTCCGACTGGTGCAGTACAAACTGAGTGCTAAGTGTGAGTTTTTCTTTTCGCATTCGATCGTGAGCGCGTTTCGAGTTTACTAGGAATTTGTATGTGATTTGTACAGCGCCACCTAGTGGTAAACTGGTTTCTCACGTTTACCACTAGGTGGCGCTGTACAAATCACATACAAATTCCTAGTAAACTCCAAACGCGCTCACGATCGAATGCGAAAAGAAAAACTCACACTTAGCACTCTGTACCGTACCATTACGAGATATCGCGTCCGTGAAAGGTCTATGTGTGCGTTGCTCGAATATCACATGCATGTAGATTGATTACTGAGTCTCCTGTATACTGTGCCTGTACTTACCTGGTCAGGTCAGTTAAATTAAAATATTAATAGTGCGTTGTCACTCTAGTGGTATGTATAAAAGGACGTTGTAAAGCTAGGCCTAGACCTAAAGACCTAGTCATCATAATGAAGGTAAGAGGTTTACGTTTGCTTTATACGTCTGGCTGAAACGCAAGTGATAACAAGCGGCTTTAAATTAAAAAATTGGTAGAGAGCGTGTCGAGTCACGCGCAATGTAGAGTTTCGAAGTTGCCCATCCTCAATAAAGTGGACTAAGAAGTGCGCTTTTATTGTTTCATACTATGAACATATTTTAACCTATTCAACGTCAATGACAAATATATATCCGCATTACAGTTTCACCGCCTATAAAACTTCTCTAAGTGTACGATGCTGTGGTTGTTGTACATCGAAATTAAAACTCTCTTTATAGTGGACTGTATTTTTTATTCCTCCGCTGGTATAATACTATGAAGAACTAGCTGGTGGTCTCAAATGCGCAGTAACCGTTATAACAATTATAAATGTGCGACCGTAGCCTGTTGTTCGTGTGGATTGTTGGCGGCAAGTGGTGTGCGGCGTGCGTCGCGGACGGCTCGCCGCTGGCCTGCGCCCGCGCCCCGCACACCGGAATCCTCTAATGTATATTGTGGTGTGCTAAGCCACAACACTAAGTACATTTTATAAGTTGGTGAACTACTCAAAAACTGATAAAGTCTTCTAAGCCGTGATAGTTTTCCTTTAACTTCGTTATTTTTACTACTACTATGATTTTTTCTTACCCCTAAAACAAACCGTTTAGCTTGCAAAGGCGGACACTTGACTCTGACAAAAAATTGCACTTTAAAGCTTAATATTTTACAAACGAGTCCCTTAATCAAAAATTTGTTTTTTACAAACCTACAATACTTTTTAAAAAACTATCCAACGATATCCCACACAATATAGGATATACAAGCATTTGTGTGATGAGCATAGATGTTTGTATTTGTGGGTTTGGGTGTTTATTATGTATGTAACAGTATTTATATATGTATTTCTATGTATTAGTATCGTTGACTAACACCCATAACACAAGCAAATAATTTGCTTACGTTGGGGTTAGATCAGTAGTACATTGATATAAAAAACACAAGATACACAATCAGTGTCTCAAAAACGTCCTCTAAAAATGAGCGCAATATTTTAAATTGTGCGCTCATTTCAAATAGAATCGCGTCGGTTGCGATACTGATCACTTATCACGTGATCACTTACCATTAGGTGCGCCTCTTGCTCGTTTGCCCCCTCTTCTATAAAAAAAAACTGTCAATTTTATTATTTTTCGTACATTGCTTTGTAAAAACAGCTATAAATCTTGCGATTAAGGTTGGATTTTCAAAAACATATATTTTTGCCATATATATAACTACTTGTGTGAAATTAGGGATAGTTTTGAGTGTCAGTTTTGTTCGGAACTGTGCATCTTGGATTTTTTATATCAATGGATCAGTAAGTGTAATTTGTCCCGTGAATATTGAATATTTATTTATTTTTTATTATAGGGTACGTGAGAAAAAAAGTTAATATTCCCACTTTATACGTAGGGAAGCTCACCAGAAAAAAAATATTTTTCAAGATTTTATGTCACCACTTTGTTACCGTAAATAATATGTATTCGAGGCAAATTACAGCTTTCTAGTACTAAAGATCTCTGAGCTAGACTACGGACGGACAGACATAACGAAACTATAAGGGTTCCTAGTTTACCTTAGAACCCTAAAAAGGTACATACTAGGGTGTTATTAACTCATCAGTTTTGAATACTTTTTCTTACTTTTAAAGTAATCAAAAACTCTTACTTATAACCTTTTTTATAACAAACGAAAAAAATATTGTGTTACCTAGGGACACATGGAAAGAGTTTTGCATTTGCGTTGTTAATGTATATAAACAAATAATAAATATAATATCACGGGACAAATTACATGAATTGGTCTAACCCCAAAGTAAGCAAAATAAGTAAAATAAGTAAGTAAATAATAAAATAATTGAAATAAGTAAGTTAAATCATTTATTTTACTATTATGAAGTATTTATATGAACTAGCGAAAGCCGCGTGTTAAATCTATACAAATAAATAAAATTGGAGTGTCTATTTGTAATATTAAAATATCTACTTCTTACTAAATGCATATGGATCTATACACGATACATATACCAAAGTAAATTTTTTTACGATTTTTGTGTGTATCTTTCTGTCTAACTGTCTTTATGTTTGTTCCAGGTAATCTCTGATATGGCTGGACCGATTTTGACGGGATTTTCACTGACAAATAGCTGATGTACTAAGAGTAACTTAAGCTACTTTTATTTCAAAATTTGTTGAACGCGGACTAAGTCGCGGCCACAGCTAGTTAAATTGATATTACCAGCTTCACTCTGTATAAAAGCATAGATTACAAACCAAAATCATAAACCCATTCCTTTACATTTCATCCAGACTCATCTACTACAGTCGCAAGGACATTTAAAACGATTAATCGTTGCACATGTAGCCGGCCTAACAAATCCCAATGCAGGTGTTACGAATCTGAATCCGACTAAAGTTACGATAAATCCAACTCGCTGGGGTCCTCCAAATAACCCAACTAGCCCAGAGCGTTTTATTAATTGCAATGCACCAATCGAATGCACTCGAAATTTAACTCTATTTTACGGAAATATGGTTTTTATTTGATAGTGTTATGCTTAAAAATGTAGGCATTTTTATTTCTTAAGTAAAGATAAATGGGTCGCAGAAGACATAGAGGCATGTTAATTGAATTCGTGCCATGTGCTGCGATTTGGTATAAAGATTTATTCTAGGATAGAAGTACAGGTAATTTAAATTCGACATGAAATTTATTAATGTTTCGCTGAAGCACTCTATGGCTTAGAGATAATACGTTTGTCAGAAAATACTTCAGTTTCTGCTAAAATTATTTTATAATGTACAATTAAGAAGCAGGCTTTCCTGATGGAAAGAACATCACATATAGACATTAAAAATGTGAATGATGCGATGTCAACAGATAGATGGAGTGACTGGGCTGTGGTATTAATACACCAATTTGTTTGATATTCAAAAATCTACTTATTTTTTAAATTATAAGATAGCAAACAAGCAGATGGGTTTCCTTATGGAAAGAATCAACCATCGCTTATAAACACCAAAGGTGTTGATGGTGCGTTGCTATCTTGTGGCCAGGTCTAATACCACATGCATAAGTGTACCGGCTACCTTACCTTCCAAACTGGAACACGACAGTGACAAGAACTGAAATAGGTAAGGCGATAGTACCAGACCCGGGCAAGACAACGCAGAACTCTACCATCTAGCGTGACTACTAGTGACTACTAGTGGTAGTGACTCGTATAGCCAATCGGTCGCCTTTTACTACCTTTCTGGTAGAACAGCAGTTGGCCTATTCTTCAAAGGAGCCCGGAACTGTGTCAACTTTTTACTTTTTTCTGCTGCAATAGTATAAATGCTTGACAGTGTTGTATTCTGAAAGGTAAGGCTAAAAAGTGACTTAAATAAGCCAACAAACAATTTTATTTTTATGGAGCTCATTCACATTATGATTATTCTGAGTAATCAATAAATTAAACTTTAAATTCAAAATAGTCGGTTATGATAACACGGGGAAAATTAATACGTGAAGGGAAAATTATGCACCCATTTTTACAACAAACTCATAAACAGAGAAGTATAAAATTTGGCAAAATTAATTTCATATGGCTAAAAGAGCAGAAAGCTAATATTTTTATATAATACTCGTATATATTAGAATACATTAATTTAATTAAAATAAACATTAGACACAATACCATGAATTTAACACACATAAATGTATATGTTATTTTGGCTATAGTGTAGGCCTATTTGGGAACAAATTTTAATTTGGTCTATAATCAAAATTACGTTTGAATTTCGACCAACTGCCGATAACTAGAATAATAAGTTTCTTAGAACTTATACTCCACACTATTTGAATTATATGCGTGCATGTATTACTAACTGCAGCGTGCAGCCAGTGCATTATAAAAGGTTCCCCGTGTTGTTCCGGGCTCCTTTTAAGAATAGACCAACTGCCGTTCTGCCAGTTCGTAAAAGGCAACAGATTGGCTATGCAAGTCATTAGCATTGTGGCTACTAGGTGCTACCACCTAGTAGCCACGATGTTAGTGACTAGTTCTGCATTGTCTCGCCCGGGTCTGGTACCACCGCCTTACCTATTTCTGTCGCAATAGCGTCAGTGCCTGTCACTGTCGTGTTCCGGTTTGGAGGGGAAGGTAGCCGGTAAACTTATGCGTGTGGCATTAGACCTCGTCACAAGATAGCAACGCACCATAAACACCTTTGGTGTCTATAGGCGATGGTTGACTCTTTCTATCAGGAGACCCATCTGCTTGTTTGTTATCTTATGATATAAAAAAAAAGTTTTTGGTTAATTAACTTGTTTTTCCGGGATAAAACCTATGTGCTATTCCGGAGCATTATATACCTGTGTGTCAAGTTTCATCTAAATCCGTTCATTAGTTTTGGAGTAAACATCCATGCATGCATCCAAACTTTCACATTTATAATATTAATGTAGATACACGCGTTTTTCAAATTATAATTATACACTATGTTCCTCGTTCAGACAATCTACAAAAAGTTATCTAATTATTCGCCTTAGAACTTCTAAAAGCAAACATTTATCTTAAAATCTCAGCCACCTTCTTTAAAATAAATTTCTATAATTAATCTCCGTGTTAATACATCTGCAACTAAAAATCTTTTCCCCTACACTTTTACAAATTATTTCCAAAGCCATTGCAGGTCTAAGTAAAGCAGCGCAGTAAATAATCCACAATGTACAAATACCATTAAACATCTTGGAGAAGCAAGCTTCCTCTCAATGTTGTGTTGTTTTTTCTCGCCTGCAAACGTCTCGGGCGCGGTAATTGTGATGAATGAAGCACTCTAACACGAGCCTTTAGAGACGACGACAGCGATAAGACATCTCGTCATTTTTCCTTTAAAGCAAACAATACGACCCATATTAATATTATAAATTATAAATGCGAAAGTCTATGTGTCTGTTTTGTTCGTCTGTTTGTGCGCTGTAGGTGTCACCTGATGCCGGTATTATGGTGTCATCTACTTAGAAAGCTGTATATGGTACTGGTAGAAAGATTAGTTTATTTATATACTAGCTGTTGCCTGCGACTTCGTCCGCGCGGACTTCATTTACTCCGCACTGCTCCTCCCCTGTAGGTGATAGCGTGATAATATGTAGCCTATATGTTGATCCGACCTGTCAGTAATATTCATGCAAAATTTGAAGTAAACCCATGCAGTACATTTTGAGTTTACCCCGGACATACATACAGACAAACAGACAAAAATTCTAAAAACTATATTTTTGGCTTCGATATCGATTGTAGATCACGCCCCAAGTATTTTTTTAAAAATATTTAATGTACAGTTTTGACTTTCCTACGATTTTATTATATGTGTAGATGATTTGATTCCATCTATGGTGTAGTAAGCGACCCTGACTACGCATTGATCGAGCTTGGGTTTACTTCCCTAGAAGGACAAACATTTTTGATACTCAGATATACAAAATTCTACACGATATGTGTAGAATTTTGTACAAACAGACAAAAATTCTAAAAACTATATTTTTGGCTTCGGTATCGATTGTAGATCACGCCCCAAGTATTCTTTTAAAAAAATATTCAATGTACAGTTTTAACTTTCCTACGATGTTATTATATGTATAGATGATGGTAAACAAGCAATTGACTCTCCTGATGAAAAGTAACAACCATCACCTAAAGACACCAAAGATGTTAATGGTGCATTACTATCCATGTGGCAAAGTGTTGCTACCACTTGCATTAGTTTACCGGCTACCTCACTTCCACACCGTAATACAACAATAACAAGCATTGACAATATTGCAGCAGGAATATGTAAGGTGATAATACCAAATAGCCGTGCGAGATATTTCAAAACTCCGCCATCTGTTATTCACGATGGTAGTGACACCTATAGATAATCTTTTTCTTTTTACAAACTGCCTGGTAGAATGACAGATCTTCTATTCTTCAAAGAAGACCCGGACCAATCCGTTTAAAGCGTTTGAGGCTTAAATTCGTTTTTTCTAATGTAATTAAGCACCGCCCGCTATCCATGTTTTCGTATACATACGAAGGCGTTCTTTCTGGACTTTATTATTAATAATAATAAAGTCCAGAAAGAGTTCTGGAATTTATTATAAATAATTATAAACCAAGTCAAGGAAAGCCAAGCCAAACCGAAACAAACTTAATCACGCTACAGTAAGCCAAGCCAAGCCACTCAACTACTACATTATCTGTGTCACTAATAACCATTGATGACTTCACTTCCAACCGCTAGTATTTTATAGTGACAGAGCAAATGACCATTTGAAATAGACTCAGTAGGAAATTACCAATAATTTAATTAGAATGAAACTGTGTTTGTCAGTTTATTAATGTAAAAATAAATATTTTTTTATTTGTTAAGAAACTTTTCTTTTGTTTAACTTCCGACAAATCGCCAAGATATCGCATCGTTCAATGTAAAACACCCCTAACAAAAACCAAGACAACGGTGTGTGAATTAAAGATTCTTTTTTGGTAATTTATATGGCAATTAAATGTTTATCCTTGGCAAGTAACAGAGCTCAACACCATGGAGCGGGAACATGGTGTGGAACTCGCCTTAATTGTCCCTTTTTATGCTTTTTCATTTTTAATTTAAATATAACTTAGAGATTTTTTGTGCTTGCTTAGGAACTCAGCATTCCACGGTTTATAATTTTTGTTTCAATTCTTCAGACTTTTTTTATTTATAAGATTGTTTGCTATCTTGATGCAGCACATGACTTTCTTGATGAAAAAAATACAATCACCTTCCACAAACAATAAATTTCTTCCCCGTGTTGGTTCCGAGCTCCTTTGAAGAATAGACCAACTACCGTTCTGCCAGGCAGATTGTAAAAAGCGACCGATTGGTCATGCGAGTCACTACCATCGTGACTACTAGGTGGTAGAGTTCTGCATTGTCTCACCCGGGTCTGGTACCACCACCTTACCTATTCCTGCTGCAATAGCGTCAGTGCTTCTCACTGTCGTGTTCCGATTTCGAGGGTAAGGCAGCCGATAAACTTCTGCATGAGGCACTAGAACTCGCCACAAGATAGCAACACGCCATTAACATCTTTGGTGTCTATCGGCGATGTTTGACGCTTTCTACCAGGAGGCTCATCTGCTTGTTTGCTATCTTATGATATAAAAAATATTTAATATAGTATTGCTATCTATATAGCGGGATGCTACTTAATGTGGTGTGTAGTTTACCTACCGTACCCTCCAAGCCGTAACGCATCATTGACAAACACTGTTTATATTATTTGGTGATTAGTAAAACTCGTGGTCTAGGGGTAGTCTATTCGGCTCAGATTATGAGGTCCCGTGTTCGATCGCCGGGTCGGGCAGTGTTATTGAGGTTTTCTCGAGCTCTTCTCCAAAATCTAATCCTCAGTAGCAACTCGGAGTCTGGCGGAATGGTGTATTATTACCACTGCCGTGCCTCGGATCAGCACGTTAAACAGTCGGACCTGGTTATCGCTAGAAATAGTCGATAATCGTTAACTTTGAACACTGAATATCGTCGGCACTTGGCAAAACTCCATGTTAACTTATATTTATATCGTATTAAAAGCACTTGTACTGTTTTACTTGACTTTTTATTTATTAAAATCAACCGGTTTCGCGTTTTAACGCATCATCAGGGCAAAAGTTATTATTGTTTAGTACAATTGGTACAATTAGTACAATTAGCATAATTAGTACAATTAGTACAATTAGTACAATTGGTACAATTGGTACAATTGGTACAATTAGTACAATTAACACAATTAACACGATTAGTACAATTAGTACAATTGTACTAAATAATAATAACTTTTGCCCTGATGATGCGTTAAAACGCGAAACCGGTTGGTTTTAATAAATAAAAAGTCAAGTATAACAGTACAAGTGCTTTTAATACGATATAAATATAGGATAATCGTTAACATGTCGGTAAATACGGCGATAAGGATCACCATTTATCTCGTCAACCGACAAACCGGTAAAACCGGAACTGGAAAGTCTATAGACGTTCGGTTTACTGTGCCTATCCCGTAAGGGAACCGGGCGTGATGATACTTACAGAAAGAATGAAGAAAAGACCATCTACCATTCTGAATTACTTCCTGACAGAATTGTAGGTGGTCTACTAGGTGTCTATTAGGTGGTACAGTTATGCAACGTCTCGTCCGGGTCTGATACCATCACCTTACATATTCCTGCCGCAATAACGTCAGTGCTTGTCATTGTCGTGTTCTGGTTTAGAAGATAAAGTAGCTGGTAAACTTATGCCTGTGGCGTTTAAACCGCGCTACACGGATAACAACGCACCATTAACATCGTTAAATAAAATAAATAAATACTGACGGCACAAATGACACTTACTGATCTGTAGATCAGTAAGTGTAATTTGGTAGAGTTCTGCATTGTCTCGCCTTACCTAATCCAGCCGCAATAGCGTCAGTGCTTGTCGCTGTCGTGTTCCGGTTTGGAGGGTAAGGTAGCCGATTAACTTATGCATGTGGCATTAGACCTCGCCACAAGATAGCAACGCACCAATAACATCTTTGGTGTCTATAGGCGATGGTTGACTCTTTTCATCAGGAGACCCATCTGCTTGTTTGCTATCTTATGATATATAAAAAAAAGATCTAACCTGAAAATTAAGCAAATTATTTGCTTGTGTTAAGAGTGTTAGTCAACGATACTGATACATAGAAATACATATATAAATACTGGAATATATTTAATAATCACCCAAACCCAGAAATGTACGTTTATGCTCATCACACATATGGTGTTCCTCGTCGGGAATGGAACCCAAGCCCAGTCCATTGCGAAGTCACTAACCAACGCGCACTAAGGTCGCTAACCACTCGACCAACGAGACGTGTCTACAAACCATGATCGTCTCATTCAATTAGGAAAGCCATCCAATTGTTTACTTTCTTATGATACGTAGGTCACACTATAAGTTTTGCGTAACTTAAAAAAACGACATGTTATAACCAAAATATTTTTATTTTAATTACTTTTCAAAATAATCTCCTTTATATTTTAAACATTTTTTCATGCGATCGAACCATTTTTTAAAACAGGAGGACCACAGATCAGAAGGCATGTTTTCTACGTGCTGATTGAACGCTATCACTGCCTCTTCGAAGTTGGTAAAAGTAAAACCTCTCATCAAATCTTTGATTTTGGAGAAAATACAGAAATCACAGGGTCCTAAGTCGGGGCTATGCGCAGGATGAGTAACGAGATATACTTTTTCGGAAGCTAAAATTGACTTTGTTTTGTTGGCCGTGTGTGAAGAAGCGTTATCATGGTGTAGGAGAATGCGGCTTTTGGGTCGTCTTACGCGAACTTTTTCTAACAACCTGGGTAAACAAATGGTAGAATACCATTTGGAATGAACACTCTTTTGATCTTCAAGTGGAATTATACAGATGGGACCCGTAGCTGAGAAAAAAAACGCGATCATTTTTTTACCAACGTTTCTCGCCTGTCTCACTTTTGTTAGGCTGTTCTCATTTTCAAACACTCATTCACAAGATTGTTGTTTTTTTTTTCGGGTTCAAAACCATAAATCCACGTTTCGTCTCCTGTGACAATGTCATAAACAGCATTAGAAGGTCCGTGGTCGTACTTCAGTAGCATCTGTGAGCACCATTCCACGCGAGCCCGCTTCTGCTCCGCTGTCAGTTCATGAGGGATTCAACGACAACAAAGTTTCCGAACTTTCTATTCTTCATGTAAAATTTTCTGAATTTGGCTCATACCAATCCCCAATAGTGCTCGAATTGTCTCATAGGTAATCCGGGGATTTTCTTCAATTAACCGCTTAACAGTAGCCACATTATTTTCGTTGACGGTAGTTGAAGGCCACCCTTCACGAAATTCGTCATGTGAAGAAACTCGGCCTCTCTCAAATTCAGCAAACCATCGCCTCACGGTGCTCAAACAAGGCGCTTCTCTCCTAAAAGCATTTTGAAGACGAGCGGCATAGTCTTGCGGAGAAAGAGAACTTTTAAAATCATAAAAAATCATCGCTCTAAAATCTTCTCGACTTAATTCCACTTTCGTTGCGTACGTAGAACTTAAATGTGTAATAAAAAAAAATAATTGACAAATCATTTCCCGCCAATTGCAACGTTTTAAAAATATAACATTCGCAATTGAAATAGTTCCGATAAGCTAGAAGTGCAAAACTTTTAGTGTGCCCCATGTAGAAAAAAAAATGTTCCATTGCATAATGTAATATTTAGTTCATGTTCGAAAACTCATTGAACAATATCCATAAATATATTTCCTATCATAATATTTAATTAAACAATGCGAATGCAAACCATTAAGACCCTCAAGTTTTTCAATTATACGGTTTCGCAGGCCCGTTCCGTAATTTTTAAAGCCCTGAATCAATTTAAAGTTAAAGTATAATCACGAGGTTGAATTACCGTTTCATTTAATTTCTGAAAATGACAACTAATTTCAATGTGTAAAGTTTTTATTCATTTATTTATTTACTAGATGAAAACCTAGCTTCGCTCGAAAGTCTCATAATACGGAATCTTATATACTAACTCAAATAGTAGACAATAAAAAGTAGCACTGTATTGACGTCTTCATTCAACTATTACGTTGGTTTAATAAAGACAACATTATAGTGTTGCTATTTTTTAATTTCTACTCTTTTTTATGAACGAAGAAAAAATAAGTTTCACGATAATCTGCGCTCCGTTCTACGATACTCAAGGAACTTATAAAGGAACTTATATACTATAACTAGAATTGTTACGAAGCAATATTTGACAAATAAAAATGTACTTTATTGCGTAACGGATAAAGTTGACATTTGTTTCTTACATAACAGAGGAGAAAAACGTTCTGAGCAAGACAACGACACGAGTGGATGTTGTCCCTTTCGTGCAATTGCCAGTGTAAATAAAACTATCTAGATGGTAGATTTTTACATATTCAGTAATCGTTAAATCCTTTTTATTCATACACATCGATAGATACCTTAGCATAAAATGTATTGTAATTAACATAGTGAGTTCTTAAATGTGCTTATTTTAATTATTACGTAATTACTTATGCAATGTAAAAACTCTTTCTCAAATTAGTAGAATTACTTAGTAGTAATTTACAAACTACGCATGGCCACACTTATATGTGGCGATTGGCGCTTTATTTAGTAGAAAGAGACACACTCCACTCATGTCGTGGTACTCTTCGGAACGATTTTGAAGCGCGTGTAAGCATTCCGGGTAGAATATAACTTCCTTGACGATACTTTAATAAATGCTTACGCCATCTACACCACATATTTGTAACCTTTAAAGAAATATGGCCGATTTGTCTGTCAGCACGCTAGAATTTTAATCACTATTTTACCAAAATACTCGACAATCCGAGTTTTGCGGATATATGTTGTCGCCTCAAAATTATTATATTTTTACGCTTTATAATTTAGGTAAGGTTTCGATTAACTCTACCGTAACCCTTAACGAGATTATTAATATAGATGATACAAAGTCTATAGCGCTTAATAATAAATACAGTTTAAAAAATAGTGCTAAACCAATTTTATTATGGATTTACGTCATGTATACATCTAGGTATTTGTATTATTTCACAGCTAACTTTGTAATTTTCAAGAACAAAGGTTAATTTAAATAGTGTAAGTTAAAAGCAATTGATAACTATTAGTGTGTATAATACAGACGAAGAAAAAATATTTATAAAGTATTTATAAAGAGAAAGCGTATTTAATATTAAAATTAACAAATAAAACTTTTATACCAGAATTTACCAAATAGTCTGATGACTCTCCTGAGTGAAAAAAACAGGCTGTATTTATTCTCTCGTGTAGAAAAGTAATACCTTCAAAAAATTTCAAGCTTAATCTACCTTAGTTTTTGCGTGTGAATGTGCACAAATACACATTCAGACAGATACATATATATATATATATATATATATATATATATATATATATATATATATATATATATATATATATATTTAATATTATTTAATATTATTTATATACATTGCTATCTTGTGGCGCGGTCTAATGCCACATGCATAATTTACCGGCTATCTTACCCTCCTAACTGGAACACGAAAGTGACAAGCACTGACTGGCAGGAACAGGTAAGGCGGTGGTACCAGACCCAGAGAGACAATGCGTTGTGGCTGTATCTTGCCCTGTATGCGGAATCTAAGGGGGATAATCTCTGCAACGCAGCACTCTACCACCTAGTAGTCACGATGATAGTGATTCAAATAGCCAATCGGTCGCCTTTTAAGACCTGCCTGGCAGAACGGCAGTTGGCCTATTCTTCAAAGGAGCCCCAACCAACCAACATGGGGATTTTTTTTTATATCCGTTAAGAACATGCCTTTTATCGTGATAAAAAGTATGTAATTTCCTGTACCTCTGACAATGTATGGGCAAAATGTAATAATTATCGGTTAAGAAGAAAATACGTAAAAGTTTAACAAACAAACAAACTTACTTTCGAATTAATATTAGAATTATTAGTGAAGAAAGCAAACATAACTTTGGTGATGTGTAAATAACCAATGGAAACAATATTTGCATAGATAATAATGAAATAAATCCGGGCTTTAAATCTACAAACTTCAAAGTATTACAGTACACAAACCCGGTAATCCCGTATCAGTAATAATGGGTGCAAATTTCACGGGATTCGCAAGCTGGTAAGCCAAAACGCTCATTGCGCCATTCACTTAATCCCGTTTATGATGAATTTTACAAAATTTATAATGTTATTCTGATATATTGTGTAGTCATTTTATTATTCAACTTATAAACTAGAAGACTCGACATAGTTTATTGATAAAAATTTTCATCTCCTATTTCGGTCCTTTACGGGTTGATTTTTTTTTAAAAATACCCTTTGTTTGACTCCGGATTTTCATCAACCTCCATGCTCATTAAATTTGGTTCTATATCTTAGCCATGAAAGTGTAACGGAATGACAGACAGATTTATATTTATATTAGCATGAATATAGATTAATGGATTATCAAATATTTATGAATGAGTATAAAAAAATGTAATGTATAAAATACAGACTACGGAACACTCAAATACTAAGAAACACGGTATTGAACGGAAAACGTAGAGTCATATAAGCAATTGCTTGTGAACATCCAAAACTTGTAGATATATTATATCGTAAAAAAATAGAAATATGCCATTTCGTGATATTTTATCGTGTCGAATAAGGAGCAGAGACATAAAATGCCCTCGAAGTGATTTTTTTCATCGACAAATATTATAAACTCTGTATTTCTAACAATCTCAGAAATTTCCTTGAAAGGTGTAACCGATTTAATCCGTGTTGTACGCAGATTGCTGATTTTTATGGTAGTGTGTTAGTCCCGGGCTCCTTTAAAAATAGGCTAACTGCTGTTCTGCCAGGCAGGTCGTAAAAGGTGACCGCTTGGCTATACGAGTCACTAACATCATGACTACTAGATGGCAGAGTTTTGCATTGTCTCGCCCGGGTCAGGTCAGGCCTTATCTATTTCTGCCGCAATAGCGTCAGTGTTTGTCAATGTCGTATTCCGGTTTGGAGGGTAAAGTAAGGTAGCCGGTAAACTTATGCATGTGGCTTTAGACCTCGCCACAAAATAGCAAAGCAGTATTAACACCTTTAGTGTCTATAGGTGGTGGTTGACTCTTTCCATCAGGAGACCCATCTGCTTGTTTGCTATCTTATGATATAAAAAAAAGTTTGGATATGACTGTTTTAACCGTCTATCAATTTGTCATTATTTAGATATTTATGAATTGGCTTAAATAATAATATATCATGTAAATAAAAATATGTTATTAAAGCCCTCCTTTTAAAATCTAAGACTTTATAATCAAGTGCTCATATCACGGAGTAAATGTGGTCTGTGTCATATATATTTGAGGCTCTTTATATCAGATTGACTTTCTCGACAAGCCAATCAAATGGTTAGATTTTTCAGATATTCACGTATGACTTCAAAGTAATATGTTTTAAAATAAAAATGTAAGCAAATTAAAATATTCATTTCAAATCTTTGACTCCTTTTTGCTTTTATAAATAATTCATGGGAGCACACCCTTTTGCCTTCACTTAGGGTAACCATTTCGGAATTTAAAAATAAGTAATAAGAAGCTGAATATTTCAAAGATGATTGTCTTTTATAAGTTATTGAAATGTAGTTTCCATGTTGGTGCCAACCCTCTTTGAAGGATACACCATCTACAGCTCTACCAGGCTGTTCATAAGAGGCAAACGATTGGTATGCGAGTCACCACTATCGTGACTACTAGGCGGTAGAGTGCTGCATTGCAGAGATTACCTCCCTTAGATTCCGCATACAGGGCAAGATACAGCCACAACGCATGCTTGATTTAGCTAATATAGAAACGCGCGCTACGAGTCACGGCTTCAGTCTTGACAAATTTATAGACCTGTGCGCAAGTGCGAGTTTATGTCATTTTATATCGTAAAAAAATCATTTAAATGGCTTCCTGTACCGTAAAATGGTGTGGAAAGTCTGCCAAAACATCAAGATACAAAAAAGATGACGTAAAATTTCACCGATATGTAAATTTTTATTTATTCCTAACATATTACGAGCTTAGCGGATTTCAAGTTATGCTGGTTTTGTATCATACAAAAATAGCACGCGTTAATGTCTTTTAGAAAAGTCTTTTACTCTTTAAAAATTACTTTAGCCATCTCTGTTTAACGAGAACACGTGGAAGTTAGTGTTGGAACTTATAATGGTTTGGAATATGCTCAAGTGAGTATCGATATTTCAAGTACGTAAATATTTAGAAAATTAAAGGGGTAAAAAGAAATGTTAAAATTTGTACAAAGTATAAATAAACTATTTCATAATCAACATCTTTTTAAATATATTATGCTCTTCAATGCAATTAAAAATATGCGTAGGAAATTTTGAGCTTCATTCCTCAAAGGTTTAGTTCAATGCTAGTTTAGTTATATATTCACTTTAAAAATAATAGTCAAATTAAAATAAAATAAATATTTAAATATGGTACCCATTAAACAAACGTTATTTTTTGCAGTATTTATCGATGACGATACGGAACCCTTCGAGCGCGAGTCCGACTCCCACTTGACCGATTTTATTTATTTATCTCAAAAAATAACTAAATTCGATAATTTGATCTGCCCTGTCGCCTATATCTCATCACTATGGTCCGTACGTTTTCTAGTGCAACCTTGAATAGGCCAATCACGGCGCAGTTGTCGCATTCTCCACGTCTTTTGCTTTCCTCCTAATTTTGTGAACTCAAATACGAACAAAAATTCAATGATGCGGAATCTAAGGGGGGTAATCTATGGCTGCATTAACACGCCTGATTCTAGTACCACCGCCTAACGTAATCCTGCCGCAATAACATCAGAACTTGTCAATGTCTGTTCCGGTTTGGAAGGTAAGTAGCCGGTAAATTTATGCATGAGGCGTTAAGACCGCGCCACAAGGACAGTCCATTAACATATTTGGTGGTTGTTTGGCGCACAGATTCTAGGCATCGCCATATGGTGGAAATTCCACGTACCCGGACAAAGCAGTTTGACTCAACATTCTTCATTCGAACCGCAAGGTACTGGAACATTCTTCCAGAGTCTGTTTCCCCGACGAGTACAATCTGGGGATCTTCAAAAGAAGAGTGAAGAGAAGAGTAAGTTTTAGGGAAGCGCGTTCTATTTTAGGCCTACGCTTCGCTATCGATAATAGAAAAAAACTATCTTGTGATGTAAAAAATCGATTATAATGTTTATTTTGAAATAATGTCTTACTTTCAATGTACGTTGAAATTTGAAACGATAATAATCGTACAAATTCTGCAAGTTCATAAATTAGAACATGTCCATACGTATCCCAAAGCATTGTGACCCTATCTCAACTTATTTTCTACGAGAAGATTTTTCAGTTTTTATTGCCTTAGATTTTTTAAGATCATTTTACGTGCCCCGTTTATTTTTTATATTTATTTCGGATCTCGTACATCTGCATATTTACTTAGTCAAATTTCCAATTATCCAAGAAATTTGATTTCCTTTTCATTTTGTAGAAGCTTTTACTTTTGGAATTTCCTTTAATAATATATTTCCAATCGTAAATGTAAAGATGATTCCTTAGAATTCAAATTTACGTTCAGCTGGCCTTTTACGACTTGGTATAATTTATTTATTTGTTTAAACATATATATTGCCGCAAGTGAAATACGTGAAGTAAAAACTTTTTACTCTTTTTTAAGAAAATGACGTGAACAACGGAGTATGAAATTTAGCACAGCAAAAGTTTACATGGCTAAGAACTGCAGATACCTACCTAATATTATTAAAGAATAGCCTGTATGTATATAACATTCAATATTAATAAATATTTTGTAATACTTATACAGAATGTAAGCCGCATAGCCACGCCGGGGGTGCGAAACATATGTAAAATAAACCGACCAAGTATGTGACAGGCGTAACATAGGGTTCCGTAGTTGCTTATTACAATAATGGCCTGCGCAGACAAAGGAGTTTTGTCCGCAGAGGATGACGAGTTTTGTCCACTGAATCGTGAAAAAATGTCCGCCGAGGACTTGCCACGGACTCAACGCACACGGTGTGTGAACGTTTGTTTTCCAGTTGTCGTGCGTAAGTTAATTTCGAGCGCTCAACGGAGACAAAAGTTCGCTGTGTGCATTGTTACTCCTAGTCCCATTAGTTCTATTTTTTCGGGGACTCCCCTGTACTTTTGTCCAGTCCGGTCTTTCGGGGTCCTGCGTTGTTCGGGGACATTTGTACGGGATAATTTTAGTCATGTGTGTGTTATTTATTCAATACAGTTTATAAAGGATCTATATTGATGGATAAAATAATACCCCGTGGATAGTCCTTCATCTGCGCACGCCATAATGCGGAGTAAGAAACGGGCATTCTTATTTTCACACTATCGTCATTTAACCTTTTTAACCCCAATGATATATCACAGGTTTACCGCCTATAAAACTTATCCAAGCACAGTTTATAAGTTGGTCGGCTATTACTCGTAAACTTATAAAGCCTACTTAGCCGTGACAGTTTTCCTTTTAACTGTAATATGTATATATACATACTACTGTGAATGTTATACTACTGTGAATTTTTTCGCACAACCAATATTGCCCTTCTATTAACCGTTTAGTTAATAAAAGGGGGATACTTGACTTAGATTTATAAATCTAAGAACCATAAAACAATCAGATTTTTAACCGATTTCCAAAATGTAGGAAGCACTCCATTATATTGCTTTTTGTATGTATGTTATCTTACAACTCTGTTATTTATTAACAAATTTATATATATATATATATATATATATATATATATATATATATATATATATATATATATATATATTTATTTATTTATTTATTATTTATTAACACTTTATTGTACACAGAAAATAACATTAATAAGAGAATACAAACGTAACTATAGTACAATGGGCGAGCTTATCTCTACTTAAAGAGATTTCTTCCAGCCAACCCGTTAAAGGAGAATAAAATAATGAAAGAAAAGAAATGAGTAGACCTAGTGTACAAAAAAAAAGATACAAATTACATAACTAAACCTAACATATATTTACGATTTAAAAAAAAAGTAGAAAAATATATATACAATACAAGAGAAATTTAGACTTCAGCTAGAAAGTGTTCCTTAACTCGTTTTTTAAAGGATACTAAAGTCTGGCAAAGGCGAATCTCACTGGGCAGAGAATTCCATAATTTTACAGCAAGTACTGTGAATGAGTGCGAATAAGCAGCAGAGTTGCTAGGAGGAAAGCGTAACAAGGTTCTAACATTAGAGCGACATGGGGACTCAGGGGAGTGCAAGAAACTAAAGGAATCACGAAGATACTTTGGAGATTGTGGATTGAAAATAATTTTATATAGTAAACAAAGTATATGCATTTTTCTCCGCTGTCTTATTGGAAGCCAGCCAAGCTCAGCCCGAGAACTGGAAATATGATCAAATTTTTTCATACCATAAATGAAACGGATACAGAGGTTCTGCAATCTCTCAAGTTTGTTTACCAAGTCTTCAGTTGCGTCAAGGTAACAAGAATCGGCATAGTCTATTATAGGGAGAATGAGGGTATGCATTAATAAAATTTTTGTGTTAATAGGTAAAAAATTTTGAAGGGGTTTAAGAGAATGAAATGCGTGATGTACTTTACGGCTCAAGTTATCTACATGAGAGTTCCAGGAAAAGTCGGAATTGAAAATTATTCCCAGATTAGAGGCAGAGGAAGAGAAAGGTATATGTGTATTATTATAACTTAATGTTGGTATGTCACTGCAGTTAATCAACTTCTTCATAGGTCGGCTTCCAAGAATCAGAGCTTGAGATTTATTTGGGTTAACTACCAGACCAAAAGATTTAGCCCACTTATATATTTCATTCAAATCCTCGTTCATTTCCCTGACAGCTTCTGCTATATTTCCGATACTAAAGTGACGATAGAGCTGGAGATCGTCAGCATAAAGATGAAAATTTGATTTAATTATAGAAGTAATAGTGTTAATAAATGATGAAAATAAAATTGGAGAAAGGACTCCACCTTGCGGCACACCGGCATATAAATCGATCCAGTCAGATTTAAGTTCACCAGATATTACACTTTGCGATCGACCTTGAAGATAAGATCTAAACCAGTCGAGAGCTGATGTAGAAATATTAAGGGAAGCATATATATATATATATATATATATATATATATATATATATATATATATATATATATATATATATATATATATATATATATATATATATATATATATATATATATATATATATATATATATATATATATATATATATATATACATATATATATACATATATATACATATATATATATATATATATATATATATATATATATATATTTAAAAACTATATATATAATAATAAAAATATAAATATATAAATATAAAAAATAATATATATAAAAAATATGTAATATAATATTTTGAAGGGTATCCTTTTTGTATGGTTCTATTATAATTCTAGGTCTCAGAAGATTGCATTCTAAGAAACGGCAAAAAAAAACAGTTTTTACACACAGTTGTAATTCTCCTTGTGTTCAAGGACCTACAAGTGTTCAGAAATCACTTTCTATAAAAAAAACAATCTTACACTGTACCTCTTTATAACATTAGTATAAGTTGTTATAGCAACCGTTACAATGCACACCATAAAACTTTTAAAAAGTCTCTATTATTGTTAAAAAATCTTGGTCTTAGTACCCTACATTTACTGAACCCTAAATAGCAAGATGCTCACTGAATTCACGTTCCAAATCTTATATGTACCCTTTCGTAATAAGGTAGAAAATCTCTTGTTTTGCAATATACGTCATGTCAGATAATATTATGTTAGGTTACGTGGGACTTTCATTCGAATGCAAGACACGTAGTTTTGCGTCTACATTCTTTCCGCTGTTGTAAGTTTTATTCTTTATTTAGTTACTGAATCTGATACAAACTTAATATAAAAAGGATGAGTGGCTGTATTATTTACGAGCCTTTGCTATATGCGAAAATGTAAGAAAAAAAAACAAGTATCTCATCTACACATTTTAAAATTATGATGAATCTTAATGGATGGTTTCTGTTAGATTCGTTAAGACCCATAATTTATTTAAAGTCCCGCTTTGTTCTTTATATTATATTATTTTAAATTTTACATTAAAAAAATTAAGTTAGTACCTCAACTTGGTATGAGCACAATAACTTTACAAACATGAGCTGGCACTCCTGATGGAAAGAGACACCATCGAATAGACACCAAAGTTGTTAATGGTATGTTGCTATCCATGTGGCGGGATGACAGTGCCACGTGCATAATTCTAGCGGCTACATTACCCCCGAAATCGGAACACGATCATGATAAGCGTTGACGCTATTGCGGCAGGAATAGGACGAATGTGGTACCATATACACGGGCGAGATATTGCGGAACTCTACCACCTAGTAGTCACGATGGTAGAGACACGTATAGCCAATCGATTGTCTTTTACGACCTGCCTAGCAGATCGGCAGTTGGTCACAATCACAATAAGTAACGATCGCTATTTGAGTCATTTTTCGAAATTTGGACAACAATTAAACGACGTTCTATTAGATACGCTAGACTTGACAAGTCTTTTAATCTCAAAGAGCGAGATGAGAGGGTTTTTGGCGTTTGAGGTACCAATCTTGGTCCAATTTTGTTTCTCATATACAGTGTGTAAAAAACCCCTGTTCGCTCGTCAAAGACATTATTTATGTATGTGTCATATTAACGTATCTGTGTCATTATTTTTATGGAAATTGACAGATATTATCAAAAATGTCATTGACGTTTTTAGGTATTACTTTAGATAAGAAATTACAATGGGGACCGCACATTAATAATTTAGCAAATAGACTTAGTTCAACAGTTTATGCAGTTAAAAAAATGACACAGTTAACTGATGTCGACACAGCAAGAATTGTATACTTTAGTTACTTCCACAGCATTATGTCATATGGAATTCTTCTATGGGGAAATTCTGCTGAAATAAATACTATATTTGTATTGCAGAAAAGAGTAATTAGGGCAATTTACAATCTTAGCCCGAGGGTTTCCCTGAGAGAAAAATTCAAAGAAATCAATATTCTAACTGTTATATCCCAATATATATTTGAGAACTTGATGTACGTTATTCAAAATATTTGCTTTTTTAAAAAAAATGGTGACGTACACTCAATACAAGGAACAAAAACAATCTTGTTGTGCATGCATCTCGTCTCCACAGAATAAGTAACTCTTTTATGAGGCAATGTATACGCTTTTACAATAAACTTCTCGAAACTATAAGATATCTACCAGTCAATAAATTTAAAAAATGTGTTAAAACAAAACTGTGTAAAAAAGGATAGTATAAAATCTCAGATTATTTAGAAGACAAAAAAGCCTGGGATTAATTGCTACTCATACCGATCACATATACATATGATCGGAAACGCGGTCACACACTGAAAAGATCCGGCGGAAGAAACTCGGCGGGCTTGTCTTTTTTCATATCATTGATTTTTTTACATTATGTATTATAATGTAAATATATATAGTAATATTGTGATAATGTAAAAAAATCAATGATATGAAAAAAAGACAAGCCCGCTGAGTTTCGTAGTTTTTAAAAAAATATGTTGACGTGTATAATTTTTTCGAATAGGACAGGCTTTTTTACGCCTTGTGTATTGACTGATTTATCTTACTTACTTTGTCAGAGATGAAAGAATTCGTACTGCTTTTTCCGTGTTTGTTCAAGCAGATCGTAAAAACGCAACTATTAGTTATTCGTATGACTAAGGTAATAGATTTTCGCAACGTCTTGTCTGGATTTAGATTCGCTACCTTACCTATTATCTTTTGATTAGAGTTCCATATCTTACCATCTCCACTTGAATACCGTCTTGATCTTTACACTTAGTACATTTTACACTTTCCACTTTACACTTGAATGATAAATCACTAGAATTTTGGCCGCTTTGTTGCATATTAAAAACCAGAACAAAACCGGAACAAAATCGAACCGAACGGGAATAATAATATCAATAACGGTCGTTAAAAATATTAATTATTTACCCATAACTATTTTGCTACATGAATTCCAATTATTAATATCTTTGGTGTATACAGAATAATAAAAAAATTGAATGCCATAGCTTCAGGTTGAGTCCAATGTCGATAAAGAAACCTGTAAAAAAAGTTAAAATAAAAAATTGTAATTTACATACCGTCGTATTGTTATAGGCGTACATCTTCCACTATTTGTCGCCAGCCGTTTTTAGAAGCAATTTTAATTCTAAACTATTTTAAGTTAGTAGGTAATATTGGGTTGATCGTAAAATATTTTTTAATGTTTTTTTCGGGATTTCTTTATCGTTACTGATTTTACCCCTGAGCTGTGATACGCAATTTTTTAACACACAGTATAAAGGTTGTGACTTTCCATCGGGAGAGCTCTCTGCTTGCTGTCCTGAGATATAAAAATCTCCTTTAAAGCCGTATGAAATAGAATCACAAAAATTGCCTCAAGTCGTTATACCGCTTTTTTCGCTTGTGTTGTTGATTTTATTCTTAATACTTTAAAAGCTTCCGAAGCTGTTCAGAGAATTGTGAATTAAGGAAGCAAAACTTTCCCAATTTAACGGCAGTGGCCTTTAGGGTAGGTTTTGTTTGGGAAATAAACAAATTTATTAGCTGACCTCATTTTACTTGCGATAATTTGTAATCAGTTATTATGAACTTCGATAATTATGTGACGTGTGGTGCTACCAGTAATTTAATACGGATTTAAAACTATTTCCTAATTTGGTATTTTAAGTAAGCCTGAAGTAAGAAGTAAACTAGGAACCTGTATAGTTTCGCTGTGTCCGTCCGTCCGTCCGTCCGTCCGTCCGTCCGTCTGTACGATAACTCAGAGATCCTTATTACTAGAAAACTATAATTTGGCACGTATATACATATTAGTCACGACAACAAAGTGGTAACATAAAATCTTGAAAAATATTTTTTTCAGGGTAACTCCCCTACATATACAGTGGGGATGTTAATTTTTTTTCTCACGTACCCCAACATGTGGGGTATCGCAAGATAGGTTTTTAAAAAATATTGCGGGTTTGTGAAAACAAATTTTCAATAAGGGACTCGTTTGTAAAATATTAAACTTTTGCGAATGCGAGTCAGACTCGCGCACGAAGGGTTCCGTACCATCATGTGTTCTATGGTTGTAGCGGTCAACAAATCTTTAACGCTACGACACATGAAGTTAAAAAAATTGATTTTATACATCGCGCTATAACAATTAATTATATTATGTTATAACGCTATTTATTAGTTTAAACGGTTTTCAGACGACCTTCACTAGCTGTCTGGGGACATAACATACTTTGCCTTACTGAGAAATTATTTTCTTTTCCTTGTATCAACCTCCACAATGATGATCCCAGCGACGACGTGATATCTGCTTAATCATTATCCCTTATTTTATTAAAAAAGTTTGGCTTCTGCCAAAACCTCTTATAAAGAATAAACCGTCCTTTTTAGGGTTCCGAAGTAAACTAGAAACCCTTATAGTTTTGTTATCCGTCTGTCCGTCCGGTCCGTCCGGCCATCCGCAGTCTATCTCAGAGATCCTTAGTACTAGTAAGCTGTAATTTAGCTTGAATATACATATTAGTCAAGGCAACAAAGTGATAATATAAAATCTTAAAAATATGTCTTTTGGGTAGCTCCACAACATGTAAAGTGGGGATGTTAATTTTTTCCCGTATACTCAATAGTGAGGGGTATCGTTGGATAGGTTTTTAAAAACATTGAATGAATGAATGAATGAAACTCTTTATTGTGCACAAACTTAGAATTTAAAAATACATTTTTAGTATAATTAATTACTATACTCGTAGTACACAAAGGTGATCTTATCGCCAAAAGAGCGATCTCTACCAGACAACCTTTGTTGATAAGGATAACATTTAAAGATAGAGTAGGGTATCCATAACAGATATATATACTATTATATTATCTTATGACTATATACCTATTTTACATCTATACATACAAATTATGCAATCACACATATAGGCAAATCCGAGATCACAACATAAAAACACATTGATGCACAACAAAATGCACAAAAATCAAAATATCACAAAAAAAATTATATATTATATATATATTATTTATTCTGTAACAAAAAACATTGTAGGTTTGTATAAACAACTTTTCAATTAAGGGACTCGTTTGTGATATATTAAGCTTAAAAATTCTAATTTTCGTTAAAGATAAGTGCCCCTCAACTAGTTTGATTTTGTGTGTAAGTTAGCACTTTCTGAATAATTGTCACGTCTAAATCGATGTGCTAGAATAAACGCTAATCTACGCACATGATCAAATAGGATATTAGCTCTTATATATTTTTCTATCAACTACTACTTAAGTTAATAACTTAAGCACTTGTTAAGTAACTAAAACGTTATATTTGAAGAAAACACAAGTAATATAGAACCGTAAAAGGCAAAATGTTGAAGGGTGTGTCGACGCCATTTTGTTTGGCAGTTGCCATTTTATAAATGTCATTAGCACAGGCCCGCACTTGGGTCAAGCTTTTGTCATTTTGATTTACACACCAACCGCCCCATTATTTTGTAAATTATTGCATGTTAATAATGGGAAAATTATTTAATAAATTCATTTTTCGTTCGTCGGTTATTTTATAACGGTCTTTACCACCTTAATTAACATACAGTTTACAATATTTCATTAAATACATGAAGTTGTTTACAATATTTCATTAAATACATGAAGTTGAATTAACGGTTTTAAAAGTTACGTAACGTTGGAGTTTTTGAGTTGAAGGTAGTCTGCATTGTCTCGCCCGGGTCAGGTACCACCGCTTTACCTATTCCTGTCGCAATAGCGTCAGTGCTTGTCGCTGTCGTGTTCCTGTTTGGAGGGTAAGGTAGCCGGTAAACTTATGCATGTGACATTATACCTAGCCACAAGATACCAACGCACCATTAACACCTTTGGTGTCTATAGGCGATGGTTGACTCTTTCCATCAGGAGACCCATGTGCTTGTTTGCTATCTTATGATATAAAAAAAAACTGGTTAAAATAACTAAAAACGAAACCTAATCTATCTATTACATATAATAAAATCGTAGGAAAGTCAAAACTGTACATTGAATATTTTTTTAAAAGAATACTTGAGGCGTGATCTACAATCGATATCGAAGCCAAAAATATAGTTTTAAGAATTTTTGTGTGTTTGTCTGTATGTATATCCGGGGTAAACTCAAAAAGTACTGCATGGATTTACTTTAAATTTTACATGAATATTACTAACAGGTCGGGTCAACATATAAGTTACATATTATCACGCTATCACTCACGGGGCGTGCGGAATGAAGTCCGCGCGGACGAAGTCGCGAGCAACAACTAGTTTTTAAATAAAATGCATTAAAAATACATTAAATTAATAAAAATAAACATTACAAACACTACATTAATGTGACATACATGATTATATGCACAGATCTATACAAATAAATAAAATTTGAGTGTCTGTTTGTAATATTAAAATAACCGCTTTTTACTAAATATATATGGATTTATAGACGGTACATATACTAAAATAATATTTTTTACAATTTTTGTCTGTCTGTCTGTCTATCTATTTGTGCCGTCTAAACTCTTAAACAGCTGGACCAATTTTAACGGGAGTTTCACAAGCAGATAGCTGATGTAATAAGGAGTAACTTACGCTAATTTTAATTTGTTTTTTTTAACTTGAAATTTTTTACGCAGACGAATTCGCGGGCACTGCCACTATATACTACTTTCTTTACGGCAAAAGTCAATTGTCGAATTTAAAAGGGATTTTATTGTTTAATCTATGGTAGAATTTCAGCCACAGGCAATCGCTAATAATTGGAATTTCTTCATTTCTACACAGATTCCAATTTCAGAACTCAATTTTGATAAGAATAAGTCTTGAAATATACTCATTAAAAAAATTTTCGTCACGACGTTTACTAAACGGGCTAGACTAAGCGAGCCGAGCATCAATACTTTCTGGTTCTCAACGATTTCCCTATCCGTCATATAGCGAGATAGGTGGTGAGTGGCGACATAATTATCGAATTTTACCAAGGAATGTATTAACGCACCGACATCAGACTCTGAACTATTAAAAAAAGTATCTTCACGCCCGTATCCCCGAAGGGGTAGGCACAGGTAAAACAAGTGTACCCACGATAGGTGGCAAGCCTATCGCCAACCGGGCACTTTCCAATCCCGGGCAACTTTGTGTTTATCAGAAAACTGAAAAAACACTTTTTTTATGTGCCCGACCCGGGAATCGAACCCGGGACCTCATGTGGTCAACGCCAACGCTGGACCACTACACCACAGAGGCGATTAAGTTTTAATAGAAAACTATTAAATCCATACTTCCATACTAATATTATAAATGTGAAAGTAACTCTGTCTGTCTGTCTGTCTGTTACCCTTTCACGGCTAAACCGCTGAACCGATTTGGATATACCAATATAGTTTGAGGCCCAAGAAAGGACACAGGGTAGTTTTGTATCCCGCAAATCTCACGGGAACGGGAACTATGCGGGTTTTTATTTTAGAATTGTTTCACGCGAACGAAGTCGCGGGCACAGCTTGTTTTCTATAAAAACCTAAAATAAAGCTCAATCACATTTTGGCTGACATGGAGATCAAAGTTACCAAGGATACGGATATACTAAGGTAACGATATATATGTCGCAGTGAAATTGTCAATACCGTTAGATTATAATTTACCAAAGTGATATTATAATTTAACTGCTAACCTCACCTAACCAAATTATAAAATCTCTAGGTAGATTATAATCTAACGCCTATTGACAATTTCACTGCGACATATATAACTATAACTTTAACCTCATTCATATGAAAAATATCTTTCAAAATTCATTTATTGTTCACGGAAAAGTGTACGGAAAAACGAAATATTTTCTTTATATTTCGTTGTGTAACGAACTTCTACGTCTCACCTGGGTTTAGTATTACTATAACATCCCCGTGTTGATCCCGGGCTCCTTTGAATAATAGGCCAAATGCTGTTCTTCCAGGCAGGTCGTAAAAGACGACCAATTGGCTATACGAGTCACTACTATCGTGGCTACTAGGTGGTAGAGTTCTGCATTGTCTCGCCCGGGTCTGGTACCACCGCATTACCTATTCCTGCCGCAATAACTTCGGTGCTTGTCATTGTCGTGTTCCGGTTTGGAGGGTAAGGTAGCCGGCAAACTTTTGCATGTGGCATTAGAACCTCGCCACAAGATGGCAACGCACCATTAACACCTTTGGTGTCTATAGGCAATGGTTGACTTTTTCCATCAGGAGACCCATCTGCTTGTTTGCTATCTTATGATAAAAAAGTAAAGCTTCAAGAGTTGATCTAACTCCAAAGCAAACTGTTTACTTGTAATATGGATATCAATCAAAAAACTAACACATAAATTAACTAAAATAATTAAAACTAGATCCAGAAATACAAATATCCACGCGTAACACAACGGTTTACATGTATATACATTTATACAAATCACTGACAACAGTTTCCAATTATTTTACCGTAGAATTGGTCATCTATTTCCAATGTTGTCAAAGTCAACAAGGAAACCCGATGACCCGTTAACAGCAGGCCTACGTGCGGTTCGTTATACAGGACAAATACGAAGATGGCGGATGGTTATGCACATGGATGAAATATTACCTTTGTTATACCGTAGGTACGTCATAGCTTTGTATCAACCATGAAGACTTCATGGTACTAACCAACGATTCTTATTTTAATATTTTGGCTCCGTTTACACCTTCAATCGTCAGCTTTTGGTGAGATAGCTTTTAAAAGCGAAACCGGTTGATATTTCACTAAAACGGGCGTGCGGACGGACGGACGGACAGGACAGACAGACAGACAGACAAAAATTCTAAAATCTATATTTTTGGTTTCCATATCGATTATAGATCACGCCCCAAGTATTCTTTTAAAAAAATATTCAATGTACAGTTTTGACTTTCCTACGATTTTATTATATGTATAGATGATGTAACAAAAGTAATAATTTATGCTTGCAAAATAATTAAATAAAAAATAAATAGCACTGAACAAATTACACGAATTGATCTAACTCCAAATTCAGCAAAATATTTGCTTGTGGTGTGGGTGTCAGTTAACTTAAATAGACTTAATAAACACCCAAACCCAGCCTTTTTTTATATCATAAGAAAGCAAACAAGCAGATGGGTCTTCTGATGGAAAGAGTCGAGCATCGCCTATAGACACCAAAGATGTTAAAGGAGCGTTGCTATCTTGTGAACACGACAGTGACAAGCACTGACGCTATTGTGGCAGGAATAGGTAAGGCGGTGGTACCCGACCCGGTCAAGACAATGCAGAACTCTACCACCTATTAGCCACGATGGTAGTGACCCGCATAGCCAATCGGTCATCTTTTACGACCTGCCTGGCTGAACGACAGTTGGTCTATTCTTCAAAGGAGCGCGGAACCAACACGGGGAGAATATACAAGGTTATTTTTGGATCACATGCCAAATTTAAATAGGTGGTTCAGACCATGAAAGTAAACAACTTTCCCGAAGAAACACGGGTCGAAAAGTGAAAAAATTTCAGATCTTCCACCACGTGATCGAGCAGTTTTCTATGGGAGGGTCGAATTTTGTTTCAATTTTTGACCCGTGTTTCTTTGGAAAAGTTGTTTAGTTTCATGGTCTGAACCACCTATTTAAATTTGGCAGGATATTCAAAAATAACCCTGTATAAATATAAACACAATATAAACATCTATGCTCATCGTCTAAATGTTTGTCCCTGTCGGGAATCGAACCCAAGCCCCATTGATGCGTAGTCAGGTTCTCTGACCACTCGACCAACGAGGCGGTCCGACTTCCGGCATCTTTTTATATTTGTCCTGTTTAACAAAAAGCACGTAGACCTGTTATTAACAGGTCATCGGGTTTCTTTGTTGACTTTGACGATATTAGAAATAGATGACCGATTCTGCGGTAAAACAATTCGGAACTGTCAATAATTTGTAGCGTATTTTATGAGTACACAGTAACCAAATATACGCTTTGGAGTAAAGAGTAGGAGATAGCTGCAGAGTACTAGGAGTAGGATAATAAACAATATACACAAAAACGCTCGAACTAGAGTAATTATTGAGCAGTACGTGTACATAGTAACCAACGCCTTCTCTTTCGGTTTGACTCGGCAATAGACAGGTATACGCAAGCCCTTATATATTCACCGCTAGGCAACCATAAGGAGGTCACGAAGCTTTGCATAAAGAATATATTGTATATTTATTCACTCATTCTTTTGCAGACTATACCTGAATGCTAAGTGTGAGTTTTTGTTTTCGCATTCGATCGTGAGCGCGTTGCGAGTTTACTAGGAATTTGTATGTGATTTGTACAGCGCCACCTAGTGGTAAACTGGTTTCTCACGTTTACAAATCACATACAAATTCTTAGTAAACTCCAAACGCGCTTACGATCGAATGCGAAAAGAAAAACTCACACTTAGCACTCTGTTCTATAGATGTATCAATATTTCTTTTACTGACTTTTTTTTGTGTTATCGAGATTCAATTCACAATGATTCTAAAGAAGTGTACAAGTACTTAATTTGAATAATCTTATATTTATTTTTATCCCGATAAAATTCTATCAGTACATTTTGTTGAAAAATATTGTGTGTTTTATGAAGGTTTTTGTTGCAAAGTCGATACTCAAACAACAGGTTATAAAATAAAGAGTCACAAAATGGTAGTAAAATCCGACGCGAAATAACAAAGGTAGGAATCAGATGGGGCACAATGCTTAGTTAGGGGTAATATTGTCGGCTGGCTCCGTGCTACACAATGGAGCGCTTGTTCGGTTCATGCCAGTCACGCGCCAATGAGAAAGGAATTCATTTGTAGCGAAAAAGTTGTCGCTCCGGCAACGAGGTGTTTTTTACAAAACTCGGCAAACGCGTTTTGGTTGACAAGCGAGAAAAAGTTTCGATGCGGTCGTTTTTGGATTTATACGGTCCATGTGCATATCACATTTTGAATATTATTTTTTGTTCAAGTTTCCAGGATTACGTTTAACAGTTTTAACATTTAAAACAAAATTTAAAATACCATCAGAAAGTTATATCTTATTGAACTTAAAACTTAGAAATATCTTCTATGAACCAAGAAGATAAGATATAACTTTCGGATTATTGGTCGAAATAGGCCGATCAATCACTATTCAGTAAAAAAAATTGACTGTTCGCGTCTTTTTTTGGAAATTGGTAGTAATATGTGGGACAGCACAATTTTTATTAAATGGTCAATTTATATTTGAAATTTCGTGAGTGAATTCCTTTTACTGAGTCCTCTAAAATTCCTCTCTACGACTTTTTTCGAAAGTGCTGTGAAATATTATTTCGAATAAGCGTAATATTTTATCTATGGGTATCTTTGAGTATTAAACCAACATCCGTATAAAACAATACAGGAGGAAATTCTTCAAACACAATTACCACTTAATAATGTTAATAATTATTATTAAATCATTCTGCATAATTGAACTGTCTTTAACAAAAATGCTTAAATACTGTTATGTGTTGATGTATTTTTTTTATCGGACAAAATATTTTCAAATAATAATAATAATGTCGCTGGACAAATTACTCAAATCAATCTGACTCCAAAGTAAGCAAATTATATGCTTGTGTATGACAAATTACTCAAATCAACCTGACTCCAAAGTAAGCAAATTATATGCTTGTGTATGACAAATTACTCAAATCAACCTGACTCCAAAGTAAGCAAATTATATGCTTGTGTATGACAAATTACTCAAATCAACCTGACTCCAAAGTAAGCAAATTATATGCTTGTGTATGACAAATTATTCAAATCAACCTGACTCCAAAGTAAGCAAATTATATGCTTGTGTTGTAGGTGTTAGTCAACTATACTAGAAATTCATATATAAATACAGTTACATACTTAATACACACGCAAACCTAGAAACAAAGACATCTATGCTCATTATACAGAATGTTTGTCCCTATCGGGAATTGAACCCGAGCCTCATTGATTAGTAGCTAGGTTCGCTAACCATTCGACTAATTATGACGGCGGTCAAAATTATTTGTTAATTTAACTTTTAAACGCATTAAAACTAAGTATGTGTCTATCGAGAAAACAAATCTCATGTATTTGTCATATTTTGATGATATTTGTTAGGAAAAACGCAGCACTGTTGAAAAAAGTCGTAGAGGGAAAGTTTCTTAGACTTGCCAAAAAGAAGCCACTCACAAGGTTTCGAGTATGTATTGACCATTTAACAAAAAAGGCTTTTTGGACTTGTTTAGTGATATTTGTATGCTTAAATATTTTGATTTCATATATTGGCTCTCCTGATGGAAACAGATAACCAATGTTGATAACTAGAAAGATGTTAAGAGTGCTTTAGTGCGTACTATACATGGAGCAAGTATCTGTCATTTTATCATACGACTCTGTTCTATTAATCTGAGTTATTGTTGTGGTGTTTGGTGAGTATGTGGCAGCCATAACAGCATCCTGAGAAAGATAGCAGGAAAACTGGTCTCTCCACCCATGTCTAGATCTTTTTTAACTTCCCACTACGTATGTAGATAAAGAAGTTACTGATTTTACCCCGATTTTCGAAAATCGATTTTTCACCAGATGTCCACATTTTGAGGTCCTAGGAACCTTTTCCAACTATTTTCACAATGACGTCAGTATATCTGTATGTATGTATGTGTGTGTGTGTGTGTGTTTGTGTGTATGTAAACATCTCATAGCTTTTGAACGGCTGGACCGATCGAAACGCGGTTAATGCCATTCGATTGGATTCCGCTAAACTTAGACTTCCTGAAAATTTGAACGGTTTGGTCCAGAAGATTTTGAGAAATTTTGGAAAAAACACCGAAAAAATTTTTGGCGAAACAGTATTTTTTTATATAACTTCGAGATTTATGAAACGATTGAATACAAAAACTAATCAGCTCTATTCCTCAAAAACTTACTTCTAATACATAAATTGCATCAAAATCAGTTTATCCGTTTGGGAGTAATCGTTGACGAAAAATTTTGAAAAAAGTGTTTTTTCGACATAGCTTCAAAATTTTTCAACCAATAATTTTTTGGTATTCTACGATATTTTAGTACTAAAAAAATTACGTCAAACGCCGTTTCAAAAATCAAAATCGAATCTAATTTTAAAAACTTATGCTTTTCAAATATTAAAATTACGTTGTTTTAGCAAACTTACTTAATTTTTTTAAAATAACTTTTAATTCACCGATTCGCTCAAAAATCTTATCAGCTTTTCTCTTTTAAAAACTGCGTGAAACCAGGGCTCGCTTCAATGTCGAAATTTAGAAATTGGAACCCAAAAAATTGATAATTAAAAAAAAAATTGTTTTTGTCACGCAAAACATTCTGTAAACTCAAGGGCTTTATTGTTTTCTACTGATAGTGGAGTAGTATCATTTTGAATCAAAACTAAACTAAATCATTTGGGTTTTCATCAACTCAAAACTTTCCTTTGCTTATTTAATATTTAAAATAGCTATGTAATACGGAAAATATATTAATAAATTTATTATATCGAAAACAGCGATAACCTGAACTCAGAGAACGGACCATTAAATGTATTAATAATGCGCAAAATAAATCGGTTTTTTCCTGTTAATTGATAACTAAAGCAGTCAAATAGGGATGGCCGATATACATCGATGTTTCGACTATCGATGTTTTTTCCGGGAAACATAATTTTTTTTGGTCGATTTTTTTTGGAATCGAAACATCGATGGTCGATGTAGAATAATGAACCATCGACATCGAAATAAATTTCTACTAGAAATTTTTATGCGCGCGCTAAAAATTAAAAAAAAATCTAAAAATACCAAAAAAAAATCGGAAAAATTACAGTTATAAATATGGGAAAAAAATCTATTAAACACAATTGTTAATGACTTGCAAGTGCATTTTCATAGCTGGAATATGATCTTAGAATTGAAAAATTGACAAAATTTTAAAAAAATAGCATGTAAAGAGAAGCTACAAAATAACCGTATTTTCGAATTTCAGATTGTCGTTCGATTGTATCGAATTTTTTTAATCTTTAAATGATCTACGCAGTGTTTAATAGATTTTTTTCTCTTATTTATAACTTTAATTTTCCCGATTTTTCAATTTTCCCGAATTTTCAAAGAAAGTATTTTTTAAGTAATTTACAAATTTGATTCTAAAATTGAGACATATAATTTTTACAAACTTTTTATTAGCTTCACCTATATGTATGTTTGTATGTTTGTATGTTTGTATGTTTGTATGTTTGTATGTTTGTATGTTTGTATGTTTGTATGTTTGTATGTTTGTATGTTTGTATGTTTGTATGTTTGTATGTTTGTATGTTTGTATGTTTGTATGTTTGTATGTTTGTATGTTTGTATGTTTGTATGTTTGTATGTTTGTATGTTTGTATGTTTGTACGTTTGTACTTTTGTATGTTTGTATGTTTGATAAAATTATTCCATTTTTTAATTTGCAAAATATGATTTTTGTTTTTTTATATAATTTTCATCTATAGTCGATAAGGTAAGAAACTTAATTTTAATTTTTTATAATTATTCCTACAGTCGATAAGACAGGATTTGATGTTAATTTTAATTTCCAATAATTATCTTTAGCCGATTTCTCCAATATTGACAAATTTTTGAATACTAAGGAGAATTTTAATTTTACAAAACAAATAATAGTTTTAAAAAACTAAAAAATCACGCTTTTATGAATAAACCAAACTAAAAAGTAAAAAATAAATAATAGTTTAAAAAAACTAAAAGCACGCTTTTTATAGAAAATCAAAGCAAAAAATAGAAAATAAATTTTAATAAATTTAAATTAAGAATAGTGTTGAAAATTTCAATAAATATAAATTAATAATAGTGTGAATAAAAAAAAAATTATTTTAAAAAAAGCGTGGGGTGCTTTTTAAGATATTATCAAAATGATAATCACTCTACTCATATCTGTCAATAAAATATTTATAACAAATAATAAAATATTTGTCGCGATTCTCAAGATCGATTTTTTTTGGAATCGTACATCCCTAGTTTGAGGTTTGTTATCGAATATTATTGAGTTTTAGGCTAATTAACGGAAGTTATAGGCAAATTATAAAGACCGATATACCTCCTGATAACACTAACTTGACGTCAAACGAAATTTCCTACTTTGAGTTATAATTAAAATACTTGTTAGGTAATTCTGATAATCTCGTTAGCGAATTTCTGGGATTTCCGGTGGCTAACAAGGAAAAATAGGACAAGCGATTCAAAAATACTGAAAATATATAGTGTATAAATATGTAATACTGTCAAGATGTTTATGACTAATTTTTGATACGCTGAAAAAATAGTTTTTTTAGATTTGTTAGTTAGTTATAGGTAACTAATAGGTAATCGCTCGCTTTGCCAACTCTTTCCGTCAAGTTTGCTTCAAATTGCGGATGTAGATTGACAGTAAGTTATAGGTAAGGTGGCTATCAGGGTACGATGTTATTTATAAACAAACGTGTCCTGACATAAGTCACGTAAGCCAAATTTGAAGAAATCTATTGAAGTATATGTTATTAAATCTAACGAATCTTGTCCGAAAAGAGCATTTGACTGTAATTCGTCAGCCTATAAAGTATCTACGCATTAAAATATTTCCACAAAATTACGATGAAAAATCTGAACAATAGTGGAATCAATGTACACAATATATAAAGATATGCAGTCTTTTGGGTTTTTTATTTTATTAATTGCAATTATTAATCGCAAGCACGCAACTAACTGTTAGTATAGAATTATATATATTTTCATGCTTATGATATATTTGACCAATCACGTTACAAATATTTTATATTTTTCATCTAAATTATACTTATGGATTTTTTTAATTCAAAGAACCAGATTTCTTTTTTAATATTTATTATTATATTTTTATCTCTTAGCATACAAAATATATTTGTTCAAAATTTTAATTCTAATTTTAAAAAGCTATATACTTCAAAATCTATTCATCAATCCTTCTACAACAATACATTTGTAATAAACCATCTGTTTACTATCTAAATTCACTCTTATCAGAACCACACAACCCCCATGAAAAAAAAATATATAAAAAATATATTTTAAAACATAAAAATTATATATTTTAAATATATGAAAAATACATGAAAAATATATAAATTATATATCAAAATATAAAGTCCATAAATTTCCAGATCGCTACTATTACTGTAAATACCGTTAATTCAATCAAAATCGGTCGATTTGTTTGGGATTTATAAATGAAGAAAATAAAATATAAAATGTTTTTTGACATTGCATCGAAAGTTTTCAACCTATCGATTATTTAACTAAAGCAATATTAGAGATCTCAAAAATTGAGTTGAATGCCATCATTGTTTTCAATATACAGCTTTCCAAAAGTCAATATACTGCCATTTTAACAATGTAGATGTTTGAACTGAATAATCTATGTTTATATTTTTTACTCTTTGGAGTTTAAAATACCTTAATTGAGTGGGAAGTTTCAGGGATGGCCCATAAGGTCAACCGTTTACGATCATTTGTTTATATAGAAAAATGGGGCAAACGGACAGGAGGCTCACCTGGTGGTAAGTGATCACCGCCACCCGTGGACAACCACACTATCAGAAGTTTTGCAGTTGCGTTACCGGCCTTTTAAGAAAGAGCACGCTCTTTTCTTGAAGGTCCCTAAATCGTATCCGCTTGGAAAAACCCCTGCTGGTAATTGGTTCTACAGAGGAATAGTGTGGGGAAAAAGTGCCTCGAGAATGGCACAGTTGTGGATTTCGAGATATCGAGATGGTGAGGATGAAATTGTATATTTATTGAATATTTATATTTATTGTATATTTCTACCTTATCTTCCATGCTTTATGCTCCTAGTTGCTGATGCCGATTAGTTATCGTGTATGAGTTTCTAAGTAATGTTAAGTTTACTAACACTTAGATTTTAAACTTCACTAACAAATTTATATGGGACTAGCTGTGCCCGTGACTTCGTCTGCGTGGATTAAATTCTAAAATTAAAATAGCCTAAATTACTACTATTTTATATCATAAAATAGCAAACAAGCAGATGGATCTTCTGACGGAAAGAATCAACCATCGCCTATACACACCAAAGCTGTTAATGGTGTGTTGCTATCTTGTGGCGAGGTCTAATGCTACATGCATAAGTTTATCGGCTACCTTACCCTCCAAACCACAACACAACAGTGACAAACACTAGCGCTATCGCTAAAAAAATAGGTAAGGCGGTGGTACCAGACCCGGGCGAGACAATACAGAATTCTACCATCTAGTAAAACCGTGGTTAAAAAGATAGACAGCCTCGAGGTATTACCCGTATATTTCCCGTTCCCTTGGGATTTCTGGCATCAAAACTTCCTCGGGTCTCAAACTATTTTTGTATCAAATTTCATCCAAATCGGTTCTGTGGTTTAGGCACGAAAAAGAGACAGACAGACAGAGTTACTTTCGCATTTATAATATTAGTATGGATTTGCTTGTTGGAATAAATGATTTTTATTTTTTATTTGCCAACTTTCTGGCTCTTCAAGCCGAAACCTAGAGAAAAGCATTACTCATATTAATTCTATACATATGAGTCATACTTTTCTACTACTACTAGGAATAGGTATAGTAGTGATACCAAGCCTATGTAAAAGGTTTTAAAACTCTCCCCGCTGGAATGGCAAGCAATACGCCCCGAATGGCAAAGCATCGTTTCCTTTGCTCAGAATCTGGTGGTAGTTGCAACGTCTCACCGAGTATATGGTACCACCATCTTACATATTTCTGTCGCAGGCGTGTTCCGGTTTGGAAGGTTAGGTAACCGGTAAACTTATACATGTACCATACCGTGCCACTGTACGGATAGCGACGCACTATTACCATCTTTGGTGACTATAGGCGATGGTTTCTCTTTCTATCTGGAGAGCTATCTGCTTCTTTGCTATCTAAGGATATAAAAATGGACCTGCTCAGAGGTACAACTTTAAATTTTTACTAAAAAACTGGTCGATGTCGCGCAGAGAAATGGAAAATTTAAATCTCCCAGAAAGCGCAGATCCGGTAACTGATGACTTCAAATGGTCGCTATAACTCAGCAGCGCTCTTGATTGCCTCGACTCCCCGTAGAGTACCTGAATTCTAGATTAAATTAGATACTTTTATGTTCTTAACCGACGAAAAAACGGAGGTTATAATTTGACAGGGACGTAATATTATTGCAATTGGATAATATTTGTAAGCATGATATATTTTGGTGTCCAAATAAGTACCTGTACTAAATTTCGTGTGTGTATGTTTGCAAGTTTGTATGTTTGTCTGTGATTTTTTTGGGAGCTAAACGCCATATCGAAATAATTCCTATTGATTTAAAGTAGATATATTTCAAACACGAATGAAACTGTATATGCAAGGCTATTTCTAAGATTGTCAGTTATAAGATACTAGTTATAATAATAATAATAATATTTGTACAGCGCCACCTAGTGGTAAACTGGTTTCTCACGTTTACCACTAGGTGGCGATGTACAAATCACATACAAATTCCTAGTAAACTCGAAACGCGCTCACGATCGAATGCGAAAAGAAAAACTCACACTTAGCACTCTGATTCATACATTTGTTTCGATTGCCCGCCGCGTTACCCGCCGCGCGCTCGATTTGCTCGGCGATTTAGTCTGTCGCTCCACCGACCGCGCGCCGTGTAGCATGCTTAGTACATTCCTATACATTTATTTTAGATGCTAGATGCTTCGCCGTTCACCCCGCGTTAGTATATCTCTGTGATTCCAACTTATGGATTAGTCCAAGATTGAATAAAATCGGTTTAGTAGTGTTCGAGATATGAGTATAATTGATATAGATTTAAATTTTTAAATTATAATAAATTTTTCGGCACCGCTCCATTTGGCATTTTTTTCCCATGTTTAACCGGGCCCCTTGTAAAGAATATACCACCTACATCCTATCCGATCTTGATGATCCCATCACTTTGTATACTTTACAATTCACACGCACACGCCAAAGTCGCCGCCGGTGGCGACTCGGCCCCCTATTTCGACCCGCCAATACTCGAGGCTCCGGTAAAGAGCCATCGACGAATCGAAATCCTCATGCCACTTACTCTCCCACCAAACTTCAAGATACTGCCCTAAGCCGAGGTTCGGTCTCACAGGAGACACCCTTGGGGCGGGGTTTAGCCCACTTAACTTTAACTCTGGCTGAGCAATCTGCTCGCCCAAAACGCCCGGTTTCGCAATAGCGGTCATTTGGACCAACTGCTTAAGTTCATTTCGAAAAAAAACCTATCATTCTTTTAGGCAGTTCTTTTTTTATATTATAATACAGCAAACAAGCAGATGGGTCTCCTGATGGAAAGAGTCAACCATCACCTATAGACACCAAAGATGTTAATGGTGCGTTGCTATCTTGGGCTCTCGCCCAAAATAGCACGCACCATTATAATGCCACATGCATAAGTTTACCGGCTATCTTACCCTTCAAACTGGAACACGAAAGTGACAAGCACTGACTGGCAGGAATAGGTAAGGCGATGGTACCAGACCCGGGCGAGACAATGCAGAACTTTACCACCTAATAGCCACGATGGTAGTGACTCGTATAGCCAATCGATCGCCTTTTACGACCAGAACGGCAGTTGGCCTATTCTTCAAAGGAGCCCGGGACCAACACGGGGAGAATGTTCGTAAAAGACAAACGATCGGCTGTTCATCTCACTTCCGTCTTAACTACTAGGGGTAGAGATCTGCAAGGGTCTCACAAGGGGTTTGGTACCACGTTCTTACCCATAGCCACAATAGCATAATTATTTTTTATATCATATAAGATAGAAAACAAGCAGATGGATCTCCTGATGGAAAGAGTCAGTCAGTCATCTATAATCATTGTAGATGTTAATGGTGCGTTATTATTGTTGTGACGGGATGGTAACGCCATGCGCTTAAAGAAAGAAAGAAATACACATTTATTGAGCAGATCAGTGAGACACATTTAGAACACTGGCTGTCCTACTTTTTCGTAGCGTTACCTTACCGCTAGACTAAGGACGGGCGGACGGATGGAAGGACAGATAGACATTGCGAAACTATAAGGGTTCCTAGTTTACTTGAAAACCCTAAAAATTACCTAAATGGTATGATTTTGTTTAATCAGTAATAACTAGAATCTAAGAAATCGTCTATAAAGACGTATTCAGTTCAATCCGTGCTAAATACCATTAATTTTACATTCTCTAATCTCATAAGCTTTAAGTGTATACATGTTTCTATAGGGTAGAGTTTTATAGCTTGTCTAGTTATTAAAATATTCACCAAAACACCCTTATCCTTTTAAAACTGCGTCAAATACCTTTAATTGAATTTTTTTTATGTTAGTTGGATATGCAAACAGCTGGCAGACGTACCACCTGATGGTAAGTGGTCGACGTCGCCAACAAACATAAACTATAGTGCGCGCGGAACTAGTTGGCCGCGCCATACGTAATACGTAATACGTATGGCGCGGCCAACTAGTTCCGCGCGCACTATAATTTACCTGGAACTAGCCTATGTAATATTTAGGTATGTGTTGCATATCCTGAGCTATAAGATGTTAAGTCTCGGTGCCAGTCATTACACTGCCTGTCTCGCCCTTCTCTCCGAAACAGAAAAAGATGGCGGGAGCGCGGCAGAAAAGCCCATGCAACCGGGAGCGCGGCAGAAAAATTTTCAACCTATCGATTATATGGCTAAAGCAATATTTTAGACCTCAAAAATTGAGTTCTAATGCCATTCGAAAGATCAAAATCGATCAATGTTTCCAAAATATATAGCTTTTCAGAAATCAATATACTGCCATTTTTAACAAAACAGATGTTTGAAATGAAAAAATCTATGCGTATAGTTTTTACTCCTTTGAACTTATAATACCTTAATTTAGCGGAAAGTTTCAGGGAAGGCCTGCAGGATCAACCGTTTACAGATTTTTATTTCAACTTTTAGAAAAAATTTTACTAAATGACTCTCATTTTACTTTTTTAAATTTTGTGGATTTTAAATAATATTAAAACATATGTGTATAAATATTACCGTACAATTCGACAAAAATGACAAACTAAATTTTTTAACTAAAGTATCTTCACGCCCGTATCCCCGAAAGGGTAGGCAGAGGTACAACAAGTGCATCCACGATTAGCCGAAGATACTTGGTCCCACTATGTGATAGGTGGCAAGCCTATCGCCAACCGGGCACTTTCCGATCCCGGGCAATGTTGTTTTTTGTCAGAAAACTGAAAAAGACATTTCTGAATTGCCCGACCCGGGAATCGAACCCGGGACCTCTGTGGTCAACTTCGACATCGGACCACTACACCACAGAGGCGATAAGTGATGATGATGATGATGATTTTTTAACTAATTTATCTATTATTAAAATTTTCAGGACGAACAGCCCTTTTTCCTGTAAAATCTAGATATTTTTAAATTTAGATATTTAAGTAAGAAAACATTTTTGTCCGACCTAGGTATCAAATCCAAGACCTCATCATTAATTGCTCCATCTTCTATTTATTTGGATAAATAGATAAAGTGCGTGTCGGGCCACGCCCAATATAGGGTTTCGAAGTGTCCCATAACAATAATGCTGACTTAGAGGTCTTTTATATATATATATATATATATATATATATATATATATATATATATATATATATATATATATATATATATAAAAGACCTCTATATATATATATATATATATATATATATATATATATATATATTTATATGCTGGCAGGGGGGACACTTGATTTTAACAAAAATTACCAGTTTATAGCCATAATATTTCACAAAATTTACGATTAAGGGATCATAAAATTGTTTTCACAACCCTGCAATATTTTTAAAAAACCCATCCAACGATGGGGATACAAATCACTCTGGGGTGTCCACAGTGTACACAAGAAAAAAATAAACATAACATGAAGAGGAGCTACCCTGAAAAAATATTTTTCAAGATTTTATGTTAGTACTTTGTTATCGTGACTAATATGTATATTCACGTCAAATTACAGCTTTCTAGTACTAAGGATCTCTGAGCTAGACTGTGGATGGACGGACGGACGGACATGGCGGAAATATAAGTCTTCCTAAATTACCTAGATGAATTATATATTATTGGTTTAAAGCAGGATTTCCCAACCAGGGGGGCACGCCTCCCTAGGGAGGCGTAGAGATATGTTGGTGGGGCGTCGTACATTATTACATATCCAAATAAAATAATTAACGAGTAGATAAATAAGGAATATAAGGGGAGCATAAAAACATTTTTTGGCTCGAGGAGGCTTGGCGAAATAAAGGCTGGAAAAGCCTTTTTTTACATGGAGAAATCCTCATGGATACCCGCCCACTCGGGGATTGTGACGGGTTATGTTGGACTTTCCCAGAAGGAGAACCTACCAACTAAAACCCCATGGTGTTCATCACTCTGTCGTAAGTTGCGGAGACAGTGGGATCGGTAAAACCATTCTGCCATGTTCTCCGCTGACAGTTTATCGCATTTTACGAGTCTACTCTGTTTTCAAGCTTAACTCAGAGCGATGTCCTGGAACACTTCAGGACATCGTTCCATCTCAGGAGCCTGCGTGCACTGGGTGATAAATGCCCCAAATTCATCACCCGCAGGCTACCTTATAGGGGACGAAATTGGGTAACTAGCGCTCTTCTTCTTCTCCCTACTCTTCGAGCAGTGTTGGAACCAAATGGAGTTTCAACCAGCAGCTTCTTCTCTTAGTCTTTCCGCCACCTCCTTTGGGATATTATAACCTATTCACAGAAGTTGACGACTGTCCTCCACTTTTCTTCACTCCCGCACATTTGCCTTATTATGGTTGAGAGTGATAAATCCCTTCCAACCACGCTAGTCAATATCCTTATTTCTTCGACCCAAGCTGGGCAATACTCCAACGTGTGTTGAACTGAATCATTCATCTCTTCGCAGTGATGGCACCTCGTGTCATTTTATCGTTGCCACCTGATACAAGTACTTCCCGAAACAGCCGTGCCCGGAGAGTACCTGCGTCAGGCGAAATGTTAGACAACCGTATTGCCTCTGTAGCCACAATTTTAAGTTTTGTCTTATGGCCTCGACCTTCCACAGCCCAGCACTCGGGTGCTCCAGCCTATTTTCCCACTCCGCCACTGCGAGCCTGCGCGCGCGAGCCCTTACACGCTCGATTATCCCGCCCAGAGGCCATTCATCTACAATATGTTATTGTTTGCACCATCTATACACCACCGCAACAATTTTCGCTTCCGAATCCCATGGCAGCATTCCCGCCAGTGCAGTTGCCGCATCAAAAGATATTGTACGAATGAGTCTTATTGCCATCACTCGCTGTGGCTTTCGTAATAAAGCCCTATTTTGGGCAGCTAGGGCATCATCCCATACAGGGTCCCATAAATTGCTACGGACTTTACGACGCCAGCGTACAGACAGCCACTTATTGAATTTGGTCCCCACTATTCGGCATCAACCGCTCTAAGGACGCAGTAGTCTTAATCAAACGAGGCACCAATGCTCGGAAATGTGGCTCCCATCTATGGTAAGTCCAAGATATTAATACAGGTTGGGAAAGCCTGGTTTAAAGCATCAGGTTATGCAGCTAAAGCTAAATTGAACGCATAAATCCATACGTTCAGCCACCCACTGTTAATATTACCTTTAATTATGCAAACCAGGTACACATGTGGGACACTTTAATTATACGTTGATACAGTGCAGTCTAAAGAACGTCTAGATATTTTATACCAGTTTTTATGAGCATTATACAACCTCCGTAGTCTAGGGATTGGTCTATTCGGCTCAGATCTTGAGATCTAGGGATCAATTCATGATTCTATCAATCCCAAAACCTCAGTAGTAGCTCGGAGTCTGGCAGGTGGTGTGTTACCACCCCCGTGACTTGGATGAGCACGTAAAGCTGTCGATCCTGGTTATCACCACTCATCTCAGCAACCGACAAACCGGTAAATCGTGGTGAACTGGAGTCTACGACGTTTGGTTCACTCTGCTGCGCTAGATATTCATTATGAGGCTTGATAATGGGAGGAAATTGACCTCCCTTTTGCTTTTTGTTCTTCTTTTAGCTAGAGGTTTTTTTCGAAAATGCTTTCTTTAGGACAGAAAGGCAAACAAACTCATGATTTTTCTAATAGAAACAAGGATTGTTTCGGGCCCTTTCTTCAAAGATTAGATCAACTAGCTTATAGCTAGGCATCTCGTAAAAAAACAGGTTTGGTTGAGACGTTAACATAACTGCTGAGATTCATCAAGTCAAGAAAATACTATACGTCGTAAACTAGTTAAATTTTAAAACTAAGCATGGAATAATAATATTTATTACTGAAGCAATGATTTTAGTAGAATGGCCACATAAATTTAAATTTTATTTTAAATACTAGCTGACCCAGATCTTCAACTATTTCCATGCCAAGTTTTATGAAAATCGGTCCAGCTGTTTAGACGTGAAAACGTAACAGACAGACAGACAGACTTTACATTGACAGAAATAGGCAGGGCCATGACATTAATCTGAACGAATCGTCTCGAAATTCACCACCAAGTAGTTGCATTTATATAAACGTGGCTAGCCTTCAATATATTTTACATGCAGTTACACGAGAAATCAGATAATTTATTTTTTTTAAAATGACCCAGATTAACGCGAAGAAATGGGATCTCACCGTTAAACTAAATTAGGTTACAGGATCAAACAAGAGTTTTTAAGTCAGTAGACCAATTTCGTCGACAAAATGTCAAGGGCATTGCGAATATTTTGTAAAATTCTTTGAGCTATATTACATTTTCCCCGACGCTTTACGTAACTCAAAAATTGATGAGCAAATATCTTTTATGGGCCCGTCTGTATGTCTAGAATTCTATCTCACTTTGTCGACGTTGCTCGTTAAAATTTTCTTATATGAAATTATTTAAGAGCAGCTAGGGCTGCCACTGATTTGATTGTAAACTTGAAAAGACTTTATTAATTTACTTACATACACACGGCGTATGTATACAATGTATATACATGTTAACTTAATCTAAGGTAAGTCCGCGTAAGTCAGTGCTTATATTGTTTATGGATTCGAAAATAGCTAGAGTGTGATAAAAATTTCAAGTAGGCTTTTAGATTAGCGGATGATATTGAAAAGTTTGGAATCGATCGAATCCACAGACATCTTTATTGGATTTTTGACAATTTGGGTTATACATATTTATTGGTATCCATTCGAAGTCATGGCGGGTTATTAGTGTATAAATCCTCAAATTATTCTTTATTTCCCCATGTTAATCTGGATCCCTTCAGAAGAATAGGTCAAAGCTAGACATCTCGTAAAAGGTGAGAGAAGGTTAAAATATTTTGCTAACATCGTGAATACGCACTCGTATCGATATGGTATATCTTACAAGCTTTCATCCCCGATTTAACTCCCTCAAAGATTGATTTTTGAAACAGAAAGCCTATTTTTTACCCCAAATCTTTAACTACCAAATTTCATCAAATCAGTTGAGCGGTTTAGCCGTGAAAGCATACCCGACAGGTAGACAGACTTGCATTTATTATATTATATTATTAAGTTTGTAAGTAAAGTATATAATTGTCATCACACTAGTATCCAGCTCATCACACATTCATCACAAATTCGACCAATTTATTAGCTTTCGACATGGACGATAATACTTTTTATCACACTTATCATCGTTAACGATTTTTAAATATGTTTACTTATCAGAATTATCATTGAATATCCGAATCAGTAAAAATGTCTAGAAATATAAACATTTTCAAGTAGCTACCTTATAGATCTACTAAAAGTGGTGTAGTAATACTATACAGATAGATAAATAAATGAATATCGCTGGACAAATTCCACGCAAATAATTGTCTTAATTTGGACTTAGATCAATTGTTTCATCCCTAAGTAAGCAAATTATTTGTAATACGTAAATAATTCCAATCTTTTTTATATCTGAAAATTTAACTATGCAAGAATAAATTCGAAAACAATGCAAAACTCTCCTATATACGAGAATACATTTTTTTAAGACATCACAATTCACAACGCATGATGCATCGTCCTATCAACTCGATCTGAGTCAACCCGAGTTGCAACCCAGACAACCCGAAAAATTGTAACCCGTCCCATCGCTAAGTGGCAACCCTGTATTATTCTCAAGGTACAAAGTTGTACGGTAAATTGTTATGCGCGAGATTTTGTTTATACAGCGTGATGTTTATTAATCATCTTTACGATGAACATTTTACACGAAATATTTTTTGAACAACATAATTTTCTGTTACTTATATATAAAGTTTACAACCTTAAAAAATTAACGAGGGCTTGAAGCTACGAGAAATTTTAACACAAAAAATATATGATGAAAGAAGGGAATTAAGACAGATTATCCCTAATCTAGACACCATTTAAAAAATGTAACATCTGCTTTTGTGCCAGGCAGTTCGTAAAAGGCGAATGAAACGCCGAAAATGTTAGAACTTTTGTGACAACTAAGAACTGCTTAGTCTCACTCGAGTTTCATACCACCACTCCAGCTTTTTCTACTTACTTACTGTTACTCCACTGACTCAGTGCCAAAGAGGGTCTTGGCCTCCGATATGAGAGTCCGCCATGTAACGCGATCCCTGAATACCTCTTACCAGTTACTGACCTGAAGTTCCCAAAGATCTGCCCAACCCTATCAATCCATCCATCAATCCAGTCGTCGATCTGTTGGTTGGCCGAAATACACTCCTTTCACACCACGATTTTCTCCCATTCTTTCGACATGGCTGAGCCAACGGAGTCTGTGTGCCTTTATCTCTCCTATTATACTTGGTGCTGTTACGAGTTCTTCTATTTCGGCATTTTTACGAATCCCCCAGTCTCTACCGGGTCTTTGCAAAGACCAAGCTTTTCCTACTGCATTATATTACTGTCCAGTTTCGGTTTTGAATTCCTTACCTTAACTGATAAATTTAAGCATTGCGTTGCATCTCCAAGGCACGCGTGGTTACGTATCAGCATACGAGTATTTGGTATCAGTGTATGGTAACTATCCGATGATATATTTTTTTTATTTTATTCCATAAAATAGCAAACAAACAGATGACTCTCCTGGTGCAAAGACAAGACACACCAGTAACATCTTTGGAGTATAGACACCAAAGATGTTACTGGTGTACTATCCGTGTGGCAGGATGGCAATGCCACATGGATAAGTTTACCGCATCGACCACACAGCCCATAGACGCCTAATGTTCGATTTTCCGTATTGAATGCATTCTGGCAACTAGCTGAGCTGAGCTGCAACATCGTGATTGGCTTACTCAAGGCTACAGTGACAGATAGTGATGTACAGATAATCTGATTGGTCGACACTAATTGGGTATTGGTGCATGGACTTTTACATCGGAACTATAAGTCAGATGTGTTGAAGAAGCCATTCGCCTGTTATTAGGGGTCTATGGGTTGTGTGGTCGGTTTACCGGTTAGATCTTACGCTTCAAACTGGCACTCGTTAATGACAAACATTGACGCTATTGCGCCAACTGGTTTTACATTTTACCGCTTAATCAGGGCCAGTGAAATGTGAAACCGGTTGGCTATTTAAATAAAAATAAATATAAATAGTTTGTGAATTGTGAAACAGTACAAGTGCAAAATTTAAAATAATAATTATGACGGAGTTTCACCAAGTACCGACAATGAAGAGTATTAATCTATACATATAATAAAATCGTAGGAAAGTCAAAAATGTACATTGAACATTTTTAAAAGGATACTTGGGGCGTGATCTACAATCGATATCGAAGCCAAAAATATAGTTTTTAGAATTTTTGTCTGTTTGTCTGTTTGTCTGTATGTATGTCCAGGGTAAACTCAAAAAGTACTGCATGGATTTACTTCAAATTTTGTATGAATTATACTGAGAAGTCGGGTCAATATATAGGCTACATGTTATCACGCTATCACCTGTGGGGGAGGAGCAGTGCGGAATAAACGAAGTCCGCGCGGACGAAGTCGCTGGCAAAAGATAGTTAAATATATTTAACTATATAATCAGTGACTAACAACTCTGTCTAGCCTGAAAGGGACATATAAGTAGGTCGATAACGTAACATAAAAATTTAATATTAAAAAATAAAATTAATTATTCATTGAATATATAAAAAAATGTGCGGTAAAATTATTCATTGAAATAGTATGGTATTTTAAAATACTCGTATTTATCTTATTTATTTTTTTGCAAATATTTTAAGCCGGACAACCCCGCATCGCTTTGTCATCATCACATATCACATATCGGTAGCATCACAATCGCTTCTATATAGATCTTTATACTAAGACTAGCTGTTGCCCACGACTTCGTCCGCGTGGTCTTCGTTTATTTCGCACAGCACCTTCCCCGTAGGTGATAGCGTGATAATTTGTAGCCTATATGTTGACCCGACCTGTCAGTATTATTCATACAAATTTGAAGTAAATCCATGCAGTACTTTTTTAGTTTACCCCGGACATACATACAGACAAACAGACAAAAATTCTAAAAACTATATTTTTGGCTTCGATTTCGATGGTAGATCACGCCCCAAGTATTCTTTAAAAAAATATTCAATTTACAGTTTTGACTTTCCTATAATTTTATTATATGTATAAAGATTACACGTATTTATAAAAAGGATGACATTTTATATGGCCATAAGTAATATTTAAAATATATATACTCACAAAATATATGTGATCGTATTATGCTATTAGATACTGTCTTTGCATAAGGCCTTTGCTTGTAAATATTGGCAATCAGATGGGATTTTAATATCCACTGTATATTGTGTATTTATATTATTTACTAGCTGACCTGGCAAACGTTGTTCTGCCTTTTTAATTACTATTTTTCTCACCTTTTAAACCTTCCATAGACTTCAACAATTAATTCAAAACCAAAATTAGCCAAATCGGTTCAGCCGTTCTCGAGTTTTAGCGAGACTAACGAACAGTAATTGATTTTTTTTATTTATAAGTCTAGCTGACCCGGCAAACGTTGTTTTGCCTTTTTAACTACTCCTATTTTTTTCTATATTTTCTCACCTTTTAAACCTTCCCTGGACTTCAACAATTAATTCAAAACCAAAATTAGCCAAATCGGTTCAGCCGTTATCGAGTTTTAGCGAGACTAACGAACAGCAATTGATTTTTTTTATATATAAGATGAATTTCGCACAGGTCAGCAGGTAATTATTTATTCTCCATACTTTTAAGACCCAATTAATATCCAGTATCATAATTGCTTATCAGCAAAAGCTTTCAGCAAAACGATTTTAACATGATATTGTTGAAAATCGAAGCCTGAGCTGAGAGCCACCCGGTGCTCCAGTGAAGTGTGTTTGATGTGGCCCGTTTAGTTACAACGCCGAGTGATCACTTCGTCTGATGACTCTTCACTACGGCTATAACTTTGCTGTATTTTATTTTGTCGATTTGGCGATTATGTTGTTGCCTATATTTTATACAGAGTGCCGGAAACGGAATCCATTTAGTTGATAGAACGTCGAGAATTATTTTGTGGACGGTACGCAAAAAAAAAACGAGAAATTCAATAGTTTAGATGAAGGATATTCTTTTGTATAATTTTGTAATAATTTTTCCACATGCTCGCAAAGGATATTTTGGAAAGGAATGATGGTATACAAGATAGGTAAGTGAAAAAAATGTATCGATGTTTTATTATACATCATAAGGTAGCAATCAAAGAGATGGGTCTCCTGATGGAAAGAGTCAATCATCGCCTATAGACACCAAAGAGTTGATGTTAAATGTTTTATCACCAAATGATGCGTTGCTATCTTGTGGCGAGGTCTAATTTCACATGTATAAGGCTACCTTACCCTCCAAACCGGAACATGACAGTGACGAGTACCGACGCTATTGCGGCAGGAATAGAATAGGTAAGACGGTAGTTCCTTACCCGGGCGAGACATTGCAGAACTCTACCACTTAGTAGCCACGATGTTAGTGACTCGCATAGCCAATTGGTCGCCTTTTACGACCTGCCTGGCAGAACAGCAGCTAATCTATTCTTCAAAGGAACCCAGGACCATCACAGGAATTGTTACGTTGTTGTAAGAATGCCACTAAAAATTACTGAAAAAAAACATTAAATAACCGCAAACAGAAGAGTGACTGATGGACAACTGCGAAGCAAAACACCAAAGTTTTTTTTCAAGAAGAGAGGTGAAAATGACTAGGAGTTGTTCATCAGGTTCTGTAATGGTTAAGATTAAGGATAAGAAGGAAAGAATGGCATTTTTACAAACTCAGAAAACGTTTTAAAACGAGTTTTAATGTAACAAACAAAAAAAACTTAATCATATTGAGAAACTAGCCTTTTTGGAAAGTTGGTTGAAAATAAATATCTGCTGCATTACTACAACGAGAAATTTAATTTACTTATTCTGGTATTATTACTGAGACAACATATGATTACGTAATCAGAAATATAAGAGGTCTAAGTGTGGGTAATCATCTGAGATCAGGGCTGTCCAAGTTATTTGGAACAAATAATAAAATAAATTTACACTGGAAAAATTACTTAGAAAAACAGATATTTTACTATCGGTTGCGAATGGGACAAGACTTATTTTATTTTGGGATCATTTCGTTTTTAGACTCGAGACGATGCTCGATATTGAACCTAAACATTTGTATTTAGGGCCAATTATATTCATTTGTTTCAAATAAGTTTCTATGTATTACTTCATTTTTTAATTGTGTACAGTAAAGCTTAAATAAATAAATATTTTAAGCATAGATATTTCTATTTCAGTGTCTTAGTATTTATTAGATAAATTTTGGTGGTTCATAGTCGTATTTCTTATAATAATATCGTTGACTTAAAGTAGACATTACATAAAACTATGGTAGTATTGTTAGCACCTATATTATTTTTATCAACGGTTGTTCGTAACATTGTTTGTGTGACAAAAACATTACTTCCTTTTACTTATTCAGGAAAAAAATAGCCTATGATACTTCTGAATATTGTAGCTTTCTATAAGTGAAAGAATTTCTAAAATCGATTCTGTTTTTGAGTCAGCGTATTAACAGCAATCAAATGTTTTCTGTTTATAATATCTATTAGTGTAGGTATAATTTATTTACTACAAGTACAAGTTAATTAGTATAATTAGTCCAGTGGTGTTTATTACTTATTGTTATGATAGAGTTAGCCATGAAAACTATTTTGACCATCCAGCATTAGACGTATTCAATACTAAATCTAAAACATTCAGAAGCATCTTTGCTTCATCTTGGTTTAGAGGTTGCTCAACTGTTTTAAGCACTAATTTCAGGGTTAAGTACGATAAACATCCCCCCCCTTACTTTTTCACACATACATAATTTAAAATTTAATTTTCACACGTTACACGACATTTATATGCAAAAACATTTAATTGATGTTATTATTATATATATATATATATATATATATATATATATATATATATATATATATATATATATATATATATATATATATATATATATATATATATATATATATATATATATATATATATATATATATATATATATATATATATATATATTAATTGATGTATTGAGTTGCTAACTTTTTTATCACTGTTTTCCTAATAAAATAAAAAAAATGTTACCATGGCCCTCTTAAATATATGTCATTGACTTTATGCTGCTATGCAGCCCGTGGGCAATAACTTGGACAGTCCTGATCTAGATTACTTCAACATGCCTGTCAGGAAGACAAGTCCCCTTGACGACAATTAAATCGTTTAACTAAGGACAAGGACGTTTAGTGTCTGTCACATTGTCACTGTGTATATACATACAAGCAGTATAATTGTAGCGTCTGTTAAATACTTCGACGTTGATCTAAAAATAGGAATCTAAAAGATTTTAAGAAAATAATATTACGCCTAATGGCCTGTTTCTCCCATGGTAATCTGAGCCTTTATTGAAAACTAGACACTGTGCCTTCCTCCCACGCAGTTTGTAAAAGGTGAATTAATGGCCAAATGTGTCACCACCATTAAGTCTACTAATAAAATTCTGCAATGCCTGGGCCGGATTTAGCACCTTATCGCATACTAAAAACATCGAGTGTCTATAGGCACTGACTATCTTATTATTTTTGTGTTATAGCACTCACCCCGCGCTTGAGAAAACTGGAAAAACTTTAAAAACAACAAAGAAAAATATCGACACGCAGGGATTGAACCTGCGACCGTCTCCCTAAAGCCGGGACGCTCTTCCACTCTCTTCTTGATTATCTTTCCATTAAAGCAATTAGCTCGTTTGCTACCTCATGTTGTAAGAAAATAAAATAGATTCTCTTTAATATTTAGAATTATGTCTGATGGACATCAGCAATTCCTTCAAAATCAAGATTACGATATTTGTTTATTGTCAAGGTTATATAAAAATAGGAACTCATTTTTTTAATATACCAACATTTATAGTAACAAAAAATAAATTTTATTTCAAATAAAACATAATAATATATAATAATAAATGCTAGGAGACATATTATGGAGTATTTTTTCGTTCGTGGACATAGAATCAGTTATACAGACTGACTGGTCCTTCAATAATTAAGGACGTGATAGTTGGCGATCATATATAATTAGGAAAAATAACATTAAAAATAAATGTTATAATACTTCTTAGTAAACTTAAACAGTACACCGAGAATCCTATATTTACATGCGCCATACTCGGACTCGCGCGGACACACGAGTCGCGCAGGTAGTGAAGTTGAGGTTGGGGCCGACGGCGTGTCCTTGATGTCGACTAGCGCAGCGTGCTTAGAGAGTATAATTTCACTTATTTTTATAGAAATGTTGGACAAAAATTAAGCCCCTAATTTTATTATTTCATTTTAACGAGAATAGAGTACCGAGTACCCTCCAGAAGTATCGAAGGTAACTCACCAGTCAGTCTGTATACATTGTTAAAAAAAACCGTATCCAATCCGAAAGATGTATACAGGTAGGTCAATGACATTATCCAAAAAATATTATTTTCCTTAAAATACATTGATATAAAAACCCAAGACATACAATCAGTGTGTCAAAAACGTCCTCCAAAAATGAGTGCACAATTTTAAATTGTGCGCTCATTTCAAATAGAATCGCGTCGGTCGTGACACTCAATTTTATTTCTTTTCGTACATTGCTTTGTAAAAACAACTGTAAGTCGTGCACTTAAGGTTGGATATGTAGACATATGTTTTTGCCATATCTATAACTACTTAAATGAAATTAGGGACACTTTTGAGTGTCAGTTTTGTTCGAGACTGTGCATCTAGGGTTTTTTATATCAATGTTAAAATAAGAAAAGTATCGTAGTTTAAAGTGCCTCATTGTAGTGCTAAAATTGGACATAGTTACACGAAAAAGATCCAATCCAAACAAAATCACTTTAGAAATATTGAAGTTTGATATTTTTTATTTTTAACGTGCCATACATGGGGACTAGTTCTGACGTTGAATAAAGTAATAGAGAGTTATTTTTGCTTAGATGTTTTTTACTGACCAACACTATTGATGTTTAGCATCAGTTTGGTGCACTTAACTCATTTTTGACCATATTGTGGATTGGATCCTTTTCGTTTAACTACGTCCAATTGAGCAAATTTTTTGAAAATTTATGTATCAATCCATAAAATAATGACACAAATATATCTGTATGAAGCTACCAAATAATGTCTTTGAAGATCGGACAGGGTTTTTTATACAAACTGTATAATATAATTTCTGAAAGATAACATTTTTTATTTAAGATCTTAAGACTAATACTGTATTTTCAATTCGATTCTTAAAAATAAATTGAACTCTTGATGTGTAATATTTTTTACAATTCTATTTTTTTAAAGCTATTACATTTTGTACATTTATCTTTCGACATTTACATGTAATCTAAGTACTTTTAAGTATATTTAACTTAACCAAAATAAACATATCGTATATTTAAAGTAAAATTACATGACTACCTTAATTACCATAATAATAACAACATAATTATCCTAATTTTGTACTGAAAAAAAATACCTTCCTCATATACTTCGTTACTATTTTACTGGTATACTTTGTTACTATATTACTACTTGGTATACTATGGACCCAAAAAAGAGGCTGTTTTTTTTTTTATATCATAAGATAGCAAACAAGCAGATGGGTCTCCTGATGGAAAGAGTTAACCATCGCCTATAGACACCAAAGATGTTAATGGTGCGTTGCTATCTTGTGGCGAGGTCTAATGCCACATGCAAAAGTTTACCGGCTACCTTACCCTCCAAACCGGAACACGACAGCGACAAGCATTGACGCTATTGCGGCAGGAATAGGTAAGGCGGTGGTACCAGACCCGGGCGAGACAATGCAGAACTCTACCACCTAGTAGCCACGATGGTAGTGACTCCAAAGCCATTCGGTCGCCTTTTACGACCTGCCTGGCAGAATGGCAGTTGGCCTATTCTACAAAGGAGGCCGGGACCAACACGACGAACGGCTTTTTTCATTATTTTATAAAATTTTGACACGGGTTCAATAGATTCAGACGAATCAATAACAAGTTTTATCACGTTCATAAGTCACTCATTACATCTCTTACATTATCACGTATTGCTACGTCGCAGTCGATACGATAGGATGAGCGCTCAACTATTTAATTATTATTGATTTACCCGAGTTGATCCAAACCCTCTTTGAAAATAAACCATCTAACATTCTAACTGGTAGTTCGTGGAAATTGGATAATTGGCTATATATATCACTATTATCGTGGCTAGGTGGTAAAGTTCCGCAGTGTATCAACAGGTATCTGTTACCATCACCATACCTATTCCCGCTGCAATAGCGTCAATGCTGTTCATTGTCGTGTTCCAATTTGAAGAGTGACATATACGGCAAGAGGCATTAACACCTCGCATCGCAACATTAATTACTTTAGTGTCAATAGGCGACGGTTGTATCTTTCCATCAGGACAACCAGCTGTTTGTCAACTGTTTGCTATCTTATAATATAAAAATACGTTAATATTAGCATCTTTATTGTGTAATCGAAGACTGCTTCTGATTGGTTAAATCAACGTGTAAACAAATCAAACAATAAAAACGTGTAAGACACTGCTCATTTTCTTTAAATTATAAACAAAACAGGAAATATGGCATATTACATCATGATTATATTCAAAATCTTTCTTAAAGCTTACATACTGTTGTATTAGTTTCAATAAGTCTGTACAAACTTTTGTCAGATGTAAAAATAAAATTGTTATCATTATCAAATGTTAAAGCTCCTATACCGGGAACATCAGCTATTTTAATTAACACTGAATCACTTAAGTTTGAAGTAATATCGACTCTGTATATACTATCAACCCACCAAGCATATACTGTATCCTGCAAATCAATCACTAAACCTCTAAAAAATGGGTTTTTCGATAACCGATAATATTCACCATTTTTGGAAACAAACAATCCATGGGTACTTACAAATACAATAACATTATATTTATTTATAACAAAATTCTTTATAACCATAGTATCTAACAAAATATCAAAATTATCACCTTTCTTTTTAACTATTTTAAATTCACCATCCCTAACAAAATATACATGTCCTTTATAAAAAATGCTCAACACTGTATCACCTCTAGAACTATATGGTGATACTCTATTTATGTTTATATCAAGTGCATATATTCCATCACTGCCTCCAAGGTATACTATGTTATTATCTTGATCAAAATCAAAAGTACCAAAATTCATTATTTGTTTACCGCCAGAAATAACGATATTTTGCGTAGGATCATCTATATTGACAGCTCCAACTTTAGAGTATTCATCATCTTCAATTACAGGTTCAAAACTGTAGAAAAGAGTGTTGCTGGATCTAAGAATACCTAATTTGGTGATAACAATCCTGTTTCTAAATGGAGCGTTGATATCGAAGAGGTAGCTGATGTTGTAACAATAATAATCCACTTTAATGCAAGTATCACATTCTTTGGTGTTGTTTGAAAGCGCCAACGCCGTAGAAATAAACAAAATCCAAAGAAGCATAGTTATATCTGAAATTATAATAATATATGTTAGACCGCTTAAGATTATTATTGATCTTGTGTTTAGCGAACCTGACTACGCTATTGATGGTATTCGGCTTCGATTCCCAATCTCAAGATCAGCCACACGTGTCATTACTATTGTGACTACTAGGTTTTTTTTTATATCGTATGATAGAAATCAAGCAGGTGGCTCTCCTGGTGGAAAGAGAAACCGTCGCTCATTGACACCAAAGATGTTAATGATACGTTACTATTCATGTATGGCAATGCTACATGTATGAGTCTACCAGCTACTTTACCCTCAAAACCGGAACAAGACATTGTCATACCTATTCCTGCCGTAATAGCGTCAAAGCTTGTCGTTGACGCTATTGCGGCAGTAATAGATATGGTGGTGATACCAAAATGCTCAGGCGAAATGTTGCAGAAATCTACTACCTAGTAGTCACGATGGTATTGACAAGATTAGCCAATTGGTCGCCTTTTACGACGTGCCTGGCGAAACGGCAGCTGATCTATTCTTCAAAGGGGTTCAGACCAACACGGGGTTAAAGTCTTAGCTAGTAGAAGCCTGCATCGTCTCGCCTTTTTTTGACTGCACGATTTCGTCTATTCCTGTGGAAAATAACGTTACTGCTAACACGCGTTTTTTGGTTTGTATGTGGAGTCTTCGGTAAGCCATTGCATTACTTACTCACCACAAATATGTGAAAATATTTTTACCATATTTGGTGTTTATAAACGACGGCTATCTCTTACTTTAAAAAAAAATATCTTCTTTTTTTCTATCTTGTGATATACTAGGTCCTTCTAAAATAGGTAATCAAATTTTTACACAATATCGTACGTCTAACCAAAGATATCAAGCAAAAAAACAAAGTGATTTAAAAGACTAGATATTACATGTGGTGTACGCATCATGTGTTATTCATTACTATTACATATGTAAATAAGTGGACGAGTTTATGCCTCAAGTTGTTAATGCATTATGAAAAGACATTCGAAAACAATAAAAAATAATTAGACCTAAGAGTCACATCATATTCCTTTTTTTGACTTAATATCTTCAGTTGCTGAACACTAAAATATCAATCACATATTTTGAATATAAAAAACTCCTCCAAGATATTTTTTAAAAACTCTCTCTTAGCTTCTTGCCTACCACCAGACCATCATAAAAATGACAAAAAGATTAAAAGCTGTTTTATGCCAGTATCTTGGTTCGCGCGAAACAAAACTAATAATGTTTTTATACCTTTTAAAATTCTATGTAGTAGTTTTTAATTTTCGGTAACGAACAAAAGAACGAATATGTTCTAAAATTTTCATCATCGGCACTTAGTGAAACTTCACTTATTTTATTGCTTAATTTCTTAACACCTTTACCGTTTCACAATAAGCTTATTGTGAAACAGTATAAGTGTATTAAGTAATACAATATTGCATTAAAGGAACAAATCTTTTAATCTTATATTTTATATTGATATCCTTAGAAAAACAACGAAAACGTCAACTTATTTCACTTATTAGGTATAGGTGGAGCTAGCACTCGTGTTAAACAATTGAAACAAATATTTATGTTATATCTCTGTCTATGAGGTCTCCCCATCTCTTTTTATACAGCTGTATTAGAAAAAGAGGGTAAGACCTCAGAAGATGACAGCAGTGTGTAAAATTGTGTTTCAAGTAGGTATTAGAAGTGCTGCCTCCGGATACAATGCAGCTTCATGGTTTAAGACAACCAAGACAACTGACAGACCCATTCCGAGTACCAACAGTAAAATTCAAAATCACAGAACGACATTCTCTACTATAAAATAAATACATTTCGCTAAAACAAGTGAGAGCTTGAGATCTTTACTGCGGACGAAAGCGAAGCGGACGACGCCTTTTCTTGTACTTAGACAAACAGATTGAAGTATTCATTACACTTACAATTCAAACTGCATTAGCAATACAAATGCAGCTGTGAAACTTACATTAACTCACTGAAATACCAATACAAATATTATGGAAAATATGTCGCTGTGATAGCCTCCATTGCTTTTAGGCCTCAAATTGGATGTCAGCGATCTGTGACCCAGTGGCAAGAGCGGAGCGATTTAGCGCTCTGACACAGCAGCCTGCGCCGCCATCACACCGCTGGCATCCAGTTTACTTCAATAATAATCTATGTGTTAGATCGCGCCGCTCTCGCCACTAGAGATCTGTGGCGACAGATCTCTGACATCCAGTTTGAGGGCTTAATAACTGAGATTTGCAAAAACATGGGCTACCGGCTAAGCAAGCAAAGCAAGCGATCAGATAGCTTTTCTGAGCTCTCCCTCGTGTTGGTCCGGGCCCCTTTGAAAATCGTCTCCTTTTCTGTTCTGGCAATTCGTAAGAGGCAAACCATTGCCTATCCAAATCACTACTATCGCGGCTTCTAGATTGTAGATTTTTGCATTGTCTCACCCGCGTCTGGCACCACCGCCTTATATATTCCAACCGCAACAACGCCAGTATCACTGTCGTGTTCCGGTTTGAAGATTAAGTTAGTCGGTAAACTTGTACATATGGCATTAAAACCTCACTACAGAAACAAGGATAAAAAAGCACCATTAACATCTTTTGTGTCTATAGGGAATAAATAGTTGCCTCTATCTATCAGGAGAGCCATCTGATTATTTTGTATCTTATATTATATACAAAAGACTACAGAATTATGTAATTTATAAGATAATAATAATAATTAATAATTATATAATTAATAATAGTCTTTGTACGGGTTACCGCACATATTTAAAGTCAATGACATGTAATTTATTTTGGTTACATAGAAACAATGTAATAAGTTATACACGCACACATTGTTACGGTTGCACTTTTATTTAATCATCATTTTTGTTATAACTTTAATAATAAATCAATGTTAGAAAGAATTTCATTGGGTTTGTCTCGTACACTGACTCTCCCTCACATATCTTCTGCACTCATCTTAAACTGTACAGACATTACAATCTTATTATAATCTAATAATTATTATTAATTATCTTATTAATTATTAATATGATAGGAATTATAAACGAAAAATTAGTCTATTCTCGTTCCGCTATATCGTATATGTGTGTTAGAGGCCTAAACACTAACGCTACATACACGTATGTACAGGAAGGCATGATGCAGTAAAAACGCATTGTAAAACAGCTGACTGTTTTTTCCACAATTTGGAACTCTCCTTTGTGTTAATGTATGTAAGCGTATAATTTAGTTCCCTTTTTAATTGTTCAACTGTTTTAATGTATAAAACGGTAGATGAACATTATAACAATCGCATTTTCTTTTATATATGTGTTTTGAGTTTTTTTTTGTATATGTGTAGTATTGCAGCGTGTGTTTTAAATGGTGTTTGCGTTTATGTAGTGTGCGTATGAGTTTACGTGTACTATTGTGTCTCTTCTTAGAGCAGTTACATTCTGAAATTGATCCAAGTCAGATATTTCTTGTTTTACTATTTCCGATCCTTATCCATGAAAATATGAAATAAAAATTGCGTTTATGTAGTGTACGTATGGGTTTACGTGTGCTATTGTATCTCTTCTTACAGCAATTACTTTCTCAAATTGATCCAAATCGGATATTTCTTTTTGTACTATTTCCGTTCCTTATTCATGAAAATATAAAATTAAAAATAAGGCAAACCATACTTTACTACCCCATTATACTTCACATGCCATTAAGCATTTTGCTTTATGCATACGACATCGCATTTGCTACCACCACCTTTTCTATCCCTGCCGTTAGCTCTTATCAGTGTTCCAGTTTGGAGGGTAAGGTAGCCGGTAAGCTCATGTATGTGGCATTGCCATCTCACCACATGGATAGCGACGCACCATTAACATCTTTGATGTTCATAAACAACGGTTTGTCTTTCCAACTGAAGGGTCACCTGATTGTTTGCCATCTTATGATTAAAAAGGTATCAAAAAGTATCAAACAAAAAACAGAAAGTCGAATCTTTCCTGTTCATAATATTAGTTTAGGCTTGTACGAAAGTTAAAGTAAAAAGCACATATCGTCGTTAATACTGCAATACCGCCCCGTTGGTCGAGTGGTTAGAGACCCTGACTACGCAATTAACGAGGCTCGGGTTCGATCCCCGACGGGGACAAGCATTTGTGTGATGAGCATAAATATTTGTATTTCCGGGTTTGGGTGTTTATTATACATATTCTAGTATTTATATATGTATTTCTATGTATTAGTATCGTTGACTAACACCCATAACACAAGCAAATAATTTGCTTACTTTGGGGTTAGATCAGTCAGTGTAATTTGTCCCGTGAATTATTATTATTATTATTATTAACACCGCGTAACTAACAGTAGATAATACCGCAGAAGTACAAAAGTATCAAATTTTAGATTTGTATTTGTATGATGATGTATTTTTTAGCTTAACATTGATTGGATTCAATTAGATATTATTATATAAGCTCACTAATACACTTTCCTAAATAGCTAAAAGTTAAGACACGTATTTGATTAGTATTGGAGAAAATTTACAGTTTTTTCGTTCTCCTGTAAAATTTGCCACATCTAAGTTACGCGGTATTGTCTGAGTGCTAAGTGTGAGTTTTTCTTTTTGCATTCGATCGTGAGCGCGTTTGGAGTTTACTAGGAATTTGTATGTGATTTGTACAGCGCCACCTAGTGGTAAACGTGAGAAACCAGTTTACCACTAGGTGGCGCTGTACAAATCACATACAAATTCCTAGTAAACTCGAAACGCGCTCACGATCGAATACGAAAAGAAAAACTTACACTTAGCACTCTGTTGTTAGTTACGCGGTATTGCAGTATCAACGACGTCATTGCAACTAAGAATAAGCTATCGAATTATCAGGTTATTAGAGTACATATTATTGTGTATCGCTTCTGTGGTCTAGTGGACCGGTGCTGGTTGACCACATGACGTACCCGTTACGTTTTCCGGGTCAGGTAATTAAAAAATGTATTTTTTCAGTTTTTTGATAAAAATAGCTTTGCCCGGTATCGGATTGGCAATAGGTTTGCCACCTAACATATTGTGGGACTTAGTGTCTTTGGTTAATCGTGGGTGTACTAGTACCTCTGCCGACCTCTTCGAGGATAAGGGCGTGATTATAAATTTTATATTATTATTATTTTTGTATAATGAGAATAAGCATTGCAATATAAGTAGAGAGTTATTACATGGATTATACGTATAATTGTCAATACAAAAAAAATATAGTTTCAACCTTTAATAACAAGTTCTGGGCCCTTTTAGAGGATAGGTATTGGTAATATTATGAAGCGGGGAAAGGCTCTGTAACTGTAATACTAGCTCAAGCAACTTAGTACAGTAGCAGACGCCAAGTACCATATAATTATACTAGATTAACTAGTGTCATATAAAATTACTAAAATTGTACTGCAATCGTAATGATTTTTTGAAAATAAATTTATGTTTATAGACCAACTTCAATTTTGCCACGCAGGTCGTAAAAGACGACCGATTGGTTTTACGTGTCACTAGTACCATGACCACTGGGTGGTAGAATTCCGCAATGTCTCGCCCGGGTTAGGCAGTGCCTTACCAATAGGTAAGGCACTGCCGCAATAACGTTAGTCGATTTAGATAAACTCAGATATATGCTGGCATTTACCCCGCACATACATACAGACAAACAGACAAAAATTCTAAAAACTATATTTTTGGCTTCGATATCGATTGTTAGATCACGCCCCAAGTATTCTTATAAAAAAATATTCAATGTACAGTTTTGACTTTCCTACGATTTTATTATATGTATAGTTAGATACGAGTATTACAATTAGTTTTCAAGGTACTATGTGTACGAAGAAGTCTTACAGTTTCGCCGTCTGTCCGCTTGCAGATTTGTTATTTTGTAGATATAAATACATACATTTTCCCAGATCAAAAGGACTAATCTTAAATGATATTTCAAATATTACAATGGCAATACAAAATGTTGCTGGACAATATAAACGTCTGTTTATATTCCTCCAGAGACAGAGACGACCCTGATATCAGGGGTGCTCTTTTTGATGTGACGGTCGCCGATTGAAAAAAATATTTCAGACATTTATATCGTCCATAGGATCATAAAAATATATTAAATACCCTCTTAATTAAGGTTTTTCTTAAAGGGGATGAGGTCTCGTTTGATCAAGACCCACATGTATTACGCGAACCATCTCGGGCTAATTGTGACCCCTTCATGTATTACTTAAAAGCTATTTATCTTACGTACATGAAATTTTGCGGATTTATATTAGCTCCACCTCGAATCACCATTTTTGATACTCAGATATAAAAAATTCTACACATATATTATATACAAAATTATATAATATATGTGTAGAATAAATATATATACAAAATTCTATACACATATCGTGTAGAATTTTGTATATCTGAGTATCAAAAATGTTTGTCCTTCTAGGGAGGTAAACCCCGAACTCCATCAATGCATAGTCAGGGTCGCTTAATCGACTATAAATGAAATCAAATCATCTATACATATAATAAAATCGTAGGAAAGTCAAAATTGTACATTGAATATTTTTTTAAAAGACTACTTGGGGCGTGATCTACAATCGATATCGAAGCCAAAAATATAGTTTTTAGAATTTTTGTCTGTTTGTCTGTATGTATGTCTGGGGTAAACTCAAAAAGTACTGCATGGATTTACTTCAAATTTTGCATGAATATTACTAACAGGTCGGGTCAACATATAGGCTACATATTATCACGCTATCACCTACGGGGGAGGAGCAGTGCGGAGTAAACGAAGTCCGCGCGGACGAAGTCGCTAGCAACAGCTAGTAATATATATGAACTTTCATCCTAGCTATGTGAAACAAATATTTTCCATTTTATTATAACAACGGCATCTAGTATTAGAGTTTTCTTCAAATATTTATTATGGAATGTCGCGTGCTCTACATCTGATAAAACGTACATATTTTCCCCTTGCGTGTATTAAATATATTTATAAAAGTATCTTCACGCCTGTATCCCCGAAAGGGTAGACAAGGTGTCTCTTCTGTACATGTACTATATATTCTGTGCCAGTTGTTTAGCACGAGAAAAATAATATGAATAATAAATACAATGCTTATAATGTTTAATAAATACAATGCTTATTATGTTGCACAGAACACACAATAGTACCAGTAGTTCAAGTAGCAGTACCTACTAGCGTTTTGTTCATGTGGCTCAAATACATTCAATGTATATTGAAAGCAGCTAAATCATAGGATAGCAAACAAGCAGCTCCCCAATTTACGTAATTAATTCAATGCGCTTAGGGCTTACACAGATAAACATGATAGAACGTAATATGTAAGAAAATGCGTAAGAGTCTTAAACGCTTCAACTCGATTGCCATTTAATTACGTGAATTAGATCCCTAAAGCGCAGCACAGGAAACTAACAGAAGTCAATGTTACATACAAGTAATATTCGAGCATAGCACACATAGACACCTCTCGCGGACGCGATATCTCGGACTGGTGCGGAACAAACTGTCCCGAACCACTCCGAGATATGGCGTCCGTGGGAGGTGTCTATGTGTGCGTTGTTCGAATATTACTTGTATGTAGATTGACTTACGTTACGTCTCCAGTATTCTGTGCCTAAAAGCTCTCCTTTGGCGAGTGATTGCGATTTGGCGACAAAGGCGATTGTTGTTGATAAATGGTCTGTTTTTTCAAAAATTTAAAAGTATCTCGCTCGCTTATTAAGGCGGTGGTACTAGATGACTAAACCCGGCGAGACAATGCAAAATTCTACCACCTAGTACTCATAATGATGGTGACTCATTTAGCCAATTCACCTTTAAGGATTTTCCTGTCAGAATGGCAGATGGTATTTTACTGCCTGATTATAATATTGACAGGGTTAAAGCACAGAATACTGGAGACTATACGCGATCTCGGAATGGTTCGGAACAAAATGTCCCGAACCATTCCGATATATCGCGTCCGTGAGAGGCGTCTATATGTGAGTTGCTCGAACATTACTTGTATGTACATTGTCCTCTGTAGTCTCCAGTATTCTGTGTTCATCATCACTTTACCTTCGGATGCGTTTGTCGCTATTAGAAAGTGATTAAATGATTAAGTTAATAATCAGCACATATTTTATATTTCGTCACACACATAAATTATAATTTATATAACAATATGGCGTCAGGGTAGGCCTGGTATCTCAAAAAACCGTTACATGCAAGGTCTGCGTCAGCGCATTTTATACTCGTGTCCCTACAGTCTATTCGTTGAAGAGAGGCTCAGATCAACACAAGGAAACAAAATAAAGTAGCGATAATTTTACAATTTCAAAGAAAAATATAGAAACAGATGTGGTCTATAATCCTCCATCTAAAATGCATCTCTCCGAGGAGCTTACCGGAAATACTGTTGTGTTCCGTACATTGGAGCGCTCGATTCTCCTTTGTCGGACGATATGCATCGCTCTTTACGGTGAGTAAATCATATTTGCCCATCGTCCATGCGAGGGAATCCTTTATGAGCTTAAAACTGTATCCGTGCGTTTATTTTTAACTTTATGGAGCGGTTACATGAAAATTTAACCTACATTGGCTATAATTTCAAGTAAACGCTTCGTTGGAATGAATATTTTTTAAAATCGGTGTCACTTCTTTTAACATGGATTTTAATCACTATTTGTATAATATTTTTAGTTTATTCCTGCAGAACAACTTCAGTGCTTGTCACTGTTTGAACTTTGGAGCCACCATTAAAATCTCTTATGACTGTAGATGATGTTATTCTCTTTTCATCAAGAGAACAAAAAAGATTGCTCAATTGTAAAAAAAATAATTAATATTTACTAAATTAATTAATATAAAAATTGTATTTCACTTCAACTGGTAAATTTTATTTCACTTCAATTACTAAATTTTATTTTTGGCTTTTTTATGAATTCTTCATTATTTTTTTAAATAATAATTGCTTGATTTTACTTCAATTTTAATCGAATATAATTAAAGAGTGTCGCCAAAGTGTAACTTGGTTGCTAAAATGACATTGGATCGAAACATTATAACGAATTTTTAGCGTCACTTTGATACGAACCTGCATTTTTAATTTTTCGTACGTGAATAAGGCTAAAGGTGTAATTCAAATCGTAGAGCATCTACTACGCTCTACGGATAATGCTACGATAAGCTGATTTGAATTCTCTTTATTGGAAAGTCGATTGAATTTGTAACATCTACTGTAGAATAACAAAAACTAATAGTACATATTTTCTGTCGTGAATTGTAAATGCGACGTAAATTTTGAATTATTACGTTCTTTAATCGAGTCTTGTAAAGGTTGCTACCGCGTTTCATGTCGTCGAAAGCCTCATCAGGGAGAAGATAATCTTATAATGGGTCACGACTCCCAGCATTGGGAAATTGACGCGAAGACAATTAAGTCTTAAGGCAACGAATACAAAAAATAGTCTCGTGTATAAGGTAAAAATAGCAATTTAGAAACAAAATGTCGTTTAAGTTATTTTATCGCCGTTCTAATACCCATTAGAATCACGTCTATGTTAATAACTTGAGTATTTATATGCTACTCAAATAGGACCCAGCCCGATTTCTTCTTTTTGATTGTAAATTTTATTTTTTCATTTTTATGTGTACAATTTTTTTTAATCATTTACTTTATTTTAATAATTAATAAAACTTTACTGTCTAGCTATATCTATCCATAACACAACAAATAATATGCATTTTCATTTTAAAGGCGGAAATCAAAGTGGGCCCCATTTTTTTTTGAATAGTATATATTTATACGTAAACCATAAACTTTGTATTCTTTTTGAAACAATTATGCGAACGATGGAATATGAAATTTGGCACAGTTAACGTTTACAATGCGGAGGACTGTAGAAACCTAATATTTTAAATAATTTGCTTTAGAAATACATTAAATTAATAAACATTACACACACTTTCATTTGACATACATGATAATATACACACATGTTTACTATTATGTTCATGGCTAAACTCTATTGTCAAAATTAAAAGAGATTTTATTGTTTATTCTATGGTCGGATTTCGACAATACAGCGATTTCTAGTAATTTAAACAAATTATGTTTTCTACACTCTTTATCGTCGGCACTTGGTGAAACACTATTTTTTGATTGCACCTCGACCGTAATTTTATTGATATACTAGGTGCAACGTGCAGTCTGTTGCATTAAGCAATCTTTGGTGAATCCCGCGGGAACAAATCATGCTTCCGGGATAAAGATTAACCTTTACGCTATTCCAGGTTACCATCTATCTATGTGCCAAATTTCATCAAATCATGCATCCATTCATACATTCAAACATCCAAACTTTCGTATTTATAATATTATTATAGATATTATAGATTAATATAGATTATATCTATTAGTAACTACACAGCTATCTAGTTTATAACCATAAAATCTCTCAATAAATTAATAAAATAATAATATAATAATAACTAATAATAATATACTAATAATAATAACGATCGCCTCTGTGGTCAAGTGGTCCAGTGTTGGCGTTGACCACATGAGGTCCCAGGTTCGATTCCCGGGTCGGGCACTTTAAAAAAAAGTGTTTTTCAGTTTTCTGAGAAACACAAAGTTGCCCGGGATTGGAAAGTGCCCGGTTGGCGATAGGCTTGCCACCTATCACATTTGTGGGACCAGGTATCTTCGGCTAATCGTGGGTGCACTTGTTGTACCTCTGCCTACCCCTTCGGGGATATGGGCGTGAAGATACTTTTTACTATACTAATAACGTGTCTGCCAAAAACATGTATCATTAATAAATTGAATTTATGTCTAACGCGTAACATATAAAACTTTCCGCACTTCTTCCCTACATTAACTGTGTCAAGTTTCATATTCCACCAAGTTTTTGCTTTGCACGTGTTAACAAATAAACATATAATTAAGAAGATTCATTCAAATTTCACCTAATAATGTTATGTAACAGAACATCGAATTGAGTTTTTCATTTATAAAGGTCACGAAATCCGTTAAAAATTAATAGTAGGGGAGCCCACGATGCTAAATGGGTATTACTCAGGCGTCGTAAGGACCTATTGGATTTTGTAGATTAAATTACAGGAAAGATAAAAGGTTATATGGTGTTTTCCATTTCAATGGTGGAAAAAAAAACTACGGATAAAAAAAAATTAAAAAACAACTGTGACATAAAAACACTTATCGTGTCAGATTAATGTATAGCGGGTTAATTGCCACCTAAAATTTAGAAAATCTGACGATTCAAGTATTTTGTAAGGGAGTGGGAGGGTCATTAATTTGCAAAGAAAATGTTATTTTGACATTCTCAAGCGCGTCTGAATTTTTTTTATAATATAGGAAATAATGTAAGAATAACGAAAAAAATTAATCTGACAATTTCCACCAACCGAGTTTATTGGAGTTTTGTTGTTTGCTGTCCTAATAACCCCCCTCTATACATAGGGCTTATATTTGTTGGAGAGCCTCAACAATATGCAAGGCAACCCCCCCCCCCCCCCCCATGTTAATCTGACGCGCTTGAGTAAATCCAAAAATCCCCTCTTGGGCTCTAACACGAATTATATAATAAACTAGCTGTTGCCCACGACTTTGCCCGCGCGGACTTCGTTTACTCCGCACAGCACCTCCCCGTAGGTGATAGCGTGATAATATGTAGTAGTGGTCGGGTCAAATACCTTATGTTGACCCGACCTATTAGTAACATTCATGGAAAATTTGAAGTAAATCCATGAAGTACTTTTTGAGTTTACCCCGGATATACATACAGACAAACAGAGAAAAATTCTAAAAACTACATTTTTGGCCTCGATATCGATTGTAGATCACGCCCCAAGTATTTTTTAAAAAATATTCAATGTACAGTTTTGACTTTCCTACAATTTTATTATATGTATAGATAATACTTTTGTGTATATAGTCGATGGTTATATCTTTCCATCATGAGATCATTCTGCTTGTTTCCTATTCTATGATATCAAAATATAATGTTTTAACTAAAAAACATATATACCACTTTAAATTGCGTATATACTTTTAATGTATTACGAAGATTCGTCCAAAAATTAGAGAATTAATGAAAAACGAATATGGACTCTGATATAACAATAAAATTATATTTAAAAATATATAAACAGGTCAAAAACGCGTACATACATAGAACTTACTTGTAAAGCTCGACGTTTCGGCCAGGTTACATTGACCGTGGTCACGAGCAGACTACCCGTTTTTGACCCGCTATGTATATATATACATATTTTTAAAAAAGGTTAGCGTTAGTTTAAAAATTCATAAAATTATTGTTTTATTTGCTTATTTTCTGTTTTTCAATTGTTTAGAATAAAATAAACACCTAATTTGTATATAAAATTAATAAAAGTATATTAAAAATGTAATACATACGCATTAAACTGAGTACTTCTGCGTCTTTGCCAGTTAAAAATACACTAAATAAATCATAGATCCTTCAAAGTGTATATAACGTAGCTAATTTAAACAAGGTAACGTCGTATTATGAGCGAGCAGGGGACATTACTGCCATAATACTGTCGCTGCCTGGTGGCCCGTGATACAATGGCAATTACTGTAAATTGTTTATAGCTTTAATTGATTTGCAGTATCATGAACACGGAACTAGACTATTTAGTATTTGTAGTCGGCATTTGATAGAACTCTATTTTCGATTTAATAAGAACACTCACTTATCTAAAGTAAAGTAAAGTAAAATAAAGTGAAGTAAAATAAAGTTAAGTTAAGTATCTTCACGCCCGTATCCCTGAAGACGTAGGCAGAGGTACAACAAGTGCACCCACGATTAGCCGAAGATACTTGGTTCCACAATGTGATAGGTGGCAAGTCTATCGCCAACCGGGCACTTTCAACCCGGGCAAAATGTTTTTATCAGAAAACTGAAAAAATACATTTTTGAATTGCCCGACCCAGGAATCGAACCCGGGACCTACGTGGTCAACTCTGACGTACCACTAGACCACAAAGGCGATCACTTATGTATCTATATATGTATTAATACGAGAAGGAAAACTTTGGACCCCTTTTTAAGACAATTTCGCCAACGGTGAAGTATAAAATTTGTTTAAGTTTATGTTGTGCAGAACCTTAATATTTTTCAATAAAAAGCATTGGAAATACATTAAATTAATAAAAATAAACATTACACACACTACATACATGACATTATACACACATGCATAGATACTATTTTATTTATTTATTTATTATTGTACAGTTGCATTACATAATATTTTTCACTTTACGTGCATAAGACGATTTACATAATATTATGTACCTTGTCAGACGCAGCAACTGGAATGGCAATGGGGTAGCAACTTCTTATTAGAGTGATTTGTTCTTTGTAATGCAATAATTTTATAAACTCATTGACGTGTATAGAGATTTTACCGTAAAGTCTATGGTCGAATTTCGGCCACAGGCGATCCTAATATGTATTAAGCGTGCAAGGGACAGTGTACTGAAAAATTAAAAAAAAACATGTCATTTTTAGATTATAGCATTATAGTCATAACTGCAGTTTCTTATTTTGTGGAAATGTAAAAATTGCGTTTTATGATTTTTTCTTATTTTCACCCGAGACAATGTAAAGCGTATATTTGCCCCCGCGAAACTATCCAACTAGCCGTTTATTTGGCGCGGAGGTTAGGGCATAAGACATTGATTGTTTTGTGTAATTATTCAAAGGAGATTGATGAAATCAGCCTAAAGTGATACAAGAACATAGCGTCATCCGAAATTATCAAATTAATTTAATGTACAATCATTACATAGTATAAAACAAAGTCGCTTTCTCTGTCTGTCCCTATGTCCTTATGTCCCTATGTATGCTTAAATCTTTAAAACTACGCAACGGATTTTGATGTGGTTTTTTTTTAATAGATAGTATGATTCTTGAGGAAGGTTTTAGTGTATAAACCTTTCCGATATTCCCACGGGAACAAAAGCTGCGCGGGTGAAACCGCGAGCAGGTCGCTAGTAAGCTTATAATTCAACGGACATTTTTTAATAGCAAGTAAATTTTAATGGGATTTTAGTTGGAAAGTCATGAAACTAATCAAACTTGTACACTTTTAGTCCAGTAAAAAGTTTAATGAAACCATGATCTGACCAGTTTTGGCGCAATGAGTAAAAATGTGTTCATTAATACTTAAATAATGATATTATGAAAGAAATTTTGATTTAAATTTAGGGGAAAGGGATGAAAAAAATAAAAAAAGTGTTGAAAAATGCCTTTTTTAAAAATAACTTAATAACGGTAGGAAATAGAAAAAAAAGTTTAAGTAAAAGTTGTAGAGAAAAAAATTCTACACAAAAAAGTTCCTCTTCATTTTTTTGTCATCTGCTTTAGTTTACTTACAAAAAATCAAAATTAAATTTTCTTTGTAATTAATTATAAAAACTTACCAGAATTATTACGGCCCTGTACCATGCAGCGCGCGCATCACATAAATATGTACTAACACTACTACATATGTTTTCCCATATTTATATATTTTTACATATTTTACTACAAATTTAATTTTTATTTTTTGTAGCTAAACTAAAGTAGATAACAAAAAAATGAAGAGGAACTTTTTTTGTGTAGAATTTTTTTTTCTACAACTTTTACTTGAAACTTTTTTTTCTATTTCCTACCGTTATTAAGTTATTTTAAAAAAAGGTATTTTTCAACCCTTTTTTTATTTTTTTCATCACTTTCCCCTAAATTTAAATCAGAATTTCTTTCATAATATCATTATTTAAGTATTAATGAACACATTTTTACTCATTGCGCCAAAACTGGTCAGATCATGGATTCATTAAACTTTTTACTGGACTATTTCTCATATTTCTAATCAAGCAAAGACTTTTTTCTGCCATAAAGTTAACATTTTCTTTTATTTATGACAAATTAAATAAATCTAATACCTTTAAACGAGCAATTCTTGTATAGGTATGTATAATTAAAATCTCGGAATCGGCTCCAACGATTTTCATGAAAGTCACAAATTAGGGGTTTTTCGGGTCAAGGAATCGTTTTATCAAGGTTCCAGGTCCAAGAAAAGCTCGGTTCCCAAGATATGGGTATGTGAAAAACCGAGCAAAGCTCGGTCAACCAGATATTAAGAATAATATCAGAAATATGAGACACAAAATGATGCAACATAAATGAAAATATTTATTACTATCGTCGAAACTTACGACTTCCCCGTGTTGGTTTTTCCTCGTGTTGGTTCCGAGCTCCTTTGAAGAACAGACCAACTGCCGTTCTGCCAGGCAGGTCATAAAAGGCGACCGATTGGCTATGCGAGTCACTACCATCGTGGCTACTAGGCGGTACAGTTCTGCATTGTCTCGCCCGGGTCTGGTACCACCGCCTTACCTATTCCTGCCGCAATAGCGTCAGTGCTTGTCGCTGTCGTGTTCCGGTTTGAAGGGTAAGGTAGCCGGTAAACTTATGCATGTGGCATAAGACCTCGCCACGAGATAGCAACGCACCATTAACACCTTTGGTGTCTATAGGCGATGGTTGACTCTTTCCATCAGGAGACCCATCTGCTTGTTTGCTATCTTATGATATAAAAAAATATAGAAGACTGTATGAACAAACTACTCTGAATATCATCATAAAGAAACAAAAACATGCATTTCATCTGTGAAGTTTAAACGAGTGACAATTATTTTTGCTATAAATAAACGTAATCATTTAAGTTTTAAGTGGTTAAAGTCATATAATCTTCATGATGAATGATGAGTGATACAAAAAAGTATGTTATCTATCTTGACGCTGTGTAGTGAAGTGAATGGCTTAAAATAGAATGTAATTACTGTTGATTCAAGTAATATTAATCCTTGAAAGTTTTTCGTTAATTTTAGCATTATAAAAAGTATCCCTAATATAATTTACATTTCAGAAGAAATTAATAATCCATTACAATACGGTTATCAAAATTAGGCCAACTTTGTATGGACACTCAACACTCTTTTAACTATATTTTTAGAAAAACTCACTGTAGAGAAATAGAATAATTACAATTATACACAGTTAAGGTAAAAATTCGTCAAAAAAATTAAAAAAATCTCACACTTTCGAACGATTTTCATCTCAGAATCATGGTCTAAACCTATAGTTTCGATTTTCGTTAGACCGTTCTTACATGCTGTATAAAGGTTGATTGTTAAAAAACTGTACATACCCACTGAAGAAACGTTTAGGACTCGATTCTGATACCGATATATGTAAAAAAATAGACGAATATGTAAAAAATAAATACTTAAATTTTGGTTTAACTATCAAATAAAAATGTCAACTTCGGATACCCGCTCACGGCGTATAGAAGTTCATTGTTTACAAACAGTGATTATCGAACTACACTACGCACACGATGTTCTAACGTGTTCAGACACGTTAGACTCATTAGGACATCGTGCGGTGACCATGCTTTTTGATTTTTACTATCACTAATTTCGTTGAACTTTATTATGTGGTTAAGCAATTTTCTCTTTTTATTGTATTTTTATTGGTGACACATGTGACCATTAACTATTATATGCTTCAATGTAAATAGGTACACAGTATTTTACCAGTCAACCTTGAGTATAAAATATTAATTTAAAAAAAGTTCTTAAAACAGTCTTTAATTCAAATCGTCCTCGTTGTACTAAATCGAAAATAAAGGTCGCCATGTTAAAGTTAATATTTTTCATTAAGTATTCTGTATTCTACGAATTAAAAGTTTTGATTTTATACCCATATTGGGTGTATTATACTAATACATTTAATCCGCCATTTTGTGGCAGCGGCCATTTTGGATTAACAACAATACTAATGACTATAGATAATTGCATTGTCATCAGAGCTAAAGATGTATTCCAAAGTTTATGCCAGGTCAATGACATTATAAAAAAATATATATTTAAAAAAATAATAAAATACTTGTGTATTTTAAAATGCTTGTATTTACCATTCAATTTCGTTAAAATTTTGGAAATATTTTAAACCGAACAACACCACGTTGAGTCACTTCAAAGGAATCCGCCCTTGATGTCAATATCGTAGGGACATTTTGTGTTGCCATACTAAAACCATATAATATTAATTATTTTGATCAGCAAAAAAATTATCTAGATAACTCAAGAACGACTGGACCAATTTTCATGATACTCGTCAATAAAAAGTTATCAACAAAAACTTATCTTGCTGGCACGTCATTAAAATACTATTTTTTTACTTTTATTAAAATACTAGTATACATTATATTTTATTTATATTTATTATATTAAAGAAAAACTGAACTTAATAATTTTATATTAGTTTTAAAAACCTAAATCTGCTCATTTATTTACTGTGAAACGGAACGAAATTTGCCGAGTCAGCTGGTAACATACGAGTACATATACAGTGTGTAAAGAAAACCCTTTCCGAACCGAAAGAGGTATATAGGTTGGTTAAAAGCATTACTGAAAAATATATTTAAATGACTTTATTTCTAAAAATAAAAAAGATATCGCTTTTTAATATTCATATTTTTACTTATATTTCCCTAGATTTAAGCAAATATTTTAAAAACGACAACACCTTGACGCTCTTTGTTTCATTGTTTTGCTTTGGCGGCTTTCGCGCAAACACCACGCGAAGGCGCGCTATTTGTTTTTCGGCTTTTTACAAAGGAACTTTGAAACGCGCCGTGTGTCCTTTGGTAGCATCCGATTTGCGCGCCATAATTTGATATTAGAATTCACTTATTTCTAGATGTTATAATTAATGTATGAAAATACCACTTAAGATTACATTTTTTTATTAGGAAAACTAATTATATATCCATAAAATAATTACACATATGTAACCGTATTACGGTACCAAATAACACCTTTAAACTATCCGACACGGTTTTCTTTACACACTGTATATGATTATTTTGCACAAACATATTACGTCTTATGCCTGCTATAATAACGTCGGTGCTTGGAACTATCATTTTCCGCTTTGGAAAGTAAGTTAGCCGGTAAACTTATGAATATGGCATTCCATTCTTGCTAGTCATATAGAAGCGCACCATTAACATTTCTTCAGTTTATAGGCGAGAGTTGCCACTTTCTATCCGTAAAACCATTTTTCTCATTTGCCATCATATAATTTTAAAAAATATAGAAAAAATTATGCGAACTTGTATAAACATTGTATAAACCAAATATACTTACTTGGCCCTTTGGTAACCCTATCCATCACCGGAAAGGACGTCACATTCTACAATGTATAAAATATTTTAAGTGACTATTATCATGTAATTTAAAAGTGATTTCTACCCACACCTCGTAGGCGATGTAGGGCATAGACTAATTTTATGTGGATGATTCGCCTATGACTAATCTCTATGGCATCAGCTTAATCAACGGATAATTTGACCATTTATCGTTCCTCCAATGTGATAACAAAGATGCTGAGCAATGTAAAGATCATATGTTATATAAGTTATATGCAACAAAAAGGGCGCGAATAGATTAACGCACCATTATCATCCACCAGGTGTCTATACGCGATGGTTTATTTCGTTTTGTTAAAATAATGCTCATGAACAACAATTTTTGTTAAAGTTATTAGCAGAAGGCCTTTTACTACTTACAGCAATTGACTTTTCATTTTTAAGAGCTGAAGAACGTCGTAAGTACTTGGGAAATTTCTCACAGCCCTCTCTTCAATCCTTATACGGAGATGATGACTCTCTGGCCTATACCGCAAGGGAGAAGGCCGATCTTTTGGGCTCGTTCTTTGCGGCCAACTCGACTCTGGATGACCAAGAAAATGCACCGCCTACCATCCCGCAGTGCTATAGTTCTATGACGGAGTTAAATCCTCCAGTCTTCCGTACGTAAAACACCTTTTTCCTTGGACGTCCATAAGTCGAGTGGACCGGATGGCATCCCTCCGATTGTACTTAAATCTTGTGCTCCAGAGCTGGCACCGGTACTAACACGCCTGTTCCGGCTCTCCTACTCACTCGGCGTAGTACCGATTTCATGGAAGAGAGCTTTAGTGCATCCCATCCCTAAAAAAGGAGATCGCTCTAATCCGTCTAACTATCGGCCGATAGCCATAACCTCCTTGTTCTCCAAAATTATGGAGACAATCATCAACTCGCAGTTCCTCAAGTGTTTAGAAGAGCACCAGCTGATAAGCGACCGCCAGTACGGTTTCCGTCGCGGCCGCTCAGCTGCTGATCTTCTAGTATACTTAACACATCGGTGAGCGGAAGCAGTTGAGTCCAAGGGGGAGGCATTTGCAGTTAATTTAGACATAGCGAAGGCCTTTGATAGGGTATGGCACAAAGCGCTTCTGCCGAAACTGCCTTCCTATGGGCTTCCTGAGAAATTATGCAAGTGGGTCACCAGTTTTTTGGCTGATCGGAGCATCAAGGTCGTAGTTGACGGAGCGTGCTCTGACTTTAAATCTATCAATACTGGTGTTCCACAGGGCTGCATCCTATCACCGACACTGTTCCTTCTGCATATCAATGACATAATGCGAATTCGCAACATACATTGTTAAGCAGATGACAGTACTGGTGATGCTACATACTCCGGCCGAAGCGGTATTTCTCGGGAACCTAGCGAAGAGAGCCGATACAAGCTTGTGTCCGAAGTTGAGAATCGACTAACCAATGTCTCGGAATGGGGTCGTCAAAACCTGGTCACTTTTAACCCCAAGAAAACACAACTTTGCGTGTTTTCCGCTAAAAAGACACCCTTTGTTGTCTCACCTCGATTTGGGGATACTCTCCTGGCAGCCTCAGCTAGTATCGGGATTCTGGGAGTCGACATATCGAATTACGTTCAGTTTCGTGGTCATTTGGAAAGTAAGGCTAAACTAGCCTCCAAAAAGCTCGGTGTGCTCAGCAGACCGAGACAGTACTTCTTGCCGGCCCATCGCCTTCGACTTTATAAGGCTCAAACTCGGCCCCACATGGAGTACTGTTCTCATCTCTGGGCCGGAGATCCTCAGTACCAGCTCCTTCCTCTTGATCGCATTCAGCGTAGAGTGGTTCGAATTGTTGACGACCTGGCTATTTCGAAACGGCTTGACTCTTTGGCATTGCGCAGAGATGTTGGTTCACTCTGTGTCTTCTATCGTATCTTTCAAGGGGAGTGTTCCGACGAGTTATTTGGATTAATTCCTGCCGCCGAATTCCATCATCGGACATCGCGTCAATATTTGAAATTCCATCCTCACCATCTCGATGTCTGGAAATCCACAACTGTGCGTTTCTCTCGGCACTTTTTGCCTCGCACTACTTTATTGTGGAATCAATTACCGGCAGGTGTGTTTCCAAACGGATACGACTTGGGGGCCTTCAAGAAAAGAGCTTACTCATTCTTAAAAGGCCGGCAACGCACTTGCAAGACCTCTGGTATTGTGGATGTCCATGGGCTGATGCTATGGATGAACTCACCCAACTGTAACAGTGTATTTTTAACTCAAAAAAAAATGCATAAGAGCTATATTTAAGCCCTTATTTAAAAATAATAATATTCTTACATTAATAGGTATATACATATTAGAAGTTGCTCGTTTTGTTAATAAGTATAATGAGCCGTTTGATGTGGCAAAGAATAAATCTAGGCTTGGGTATAGAGATCCTACAAGACTGATGATGAGAAACTGTAAAACTCAAATATTTGAAAAAAGTTGTTATGCAACCATTATAAGAGTTTATAATAATATACCTAGAGATATAAGAGAGCTGCCAAGTAACCTACAATATAACAAATTAAAAAAATGGCTTCTGTAACATACATTTTACTCACTACAAGAATTCTTTGATTTAAAAAAATTTAAACTTATTATCAAACATATGACCTATATAATAATTATAGTGTTAGTTGTAAATGGTTTTTATTTTTTATTCATTAAAAATACTAATTAAATGACATTTAAAATTATTTATTATGACATTTTAGTATTATTCACATGACATTCATTTTATGACATTTTGGTATATCTCAATAAACAATATTTTCATTTTTTTAAATTATGTTATGTACTCTTGCATCAATTTTATAATTGTAGACATTAATAACTATTTAATTTCAATTTGATATATAAATGACATGAGTTTTTTTATGATTATTACTCTGTAAATTCGAGAGAAAAAATTGGTTGGAGGTGGTAATGGCTTGATAGAACTATAAAAAAAACAATTATATTTAAAAATATATTTAACAAATATATTTAAAAATTCTTCAGACTAGTAGTAAATATTTTAATTAAAGGACTTGATATTTATTAATCTAGTGACTACCCAACATCATATACCTAGTATTTCTTCCATTTTAGTGAGGGTAACACATTGTAACATTTGCACGCCACAAAAAGGGCAAAAAAGGAATAAAGAGCAACATATTATTAAATAAGATCTAATTATGTACCCTATTTATTGCAAATAAAGAAATTATTATTATTGTTATTATTATCACCATCAGGTGCATCTCCTGCTCGTTTGCCCCCTCTTCTATAAAAAAAGTAATAATAGTAACTTTTATGGAGATAGCTAACTTCCGTATATTTCCAGACATTTAAAATGGTGTTACTAGAACTATTTAATAAGTTACGTATTATTAAAGAGACTAACTCTTAAAAATACTGATACCACTTAATTGGTCTAAATAAAAAATTGTTTGTATGTGTCATACAAACAATTTTTTATTCTAAGTTCTCTCTAAGTTCATTATTTTTGACCCCCGACGCAAAACGGGGGGTGTTATAAGTTTCAGGTGTGTATCTATGTATCTGTGTGTCTGTCGTGGCATTGTAACGCCCAGGCGGATGACCCGATTTGGTTGCGTCTTTTTTTTAAATGAAAGCCCTATATTGCGAGATAATTATGATTCAATAAAATCTGTTTAGCCGTTATAAGATTATCAGCACTTTTCAAATTGATTAAAGAAATTAAGCGATTTGCAAAGGATTTATCGATAATAAATGTTGTATTCTGTCACTTTAGTTATATTGCAATGACATGGTTGCCTTGAATTGGTTAAGTTAGCACTCAATTGCTATGTATTGGCAAATACTTCGGTGGTGAATAATTTCTAGCATCTGATAATTAAACTAGACGGTCGCCATGGGAACTTCTAAGCTAAACAATATAAACCCATCTAATTTGGACTCATTTGTTCTGTTTCTAGAAACACACTAGCGCTATACAGTTTCCAGAGTCTTATGATGGAGCGGTAAGAGATCATGGAATCTTTTGAATAAAATAGAGCAATATTATCCACTTTAAGTTCGTTTGATTCGTTCTTTTAAGGACTTTGGGGCAGGATGGCTTCCAGAACCTGATATTTGAGCTGGAAGAAGTCTATGAGAACTCCTAAGCTAATCCAGATAAACTAATTGAGTGTGTGCTTATTCGGTTGGTTTTGACATATACTTTGGAGCTGAATAATTTTAAGATCCGATGATGGAATTAGAAGATGGGTATAGTAACTCCTAAACTGAACTGGACTCATTTGTTCTATTTTACCTATCCCTGCTGTTAGATGACTTCCAGTGTCTTATGATGAAGTAGGGAGGTGGGGAACTGGGAATTTTAAATTACAATAGAGCAACACATTTGATTTTAAACTCGTTTGATTTGTTCCTTAATCTTTGGAGCGAGATAGTTTTCAGTATCTGGTGGTAGAGCTGGAAGAAGTCCATGAAAACTCCTGAGCTAAACTAGATAAACCCACCGGGTGGGATGATTTGATTAGTTTTGGTACACACTTTGGTACTGGATGATTTCTAGGGTCCGATGATGGAATTGGAATGTGGCTATGAGAACTTTCAAACTAAGCAAAATAAACCTATTGAGTTTGGGCTCGTTTAATTTGTAGGATCCGATGATGGAACTGGAAGGTGGCAATGGGAATTCCTAAACTAAACACGATAAACCTATCAAATTTGGACTCATTTATTCTGTTTCTGACAAATATTCTGGTGGTCAATGCCTTCCAGGGTCTTATGTTGAAGCAAGAAGAAGGTCATGGGGGATTTGGGCCAAAATGGATAAAGACCATATATTTTCAGCTCGTTTGATTCGTTCTTCTAAAGACTTTTGAGCCGGTTGGCTACCGGTGTTTGATGATAAAGCTGAAAAAATCCATGACGAATCCTAAGATAAACAAAAAAATACCCATCGTGCAAATTTGGTTTGTTTTTGGCAAACACTTAGGTACTGGATGTTGTCTAGGAAATGATGATGGAACTGGAAGGTAGCGGTCCGAGCTCGGACTGATATAGTTGGCCCTTGTTGTTAGAAGACGCGCAGGGTTTGATAATGTATCTAGAAGATGGCCATAGAATTCCAAAACTAAACAAAAAATGCCCATCAAATGTGGTGTCATTTGGTATATTTGTACAAATACTCTAAATCAGAATTATTTCTAAGGTTACACGGTGGAGCTGAAAGGAGGCCGCGGGAGCTTTGCAATAAAATAACTTAAGTTCATTGATTAAGGAACTATGGTGACCTTAATCTGATGCTGCAACATCTTTCGAAGATCATCTGCTTCTTTCACTATTTTTACTCTTAAAATTATGTATATGAAGCAAGATAGTTGTCGGATAGTAAGAAAATGTGTCAGGATTTTTTTTTAAATTTTAATTTAGAATGATGTTTATTACTAAAAGGTGAAATTAATTAAATTTGCTATTATCCGCGAACTATTCTATGTATCCTCCGTGATGGTACCGAAAAGAGAGACGCCGGTTTAATAAATGGATAAGACTCACCGATGGTTCCGATCAAACGAAGACCCCCAGCGGCACACTTATCCGCCCACATCCACCACACTTTTACAACCACGACCACGCCGGCACCAGTCACAAAAGCACACAATTCATGTACGTACTCAACGCACGTTTCACTTCGAAACCGAAGCATCTTCAGGAGAAACGAACACTACCTCACTCTACCTCGCTCTTTTGTATGGATGTGAATTTGAAAGCGTTTGGGCTGGCCACACATTGCGAATAGAATAAAAAGCGTGTCAAACACCGGCGCGAATCAGTATTACTTACACTCGCGTAGATGTAGTATAACCAGAAAAGTTTTGTTTTTAATTTAGTAATATTTTCATATTTTCTGAATTTAACTGCAAGATTTTGAAAAAAGAAGATATTATGCATATTTCATTTTTAGGTATTTAATTCTTATTTAAAAATATATTTTCCGACAAAACCCAATTTTACAAATTAAATACGGAGCGAAGCTAAATCGCTTCCAAATTTCATTTCAAACAATCATATGCCCAAGCAAACAAACAAAAGTGTATCTTTAATACAATGAAGGGTTATTTTCCCCTCGTTTGTTACACGTTTTGAATACAAACAAAAGAATATTTTACACAAAGCCAAGCCATATAAAGCGAGTAACGCCATAGAATCATTGTACCATGACTGTGACCCTCAGAGGACAGAGGACAGCACACATTATGAACTGTTAACTCCATATCTACTGCCGACTGCTTCGTTAATCTAATGGCCAACCATTCTGTACATTAACAACCTACACTAGACATATGTTTGATTTATTGCATCAAATTATTTTTGCCAATAATCTGAGATGACGACTACCTCGTGGTCTAGGAGTTAACCTATTCGGCTTAGATCGAACCCAGCATGGTTCGATTTCAGAATCGGGCAAAAGTATTATCGAGGTTTTTCGAGGTCGAAACTCGATTTTCAGATTCACTCGTCATACGAGGGTAGCCTGTTCTCTTAACTGTCCGAAAGAAGACCACTTAGTGACCTTCAAGAAAAGAACTTACCTACTCATTCTCAAAAAGCGAGCAATGAAACTACAATAATTCTGGTAGTTAGTTTTCCATGCGCGGCGGTTATCATTTAGTATTAAATGAGCGTCATGGCATGGCATCAAGGGTGGGCAGCCCTTTGATAAAAAAACTACACCAATTTTCTTAACAATGCTGAATAATTAAATATGACTTATCTTTAGTAGTATTGGTGTTTGACGATTTACTAGAATTTGGTTTTAGCTTCCGTTATATTCCGCTCAAATAGATACCCATTTATGCTTGTTATTGCGGAAAGTTTTTTACGGTTCTTTTGTAGCCTAAACTACACGTATGCAGTTTTAAAGGTAAGGTATCCTACGGGGGGTATTGAGGCAGCCTGCATTTCCGACGTGTAAAAGGATTACTGACAAAATCGGACGATACTAACGAATTTTCCATTGGCACCATCTCTATACACCAAGCTTAAAAGTAGCCGAACACATAGCCAGAGTAGAAGTTGTCTATTAAAAGCCTAGGCTAAATTGAATTATAGCTGCTGGTTGTACCTATTTAGGGCAAACTAATCCCATTACCGCTGAAATACAAATAAAGCATATATTACTGCTGTAAAAAAGCAGGCCAATGGATCAGTATTCAAACTATTGAGATCGAATTTTTTAGCCCTCAAATTTTTTTCTATTGTAATCCATTTCTTTCTAAAGCTATTGAAAGTTGAAAATATAAGAATTTACTATGCTGATTTAAATTATCACTTGATTTTGATAGAAATTGAAGAGGAGAAAATTGAATACTGATGATAAAACTTTTTATTGTGAAATAATTCTAGTAAATTGTAATACATGAAATAGAAAAAAAAGAAGCCCGCTTAGTTTCTTCCGCCGGATCTTCTCAGTGTGTGGCCGCCTTCTTATTCGGTAGTAATTATAAGGATATCGACCTAAATTTAAATGTTTGCACGCCATATTATGGTAGAATATGATGGTAATTTAATTTATTTTAATAACTTGTGACACCTATATTCTTGCAAATAAATATTTTTTCATTTTCATTTTCAAAATATAGGCTGCTTTTTTGTAAAAATCAACTTCTATAAGGTTGAAAAAGGGAATGTAAAGTGTTGTATGTATGAAAGATTATATTGATGACATCGCCTGCCCTGTCGATCGCCCTGTGGTCGAAATGAACCATAGAATACATAATAAAGTATATTTTAAGTTTGATAAGAGACTTTAATCCATAAAGAAAATATTATATCTGTGTAGTGGCACGTATAGCCAATCGGTCTCCTTTTACAACCTGTCTAGCAACTGTCTAGCAAACTATCTGTCTAGCAGTTAGTCTACTCTTCAAAGGAGCCCGGACCAACACGGGAGATAATATGTATGTATGTCGTATATTTAGTGGTAAATAAACACGATTTTTTATTTAAGTATTTTATTACACAATATCGAACTACAAGCCCGTAACAACACTATGATAAGATTTTTCAAGTAATAAATTACATGGCTGTTTGCGGTATTTACATTGTATTTTCTTCGGTACATTTTTGTCTGATGTTAACAAATACAATTTGAAAAATGGTATTATGACGCTTGTGATCTTCTTCGCAGGTTTGTGAATTGTAAATTGGTGTTTCAGAATCTTGTTCTATCTGTAACGCCATCTAAGAGTGTAAACACTACTGTCAGTTATTTAAAATTAATAAAAATAAAGAATAAAAAAATGTCACCACCCTGGTTCTCGTGCGTTTCTTTTATACATCATAAGATAGCAAACAAGCAGATGGGTCTCCTGATAAAAAGAAACAACCACAGCCAATAAACACCAAATATGATAATGATGGTGGCAGGATGTTAATATCTTACTTAACTTGCATAAGTTTACCGGCTACCTTACCCTCTATGCTGGAATATAACAGCGACAAGCTGTTGCGGCAGTAATACGTCCGGTAATTCTACTAAACAAGGGCAAAAACATTGCACAGTACTATCAACTAGTAGTCACGATTGTATAATGTATAATAAATAGACACGCCTACTCGTGACGTGTGCGTACAGAGTGCTAAGCCAAAATTTGAGCTTGAATTTGGGCAATAAACACCCGCGCTAAGGGTTGTCTCCTGGGAGACCGGACCTCGGCTTAGTGCGTTGTTTTGACTAATAGTTGAGGAGGGAGGAGTAGTGGCATTTCGCTCTTCGCTAGGCGCCGTTGTGACCGGCGGCGGCGACGGTGTATTTGTGTTGTGTGTGTGTTTTGTAAGGGATTTGCGACTATAGCCGCCGGGATCGTCAGGATCGGTTAGTACATTGCGAGGCCTCCTATACCAAGGGACGGGGTCGGTATCAGCGACGTAGTTTGCCGCGGCTACTACTAGTGGGTTTGGTTAGTCGGTTACTTTTGTAAAGTATGTTTTGGATAGTTCTTTGACGCGGTGAGCTGCGACTCGCCGCACATACGGATGCAACATCGCTCATAAAAAACATCGATATCAGGACATCGATGTTTTCTAGAGTAAAACATTGATGTTAAAAACATCGGAGTTTGTGAACGATACATCGATATCGATTATGTTCGATATTTTGCCATACAAATGACTTGTATTGAATATTTTGTTGGGGTACTTGAGAGCGGGGGAAGAAGATACTTTGATAAACCATCGTCATAAAACATCGCTCGTGAAGAACGATGTATCGTCGATTTTTGGGGTTTCAACATCGATGTTAAAACATCGATGTTTATGAACGATACATCGATGTTGAAAAAAATCGATAATCGTTTGCATTCCTAGGCCCGCACACTCTCTGTCCGATCGCCGAACGAATAACTGTGGCAATGGAAACTATACATGTTTTATCGGTGCATGTACCAAAACGTTACAGTAAGGACTACTATAGCCAATCGTTAGCCTTTTACAAATTGGCTGGCAGAATAGCAGATGGTCTATTCTTCAGACCAATACGGGGGACTAAACCTTACATCATTAAACCTAGTACCACTGGCTAATCTGGTTTTGGTGCACCTCGGTCTACCTCTTCGAGAATATAGGCGTGACGATATTTATTTGCATATCGTCGCTGCGCCTGTCAAGTTCCATATGTGATATTTATAAGGTGTTATTAAATTAAGGAATATATTTTTTGTTAATTTATTATTTGTTATTAAATTAACAATTAATATACTATTTGTTAATTTATTATTTGTTATTAAATAACAAATAGACTATTTGTTATTTTAATAGTTCGTTTTTTGTTGATCCCCAAATCCTTACAAATATCACATATGGAATGAATATCGTATTAGTATCGAACTGTTTTTGTTTTTTATATCAAAGATATAATTTACATACAATACAAGTTCGACCAAGCAATTTTTCAGACAGTTAAATCGAAACTCTAGCGGGAATTTCTAATTTATTGACGTGCCTCAAAGTAGATAACGCTGTAGCAAACTTAATCCGGTTTTAAAGCATGACCTGGTTTTTAACGAAAAGGTTTAAAGGGTAATGTCAAGTGGCTCTCGTGATTTTGGAGCGTTTCGTTTTTGGATACCTGAAATGTGCTCATGTTGATAAAATGTTGATTCAAAAGCAAATTTCAAAGGGAATTTCTGTTTACCACTTGATTAATACATTTCTTATGAAATGAGAAAATCAATTTAGTATCTGAATAAAGGAGGTTACCGTACTCCACTACACTACTATATATATATATATATATATATATATATATATATATATATATATATATATATATATATATATATATATATATATATATATATATATATATATATATATATATATATATATATATATATATATATATATATATATATACAGGATTACCGGAAAAGTCGTGCTAGATATACGGTGTGTAAATGTTGTACTTAATGTATGAAAATACCATTTAAGATTATTTGTGTGCCTATTGCCCGCACACGCGGGCAATAGGCACACTCTTTGGTCGCCGCCGCGACAGGCGTCGACCAAAGAGTGCCTATTGCCCGCGCTGTAAACAACATTTTTGAATATTACTTCACTAATTTCGTTGATATTTACTATGTAGTTAAGCATTCTCATTTCATTATATTTTTATTGGTTACATATCACTATTGCCTTATCACTAGTCGCCTCTGTGGTCTAATGGTCCGGTGTCGATGTTGACCACAAGAGATACCGAGTTCGATCCCCGAGTCGGGCAAATCTAAAAATGTGTTTTTTCAGTTTTCTGATAAAAACAATGTTGGGATTGATGAAGTGTTCGATTGGCGACAGGCTAGATAGGGTAAGTTCGCCTGTTCGCGTCTATCGCCCAGTTCGCGTTCGCATCCATTTGAAGGACTGCCACTTAGTAATACTTAATAACTAGCAAAAAGCAGAGCTTTGTAAGGGCTCGCAAAGTTATAGTACCTAGTAATACTAATTCTTAACAGAAAGTATTTTTATGAGAATTACCTCTTTTAATGCATGGACTTCATTTATAATTATCTAACCTAAAAAAAGCCAGCGTATTTTTATCCAAACATTATATTCCCATCAAAGGCGTCGTCAGGCTTTGGTCTAGAAGGGCGCAGGAAAATAAAACCAAAATAAAAAAACATGTTTCTAAAACAATTTTTTTTTAAACTTACAAGAAAAATTCTTTAAAATTTTCTTGATTTATTAAAAACACGATTTTTATTATTATCAATGTTATCTACACAGAACAAATATAAAGGTTATCTACTAAAATTTTACGTCATATTTTCTGGTCTACCTATAATTAGTTCGGCCTACCTATAATATGTAGCAATTCAAGATCCATCTCGCGTCACCAAATCATCGCCGCTCTTAAAGCCTAATATTGATAGAAATCAATTTTCATTTATGGTAGCTTTCTTGCAAAAGAGTTTTCAAGGAAAATGGGTATTAAAAATGAAAGTTAATCTTATAAAGAAAAACACATTTTTAACATTTTGCTAGGATAATATCGATTTTCAATTATTTTTTTTTAAATTTAATTAACCTTCAAAATTTTTAGGATTAATATTGGACTTACTGCAGGCACGAAGAATTGATGGTAGAAACTCAGCGAATAAATTTTTCGAATTTTTCTCTCAGAGAAACCCTCGGGGTTCGATTCCCGAGTCAGACAAATTAAAAATGTGTTTTTTTTTTTCAATTTTCTAATAAAAACAACGATGCCTGGGATTGGAAAGATGCCCGGTTGGTGATAAGTTGGTCAGCTATCACGCTGTGGGACTAAGACGTATCTTCGGCTAATCGTTATACCTCTGCCTACCTCTTCGGGGATACGGGCATACCTTTTTTTAGCTATTTACCCTCGGGCTAAGATTGAAAATTGATCTCAATACAATATTAATCAAATAATATACTTGTACTGTTTCACAATAATCATATTGTGAAAAATCTGTAAACGGTTGACCTTGCAGGCCATCCCTGAAACTTACCGCTAAATTAAGGTACTTTAAGCTCAAAAGTGTAAAAACTATAGCATATTTTTTTTCAGTTCTAAGAAATATTGAATTATCTCAATTGCTAAGTCACAAAAACAGCAAGAAAACACGAATGAAACTACGAAACAATCATACATGCAGTTTATTTTGATACAAATGGCAGTACATTGATTTTTGAAAAACTGTATATTTTGGAAACGATGATCAAATTGATAAAATTTCAAATGGTATTCAAGTCAATTTAACTATTGCTTTAGCTAAATAATCGGTAGGTTTAAAAATTTCGAAGCAATGTCAAAAAGTTTTCGTCATTGATAGATACCAAACAAAGTGACTGATTTTTATCCAATTAAGGGTACTTTACGCAGTTTTTAAAGGAGAAAAGCTGATAAGATTTTGAGGTCAATCGGTATATTAGCCTGAAAGTTATTTTAAAAACATTAAGTAAGTTTGCTAAAAACAACGTAATGTTAATATTTCAAAAGCTGTAACTTTTGAAAATAAGATTCGATTTTAATTTTTAAAACGGCATTCGACGTAATTTTTTTGTACTAAAATATTGTAGAATACTAAAAAATGATTGGTTGAAATATTTTGAAGTTTGTCGAAAAAAGACTTTTTCAAAATTTTTGTCAAGGATTAGTTCCAAACAGATAAACCAATTTGATGCAATTTATGCATTAGACTTAATTTTTTTGAGAATATAGCTGATTAATTTTTGTACTCAAACAGTACATTAATCTGGTAGTTATATTTAAAAAAATCTTTCACCAAAATTTCTTTTTGGGTTTTTTCAAAATTTTATCAAAATGCCTTGGGCCCATTTGGTTCAAATTTTCAGGAAGTCTAAGTTGAGTGGAATCCAATCGAATGTCTTCAACCGCATTTCGATCGGCCCAGCCGTTCAAAAGTTATGAGATGTTTACATACAGACATACATACACACACACGAACACACACACACACATACATACATACATACACACACACTGACGTCATCGCGAAAATAGTCCAAAAAGGTTCCTAGGACCTCAAAACGCGGACATCTGGTGAAAATCGATTGTTGAAAATCGGAGCCAAATAACTTCCTTATCCACATACGTAGCAGGAAGTTAAAAAATACAAGTGTATTAATAGATTAATATTGTATTAAAATGGAGTGAATGAAAATGAATTAAATCTACCGCGCCAAAGTAACGTTTTAACTCTTCACCGTTTTAACTCGCTAGTTTCATAATAGATAGCGTTAGTAGTAATAAAATTCTAATACATGTATTTTTTATTTTATTTTTCTTAGTGTTTATAAAATGGTACTTTAATGGTAGATCTTATCTAGATATACATTTAAACTACCATGTCAAAGCTCAAACCTCGAAGTGCGATATTTTTTCAGTAAAATATACACTACACTAAGAAAAATAAAATAGTATTTTTTATTTTATTTTTCTTAGTGTTTATAAAATGGTACTTTAATGGTAGACCATATCTAGATATACATTTAAACTACCATGTTAAAGCTCAAACCTCGAAGTGCGATATTTTTTCAGTAAAATATACACTACACTAAGAAAAATAAAATAGTATTTTTTATTTTATTTTTCTTAGTGTTTATAAAATGGTACTTTAATGGTAGATCATATCTAGATATACATTTAAACTACCATGTCAAAGCTCAAACCTCGAAGTGCGATATTTTTTCAGTAAAATATACACTACACTAAGAAAAATAAAATAGTATTTTTTATTTTATTTTTCTTAGTGTTTATAAAATGGTACTTTAATGGTAGACCATATCTAGATATACATTTAAACTACCATGTTAAAGCTCAAACCTCGAAGTGCGATATTTTTTCAGTAAAATGTACCACAAAAGTGCATACAAAGTAGCCTAGTGTAGGACTCGCTTCGCTTGTCCTGATTATATTTTTTATTAGGGTCAGTGACACGTATAGCCAATCGATCATCTTTTACGATCTGCCTGGCAGGCCGGCAGTTTTCCTATTCTATAAAGGGAGCCCGGATCAACACGGGAGAAAAAAACGCAATCGAATAATGCAACCACCTAATAGTCGAAATGTTTGGTTCATCCGGAAAATCGTGATGATTGGTTTGTTTGGAAAATCGTGTACAAACAACCTGGCAACGCTTTCTATTCCACTGTCACAAGTCACAAGCCCACATAACATGCACTATTGAACGATTATTCAAGCATTTTTAAATTTCTACTACTTTTCGAAGGTCCGAAATTCTGTCCCACTCATAAATATGTCCATGTTTCACACAGGACATATCTCACATTACATATCCTAAGCGAGCATAAAGTAACTCATAAAAAGGATACTTTCATAAAATACCGCCATGATAGATGTAAAAATAAATAATGGGAGCTCCATTACGAAAAAAACTGTAGTACAAAGAATTTTTCGCTCCCACACGTACACTGCATATTTCGCAAAGTTACTTTAGATGTAAAAGGGCTGTCGGGTGATGAATAGAGGCAATTTGTTGAGAACGAGCCTAAAGTAGCATCTGATTGTAGCAGAATTTTTCACATCTCATCAGTTTTCTTCTTGTTTATTCAAATTTATTATTTTTTATACCATAAGATAGCTAGCCCCTTCATGAACCCCCCCTTCGCCCCTCCTATGATTGCAAACAAACAAGGATTAACTATCTAGTCTGAAGCTTAAATATATGACCCCCCTGATCCGAGGGCGGGTCCGCCCTTGCAAGCAGATGTCTCTCCTGTTAAAAAGAAACAACCTTCGTATATAGACACCAAAGATATTAAAAATGCGTGGATATCCATGCGGACGGATCGTTTTAGCACAAAATAGGTACAGAAGTCAAACTCAAGTATGCACTTCACTTTTCAAACCTACGCTCGACGGTCGGTCGCTATTAGGTTATCAACTTGACTTGCGCACAAGAAACTGGTAGTGGCTGGGCACTCATATCTAGGTGTTTGATTTACTGTTGAGAATAAAAGAGGAAGAACGGAAATGTAAACCAATCTATATATATAAATCAATTGCTGTTCGTTAGTCTCGCTAAAACTCGAGAACGGCTGAAACAATTTAGCTAATTTTGGTTTTGAATTAATTATCAAAGTCCAGGGAAAGTTTAAAAGGTGACAAAATATAGAAAAAAAATATGAGTAGTTAAAAAGGCAGAACAATGTTTGCCGGGTCAGCTAATCTATATATATAAATAAATTGCTGTTCGTTAGTCTCGCTAAAACTCGAGAACGGCTGAACCGATTTGGCTAATTTTGGTTTGAAGTAATTGTTGAACTCCAGGGAAGGTTTAAAAGGTGAGAAAATATAGAAAAAAAAATAAAAGTAGTTAAAAAGGCAGAACAACGTTTGCCGGGTCAGCTAGTAATAATTAAAATATTCTATTACAAATTTTCTATACATAAATTCACCGACGCGTTTTAAGCGGGTAATACTTGCGATTGTACTATTCCCAATCATGCCGAGATATCGTGTCCGTGAGAGTTGTGCGTTGCTCGGGAACTTTGTGGGTAGATTGACTTTTGTACCTATTTATTTTGTGGTTTTGTGGTTTGTTTTATGGTAGGTAAGGCGATAGTATGAGACTCGAGTTCTGAAACTTGTCGCCCAGATATTCAGTACGTGTTTTTAAGTTACGAGATGTTTGAAAACTATACCACATAGTAGTCACGATGATAGTGATAAATATAGCCAATCGCTCGCTTCTTACGAACTGCCTAGCAAAAAGGCAGATAGTCTATTCTTCAAAGAGAGCCTGGACAAATACGGAGAGAAATTGGGTAAGAATCAGATCGAATCGAGCGAAATTTGTTAGCTGTGCAACTACGCAACATTATTTTGTGCTTAGCGGACATGATTGGTTGAAAAAAGACACCACTAACAAGGTCGTTACTAATAAATTGTACCTGAAAAAATATCTTCACGCCCGTACTCTAGAAGTAGTAGGTAGAGGTACAACGAGTGCACCCACGTTGAACCGAAGATACTAAGTTCTACAATCAGGCACTTTTTCAATCCCGGATAAGTTGTTGTCAACAGAAAACTGAAAAAAAAAACACATTTCTGAATTGCCCGATTTGGGACTCGAACTCAAGATCCATTTAGTCAACACCAACACCGGACCACTAGACAAAAGAGGCGGTTAAGAAGTTAGGTAAATATATTCCTTCAATAGGTGCCCAATGTTTTTGATTAAAACAGTTCAATAAGTTGACCTCTATACGTGGCTCGATTACATTGCGTGTTAGAATCGTTTAAGCCTCATCATTCCTCATGGGATCACATGGACTAATTGCCTTTTCACGGTCACTCTAAGCCTTTTTGTTTTGCTTTGATGTTACCTAATTTAAACATTTAATTTAGATTACGAACACACATTTAAGTGGGTTGAATTATTAAATACTAGCGAACGTGCTGTGGTCGAAATTCGACCATAGTCTCAAAATAAAATCTCTTAAGTTTTACAACAGACTCTAGACGTAAAGAAAATAGTATCAGGTGTGTATATTATCATTATTAATGATTTTTTTGGTCAAAAACTATAATTATTCATACCAAGGTTTGTTATTAATTAGTTGATATTTTCACATTCAATTTAATTAATTTGACATTTTATATCCTACTGACATTGTTACTTTCATTGAAAGACATTATAATTTACTTTGACATTAACTATTTAACATTTGACTATTTGACATGTATAAAATTATTATTAGTTATGTAATGTTATTAATTGAAATAATGTAAAAAATTTAATAGCAATGGTACTTTGTTAGCATAGTCATTAAGACAATATTTATTTTGTTACATAGTTCGCGTAATAATATTTTATGAAAATAATTTAAATTTAACATTTGCATGTCAGTCGTAAGACAAAATAGGCACACCTGAATTAGCACCTAGGTCAAGCAACACGTGACTTTACCTTAAACCTATGTAACCCTATTTTAGCAAATAAAGATATTGATTGATTGATTGATTGATTTATCGCGTACGTCACTAGAATATAGTGTGTGTAATGTTTATTTTTATTAATTTAATCACCTGACCCGGCAAACGTTATTGTGCCATACAAATTACTTGTATTGAATATTTTGATGGGGTACTTTAGAGAAGGGGTGTTAATTGAGATAAAAACTATCCTATCTTTTAAATTGGAACAAACAGTAGATAGATATCTACCAAATTTCATTGAAATTGGTTCAATAATTCGGAGTCCATCGCAGACGAACAGGGTGACACGTAATCTATATATAAAAATAAATTGCTGTTCGTTAGTCTCGTTAAAACTCGAGAACGGCTGAACCCATTTTGGCTAATTTTGGTTTTGAATTATTTTTTCTTCTTTTTAGAAACCTTTACCCTTCATAAGGGCCCCAAAACAAAATTTTATAACCCGCCAAGGCATGCTACGCCACTGTCATTACTAAACAGGTGGTAGAATTTTACAACGTCTCCGTTGGGTTTGGTTACTGATACCACAATCTTACCTATTTCTGTCGCAACAGCGTCGTCGGTGTTTATCGCTGTCACGTTCCGGTTTAGACAGTAAGGTAGCCGTTTAATATATGCACATGGCTTTTCAATTCCCTTCACGCGAATAGCAACACACTATTTACATATTTGTTGTCATTAGTTAGCAAGTTATTTGCTTACTTTGGAGTTGGATCGATTCGTGTAGTCCGGGGATATTTATTTATTTATAGGCGATGTGTTTTCATTCACCAGGGTAATCAATCGGTAAAGAGCGTGTCGGGCCACGCGCAATGCAGGGTTAATAAGTTGCTCATCACAGTAATGCGTACTAAGAAGAGGGCTTTTAAAGTTTCATAGTATGATACTTTAAGCTATTTAAAGTCAATGACAAATATATATCCACACCACAGGTTCACCGCCTATAAAAACTTCTCTGCGTACTTTTTATAAGTTGGTCGGCTATTACTCAAAAACTTGCAAGACTTCAAAGCCGTGATAATTTTCCTTTTAACTTAATTATATTTACTACTACCATGACTTTTTCCCATCCCCAAATCAACCATTTAACCTGGAAAGGGGGGGGGGGGGTATTGACTAACAAAATTTAACACTTAAAAGCTTAATATTTTACAAACGAATCGAAAACTTGTTTTCACAAACCTACTATTACTACTATTTTTTAAAAACCTTTTTTAAAAACGATCTCTCACATAATGAGGTACGTGAGAAAAAAATTAACATCCCACTTTACATTTAGCTACCCTGAAAAAAATCTGTAAACGGTTGACCCTGCAGGTCATCCCTATAACTTCCCGCTAAATTAAGGTATGTTAAGCTCAAAAGAGTAAGAACTATAAGGACAGATCTTTTCAGTTCAATTTTGTTAAAAATGACAGTAGACGTATTGATTTTTGAAAAACTGTATATTTTGGAAACTATGATCGACTTTGATCTTTCGAATGGCATTCAACTCAATTTTTGTTTAAAAATTGAGTTGAATGCCATGTTTGTCAGTGCCATGCCAAAGTTTACTCCGCACAGCTCCTACCCCGTAGGTGATAGCGTGATAATATGTAGCCTATATGTTGACCCGACCTATTAGTAATATTCATGCAAAATTTGAAGAAAATCCATCAGTACTTTTTGAGTTTACCCCGGACATACATACAGACAAACAGACAAAAATTCTAAAAACTATATTTTGTCTTCGATATCGATTGCAGATTACGCCCCAAGTATTCTTATAAAAAAAAATTTCAATGTACAGTTCTGACTTTCCTACGATTTTATTATATGTATAGATTAGATTATTGTCTCTATCTGGAGATGTCATTTGGTCCAAGTTTAGTTCTTATCCTGTGTATCACTCTTCTCACTGTCATGCATTTTTCATTATTGGGTAGCAGGTAAATTAATGCTTATAGCATTACATTCTTTTTCAAGACAATTTCTTTCTTAGTTTGTGAGTGTAGCTTACATTTACCTAGAAATACAGAGTTATAGTACTTACGGTTGAATAAAAAATTACTTCAAGTGTATTTTTTAAAACTTGTCATCTCATTCGGTACGATAAACCCGTAAAACATGGCTTACTTCTATTTTTTCATGATATAGCATATCTATAGATGTATGTCATTTTTAAGTGATAGAATGCGCGACGACAAAATGTCTATTAGTATTCATGTGGTCTGTTGTTTATACGGATTGAGTGGTAACTGTATATATTGTACATAAGAAAAATATTTAAAAATAAAACTCGATAAAGTTTAGCATGAGTTTAATAAAAAAATGCAAAATAATAAATATCTCCAAATATTGAACCTTATTTCTAGGGATATCTGTGGATTTACAATATTCAAAAATGAAAAAATACACGAATTCACACAATATCCGTTTTAACGCAGTGATATTTGGCTGTATAGAGTTGAGACAGTCGGCTGGTAATTTTTTCTTAGGCACCAAAACTAATCTATCATGTTTAGTCTTACGAATCACAACGCGAAAAGTCACAGATTGTTTTATATATCAAACCTGAAAAAAGTTTCGGTATATTATAGGCAAAATGTCAGATACGTCTTGTCCATAAAAGAAATGAAAAAAAAAACTATACAGCCAAAATTATATTATTTTACAATTCATATTAAATCTTCATGTGAGACGCCAATTTGAAGATCACACATGCTTGGCACTAAATTTCGAAATTGTAGCACATTATGAGGCTGGTTACATTAAGAAAACAATTATTGTCATTCCACAACTTTGGTACGAAAACACAGAGAGCTTGATTGAACACTAAATGATACAGTTCCTATCTAGACGTTTATAATCTAAAAGTTTGGTATAAATAAGTGGTCTCTTCATTTCGACTAGTATAACTTTGGTTTAGGAAAAATGTGTTTAACGTCGACTGTAATTATCTAATAACTAGCTGCATCGTGCAGCCCGCTGCATTATGTTTTAAGTGAATCCCGCGGGATCACCTAACTGTTCCGGGATAAAAAATAGCCTATGTGTTATTCTAGGTCTTCAGCTACCTACATACCAAATTTCATCGTAATCGGTTCAGTAGTATTTGCGTGAAAGAGTAACAAACATCCATACATACATACTCACAAACTTTCGCATTTATATTATTAGGATGAATCTATTTTTTTCAAACATGCGCGTATATAGTGCAATACGTTTGAATAAAGAGCATGCGAGTATCGAATTTACACAGAAATTTAAAATCATTACCGGTGTGTTTCTTGTTTTAAATTCAATTGTATGAAAAGGCGTGCCGCATTGTAATTTTCAATTAAAAAACTCTTCTATCTTAGTACAAATTGAGTTTGCGTGGCTATATTGCTACAAATTAAATTTATTACATAAAAATTATATTTTATTTTCTTGCATGTTTTTGAGAAAAACTCTATATAATACGCCATGGCGGAAATTGCAGCTGCCTGTCTCTTATCATTGAAGCCCTCGCCTGCGGTGCGGTCTTCAAACCCATACTCGATCTGCAATTGCTATTTCCTGGGCTTTACAATAATGTGCTATTATGTTTTAATAAGTAATATCAAACAATATCACATTTACTTTGTTATTTATTCAAGGTCACCTGTCTAAGAAAGCAAGAGACAACTGCTAAAAGTCTATTGCTTTAAGAGCAGTCAGACATGAAAAAACAATTTTATTTCAATTGTTCAGGGACTTTTTTAATCTCCATATTTGCTGTCTCACAAACGGCTCGTAGAAAAACAGAGAAAAAAATCTACCTAATAGATAAAATAAATTTTAACTAAAACTTAAAAATTTAACTCCTAAATACTAAGCCACCAATTTAGCTTTGAATCAGTTAAACTATAGGAAATGAATATTCAATATATATATAAAATATAAATATAAATATAAATATATATATATATATATATATATATATATATATATATAAAAATATATTCACTGATTAACATCTTATATTTCCCATATGACTTTTATGTCCAAATTTGTTTACAAATTACTTATTTATCTGAGACTATGATATAGGTCTATATCTGATATATCTGAGAGGAATTTAGAAAATATTTTTAAATCATATCAATAACTAACGTTGATCAGAACATATAAAAATGTTGTTTTAAATATTTGGAATATTATAAAATATAGTCCAAAATTACAAAGATAGGATCATAGGATGATCTATAATATTAAGCATAATTTATAATGCCATTTAAAGTTATTGGAAAGAAGTTCCTTATGGGGTGTTGCGGAGGGGTACCTTAGCCGTCAAAAAACGCCCGTAACGTTAAATAAGAGCGTAATTTTTTTATGTATAGTCTATGTATGATGGCTATACAGTATCTAATATAGTCTACGTGATGACTTACTATTATTGCAGTTCGCAATTATTATATATTTTTATAAATCATTGTAAGTAAAAGTGTTAAGATAGTTTTGTAGTTTTTTTTTTTTCATTTTTATCGATAAAAAAATCATAAAAAACACAAGGGGTATAATTATTCGAGTAAAAAAAAAATGTATACTTGAATAATTATTTTCTTTATACCTCGAATAGAACTTGAAATTAATATTTTTATAAGGAATTCGTTCCTACCTGGCGTCCCGTGACACCACAGGGTGTTTTTTATTTTTATTACATGTTTAGTAATTTTTAAAAATATATATTTTCTCGCACTTCATACAACTACGGTGGGGTTCAAATCACCTGTAGGACTACTCTTGAATCCCGATTTCAATTTTAAATGAATATTTAATGAATTTTGAATTATTTCGTACGCTGGACAACTATTATTAATTATTGGATTCGGCGACAGCGCCATACGGATTTTGAAAGTTTTTGGAACTACTCATTATTGCTTTTATTCGTTATTTTCTTTAAAACGGTACTTAAAATTTCCACTTGTAACACTAGCTTGACGTGTAACGATGACATCTATTGCCAATAATTAGATCCTTACTATACCGAATCAATGTGGGCAATATTGGTTTCAAGAGTACCGTTTTTTGACGATATTTGAAACTTATTGTTTTTATCAATATTGGTTAAAGATTTATATTGTTTTCAAGAGTAGGCCGGCTGATCTGCGTTCTATTAATCAGCAGGTTCTGCATGTATATATAAAGGACATATCAGATCCGTTTACACAATTCAAATCGGTCAGAGTTCTGACATGACGACCTTTAAATTACATCTCTCAAATTAGTGTTAAATCTAAGGTACTTAAAATTCACATGCGCAATCAAACATTAACATTGTAACCAACCATTTAGTTGTCAACTAACTTGGTACCCCTGTAGTACACATTATTGTTAAGTCTAAGATAAGTTACAGTCGAAAACTTTACGTACATGAAATACACATCTTGTGCCAATGACAAATACAGCAACCAGAAATTATCCATAGGAATACTAATCAGCATCCTAAATACAATCTAGCTTAAAATGTCCACTATTCAAAAGTTTGAATATTAATTAAGTGTCAAAAGCGATAGGAACTGCACATTTTAAAAGGTATTATGGCTTTTATTTTAACTCAATGCAACTCACGCATTTTAAAGGGATTAAACATGGGTATTAATGTGAATAGTGACAGAATGAGAAGTGATACAGGTAGTAAGATACAAATAAATTAACCACCATGTATAATCCCTACCATCAGAAAATGCAAAGGATTAAAATTTGACTTTTAATTGAAACAAGGTAAATCTAGAAACGGAGTGGGAAGACGGTTTAACCTGTCGAACAAATAAAAAAAAAAGAATATAGACTTTTCCAAGACTTTTCTTTTTATGTAAAGCTGTACACATAAAAGACGCTTAAAACTAATTCATCCTCTTTTGGTATTAATTTTTAAAAATTCTTTAGAGATTCGCTTCTTAAAGCCGTAAAAATTTGCGTGCCAATAATGGCCCCCCCTAATTACCCGTTGGATGCGTCGACATTTTTGAGCCTCTGAAGGAATGAAAGAAATGAAGTAGCTAATTCTAAAGTAGTTTCAAAGGCGTTGTTTTTTTACAGTGTTAAATCTAACAAGATAATTATCAGAATAAAAGATCTTAGATGTACCAGATCCTCTCCAAGTTGTATTTAAATACAAAATACTTCTTTGATTTTAGAAAATAACTGGCCATCCTTGTAAAATTTGTTACATATTGACTAATAGCTTAATTCGATTACAAATTCTCACAGATAACCAAATAGTTGATCATACTCATTTACAAATCTTTAAAAAATTGATTTACCCACTCCGCTTTTTAATTACAAAATATCAAAATTCTTGAGCATTACATTCATATAAGATTTGCTTGTATATCTATTTCATAGTACCAAAGGTGCATCTACAAAGTTATTTGCTTATAGCGTTTAAAGACATCAAATAACGTGCGAAGACGATTAAATTAGGCTGGTTTTAATATGACAAAAATTCAAGAAAAAGAAATTGGCAAATTGTTGAGGTTTCAATAAATGGTATAAGGCTAAATTTACATTGAGCGTCTCTGTAGACCGATGTGGTGTATAGTTACCCACTTGGTTTTAGAGCCCTCGCCTACGGAGAATGGGATACGGACGCACAGCAAAATAAATCGTGCCAGGGACGTTGTACTACTCCTTCCTGCGCAATTCAAGGTCAGCGCTCAAGAAACTGTCGATAACTTAAAATGTAAAATAATGTATAAATGTAAAATACACAAAAATCAAAGAAGATAAAGTTTCTCTTTGAAGATCTTTTAAAGCTAAAGATTAATGTATATTAATCTCTTGCTCTTCTGTTATACATTATCAGGTAGTTACTATATGCAGTCAGGAATAGTTTTATGTGTTTTTGTTTGCATATGGCCTACACAGTGAAGCCATTTTGATTTAAGAAAAACCTTCTGACTTAAAAAGTAATAATAAAACATGTTTGTCATATTAAAGCAGCCCAAGTTATATAAACAAAAATCTTATAAATTATTTACTATCATATTAGTATATAAAGGATAACTTGACTAGCGAATAAAATTACTTCTATACATATTTAAGTAATACCAAAGCGTACATTTAACCATAGACATATAGAATTATGTTTTAAACGGAACAAAAAAAATATAAATATATGCATGCCTATTCGTCAACAGTTCTATATTCTATGGTCTTTTCCTGTCCTGCTTACAAATAATAATGCGAAAAATTACACAAATACTTTTAGCATGATCTTATAATACATTTTTAGAGCGGAATTTTTAAAACAAACGGATTTATATTAACCAATGTCATACTTCTACGTCACTAAATTAGAAGCTACGATTGGTTCGCTTCAGTTTTTTGACCACTCACTAGATGTCACCACTCTTACATAAAACACAGCAGAAGCTACTTCCTAATCTAAAGTGGGATATGTATAATACCGACAGATAGCAAAAGTGAAATTAATTAATGTTTTTGCACTGCCAAATATCATACTCGCCGCTTGTATACGTAAATAAAATGGAGATTCGAATTTAATACTAAGAATATAAAAATGCAAAAAGCTTTAATTATATTTGGTAATAATTACATATCTAGGGATTTCTGGTATCGGAAGTCGCATGACTTCAAAGATTTGTTTTTATTTGTGTCCAACAAATGTATATAAAACTGTCGTTTCCGAAATTTCAAAGGATTATTTTTAAATATATTTAAGACTTTTCAAATTTAACGAATAATATACAATAGATACAATGTAATAATAAAATGTATAGTTCATCACCTAAAAAGGCTTTAATGTTGGAAAAAAAAATTATAAAACCGGTTATTACTAAATGTCATTTCGAACCTTGTGTTATTTCTAACTTAAATTAATTAATTTCATTATATTATTTTATTAAATTTCATATAAAAAACCATGCAGAAAATTGAAAAAATCTTCCTTTTAGATTATTTCTCCCTTTCACTAGTTCTATTCTATGAGTACCTATAAGAATAAGGAAGGAATAACTATGATCTTTGTCATGAATTTACCAAAAAAATGTATTTATTTTACAAGGTACGATTGAACTAATAACAATTTATACATTAAACACCAAACCATTACTAAACATAACGTTAATCGAGATTTCAATTATCAAGACAGCGCAGTGTAACTAAACAACGTGATTGTCAAATTTTAAAATTTAGATTATTGTGCGATATTTTAGGTAAGTCGTTATTGAGTGGACTAATTTTCAAAAAAAATTGAGTTGGTACAACTGATGGCCAACTCTACCATCGCGCGCGCTTGTGATCAATTCAAATAGCGTGTGCTCATTACTTAATTCAAATAGCGCACGCACGCTCATTGCTCAATTCATATAGCGCGCGCTCATTGGTCAATTTAAATAGTACGCACGCAATAGCTATTTCCACACTATGCATTTGCATTGTTCACACACACACACAACAGCTCATGTGAGGCATGCCCTTGAGGCATGCGCATGACTTGACAGTTGAAAGCGTAGCGCGCGCTGTGACACTCGTGTTTCCGCATCGGGTGGGTTTCTGTATTACAAAGCATTCAACACAAATTCCACAAAGTATAATGTTCTTATCGCACGTGTTTCAACGAGCTGACGGAAACTCAAATGACTAAGATTGCATTGCGTTGCTATAACGCATTCAATTATTGAATGTGTCAAACAAAAGTTGAATAGCATGATGACGATGAAAGTTGAAGATAAAATGGCACAATGTGGAGATTGTTATTGATCAATCGAAATAGCGCGCGTTCATTTGTCACCTCATAACTCAATTCAATCAAATAGCACGTTTCCCCGGTTTCCTGTTATATACTTCCCTTGCGTTTATGGATCGCAGGAATCACTCCCACGAATTGAAGAAAAGCGAGAGAAAAGATTTTATACACAAACAAAGTCTTAAGGAAGCACTTGTATCGCGACACTAAAATAATTTTAGTGGGCTAAATGCTTTCATATATAATAATGCTTATACAAAATGCCGACGAGGATGACGAAGTTTAATTTTATACACGGCATTTAATAATCCATATAAATATTTTGTATAATGATGTAATTATATTTACTTGAAATAAAAAAATATATTTTCAAACTAACTATTTTTTACATCATTAAAACTTAAAACATCCTTTGCAATACTCGTTTACGAACTATAAGTGCTATTACATAGCTCATGATACGTTATCATTTACGATAAACTTTGTTTCGGCCAGAGTAGTATTAGATTACAAATTCATTGATAAAATGGCGTAGTACTAGATTGTTTATAAACGGGTAACAACAAAATGATTACGTTTAGCAAAGAGAATATACAGGCTGTGTAGAAATTATGAAACCGAAAAAAATATCCTATGTCGAAAACATTGAGATTCTTCGATCAATTTGTTTGTGTGCTGTCTAAAAAAAGAATTCCAGGAAGCTTTATCAATTAAGTAAATATCGTCTCCAGCACTCTATATAACACTTCACTCTGTTGCGTAATAATTAGTTTTCGGGTTTTTTTAACAAAATCACATTAAAGCAATACAGACATTATCTTCGAAATATTGCTTTTTACAGGGAGTGAACATAATTAACATTTACTTTTGTATAAAATTAGATACACATACGATATCCTTGATAATTGATCGAATCCCGATTTTTTTATTATAACATGTAAAAAAAAATATAAATATTGGTGACATTCTTTGGCTTTTTGAGCAAAACGATGAATATTATGGCATCTAGCGGTACTAAACGCTTTCATTTAAATTCATAATGATTCTAAATGGCTATAGAAATATACTGGTTATATCAATTCCCTAAATTTACATGAATACCCTATTATTTCTTTATCTAAATATATTTATCATTGTTAAATTGTAAAATACGTTGTCATAAAGACTTAAGCTGCTTAAAAATCAACTGACCTGTTAATATTCGTACACTGACGCTGTTCATATTTTTGGTTTCAATTTTATTTCTATAACCTTATTTATACACAATAATCGACGGTCGGATTTAGATTATTCGACAATTGAGCAGTGAGTAAAGCAAGTTTATTTCATTCAGAATTCCTCACAACCTATAGACTAAGTATAATTCATTCGAATTCTTATCAGAATTAACTAGCTGTGCTCTCGAAATCGTCCGCGTGGCAAAATTTCTTAAATGAAAGTAGCCTAGTTATTCTTTATTACATCAGCTATCTGCCAGTGAAAGTTCAGTCAAAAATGGTCCAGCCATTTTGACAGACAACAAAAATTGTAAAAAATGTTATTTTGGTATATGTACTGTGTAAACATCCATGTTATGCATTTAGTAAAAACAGTTCTTTTAATATTACAGACACTCCAATTTATTCGATATATCGATATATCGATGTATAGATTCTTTACGTTTCTAAAATTCACAAATTTAATATGTTTGTAATGTTATAGCTGTTATTTTGAATGTTCAAATAATATTTTTTTTATATCATAAGATAGCAAACAAGCAGGTGGGTCTCCTGATGAAAAGTGTCAACCATCGCCTATAGACACCAAAAATGTTAATGCAGCGTTGCTCTCTTGTGGCGAATTCTAATGCCACATGCATAAGTTTACCGGCCACCTTACCCTCCAAACCGGAACACGACAGCGACAAGCACTGACGCTATAGCGGCAGGAATAGGTAAGGCGGTGGTACCAGACCCGGGCGAGACAATGCAGAACTCTACCATCTAGTAGCTACGATGGTACTGACTCGTATAGCCAATCAGTCGCCTTTTACGACCTGCCTGACAGAACGGCAGTTGGTCTTTTGTTCAAAGGAGCCCGGACCAAACACGGGAAAAATTATGGTATTAGCAAGAATGTAGATACGTAAAATATCGCAAAATGTTTAAGTCATTTTTCCCTGTGTTGGTCCGGAGCCCTTTGAAAAACATTTTAACTGCCGTTCCACCAGGCAATTCGTAATAGACGATCAATAGGCTACTATTAAGTAGTAGCGTTCCGCAACCTACAGGTTTGGTACCAACGCCTATTCCTGTCGCAATAAAATTATTGTCACTGTCGTATTCCATTTTGGAAGGTAAGTGTGACTGGTAAACTTATGGATGTGGCATTATCATACTACTTCATGGATAGGAACGCACTATTAACATATTTGGCGTTTATAGGCGGTAGTTATCACTTTCCATCAGGAGAACCATCATAGCTGTCCTATAAAATAAAAAAAAATCCAATCACATCATGTCCAAAGATAGCATGCAAAATATCTTATTACAGCTATAAATATAATAATCTATATTAATATTGTTAATGCGAAAGTTTGGATGTTTGGATGGATGGATGCTTGTTACTCAATCACGTAGAAACTTCTGAACTAATTGGAATGAAATTTGGCTCACAGGTAGATAATAACCTAGCATGGCACATAGACTACTTTTTATCCCGGAAAAATTAGGTGATCCCGCGGGATTCGCCAAAAAATTTAACAATGCAGTGTGCTGCATACTGCAACTAAACATATATATTACACTAGCTGTTGCCCGCGACTTCGTCTGCGCGGACTTCGTTTACTCCGCACAGCACCTCCCCCGTAGGTGATAGCGTGATAATATGTAGCCTTTATGTTGACCCGACCTATTAGTAATATTCATGCAAAATTTTAAATAAATCCATGCATTACTTTTCGAGTTTACCCCGGACAACATACAGACAAACAGACAAAAATTCTAAAAACTATATTTTTGGCTTCGATTTTGATTGTAGATCACGCCCCAAGTATACTTTAAAAAAAATATTTAATGTAAAGTTTTGACTTTCCTACGATTTTATTATATGTATAGATTGGTACAGCAGCTTACAAAAACGTATTCTACATTTTAACTAAAACATAATATGTATTACCAATTATACGATGTGTACAAACTTCGAAATAAATTAACTTCGAAATAAAAACTTCGAAAAAATATTTGTCGAAATTTCACACACCATATAAATACTAAAGTATAGTAGTATAAATAAATGCATTATATGGCAAATATATAGGAATGTCCTTAAGAAACATTATACTAAAATTCTATGTCGTAATAGTAAATGTATCTAGGAATACAGTGCATTTTGAATGTCTTTGAAATGTTGTGCAATAGTTAAGTATCGACCATCTTCAAATCGTCCTGTTTGTTCTACAATATACAGAGTGCAAAGTGTGAGTTTTTCTTTTCGCATTCGATCGTGAGCGAGTTTCGAGTTTACTAGGAATTTGTATGTGATTTGTACAGCGCCACCTAGTGGTAAACTGGTTTCTCACGTTAACCACTAGGTGGCGCTGTACAAATCACATACAAATTCCTAGTAAACTCCAAACGCGCTCACGATCGAATGCGAAAAGAAAAACACACACTTAGCACTCAGATAACTTATTACCAATATTGGTATGAATTAGTACGCTATTAGTACAAATGGTGGTGTATAAAAAAGTTGCATATAATAATTGCAACTGTTTGTCATGGAAGACAGACTAAAAAGTCGACCATTATTTGACAAAGATTCGTTAAGCGTCGACGAAATAAAACTTTATTAATATCTTCGTGCTACTGCGAACTATGTAGCCAGGTGTACTTAGTCGACAATAGATCAGGCGTTTATATGTGTGCAATTAACTAGATCTATCTCGCTCTAACCACAGTGTACTGGAGACTCAGTAGTCAATCTACATACATGTGATATTCGAGCAACGCACACATAAACACATCTCACGGACGCGATATCTCGGAATGGTTCGGGACAGTTTGTTCCGCACCAGTCCGAGATATCGCGTCCGTGAGAGGTGTCTATGTGTGCTATGCTCGAATATTACTTGTATGCAACATTGACTTGTGTTAGTCTCTAAGTCTGTGCTTGAACTTTGGATAAACACTAATGCAAAAGCGAGATGAACTTAATATATCTAGGTGTCGCGGAAAAAACTCGACAGAAGCCGAAGCACTTCGAGTTATTCCGAATGGCTCACGATTCAGCGAATTGATTGGTCACGCACATCGCATCAACACAAATGTTCGCCGTATACCGATAATGTAGCCGCGAGGTTAGACACTTGTCATAGTCCGATTGTCATTTTTCTCATATTTTCGTTTTTAGGAAGCTTTATGTCCTTCAACAAAATTTTAAAATAAGTTATTGTAAGATGAAAAAGCATAATTTTCATAACAACATTGTACCGGTCATGAAGCTGTATTATATCTGGAGGCAGCACTTCTAATATCTACTTGAAACACGACTTTAAATATTGCTGTCATCTTCTGAGGTCTCACCGACTCTTTCTAACACAGCTGTATAAAAAGAGACGGGGACACCTTATAGAGTGAGATATAACGTAAATATTTGTTTCAAATGATTAATGCGAGTGCTAGCTCCACCTATACCTAATACTTCATGGTACAGGTATAATTTTGACAAACCAAAAAATCTCTCAAATTTGAGCAAGGAATGTATTTTCATTATGTAGTGATATACTACAGTATGCTGGACAATTACATGAATTAATTAATCCCAAAAAGCGAAATTTACTTGTTATATGGGTGTTATAAATTTGCCATAATCATTAATTTATTCATGTTAATTATGAAATATAATATACAACACATATTTAATTTTTTTATATATACAAACGGGTCAAAAACGCGTACATATATAGAACTTACTTGTAAAGTAAGTTCTATATATGTACGCGTTTTTGACCCGTTTATATATTTTTAAAAATGATAGTAGAACGCGTTAGTTTAAAAGTACATATTTAATGTTTCAATTTGATGATTAATGTACATTAATTTAAGGTACTATGGGGTTTGAAGGGCAAAACTTCGAATAAATTGATTTAAAAAATATATAAAAATCAATTATTACTGTGTATGTATATTTTAAAGACGCGAAAGTATAAGGCAGTGTATTTGCGTGGGTAAAATCTTGTTCGCGTGCTATTGAGAGGTCCGCCATTGTTACGCACTGCTTTTGTTCAGTTTGATGTTTGATTCACCCGGGGATGCTTGGATTTCGAAGTGAAACATGTAATTGAGTAGATACAAGTATATTGAGTGTATCTTATGAGGCAGTATAGTGACAAGTTGACGAGGGTGGACCATTTTGGGATTTGTTATCTTATCATGTTTAAGTGGCCCTACAGTTCTTACTCAGTTCCGTTAGTTGCGGTAGTTCCGTACTCATAAAAGTCAACGAACATTTATGGTTTAAATTATTATTTTTTTGACTTTCCGTAAAGTAGCATCTAAATCTATTAAGTAATGTTTCTACATCAACATCACTGTCCCATAATAGTGTTTTGGAAAAGATAAAACCTTCAAACATTAAACATAGTTTATTACTTATGGTAAAATTTCAGTCTGTTTTAAGAGTTTTTACAGTAAATAAATTATGGACTTTTGAGTATAAATTTAAATTGCTTAAAAAACCATTTCCATGAAAGACTGACCGTATATAACTTCTAGTCAAAGTGTTCGCATTTTTATATACATGTAAACTTATTTCACCTATTACTAGAAATAAGGTGTATTTTATTGCTTATAACGTGTCCGCTCATTATTTTTATCCTAACTTTATTACCACATCCTAATTTTAAGATTATGAGAATATTACAATCGACTCATTTGTTTATTCTCTTATCTACTCGTTATAGAGATATCGCTGTTAAATTTCTAAGTTAAATCTGTCATGTTAGGGTCCCCGACATATTAATAGCTGATATTAAGAGACAGTCACAGTATAGAGCGTTATTTAAGCAAAAAGTCGACGAATTTCCGCATTAGGGTATGTAAAAATTCTAAAATTTCAAAATCAGCGTTTGCCAACTTTAATTTCACTTTGACAGTCAATGTTGCGTACAGATTCAAAGCGAACACCATTAACGCTTAATAATATTGGAAAAATATTTGCATGCCGTATCTCTCTACTTGTAGTAGGGGAGGCCAAGAGGGGATTTTGGGATTTACTCCAGCGCGTCCGGTTAACATAGGGGAGGTACCTCACATATTGTTGAGGATCACTACCAAATATAAGCCCTTTATATAGAGGGGGGTAACTAGGGTAGAAAAAAAAACAAAATGAATCTTAATTTTGTTTTTTAACTTCGGCTTGTGGAAATTGTCAGATTATATTTTTTTCATTATTCTTACATAATTTCCTCCATGATAAAAGAAAATTTAGACGCGCTCGAGAATATCAAGACGTTTCCTTTGCAATTTTGTGACCCTCCCACTCCCTAACGGTACACTCAAATCGTTAGATTAAGTTTAGCTGACAATTAACCCATCATACCCTAATCTAAATCGCTTCAGTGTTTCCATGTCACTGGTTTTTTTACATTTTTGAAGTGAAAACTTCTTTAGGCGCGTTGAGCGTTTTGGTAGAGGGTAAAATCCTCGGTTCGCGTCACCGACATGCTAATGATAATAGTATATCTATAGCTATGTTTTGCATATAGTTTTAATTACTCTCAACTTAATAGTTCCGTTTTCACTTCTATCGGCAGTCCCACGACTGCTACTGTTTTTTTTTTATTTCTAGATGTTTTCCCCACCATTGAAATTAAAAGCATTATATAACCTTTTATTTTTCCCATAATTTAATCTATAAAATGTAATAGGTCCCTACGACGCTCGAGTGACTACCCATTTAGTATCTTGGGCTCCCCTACTATTGTATTTGTGAAAATATCAGAGACAAGTATCTGTAGCTTCAAAATATGGGTATAAAATGTATATTTATGTTTTCAAAATACAGGACTTGAAGGTATAGTAATATCACGGTCTATTTAGGACGGTATTTGGATAATATGGAAGAAGACAAAAGAACAATGTTCTTTCTTAATTTGGGACATAACGTTTTTTTTAACCTATTACGTATATTTAAAAAATAATAAAGTCGAGTATGCTGCATTTTTTTAAAGAATTTTAACATTAAGTCACAGTATAATAATTAGAATCAAATATTTAACACTAAGACGCTTTCAGGGAAAGTGAAAATGTGAAATTTGAAGCCGAACTGTGACTTCTTTGGGGTATCAAAAAATTTAATAGAATGGTGAATATTAGTATGGACATTAATACGGACATTGGGCTTGTTCGACGGAACCATGAATCTAGTAATCTATGTTATTTACTCACAATTCTGAGCCAAGGACACTTTATAGAAACTTAGAAACTTTCCAATGCTACCATTATATTTAGTATGTCACAGTTCCTGTATAATTCTGTCAGTTATATAGATTTTGACACTTTTAAGTAGCAAAAGACAGAAAGTGTGTTTACCGAAAATGCTGAGCTCAGACGCTCAAAAGAAAATCTTGTCTACTCTGATATTATCTAACATAGATTTCTGATATCTAAACTCCGCCGACCAAGCCCATTAGCTAGTAGTTAAGAATGGAATTTAAACAAGTGTTTTGCCACATATAGAAATTCAGAAAAAGGTAAAAAAGTATAATAGCAGTTCCGAGAGTTTTTCTAGATTCATATAGTCGTGACACAACGTCTCACACGGATCAAGTAAAAAAAAATATTCAGTTTACAAGTTTTCTAGTTTTCTTTGATTTTGTATTTCCTCAGATTCGGAATCACTCCTTTATTATCTGAATTGTATTATAAATTTATGGTCTTAGCTTAATCTAAACAAATTGGTAAAAACACTTGTCTAATATTAAATTTTGATCTATTTGGTTACAAATTGTGCAAATATTAAAAGGAAAGAAGGTTCTACAAGGAGTCTAATTTATCTTAAAACAGGAAAGGCCTTGGATTTTTGTATCTTGGGTTTCATATTTTGATTTATGTTATTCTCGGTCAGGTTTTGGACTTGTTGCTCCAGATTGTTCGATTTTGTATGATTATTTAGTATTCTGACGCATAAAATGTTTTAGTCGTAAGTCATTTTGTATTTGGTTGTTCAAGGTTCATTTAAGAGAGATCAGTATAATAAATACACATGGTATCACTTTGCAAGCTTTTATGGCAGTTTCACGGGTCTATTGGTCCCATTCAGATTCGTCGACACCCTCCATACTGTCTTGTTCTAACTTAAGATTCATTGTAACTTTTGCGCTCATAGCTTTAAGTATCTGTAAAAAAAAATTAAATAATTATAATTTTATAGCATATTACAGCAAAAACACTACAGGTATTGACACACTTGTACTACAGGTATTACTACACCTATTTCAGATACCAGGCTCTCACTAAGAAAATTATTTTACATGTGGTTAATTTCGTCTCCTTACTGAAAAGGCATACGCTGCATTCACTTATACTAGGTGTCTAGATGAGGATGATGCTGTCAGTGCTAGTCTTGTGTCTTCCAAAATAAAGTAACGCCATTGAAGGGTACTATTATTTCACGTTCGGAGCTTTATGGCACACTTTTTGCGATTATGACATAAAATATTTAATACAATTATTTGTTATTTGCATTTAATAGTTGTATTTTATAGACCAATTCGATCATTGTCTTAGGATGACCTTCTCAACTCAGAGAATGTAATGTAATAGTGTTTCTCTGCTCAGCCACAAAACTTTACGCTTGAGCTAATATTGGACATGACGAAGACAACCTTTGCAGCTGCTTTAAATCGATTCACAGCTAGTAGGGGTAAGTCTAAAACGATTTACTCAGATAACGCTGTTCTTTCGTAGGTAAAATTTCGTGTTGTCAAAGGTTTTAAGTTAATTAAAGTGATATCGGCAGAAATGACCGAACAATATATACATTTTCTATTTATCCTCGTTTCTTTCCTTCACTTACGTGGTTATTAATATATGCGATTAACTTCACTAAACATCATCTAAGTCGAGTTTTAGGTCTTACTTAGATTTCTATAGACTTAGATTTCTTTATAAAATGAATATATTTCTGATTCAAGAAGAAGGGTTAAAAAGAATATAGCACCCAATTTAAAACTCTTTTCATCCCTTTGGCTCCATCTCATTTCTTTATTGAACGATTTTAGTTCTTGTACCTCATCATATAATCGCCAATAGCAGAATTTTATCTCTTATTTTAAAGCGTTGACGCAAAAATATCTAAAAATATTCTCTAACAAATATGTCACTATATTTCAACAAAAACTCAAATGGTTCCAGTCACAAGACAGTTTAAAGGAATATTTACGGGATTATTCTCATGAAGGACAAGACTAGTACACTTTTGATATGGCTTCTTGGGCAAATCATCCACCTCACACCAGAAAATTTACGGTATTACGAGGTTAATTGACATCAAGCTAAGCTAGTTGTCATTTATCATTAAACACAACGTCATAGCTGGCAGTATTGAATACTTTACTTTTAAATGAGCATTCGAACTAATCCATCGAGCTACCGGTATATTTTTTAATATACTAGCGTTTAAAATGCAATCCACTTTAATTTACCCCAGATCTTCTGCACTTATAGCAGAGACACTGAGAGAGGCACAATTTATTTTAGAAGCAACAAAAAATTAACAATTTTAACAGGTAGTAGCATGATTTTTATATATCGCGAAAACGAATACGTTTACAAGCCAGGATCACACAATGGCATCATGCTATTGTATTGCTGGCTTATTTAAATTTCGCTATTCTTTTTAGCTCATTTTAGGATGTTTACAGTTTCATACTGAGGCCTACATTATAAGTACGATATGAAAATATAAAACTAAGGAAAATTTAACTTACACTATCCTGTTTATCCTTGGGATCTACCGGGATATGCGATTTGATGAGATCTGGTTTAGGTTTCTGAGGTTTCTCTCGTTGAGGCGTTGTGGGTTGGGCGGGTTGGCTTACTTCAGATACTACATGCAACAAAAAAATATGAATGTATGTATGTTAATTTGTGAAGCAAAAACTTTAAAATTATTAAGAAAATTACACTCACGACATACTTCTGTTAGAAATTTCGAATACTTCACGTTTGTATTGATATGAAAAAGTTTTTAATCAAGAAAATTTTTACTAGCATTTTTGACGGGTCAAAAAATATACAGCTAATCGATCGGAAAGGCGGCCACACACTGAGAGAATCCGACAAAAGAAATATATATTATGCATATAAACAAACTGGTGATTTTTATATTAGGTGATCTCTAGTATTAATTATTATTGGCGGTTTCTAATATTTATGTGTGACTAAGTCTCTGTGGTTTTTTGCGGATTCCACAAGTTAAGTAGTTAGGTACATTTTTCCGGGATAAATAGTAGTATATGCGTTAAACCTAGACACAGACATGTGTATCAAATATCATTTTAAGTTGTCCAGATGTTTTAGCATAGAGCAAAGAGTATTAAACATGCGTACACGCACTCTGACATGTATGTGCACACAATCCATTGATATAAAAAGCCCAAGATGCACAGTTCCGAACTAAACTGACACTCAAAACTGTCCCTAATTTCACGTAAGAAGTTATAAATATGAAAAAATGTTTTTGCATATTTACCCCTAAGCGCAAGATTTATAGTCATTTTTACAAATCAATGTACAAAAAGTCATAAAATTGACAGTATCACGATCGACGCGATTCTATTTGAAATAAGCGCACAATTTTAAATTGTGCGCTCATTTTAGAGGACGTTTTTGAGCTGTGCACTCAATGTGCAACTTAGGCTTTTTATATCAATCACACAGTCACATAAGCTTTCGCATATTTGTTCGTAATGAAACTTACGCGCTTGCATCCCAGGCGGTTGTAGGCTGGCAAACCTGGGCGTGACGGGCGCGGCCGCCAGCCACTGCGCCGCGCTCTGCCACGCCTCCCACGTCACGCGCGTCGCTGGGAATAGGTCGTCTTGGAACAATTCGCTCTGGGATACAAAAATATATTTATTTATTTAAACACTTTATTGCACAAAAACAGTACGAAATGCGTAACTTAATGCTATTAATCATTTTCTCACAGTTTATACCTTAAATATGCTGAGAGAAAATCTTGGGTAGTGCGTAAGAACATACTGCGAACTACAGTCTTAAAATCTAATCATAATTAACTAAGTACCTATTTACAATTATTATATACAATCATAGCATAAGGAAACAAACTAAATAAATATATACACAAACTATACACATATATGTACACACCATATACATATACTACACGTATAAATACATAATATATTACATGTATAAATAATACATATAGGCCAATATCTATTTTAGCCTACCTCTCAAAAATCTTTGTCTGATTACCAACTTCACTGGAGCTCTGATCCTTTTTATAATAATAAAGAAATAAGTTGTGTAATGACACTTAAACGTTTTGAAAATATCACAGAAAATCTACATATTTCTGATATAAGACAAGAATTGCCAAGGAACTTACAAAATTTTAATAAATTATGTAAAATTCAATCACTAATAGATATACTATATGAAGGTCATTTGCCTCTCGCATGTGACCAATCGTCAAAACGATCCATTGACGAATCTATGATCCGCTTCAAGGGTAGAAAGAATATGAAGCAATACATGCCCAAAAAACCAATAACAGGAAGCTATAAGTCTTGGGCGAAACTGACGAAAAAACAGACTATCTTTACCAGTTTTAAATATATACTGGAAAAGTAGGCACAGCCAGCGAAGAAAATCTTGGTTTTAGAGTGATTTTAGACTTATTAGAAAATTTACCGAGAAATACCTTACTGGCATTTGATAATTTTTTCACAAGTTTAGGAGTTCTTGCAGCGCTTATACAAAGAGAAATTTATGGCGTGGAAACAATCCAAAATAACCGAAAAGGCCTTCCAGAAGAAAAAAGAGTACATGTCTCAGTCCTGGTGAGTTCATATTTTTTTATAGCAGACCTATATCTATTAGACATGGGTAGGTGATGCGTGTAATATTACAAAGGTGATATCACTCGGAAACGTGATGCAACATCACACATCACACTATCGATACAATCATCACACATTACTTTATAGATCACTCATCACTCGATACAGTTCGGTAAGCGTCGTTTTCGATCGTATTACATACTAGCTGTGCCCCGCGACTTCGTTCGCGTGGAAAAAATTCTAAAATAAAAACCCTCATAGTTCCTGTTCCCGTGGGATTTCCGGGATAAGAACTATCCTATGTCCTAACATAACAGACAGACAGACAGACAGACAGACAGACAGAGTTACTTTCGCATTTATAATATTAGTATGGATTATACTATCAAGAGAAAAGTGTAACACGCAACTTGCGGAGCAATGCAACCTGCGTTATAACACAAATATATCGAATAATACCGAGATGCAGCGCCAGTAGTTTTAGCCGGTAGACGTATACGAGTATGTCGTGTATGTTGAAGCATTTTGAAATTCAAACGTATGACGATCACAATTCGGTTGATATTTGTACGTACATTTCACTAATAATAATTATGAGTATACTAACTGTGCAAGCATTGTTTGCAATTATTTAATTACTTAGTTTTGTTTTGTGTGTTGATGTTGCCACTTGCTCACGCGTGTTTAGAAAAAAAATATCGTTTTCCATATAAGTACAGACAGTTCGAAATAGTTTTTTTAAGAGAAACCGATTTTCTATATAGGTACATATTGTAGTTTCGTGCATTTATAGACAGTTGTAAATATAAATTTATCTTACTTTTATTTAAATAAATGCACTATTGACAATTAAAGTTTTTTGAGCTTATGTACCTAATGTGCATGTGTACCGCATTTTTCTTAATTGTATATATGTATATTGTACATACCTATCTATTGAAGAAACTGTAAATATATGTAAATAAATACCTGTCCATTAAATAGACGACCTTATTGATAATTAGATATTAGTGATAGAGTACAAGACTTTGAAAAATATGGCATCAAAACGTAAATTTAGTCCTCTTTGGGACCATTTTGACCAGACGGAGCCGAAAAAGGCTAAATGTGTTTATTGCGCCAAAATACTGGCAATGTCTTCTAGTTCTATAGGATCTTTAAGCAGACATATGAAGAAAGTTCATCCTACTATAAACATTGCAGCCAACAGAATACAAAGTAGTGAAACGGACATTCAAGTTCCAGTGGATCCTTTTTTGAATAGTCCCCCGATTACAACCATTACAACGACTGCGGCAACTAGTAATACAATTAATGCGCCGTCTACGTCTATGAGAAGGCACATGGAAGTAGCATCAACTACAATGAGGGATAACGTTGTAGTAAAAAAGCCTCTTCCTTTACAAAGAACACAGCAGTTAGATGAACAGCTTGTGAAAATGATCGCAAAAGGATACCATGCCTTAAGAATAGTGGAAGAAAAGGAGTTTCAGAAGTTGATTGAAATGTTAAACGCAAGTTATTCATTACCCACTCGTAAAACCCTTTCAGAAAGTTTGATACCAAACATTTACAATAAAATGATGGAAATGATGAAAAACAAGATTAAAAAAGCAACCGCCCTCTGTATAACCACAGATGGGTGGAAATCGATTACTGATGATGGATATATCGCCATCACAGCACATTTTATCGATCCGGAATCAGAAAAATTGTGCTCAATCATGATTGGATGTATTAACTTTAATCAAAGCCATACAAGTACCAACATATCGGAATTCTTAAGGCAGACGTTTTCTGAATGGAATATAGAACATAAAATAGGTGCGATTGTCAGTGACAACGCAGCCAATGTTCTAGCTGCAGTACGTTTAGGCGGTTGGCGATCAATTAGCTGTTTTGCGCACACAATAAATCTTGTCGTACAGCGCAGCATTGTCAAAATATCGCATACAGTTAATAAAGTTAAACAAGTGGTGGAATACTTCCATAGAAGCCACACGGGGTCTAAAAAATTAAAAGAAATGCAGGAACAAATGAATATTTCGCCACTGAAATTAAAACAAGATGTCAGTACTAGGTGGAATTCCACTTTCGACATGCTTAGCAGATTGTTAAAAATGAAAGACGCTGTCATTGCCACGACAGCTTTAATGAGAGCTGATTTGGTTCTATCACAGGAAGACTGGTTAGTAATAGAAAGGATCATTCCAATTTTAAACATCTTCTATGAAGTTACCAACGAAGTTAGTGGAGAAGATTATATATCCGCATCAAAATACATAGTTTTTTGTAAGCTGATGTATATTCAATTACAAAAATTTTCTACTGAGACCATGATGCCAGTAAAAGAATTAGTAATTAGCCTGCAAACTGAATTTTTGCATCGTTTTTATGAGGTAGAAAAGAATATGTTGCTCAGTGAAGCGACAATTCTGGATCCACGTTTCAAATAGAGTGGGTTTCGTGATCTGAAAAACTACGAGATGGCCGCTGCAAACCTGAGACTGAAAATTGGGAGAATTGTGCTACCCAGTGATAGCGAATGTATTATAAACACTCCTGCATTAGAACCACAGGCTGGTCCCACACATGAGGGTTCCATTTGGAAAGAATTCGATAATGAAGTTTCAAGGTTAGTTCCAGAAAACCCAACTGCAGCTGGGATCGTGGAATTTGATAAATACGTACAAGAGCCTCTTATCAACCGACATCAAGATCCTTTAATATGGTGGAAACAACGCAAAGCTGTATATCCACGTCTTCACTCATACATGCTTAAACGGTTAAATATAACAGCTACATCTGTTCCATGTGAACGGGTTTTCTCAAAAGCTGGCCTAACTTTAAATGACCGGAGAACACGATTAACAACTAAAAAGTTGTCGCAGTTAATGTTCATTAGCTGCAACTAAAATTACATATTAAAATACTGTAAATAACAGTGTAAATATTTAAACTTAATCATATATATAATATACTTTTAAGATTTGACAAAAAATAAAGAAAACACTAAAAAGTTAACGATTACAGATTACAGGTTACAAACAGTAAAAATTACTGTATATGGTTAATACGTAATGTATATATGTAAATATGTCAAGGTAAACAATGAATGTAAATATGAAGCTGATTTTTAAATACGCCTGTCTTCATAACATGAAGATTGCCAGTCCTAAGCCTGGGAGGGTCCCTTTTTTATATTTATATTTATAAGACCTAAGTATGAAGGAAAATCAACTTTCATTTTTTAAGTACATAAGTGTTTTTGAGGTTTTTCCTGAAACTCCAAAATTCCAGTAGAAGCTCAGAGCCTAGCTGATAGTGTGTTACCACCGCCGTGCTTATGATGAACATGTAAAGCTGTCGGCTCCAATTATTACCTAAAATGAATTAAACTACCTTAAGTTTTCGCTGTACAAATTAACTTACTGATTTAACCCCAAAGTAAGCAAATTTATTAATACAAAAAAAATATTTGTTTGTGTGTTATTCAACGATATAAGATAGAAATACATATACAACAGAACAACATAGAAATATATATATATATATATATATATATATATATATATATATATATATATATATATATATATATATATATATATTAATACTCAAATATATTTTGATTAACACCCAAACCCAGAAATACAAACATATATGCTCATCACACAAATGCTTGCCTTCGTCGGGAATCAAACCCGAGCCCCGTTGAATGCGTAGTTAGGGTCGCTAGCCACTCGACCAACGGAGCTGTCGATTATCACTAGAAATAGGCGAAAATCGTTATTAATTAGGTCGCTAAAATGCAGCTATGGGGATAACCGGTCATCTCGTTGTGAACCTGAAAGGCGTTCGGTTTATTCTGCCTACCCCGCAAGGGAACCGGCGTGATAATAAATTTAATTAGAAAATATGTAGGTATATGAACATCCGAAACTTTTGTTCTAACACTGATTATATCAAATTAAAATTTTTACCATTATAATATAAACATTAAATACTACGGAAAACGTGTTTCGAGAAAAGTCGCGGGTTACGCCATATACCCACTCGGAGAGTAATTAAATTCGAACGAAGAAAGCAATGCATACATCATACGCAACGCAAGTAATACACGTTACATGAGGTGATATTTCCTTAAGGTGATGAGATGAGTGATGTTTGCGGGTGATATTACTTTTTCAAAGGTGATGTGTGATGTTGCATTACACATCAAAGTACCGTTTTGCGCATGTCTAATATCTATAATAAAGTAGAAAGATACTAAACTTTGTTGCTTCTACTGCACACAACCCAAAAGAAGTAACAATTATGAAAAGAAAACAAAAAGATTGTTCGAAAAAAGAGATGTTCTGTCCGCTAGCAGTACAGAAGTATACCGAAAATATGGGGGGTGTGGATTTATTTGACCATTATCGATCATCATATCCCCTGGGGAGAAAATCCAAAAAATTAGCACAGACTCTTTTGGTTCCTGTTTGATTCTGCTATTATCAATGCTTACATTTTGTACATGCAAGGTCACTCAGGTAGAAGAACACACACAGAAGTTTTAGATTGCGATTAGGTTGGTCAATGATAAATACTTTTTCTAGTAGGACAAGAAGATCTGTATTCAAAACCAAAAAAGGTGGTGTGTATGGAGTACCTGATAAGCTTCGGCTTTCACATTTTGGAAACCATATGCCAAGAATAATTAAGTTTCGGAGATGTCGTTTTCACTCGTTCTAAAGAAGTGCGTTCAAAATACATTTGCAGCACATGTCAAATGCAGCTCCATGTTTTGAAAGATTCCACCATGGTGGTGATAATATGGGAAATAATTTTCTTGAACAAGATACATGAAAATAATTTTCCACATTACACTTTATATATTAGTCAAAAACATATAGAGGGAACATATTTCCCACATCATTTTTTTAGAGTATCTTCACGCCCATATCCCCGAAGAGGTAGGCAGAGGTACAACAAGTGCACCCACGATTAGCCGAAGATACTTGGTCCCACAAATGTGATAGGTGGCAAGCCTATCGCCAACCGGGCACTTTCCAATCCCGGGCAACTTTGTGTTTCTCAGAAAACTGAAAAAACACTTTTTTTTTAAAGTGCCCGACCCGGGAATCGAACCCGGGACCTCATGTGGTCAACGCCAACGCTGAACCACTAGACCACAGAGGCGATTAGTATATCTGAGAAATATATATCAGAAAAAAAATTGATTATATAATATAAGCACTTGTACTGTTCCACAAATGTAATTTAAATTTTATTTATTACACAATCACTTTTAAACTGACAGCCAACCGGTTTCGCCTATTAAAGCATCATCAGGGCTTTCACATTAACATTTTTCATTATACTATTGTAAAACTTAACTAATAAACATACAAGGTATGTACTCGCATTTTAGTTATTAAAGTCTTTGTGTATGTTTATTAGTTAAGTTTTACAATAGTATAATGAAAAATGTTAATGTGAAAGCCCTGATGATGCTTTAATAGGCGAAACCGGTTGGCTGTCAGTTTAAAAGTGATTGTGTAATAAATAAAATTTAAATTACATTTGTGGAACAGTACAAGTGCTTATTATATAATCAATATGATGCAGTTTCACCAAGTGCCGACGATGGAAAGTATAAATTATAACAGAAAAAAAATATTACTGGTATTCTTTATTTCCCTATCTAGATTCCATAAATTGTAGCATAGCAATAAACGAAACGCAATTGCAATATCTAAACGCTGTAGAGTAGAGGCAGCGGGAGTGAGAGCGTGGAAGGGGAGTCTTCGTTTTTTATGTCAAACTAAGCGTACATTGTAAAAGTAGTATTTATCAAGGACTAGAATAAAACTTCCAAGTGATCAACAAAACGTATTTTTTTTTTATTAATATACAACAATAATACATAGCGCAGCCTATCTACGAACCTGAAAACAGAAAAATTTAAATAATATTAATACTAATTGTAAATGAATTTTAACGAAGATTCAGATATGGTTCCTCCGGTTGATTTTATGATGCCAAAACCCTTGCATCTTGGTACTGTAGGTGACTTGTTACAAAAATGGAAAAACTTCAAACAACAACTGAGAATTTTCATCTCAACTGCACGTTTGGAGAAAGTTACGGAGGCAAGAAAGGCCTCTATTCTTCTAAACTGTATTGGGCAAGAAGGCCAGGATATTTATTTTAATATATTGAAACAAGGTGCAGATGACCTCAAATCTGAAGAACTTATCAAGAAATTTGATGAATATTTTGAACCACAACAAAATGAACTTGCGAGTACTTTCACATATAACAATAGAAACCAAGAAAATGGAGAGTCATTTGACAATTTTTACACTGAAATCAGAAGATTGTTAAAGAATTGTAATTTTGACAGCTTAGAAGGCAGAATATTAAGAGACATAATAGTGATGGATGTCCGGGATACCAATGTTCAACGGAAACTACTTGAAAGCAGTGATATAACTCTTGAAAAAGCTGTCAATATGCAGAGCAGCGGAATTATCTAATGAGTATGTTAAGGTTCTCCAGAAAAATGGAGAAACATGGCAGGTAGACCTAGTTAACAAACAACAAAGTGTGAAGACTTTACAGAAGGAAGCTAAGTATAATAATAATTACACTAAAACATTTAAAAGCAACTATAATAATAAATTGTATCGATGCAATAAATGCAACAGATAACGTAGACCAGCGCAATATCCGGCTTATGGGAAAACTCGTTCACTATATAACATAATGAATCATTTTGCAGTAGGTTGCAAAAATAAACATGTTAATAATATCGAACAAGCAGACTTTTTTTGTGAAACTCAAGATTTGTGACTAGTAAAAGTTTGTCATTCCATTTGAAGAAAAAAAATATAATCTAAAAGCTGAAGCAGTAAAATTTATTAATAGATTGGTTCGTAAAAGCAAGCACAGAAGTTTTCGTCAAAAATATACACCAGCATTAAGAAAATTCGCTTATTATATTATTTATTTATTCTGCTGTTGTCTAAAATTACTTTAGAAAAATCTTTAATGGATCAGTACCACATCCTGTCATAGGTGTCATAGGTAAATGGTACGAGAACAACATGTTTAAATGAATGCTACCACGTAGGAGTAGACATAGCTGATATCACGTCTGATGGATGCCGGTCAAATACCAATGCAGCCAATTTATTAGGTTGTAACCTAAAAGATCCTGCATGCCTCAAAACAATTTTCAAACATCCTGAATGTGACATGGAGGTAGCAATAATGCTGCATCACTTCGCCTTTAAAACATGGAGTTTCGTGAGAATGTTACGATTATCTTGTTAAATAAAGTATCTTTTTTTAAAAAAAATGTGTGAGAAGTCATAATAAAGACTTCAATATGTGGGATTTAAAGTGAGAAGTGTAAAAATTCGTGAATTAACAACTCATACCAACTTAGACAAAATGATTTTTTTTAGTTGGGTACAAATTCCTTCCCAACATTTAAAATAAATGTCGTCACGGTTGGTGAATTGGTGTGACCGTGGCGGATCGACGTAAGGATATCGGCCTGGGCTCAAGTCTGCCTATAGCGAAGATGGCTGGTCGTGTTGTCGGAGATTTCCACGCGGTCGATTTCAACTGCGTGCATCACCAGGTTTGAGAATATCTAAACCACCTGGAACCTCGGGCGGGTCTGCCGTTTTATTCAGTCGAACAACTGTAAGTGCATTTTTGTGTTTTCTCAGACGCGGTTCCGCAAGGTGATACTGAAAGACAACCTTTTTGACGTTGGAAGTTTTACATTTTTTGCCTATTTTTTTCTGTTTCCTTAATTTTAACATAAAAAAAAAAAATTTTGTACGATATCGTATAAATTCTATTCTTAAATACAGCTACCAGATTGTTTACATAGTTTTGTGTTAGTTTCATTTTGATTTATTTGCATTGTTTTCGTGATATTTACGTCATGTTAATAACTATCTTCCACGTCTACAAGTTCTACAAAGGAGTTATAACTATTTTGGTTGTTTCTGTGTCTTTTAAACGTTGAATTAATAAGTACTCTGTGTTTAGTACTGTCGAATCAGTTTTCAGTGTTTAAACCTCATAATTTTGCTATAATTTGGTTTGTGATTTGACAAAATAAATCTATTCTACGACATAAAGTTTTTTTGTTTTATTTACATAATATGTCATAGATCTAGTAAAAAGTTAAAAAATAGATATGACAAGCGGGTTCTGTTACATAGTTTATGCTTGATTTGTGGATGTCGCTAACGTCCTTTTAACAATATTGAAGTTTCCGGTCTATAAAGCATAATATATACTAGTCTATGATTATACCTATCTTACAAAGGCCTCGATACGTGCGGAACTCCACGTAAAAACCCGCCTGTCTACAATGTGGTTCCAACGCACACTTTCTTTCTTTGGACATGTGGCTCGCCGGGGTCCGGAAAGCTTCGAGAGACTAATGTTAGTGAGCCACGTGGAAGGAAGGAGGAGCAAACGAAGAAAGCCCACCCGCTGGATTGACGCCATCCTCGAGTACCTCCAGTGTAATACGGAAACGGCACTACACCTTGCCCAAGACAGACTGAACTGGAGAGCCCTGACCAATAAAGCTACTTGTGGTGGTCATGACCCTCAACCTTGAGGAAACGACGAAGAAGAAGATACCTATCTTATTTTGGATACATACCTAATAATAAATTTGTTCATCATATAAAAGGTTAAGTCAAAAGTAATTTTAAATAGTAAACATATTGTTTAAAGGAATATTATACCAACTAATCCAATAATTTTTTTCTCATTTTAACCCCTTCTGTCAAGAATTAATGTAGGGGACAATGTGTAATGTAGGGCATGTAGGGGAGCCCAAGAAAGTTGTATTTACTCGAGCGTGTCAGATTAACATAGGAGTACCTCGCATTCTCTAGAGGCTCTACACCAAATATAAGCCCTTTATATAGAGGCGGATAACTAGGGCAGAAAAAAACAAAATTTCAGTAACTTCAGCTTGTGGAAATTGTCATATTATATTTTTTTCGTTACTCTTACATAATTTCTTATATAATAAAAGAAAATCCAGACGCGCTCGAGAATGTCAAAACGTTTTCTTTACAACTTTGTAACCCTCCCACTCCCTAACTCTACACTTGAATCGGCAGATTTTTCTAATTTTAGGTGGCAATTAACCCACCATACCTTAATTTGACGCGATTTAGTGTTTTCATGTACCAGTTTTTTTTTAAACATTTTTTTTTTATCTGAAAACTTTTTCTCTACCATTGAAATGAAAAACGTTATAATATAACCTTTTATTTTTTCTATAATTTAATGTAAAAAATCCAATAAGTACCTACGACGCTCGAGTAACTACCCATTTAGTATCTTGGACTCCCTTACTATAACGTAAAATGTAACGTATCATTTAGTAAACAGAGTGCTAAGTGTGAGTTTTTCTTTTCGCATTCGATCGTGAGCACGTTTGGAGTTTACTAAGAATTTGTATGTGATTTGTACAGCGCCACCTAGTGGTAAACGTGAGAAACCAGTTTACCACTAGGTGGCGCTGGACAAATCACATACAAATTCCTAGTAAACTCGAAACGCGCTCACAATCAAATGCGAAAAGAAAAACTCACACTTAGCACTCAGAATATAAAGCGTGTGTACAAATTATAAAATCGAAAAAAGTATCCTGTGTTTAGACTATTGAGTTTTTTGTATTTTTTGTGCACCAGTTAAAAAATTCTTAATTCAGTGTGTCAATTAAATATTACCGGCATTCTGTATAATAAGTCAGAGGTTTGTAGTAATCCATATCCGTAAAAAAATAATCCATACCCATACTAATATTATAAATGTGAAAATCTCTGTCTGTCTGTTACGCTTTCACGGCTAAACCGCAGGACCGATTTTCATGAAATTTGGCATGGAAATAGTTGAAGATCTGGAGAGAACCCCTAAAAGGCTGAAATAGGGGATAAAAATTGTATGAAAATCTGTTTAGACGACATGTTAATCACTACTCACGGGCGAAGCTGCGAGAGTCAGCTAGTGTATAAATAAAGTGGTTGCCAGACTTACCTTTATTCTAGGTACAGTGAAAGACAAGGGTTCAATGTTTCCATTCGTTAACCGAAGCGCCCGGGCAAATTCAACCTGAAAATATACATTTTATAATTTGCCTGGTGTTTCTTTATAAAACATCGAATAAGCAGATGGCTCTTCTTATAGAAAGCAAAAAAAACTTGAGAGGTGTCAAAGGACACCCGGATGGAACGAAGTTCCTTTTATTATTAATTACAAAAAACCTGTATACACTCAACAAAAATAATCGTCGCGACACCACACTGTTCAATGCGAAATAGAAATAAAAATATCTGGCTTGCTTTCTATAAGAGAGAGAGAGAGACAGACAGAGAAACATGCGCACGCCGCACAGCTTACAATAGCTTACTATAGCAAAAAGTGTCGTGACAACTTTTCGTAAGAATTTTTTCCGTCTAGCCCCCTTTTCAAAACCCGCGATAAGGAACTTCGTTCCAGCAACCATCGCCTACAGACACCAAAAATATTATTGGTGCGTTGCTGTGGTGGGTTGGCAATGCCACATACATGTTTATCGGCTACCTTACTCTCCAATCCGGAACACAACGACAAGCATTGACGCTATTGCAACAGGAATAGGTAGCTACACGTTACTGTTTGTTGGTCCCAGGCTTCTTTGAAGAATAGGCCAATTACTGTTCTGCCAAGCAGTTCGTAAAAGGCGACTGATTGGCTATGCGACTCACTACCATCGTGGAGACTAGGTGTTAAGAGTTCTGAATTAACTTGCGAAGGTCTGATACCACCGCCATACTTACTCCTACCGCAATAGCGTCAGTGCTTGTCACCGTCGTGTTCCGGTTTGGAGATTAAGCTAGCCGGTAAACTTATGCATGTGGCACTAAACCTCGCCTCGGGACAGCAACACACCATTAACATCTTTGGTATCTATAGGCGATAGTTTCTCTATCCATCAAGAAACCCATCTGCTTGTTTGCTATCTTATATAAAAAAATGGCCAGGCTAGACGTTTCGAAACTCTATCACTTAGTAGTCACAAATATAGCCATTCGTTGTCCTTTTACGAACTATCTGGTAGAACGGCACATCTTCGAGAGTTAATAAACTTTATTTTCGACTTTATCAAGGTTCGCTAAGACCATCTGCTTTGAAGAGGGGAACAAAGACGTTACTTATCATGACCCTCACTATTAGATGTTAAGATGTTTGTGTGGTTGTGAACATGTTAACACATACAAAAATCGCGAACATGAATACGGCCAGAACGGCTTAGAGCATCTTCACGCCCATATCCCCGAAGGGGTAGGCAGAGGTACAACAAGTGCACCCATGATTAGCCAAAGATACTTGGTCCCACAAATGTGATAGGTGGCAAGCCTATCGCCAACCGGGCACTTTCCAATCCCGGGCAACTTTGTATTTCTCAGAAAACTGAAAAAACACTTTTTTCTAAAGTGCCCGACCCGGGAATCGAACCCGGGACCTCATGTGGTCATCTCCAACGCTGGACCACTAGACCACAGAGGCAGCAGCAGCAATAGCATATATACAGTCAATAAACTTTATCCTCGTCTTTAGCCGGACTCACTATGCAAAATATACTATCTTCTTTGAAGAGGGAAACAAAGACTACTTATCATGAGGCTGTACACGTGCTAACACGTACGAAAATCGCAAAGATGCGAACACAGACAGAACGGCTTAATAGCATTTTTTCAGTCAATAAACTTTATTCTCGTCTTTAACTAGGCCCGTCTTTTACTTATCATGACCCTTACTTTTAGATGTTAAAACGTTTTTGTGTGGTTGTTCACGTGTTAACACGTGCAAAAATCGCAAAAACATGCGAATACAGCCAGAACGACTTAATAGCATTTTTACATTTAATAAATTTTATCCTCGTCTTTAATCGCTATGAAAATTATATCTCTGTCCCCCTCTTCAAAGAAGGTGGTAGCTTCTTTGAAGAGGGGGACAGACTGTACTTATCGTGACCCTCACTATTAGATGTTAAAATGTTTTTGTGTGGTTGTGCACGTGTTGACACGTACAAAAATCGCGAACATGCGAACTTAAAAAATGTAAACAGAAAAATCTCACTCACAATTACGAATTTCGTGTCAATAAATTAGCATTACCTTCTCAACAGCAAGCAGATTCTTGGGCAGGAATGCAATACCCTGATGCAGAGAAGCGGCACGATGGTGAGACAACGCACACAAATGCGGAGGCTCACACGTCACTTCATACACGTAGATTGTTGAATCTCCCTGACAGAGAAATTTTGAGTACAATAAGTCATTATAAAATTAAACTGACTTCAAATATCTGCAATTATATCCATATCTCAAAAAACACTAAACTGATTTTGATGAAACTTGGACTGTTTCTTAAGTTGAAATAAATATACGATAGCGAGAAATTCGTTGTCAAACATACAATACATTTAATAAATTTAAGACTCGTCTCCGTGTTGGTTCCGGGCTCCTTTGAAGAATAGACCAACTGCCGTTCAGCCAGACAAGTCGTAAAAGTCGACCGATTGGCTATACGAGTCACTATCATCGTGGCTACTAGGTGGTAGAGTTGTGCATTGTCTCGTCCGGGTCTGGTACCACCGCCTTACCTATTCCAGCGGCAATAGCATCAGTGCTTCGCTGACGTGTTCCGGTTTGGAGGGTAAGGTGGCCGGTAAACTTATGCATGTGGCATTAGACCTCGCCACAAGATACAAACTTAACATTAACGTCTTTGATGTCTATAGGCGATGTTGACTCTTTCCATCAGGAGACCCATCTGATTGTTTGCTACCTTATGATATAAAAAAGACACGTGCTTGGAAGAATTGGTGAATTAGATCATGATACTCAAATATTATCAGTATTTAATACGTATATGTCGAACTGATACCCTTCATTTTACCTTCGGTTCAAAATACTAACAATCGTTATAAATAAAACCTCACTTAAAATTAATCTACTTTTAAACTTTTAATCCAATTTATTATATGTTCCTAAAATATCGAGTCTCTATTGAAATGTGCAACCTTAAAAATATTTAGTTAATTGTATGGCCCTGTTAAATTTTTTAATAGTAAGCCTATGCCGACAGCAATGCATCTTTAATACATTTTATAAGGGAAAATTACTCCATAAAATCAGAAAAAAATCAGTTTTTAGCTATTCTATCCTATAAAAATTATTGAAATGTTTTATGAATTACCCGTCCAGTAAGGAAGAGTGTGCTCGAGTCGTGATCTATGTGTATTTGCAAAATGGCAGGAGATACGTCCAGTCCCACGGTACATACAGGCGCGGATAAATCCGACGCTTTATACAAGACTATTTGACGTTCTGAGACTCTGAAACAAAAAAAAAAATTCCATTCCATACAATAGCAGGTAAATAATAGATTTTCTAATAATACAGACAATAGAGCAGTAAATTACTTTTGTTCATAATGGACTAAATTGCAGAATACTTCTTTTATTCAATTTCTTTGTTCAGCATGACGTACTTAATGCACAAAACTTTGCAAATTAAATGTGAAATAACCGCACTCCCGGCCCATTAATTTGTAAGTATTTTGTGGACTAATACTGGACCTATCTATTAAAAAATAAATCCTGCAATAAACTGCAGGAGCGTGTAAGTAGTAGGTACTAGTCATTGATATAAAAAACCGAAGATGCACAGTCTTGAACAAAAACTGACACTCAAAAGTGTCGCTAATTTTATCTAAGCACCTAGTTATAGTTGCAGCAAAAACACATGTTTTTGCATATCCAACCTTATGCGCAAGATTTATAGTCGTTTTTACAAAGCAATGTACAGAAAGAAATAAAATTAAGTGTCGCAATCGAAGCGATTCTATTTGAAATGAGCGTGTGTTTGTGTATCTTGGAATTTTTATATCAATGGTACTAATGTAAGAAAAAATCTTCTATTGCCTATACTATCAGTGAAAAAATCACGAACTGCCGACAGGAACGCACATTATTTTTTCATCAAAAAAAACCAATACTAAAATAGTGGATGACATGTCTTTAAAATTATACTGTATAAAAGTAAAGTAGTAGTACTGTATAAAAACCACATATTTAATGTAATGCAGAATAAGTATTATATGGAATGCTGTTAATACATCTGAAGTAGCTCTACCAACACTCAACGTTTTAAAACAAGGTATAAATATTGTGGTCCTTCGAGCCGCTCAAAGAAGAAATTAAGGTAATCTTTTACTTTCATCTATAACATAATAAAAGTACTTTTTGACGGCCCATCGCCTTCAACTTTATAAGGCACAGCTTCGGCCTCACATAGAGTACTGTTCGCATCTCTAGGCCGGAGCTCCCCAGTACCAGCTTCTTCCTCTTGATCGCATTCAGCGTAGAGCGATTCGAAATGTTGACGACCAGGCTATTTCGAAACAGCTTGACTCTTTGCCATTGCGCAGAAATGTAGGTTCTCTTTGCGTCTTTTATCATATATATCATGGGGAGTGTTCCGACGAGTTGTTTGGATCAATTGCTGTCGCCAAATTCCACCATCGGACATCGCGTCAAAATTTTAAATTCCATCCTCAACATTTCGATGTCTGGAGATCCACAATTGTGCGATCCTCCCGACACTTTTTACCTCGCACTACTCCGTTGTGGAACCAATTACCGGCAGTGGTATTTCCGAACGGATACGACATAGGGACCTTCAAGAAAAGGGCTTACTCATTCTTAAAAGGCCGGCAACGCAACTGCAAGACCTCTGGTATTGCGGATGTCCATGGGCGGCGGTGATCACTTGCCATCGAGTGCACGTTTGCTCATTTGCCCCCTCTTCTATAAAAAAAATGTAACTTATCAATCTATTAAAAATATTACAAAATCACTTACCTATCAAAGCCAGTAACGACTAAATGCGTATCATTTAGAGCCCATACTATTCTCGCGCCACGACTTCCAACAGGGCCAGGTCCTGTGCGGATTGGTTCTTGTGATACTCGCGGCTCGTATATCTATAAAAAATATTTATTTAAGCCAATTGATTAAAAAAATAATATTATGCTCTGTACACTGCATCTGTTGTCTATACACAAACATACGTATTTCATTGTACGAGATATTTATTATGATTTGTCCCTATACAGGGTGTAAAGAAAACTCTGTCCGAAAGAGGTATATAGATCAATCAAATTATAAAAAAATATTAATATTTTTATTAAAATAAGAAAAATGGCGTACTTTAAAGTGCCTCATTTTAGTATTAAAACTGAGCAACATCCCCTTAAATCAGGCAAATATTTTGAAAATGTATGTATCAATATCCATAAAATAATGACACAAATATGTTTGTATTAAGCTACGAAATAACGCCTTTGACGATCGGACTGGGTTTTCTTTACAACCTTTATAATAAACACAACTTACCCGTATTAAACCATCTTTGCAGACTGTAGCCAGATAATCCCCTGATGGTGACCAGTCTAAAGCAAATATTTGATCCGTGTGTCCAGTTAGGGTAATTGCATTAGTTGGCTCCGTTGGACTCAAATCCCATATTTTGATTGTTAAGTCGTGGGCTGCTGTTGCTATAATATTGGCAGCGGTCGGATGAAAACGAATTATGTATATCTTGTCCGGATGAGCGGAGAATGTGCGGTTTGGTTCATTAGTTGATTCTTGAAGGCCTGGAAAAAAGTCTCAAATCAGATAAAACATTATAATTATTAATTACTTTACATATTTTTTAAGTATACATTTTTTTTGGAAGTATGAACGAAAACGCGACCGGATTTTTTTTGTTCTGCTGGATCATCATTTTAGATGATCCAATAGAACAAAAAATTCTCTGATTTTTGTTTGCCACTTTTTACGTCAATAAAAAGATAAATAATCTATTCTTCAAGAGTCCGGATCAATCTGGCGGAGTGAAGTTTCAATTCAATTATTATAACTATATTTTACCATACAAATATTCACGCCAGATCCCTTATAGGGTAGGCAGAGAGAACCGAGTGTCATATGTCACGACTCACGATCCTTGAAAGCTTATTTCACTTTTTCCACATTTATTACTCTCTTAATACAGACACGCCGGTTGCGAAGACTTGACATCACCTTTGGATACTTCTCTATCAATCTGATCATGGTACGTCAGTCTTGATCTTCCTCGGTACCTACATCCTTGAAGATTCGCACTGCATATCTGTTTTGTTAACCTTTCATCTACCATTCTTTCTACATGACCGAACCAACCAACCATTACACTTGGTTCAATATGTTTATCATTAAAAAAACTAGCAAAGAGTATTAAACATGTGTGCACGTACTCTCACATGTATGTGCATACAATCCATTGATATAAAAAGTCCAAGATGCACAGTCCCGGACAAAACTGACACTCAATACCTTCGCTAATTTTTACATAAGTAGTTATAGATACGGCTAAAACATATGTATTTGCATATCTAACCTTAAACGCAAGATTTATAGTTGTTTTTACATAGTAATTTACAAAAAGTAATAACATTGACAGTGTAATGACCGACGCGTTTCTATTTGAAATGAGCGCACAATTTTATATATCTTGGGTATTTTTGGGCTACGTACCTAAAAGGTAAAAGATCTATCTGTCTGTCTGTCACCAGGTTGTATCTCATAAACCGTGATAGCTAGAAAGCTGAAATTTTCACAATATATGTATTTCCGCTGCCGCTATAATAACAAATACTAAAAATCAAAAATGAAAATATTAAAGGGAGTCCCCATACAATAAAAGTTTTATTTTCATATTTTTTTGCTATGACGGTACGAAACCCTTCGTGCGCGAGTCCGACTCGCACTTGGCAGGTTTTTTATGTCAATGATATACTGACCAGTATCAGGTATAATCCACTCCCGCACGAGTCCGTCATCGCAGGCCACCATGAGGCGGGTGGGGTCGAAGGGGTCGAACCCCCAGTCGGTGAGCGGCGCGGGGTGCAGCAGCGAGGGCGGGTGCGGCGGCGCGGGCCCCCCCGCGCGCGACACCGCCGTGGCCAGCGCCGGCAGCTCCACGATGCCGATGCGGCCCCCGCTGCCCCCCGCTATGGGCACTGCGCATCTGTACCCGTTAGCTGCAAACCAACACACAATACAGAGATGGATCATTCTGATACAGCCTAGGCTAACATTTCAGGCTAATATATATTGCTGGACAAGTTACACAAATTGATCTAACCCCAAAGTAAACAAATTATTTTGCTTGTGTTATGGGTGTTAGTCGACGATACTAATACATAGAAATACATATATAAATACAGTTACATACATAATAACACACCCAGACTCAGAAACACAAACATCTATGTTCATCACAGAAATGTTTGTGAAGAAATATATACTTCAAACTACCTTGTTAACTGTGGAGTACCACAGGGCAATATTTTAGGCCCCTTGCCATTTTTAAGATCATTCATATAAATTAAAAATAGCAGGGGACCTAAAACACTGCCCTGTGGTACTCCACAGTTGTTAAAAAAGTAGTTTGAAGTACATATATTTTTACGGTTTCAGCATATTTTAGATATTTCAAAGCATTGTTTTCTGTTTTCTAAATAACTCTTTATCCAATCTAAAGACATCCATCTAATACCATATTTTTCAAGTTTTGATAATGAAATACTTTGTGAAACAAAATCAAATACCTTACTCATATCCAAAAATACACAAAGTGGGTACATTTTCTTATTGAGACATTCAGTTATGCTCTTTACTAAATCAAAACATGCTATATAATAGACCTACCTTTCCCAAATCCATTTGGAAATCGAACCCAAGCCCCATAGATTCATAGTTAAGTTCGCTAACTACTTGACCAATTGCTTCATTGGTCAAACCATTTATTTTATACTAGCTGTGCCCGCGACTTCGTTCGCGTGGAAAAATTCTAAAATAAAAACCCGCATAGTTCTCGTTCCCGTAGGATTTCCGGGATAAGAACTATCCTATGTCCTTTCTTGGGTCTCAAACTATATTTGTACCAAATTTTATCAAAATCGGTTCAGTGGTTTGGTCGTGAAAGCGTAACAGACAGACAGACAGACAGAGTTACTTTCGCATTTATAATATTAGTATGGATAATATGTATTGTAATTTGTGAGATTACATCTGGGATTCTGATTACATCAGAACTGACAATATTGATATGGGTCTATAATTATTAGGATTCTTTTTTCACCCGATTTAAATAATGGCACAATTTTACTTATTTTCATTATATCAGGAAAAACTCCTTCCTCAAAATAACAATTAAAAATTTTACAAAGACAAATCGCTGATATGTTAATATCAGAACTCGCAAATTTTACCGACATATCCCAAATGTCTTCACTAGTTTTTAATTTTAATGATTTAAATGTCCTGAGTATTTCATCCGGACTAACATGTCTAAACAAAAATGAAGATTGTAAAGATTCCATATTTTGCTTTAATAAAGTTTCGGCTACTTTAGTTGAAGAATTAAGTTTATGTGTGGCTTTTATATGTACAATAATTAAGAAATTTTCACATTTGTTCGCAAAGTCTACATCAGAATATAACAAGTCACTATAATCTTTAATAATTTTAAACCCCAGTGTTGAGCTTACACCTTGCCTAATACTCTGTTTATAATTCTTTCCATGCTGTTTTTGTCTGTCAGCGGAATTCTTAATTTCTCTGCGTATATGTAATAATTTGGTTATAAACCAAATTTTCTTAAACAACTTTGAATATTTTCTAACATGGTCTAGATATAGTATATCTAGACCATGTTAGAAAATATTCAATATCATGGTTGTAAGATTGTTGTGAATAGAGATCGTAAAGTGTATTTATGAATTCCAGCTGATGCCCAATGGCAAAAGTTTGTTTTTTACTGACGGGTATCGACTTTAACTCAAAGATGTTGTTAAATTTGTTATTTAATATGTTAAGAAATTGCTCATATGCTATATTTGGACTATTTAAATCGTAGTTAATTGTCGGGATTATTTTTTGTTCGTTTCTATGCGAGTTTCAGTAATACTTCTTTTTTCTATTATTTTAGTTCTATAATTTTCCTTTACATTAGGAAAATATATACTTGACCGCTGTGATCTGACTTTAAGTATATATATGATGTTATATTAACGCTGATGGTCAGGTTGTGCTGGTTTTGTCAAAGGGTCAGCACTGTAGAGATGGTAATCATGTCAGGATCACCACTGACGCCGCTGGTCGGTGTGCCGCTGAAAAGCTTTACGGTAGAACCAGCGACGAGCCAACTACAGCAGGGTGACGACGTGTGTAGGTTGATGACGTCACACACACGAGAATGTGAAAAAAACGGAGCTTCCCAGCCAGGCGACACGAACTGCCTGAGGACCGAAGTCCATTTGAGTAACGTTGAAACTTGTATTGTAGTGTTTACATGAAAAGTAAATGTGATATCGCGATTTAGGGTTTTATTTTGAATTTCATTCATTGATATAAAAAACACAAGATACACAATCAGTGTCTCAAAAACGTCCTCTAAAAATGAGCGCAATATTTCAAATTGTACGCTCATTTCAAATAGAATCGCGTCGGTTGCGTAAATACTGTCAATTTTATTACTTTTCGTACGTTGCTTTGTAAAAACAACTATAAGTCTTGCGCTTAAGGTTGGATATGCAAAAATATATACTTCTGCCATATCTATAACTACTTGTGTGAAATTAGGGACAGTTTTGAGCGTCAGTTTTGTTCGGGACTGTGCATCCTGAATTTTTATATCAATGATTTCATTATTTTTTTTTTATTATTATTTTTCTTGTAGCATTTGTAAATTGCTTGATCCGCTACATATTCATGAAACCACTCCGCGTGGCCAGCGAAAGTTGATTTGATATTACCATTTTAAAATGCGAGCATAATTTTTACATAATCCTTATTTTTTAAATTGATTGATCACTAGCTGACCCGCGCAGCTTCGCCCGCGAGTAAATTTACATGTCGATGTAGTTTTTGTCATATACAAATTTCATCACCCATTTCAGCCCCTTAGGGTTGATTTTCGAAAAAAAATAGCCTATGTTTGACCCCGGATCTTTAACTATTTCCCTGCCAAATTGTATAGAAATCAGCCCAGCGGTTTAGCCATGAAAGCGTAACAGACAGACAGACTTTCGCATTTATAATATTAGTATGGTATTTTTTAAAACTTAAAAAAATCTAAGTACTTACCATAAAATCCATTGCACTCTCCAGAAACTTGCCTACTGATGTTCTTAATATTTTCGACGTGCGTCGACTTGTGCCCTGGTGTGCCTTTTAAATGACGAAACTTTGACACTTTACCTATAATAATTACAGTTCATATTATTTTTTTATATACGCATACATATACGGTATAATATCAGGAAGCTCTTGGTCGATGTACATAATCACTTCATATAGGGTGTTTATAGATGATGACGATGATGATGAAAGAGAAGAGGATTTTACAAGTGTGACCACCTGTCAAGGGTTGTAAAAGGCGACCGATTGGCTATACGAGTCACTACCATCGAGGCTACTACGTGATAAAGCTCTGCATTGTCTCGCCCGGGTTCGGTACCACCGCCTTACTTATTCCTGTCGCAATAGCGTCAGTGCTAGTCACTGACGTGTTCCGGTTTGGAGGATAAGGTAGCCGGTAGACATATGGATACAGCATTGCCATCCCCTCCCGCCAAAGAGCCTGGATTAACATAAAACAACAAAATATTTCCTACTTATATTTTTTGTTCTTCACTTCAAAATATTCATATAAACCACAGACCAGATGAAGATGAATAGACACGCCATTGTGAAGGAAACGTGTCGCCGCGCATACGAGCAAACGCTCCTGTTACTGTTAAAAATTTCATACATTTGTAGGTTTTTATTATATCATGAAAAATAGAAATAAACCATGTTGTACTATTTTATTGTACCGAATGAGATGACCAGGTTTAAAAATTACTCTTGAAATCATTTTATTTCATTGGTATGTAATATAACTCTGTATTTCTGTATGTAACTGCAAGCTACGCAGTCAAAGAAATTGTCTTGAAAAGTGTACCCATTTAATCCGGGATATAAAATAATTTCCGGAAAATTTACATTTACAATCACGAACGGCAAACATGATAAATTTTAAAAAGATTACTTACCAAATACAGTGGATGTTCGTTTAGTAGTGACATTTGGTACTGATGAACGTTTTTCTTCCCGATCTGGACTTTTGCGCGACTTCAAAGAGTCTCTGCGCCTGAAGATTATAACAATTATAACGTTTTTTCATGGTAATGTAAGCAACCTCAAAACTTGGCGATCTAGTGAAATCTTTATTTTCGAAAATTGGGGCAAAATCAGTAACTTCCTTATCTACATACGTAGCGGGATGTTAAAAAATCTTTCAAATTTTCACTCTGAATCGCTATACAAAACTGTCTTGCTTCGCGCTAATACGTGCCCATAATATATACACCAATTTCGAAACATCATGTTTCAAAAATGTTCTCGAAAGATCTATAATAGTCGAGATATCAACAATGAGACGTAAACAACTTAAACGTACACAAATCATAGTACACGCTAATTTCAACCTTATGCATTATGCGAGAAGGTTCATTAGGGGGCATCGCTGTTTGGGTAACAAGCAGCTGTCTTATTCTTTCTTTATCTAGATTATTCTACTGACACTATAGTTTTTGTTTTTTTATCTACAATATTTGCAACATAAATATGTTTAAATTAAGACAACTTTCTTTTGAACACACGAATGAAATGATATAATAAAAGTTATAGATGAAGGGCTACCTAAGGAAGTGATCAGTTAACGTCATTTCATAAGAAATTAGATAACTATAACTGCCTACAAACATATTTCTGGATTAAAAATTAAAATTGTCAGTCTGACGATTGAGCACTGTTGTATTTCAGATAAGGGAAGTTGCAATAGTGTCTGAAACTGGATTGAGACTGGTGGTATGAAATTAGCGTATTTGCCGTTGATATAAATGCATAGCATATAACAAGTACCAGCTACAATTAAATATAGGTATTCTCCTAAGTTCTATGTTTTCGCCCGCACTATTTATAAATCACATATATTGTATGTTACAAATGCGTAAAATTTATTACTTTGCATATAATAAGACGGTTGACGGGTGAATGGAACATGGAAGTAAAAATTTGGTGGTGTCTTCTTTGACAGTGCGCGCGTGTGTGTGTGTGTGTGTGTGTGTGTGTGTGTGTGTGTGTGTGTGTGTGTGTGTGTGTGTGTGTGTGTGTGTGTGTGTGTGTGTGTGTGAGTGTGTGAGTGTGTGTGTGTGTGTGTGTGTGTAAGTGTGTGAGTGTGTGTGTGAGTGTGTGTGTGTGTGTGTGTGTGTGCGTGTGTGAGCGTGTGTGTGTGTGTTTGTGTGAGTGTGTGTGTGTGTGTGTATGAGCGTGTGTGTACGTGTAAGTGTGGTGGGTTAATGAATGTGGTATGGTGTATCTCTCTGCGATCAGCGAGTGTGTGTGTGTGTGTGTGTGCGCATGCGTGTTTGTGTGTGGGCGTATGTGTGTATGTGTGTACTGATTTGTGTGTAAGGTGTATGCGTGTGGGGAGTGAATGTGTGTATGTATGTGTATGTGTGTGTGTGTAAGATGTGTGTGTGTGTGTGTACGTGTATACAGCAGCGGCGCAGGCGAGGCGGTCGCGGGCGCGGCGGCGGGATCGGGCACGCTGGTGCTGCGCGTGTGTGTGTGTGTGTGTGTGTGTGCGTGTGTGTGTGTGTGTGTTTGTGTGAGTGTGTGTGTGTGTGTATGAGCGTGTGTGTACGTGTAAGTGTGGTGGGTTAATGAATGTGGTATGGTGTATCTCTCTGCGATCAGCGAGTGTGTGTGTGTGTGTGTGCGCATGCGTGTTTGTGTGTGGGCGTATGTGTGTATGTGTGTACTGATTTGTGTGTAAGGTGTATGCGTGTGGGGGGTGAATGTGTGTATGTATGTGTATGTGTGCGTGTGTAAGATGTGTGTGTGTGTGTAAGATGTGTGTGTGTGTGTGTGTGTGCGTGTATACAGCAGCGGCGCGGGCGAAGCGGGCGCGGGCGCGGCGGCGGGGTCGGGCACGCCGGTGCTGCGCGTGTGTGTGTGTGTGTGTGTGTGTGTGTGTGTGTGTGTGTGTGTGTGTGTGTGTGTGTGTGTGTGTGTGTGTGTGTGTGTGTGTGTGTGCGTGTGTACCGCAACGGCGCGGGCGAGGCGGGCGCGGGCGCGGCGGCGGGGTCAGGCACGCTGGTGCTGCGCGCCTCATACGCTCGCCGTCGCTCCGCGATAGACTGGCTGCCGCTACAAAAACATTAAATAAAATAATAAATAAACATTCACGGAACAAATTACACTTACTGATCTAACCCCAAAATAAACAAATTATTTGCTTGTGTTATGGGTGTTAGTCAACAATACTAATACAAAGAAATACATATATAAATACTAGAATATATTTAATAAACACCCAAACCCGGAAATACAAACATTTATGCTTATCACACAAATGCTTGTCCCTTTCAGGGATCGAACCCGAGCCCCGTCGATTGCGTAGTCAGAGTCGCTAACCACTCGATCAACGGGGCGGTCAAATATTCAAACTTGAGTTTGTATGTGTGTAAGGTATGTGTACATACCTTACACACATACAAACTCAAGTTTGAATATTTAAACGTCTACATGGTCACTTTCTAGTCATAAGATAGCAAACAAGCAGATGGGTCTCCTGATGGAAAGAGTCAACCATCGCCTATAGACACCAAGATGTTAATGGTGCGTGGCTATCTTGTGGCGAGGTCTAATGCCACATGCATAAGTTTACCGGCTACCTTACCCTCCAAACCGGAACACGACAGCGACAATCACTGACGCTATTGCGGCAGAAATAGGTAAAGCGGTGGTATCAGACCCGGGCGAGACAATGCAGAACTCTTCCTAGGTGGAAAAGTGACCACGATGACACGCATAGCCAATCGATCGCCTTTTACGACCTGCCTTGCTGATCAGAAGGTGGCCTATTCTTTGAAGGAGCCCGGGACCAACACGGGGAAAAATCATACCCCCGTACACATACCACCCCACCCCCGGAACCAACACGGAGAAAATCACCGTGTTGGTTCCAGGCTCCTTTGATGAATAGACCAACTGTCGTTGACTCTACGGGCAACCCCTGAAACTTCCCACTAAATTAAGGTATTTTAAGCTCAAAAGAGTAAAATGTGTAAGCATAGATTTCTCAATTGAAACATCTATTTTGTTAAACAGAATAATATTGAAAATTTTATGCTTTTTAAATAGGTATTGAATTTATGTAAATTTTTGCGTGTCACTTTTGACGAAATGTGAATGGAAACAATGTTTAAAAATGTAACATGTACCCACATTCTTGCAAATAAATGAATATTATTATTATTATAAAAAATGTCAGTATATTAATTTTTGAAAAGCTGTAAATTTGAAAAAGATGATGGCATTCAACTTAATTTTTGAGATCTAAAATATTGCTTTAGCTAAACTAGCAAAAAGCAGTGCTTTGTAAGGGCTCGCAAAGTTATACTACCTTGTAATATTGTTCGGAAAGTATTTTATAAGAATTACATCTTTCAATGTATGGACTTTATTTATAATTATCTAACCTAAAAAAATCCAGCGTATTTTTACACAAACATTATATTTCCATCAAAGGCGTCGTCAAGCTTTAGTCTAGGAGGGCGTAGGAAAATAAAACCAAAATTTAAAAAAAGACATGTTTCTAAGACTAAATTTTTTTGTACTTACAAGAAAAATTCTTTAAAATTTTCTTGATTTATTAAAAACACGATTTTTATTATTATCAATGTTATCTATGTCGCAGTGAAATTGTCAATACCGTTAGATTATAATCTACCTTAGTGATATTATAATTTAACTGCTAACCTAACCTAACCAAATTATAAAATCCCTAGGTAGATTATAATCTAACGGCTATTGACAATTTCACTGCGACATCTACATAGAAAAAATATAAAGGTTTTATCTACTAAAATTTTACACCATATTTTCTGGTCTACCTATATATAATTCAAGATTCATCTCGCGCCACCACTTCGCTCTTAAAGTCTAATACTGATAGAAATCAATTTTTATATATAGTAGTTTTCTTGTAAAAGAGTTTCAAGGAAACATATGTATTAAAAATGAAAGTTGATATAATAAAGAAAGAAAGAAAGAAAGAAAATATTTATTTGCAAGAATATGGGTGTTACGAGTTGTTAAAAATAAATTAAGTTACCGACATATTCTACCAATATATGGTGTGCAATAAAGAAAAACACATTTTTCACATTTGGCTACGATTATTTAATTAACCTTCAAAAGGAGACTGATACTGTTGCATACAAACTTGGGCCCCTTTGTAATAAAATGAATATTATGTCAATTAATAGCTATTTTAACGTTATAAAAATACTGAAAATTTTACAGATTTTAGCAATCTGAGAACAGAGATATAAGATATTCACTAGAAGTAAGGTTACGATACTATGGTATAGTTTAACTCACTGTAACCGTTTATATACAACATACAACTGATACTTGTAATACAGGCAGCTATGCTTCATGTTTATAAATTGACACAATACTAAAACACAGATTTTTGGAAAACACAAATTAAAGGATGCCTCTCTGTAAGTAAGTACGTAAAATAGCGAAGAGTGAAGTCCGCGACTTGCGAGTGCGACTCTTGCGAGCCGTCAGTGATGTCAGTTGTAATTGTCAATTTTAGCTGTATTAAATCCACAGACACTAAATCGTATTAAGTTTCAAGTAACGTAATCAATCGATTATATAAATTGTATCGATTACATTTTTTCTTTTTATATTATAAATGGTTTGTAAAATAATGATGGTACTTACTGTTGATTATACTAAATGTTAATCAAAAATACACTTTTACATATACTTACGAGCTTATATTTCGATTAAAATTATTTACATAAATCGATTATAATTTTATCGATTATACAATTATAGTACCACAAACTTATTTTCATGATTTCTTTTTTCTCAGAAAGCGGATTAAGCTCATATTTTGAACTTTGAAATAGAAAATTAGTATCATTTTTTTAACTATACTTCAACCCTTTACATTTGGGCCCAAAAATCCCCCTCTCCTTTTTAGGATTAATATTGGACTTACCGCAGGCACATAGATTTGACGGTAGAAACTCAACGAATAAATTTTTCGAATTTTTCTCTCAGAGGGTTTTTCTCTCTCTCTCAAACCTTCGGGGGTCGATTCCCGAGTCAGACAAATTAAAAATGTGTTTTTTCAATTATCTAATAAAAACAACGTTGCCCGGGACTGGAAAATTGCCCGGTTGGTGATAGGCTCACCTATCACGTTGTGGGACTAAGACGTATCTTCGGCTAATCGTGGATGCACACCTTGTACCTCTGCCTACCACTTCGGGGATACGGGCATGAATATACATTTTTTAGCTTTTTACCCTCGGGCTAAGATAGAAAATTGGTCTCAATACAATATTAATCAATTAATACACTTCTACTGTTTCACAATAATCATGTTGTGAAAAATCTGTAAACGGTTGACCCTACAAGCCATCCCTGAAACTTCCCGCTAAATTAAGGTATTTTAAGCTCAAAAGAGTAAAAACTATAAGCATAGATTTTTTCTAAGAAGTATTGAAATTTCTCATCTGCTAAGTCACAAAATACAGCAAGAAAACACTTACGAATGAACCAACGAAACAATCTTACATGCAGTCTATTTTGATAAAAATGGCAGTATATTGATTTTTGAAAAACTGTATAATTTAGAAAACTAAACGATGATCAAATTGATCAAATTTCAAATGGTCAAATTCAAATGGCATTTAACTCAATTTAACTATTGCTTTAGCTAAATAATCGGTAGGTTTAAAAATTTCGAAGCAATGTCAAAAAATTTTTTCAAAAATGTTCGTCATTGATAGATCCCAAACAAATTGACCGATTTCTATCCAATTAACGGTATTTGACGCAGTTTTTAAAGAAGAAAAGCTGATAAGATTTTGAATCCAATCACTATATTAGCCTGAAAGTTATTTCAAAAAAATATTAAGTAGATAAATTTGCTAAAAGCAACGTAATTTTAATATTTGAAAAGCTGTAAATTTGAAAATAAAATTCTATTTTGATTTTTAAAACGGCATTTGACGTAATAATAATTTTTTTAGTACTAAAATATTGCACGCTTGCACACACTCACGCACGCATGCACGCATGCACACACGCACGCAAGCACACAGAGAGACATACTGACGTCATCGTGAAAGTAGTCGAAAAACGTTCCTAGGACCTCAAAACGTGGACATCTGGTGAAAACTCGATTTTCGAAAATCGGGGTAAAATTAGTAACTTCCTTATCTACATACGCAGTGGAAAGTTAAAAAAAAATAATTTTTAGTTAACTACTCGTAACTATAGAGAGACATTTTACTGATATACGAACTGGACAATAAGCGTAGGTATTAATTTATTTTATTTTTACTTACTCTGTACTTTCAAACATTTTCCTCCGCTCCGCCGTACCAGGTGTCTTCGGCGCATATCCAGAATCCGACGAATTTATATCCTCTTCTAAACTTGTATCCGATTTACCATTGGTATATTCTTCTGAAAATAATATTGAAATGACATTCTGTAATTCGTTCTGGTGACTTATACATTAATATCAACAGGGTAAGCAGAGTGAACTGAACGCCAATCAACTTTCAAAAATCACGATTTAACGATTATTAAAATTTACACACCATAATATAATGGTAAAAAATGTCGGTAACTTATATAATTTTTAACAGCTTGTAACACCCATATTCCATAAAATATTTTCTTTCTTTCGGCTGTCAAGATCTTCATTTGCCGCAATTTAGAGACTTATTATTGCATGTTTTTTGTGACAATTCTTTTTTATAATAGTATAGGATACCAAAACACCTACATTTTGTTATTTTGTCTACTATGAGAAACGCATTAGCAAATGCAAATTTAATAAAAATGTACTTGTGAAGCAGTAAAAGCTTATTTTAACCTCATATTTTGATCTTAGTTCAACAAAAAAGTCTAAGGTGTCACTTGCAGTTTACGTGATTTATATTGAAGTGAGACAATTTGTGCTTGAAAGTAAAACAAAAATTATACACATAAAAATTTTTTTTGGCATTTTTTAACCCCCCCTCTCCCTTGGTGATACATGGTGATGTTTAAGACAACCCCCTATATCACGTGTATTTTTAGTACCTACAAAGTATCTTATTTTTTTTAATATTTGGGAAATACAGGTATAAGTGTCATTTAATTTTACTATAAAAAATTAAAGAACACAATAATAACGTCTAGAGGTAGACAGAAAGGTTGCAGGTTGTTGCTGGCTGACATAAGAATAATAAAAAAAAATGCGAAAAAGTTTTTTGTACTAATACATGAACATTATTTAAAGTACAGTGTCCTCGGACCACCACCAGAAGACTTTCTTCAACAATAACTGGATAAGTATCATGCAAATAAATACACGTGATATATTACTATACCCCCCCTCCCCTTCCCCCTTGTGATATTTCGTGATTTTTATGGACCCCTCCCCTTCCCCTTTCGTGCCTCACGTGATTAATGGACGGCCCCTAACGGATTTTACGAGAAGATTTATGTATGTATGTATGTATGTATTACCTTTATGCATGGCTATTTCAACATCACTTGTCGGAGACATAGATTTATCCTTGTCGTCGTCTTTGCTGATTGGCGTAGAGGTGATAGGTGTAGATGCAGCCGGACCAATCGGTGACGAAGCTATGAGAAAAATATGATTTAATAATTAAGTACATAAAGCATTTAATCTTCTATATCTATAAAAGAGAAAGTGTGTGTGTATGTTCCGTATAGGCTCAGAAACGGATGGACCGATTTCAATGAAACTTTCAGGGAATCTCCAGATTGACCTGGCGAGTAATCCTGTAAAGTTTGGTGACGATCGGAGCACTCCTATTTTTGAACTGTCAAATACAGCTTTTATTTACTATGATGATATTCTATTGTTTTATAACCCAAATTTGTATTGACACATGCGTTGTGTATATTTATGTCATTATGAACCATGTAGAATTATAATGGAGTATATTGAAGTATAATGAAGCATAATAAAGTATACTGAAGTACATTAAAGATAATAATTATGGATTTTGAAGTATTCAAGGTAAGTTATAGTGCCGCGAATGTATCCGTTTACTGATGCAACACCCAGCGAAGCTGGATTGATTGAACTAGGAATTTCAGAGTGATTCCAAAAAAACACTTTTTTCAGTTTTCTTTCGACAACGATAACTTACGAACGAATCAATTTTGACGGAACTGGCGGCAATCGACGTGGTCTTTCGATGTTAAAAGCTGATTAGTTTTTAGAATCGATCGATAAAGCCGTTTGAAAATAAATCGAAAAATACCCCATTTGAAAAAATTTTTTTTGTAGTTTTTTTGAGATTTCTCAAAATCTATCGGCTCGAATCGGTCCAAAGTGTATTAAAAAGATAAGTTTGGTTAAGCCCTTAGTTAATAATTCAATTCCTGTATGCTTAAATAAAGCCCGGCGAAGCGGGCTGGGTACGCTAGGGGGGGGGTAACATTTCAAGACTTTATTTTGATCATATTATATTTTTTATCTGCAACAGAAGATAGTTAGTAGAGAAGTAAAAAAATTCCAGGGGGGGGTGAAGAGAAGATAGAAAAAATTTGAAATAAATTTAGACCACGCACATTGAGATTAGAATTTAATTTATTTATTAACTAGCGTACCCAGCCCGCTTCGCCGGGCTTTATTTAAGCATACAGGAATTGAATTATTAACTAAGGGCTTAACCAAACTTATCTTTTTAATACACTTTGGACCGATTCGAGCCGATAGATTTTGAGAAATCTCAAAAAAACTACAAAAAAAAATTTTTCAAATGGGGTATTTTTCGATTTATTTTCAAACGGCTTTATCGATCGATTCTAAAAACTAATCAGCTTTTAACATCGAAAGACCACGTCGATTGCCGCCAGTTCCGTCAAAATTGATTCGTTCGTAAGTTATCGTTGTCGAAAGAAAACTGAAAAAAGTGTTTTTTTGGAATCACTCTGAAATTCCTAGTTCAATCAATCCAGCTTCGCTGGGTGTTGCATCAGTAAACGGATACATTCGCGGCACTATAACTTACCTTGAATACTTCAAAATCCATAATTATTATCTTTAATGTACTTCAGTATACTTTATTATGCTTCATTATACTTCAATATACTCCATTATAATTCTACATGGTTCATAATGACATAAATATACACAACGCATGTGTCAATACAAATTTGGGTTATAAAACAATAGAATATCATCATAGTAAATAAAAGCTGTATTTGACAGTTCAAAAATAGGAGTGCTCCGATCGTCACCAAACTTTACAGGATTACTCGCCAGGTCAATCTGGAGATTCCCTGAAAGTTTCATTGAAATCGGTCCATCCCTTTCTGAGCCTATACGGAACATACACACACACTTTCTCTTTTATAGATATAGAGATATAATATATTATATAATAAATAAATTAAATTCTAATCTCAATGTGCGTGGTCTAAATTTATTTCAAATTTTTTCTATCTTCTCTTCACCCCCCCCTGGAATTTTTTTACTTCTCTACTAACTATCTTCTGTTGCAGATAAAAAATATAATATGATCAAAATAAAGTCTTGAAATGTTACCCCCCCCCCCCCTCTGGCCCAGAACCTGGGTACGCCCATGTTGACGTCTATAGACAACGGCAATCACCTATGAAGAAAACTAATTGCTATCTCATAATGCACAAATAATATATTACATAACGCATAAAAAAACACATTTTTGATTTGCCCAACCCAGGAATCGGACCTCGTGTGCTCTCAACACCAACATCGGACCACTAGACCACAGAAGCGATATAAAAATTGTTGCAAAAGTAATTGTATTTAAATTTTAACGCTATATATTTTGTCAATTTGATAAGAACAATGACGATTTCTCACCGGAATCAGATTTAGTTACTCCAGGTACAGCTGGAACGGAGAAGACTTTGTCGAAGGAGAACTCTTCACTTCCTGTAGATGCTGAGAACGGCTTTGGACCAAGACGAGGCTGTAATCGATTTTATTTTATCAACTATTTATTTCTTTACAAACCAATATAAATATAATTACATCTGTTTCCTTGCAGTGTAGATAACTAAAAATAACAAGTAAATAATGGTTATATTCTCAGATTCACTAAAAATAACCAGTGTTAACTAGCGTAATGGCTGGTGATCCAAATTGCTGCTTTTTTTAACTAACGAATATTGTTTCTTATTTGCGATAGTCGGTAATTTTTCATAACCGACAAAAACATCTAGTACACTTTTTTTGAATTCTAAAAGAACCTAATAAAAAGATGAAATAAAAATCAAGTTGCCAAAGTTACATTTTTGAAATTGTCATTTTTTTTATCGATAGGTATGCGCTTGACCTCGATCTCGCCTGATGGTAAGCTAAGATGAGGCCTAAGATGGAACGCGCTTCCCTAGAAGGTACCTGTTCACACTTCTCTTGAAGATCCTCAGATTGTACTCATCCGGGAACAGACTCAGGAAGCATGTTCCAGTCGTTTCCAGACATTTGACGAAATTATATTTTCTGATCTGCCAAAAGGACCTTTCCAAAATTCGTCGCCAGCTATCAGTAAACCTTTAATATATTTCCGACGTAATTCTGAATCCAATAAGCTATCGCTAATATTTTCAGCTTTATCAAGAAATAAAATTATTTTCAGCTTAAGCCCTGGACTGTCGTCTATCTACTTATGTAGGTAGTAAGAGCGTGACAGCAAGAGTTTAAAAAATCATTATTAATTAAATACTGCATACTCAGGAAAAATATTTTACCTATAAAATCTGATTTTTTAAATATAATAACGAAAAAAAATGTTTTAGATAGAAATATAAAAATATGTACAGAAAAAAGGTTTGAAATACCGATTTTTATCCTTAAGTGTATAAAATTACAAATCACCACAATCTATTTTTAAACTGCTAATATACCAGAGTTTTATCTAAAAGTGGTAATATTGCATACAACGTTAGCCGTATAAGACGGCACGGCGCTAAAACAAAACATTAAAATACAATCAAAAATAAAAAATAAGTTGACACAATAAAGTAAACAAAATCTTAAAAAAAAGTATTTATTAAACACAATATTGTAAAATAAAACGGGCAAATCCGAAAGGACGCCTCGCTATCACGACATTATTATAGGTAATATATTCTGGAATTCTGAAAAAAAAAGATGTAGTGTCGTGGGACACCAGGTAGGAACGAAGTTCCTTCGGCTAAACGGCACTACACGCTTGTGTATGCGACTGTCGCGCCTGCGCACGTCTCATTTAACGGTTTTATTCCACGCACTTTTTTCCACGGATTTTTCTTACGGTTTTACTATCACATTTTTTTCAGTTCGGTCGCGCAGCAAAATCCCTATCCCCTCCAAGCCTTCCGTAAGGAACTTCGTTCCAAAAAAACATAACTAAAATAAATATATATAATGTAAAGATCCTTAATTTTTTAAAAATACTGTAAAAATAAATACTTAAAAATAATTAATCAAGCTGGTTTTGCAGGCAAGTTAGTATGAACAGAACGTTGGAATCTACATTCAACTTCAACAAAAATCACAAGTATATCGAATAGTGTAACCCATCTCTTGTTTCCATACAACGTAATTTTTAATAGCTGTTACTCGGGACTTCGTTCGCATGACCCAAAATCATTACCTCCTTTTGCGTATTCGGGTAAAAACGTAGCCTATGTCACTCCTGAATAGCGTAGCTCTCTAATGGTGATTGAAATTTAATGATCGGTCCAGTAGTTTTTTAGTTTATTCATTACAAACATACAAAAACTTTCTATCTCTTTATAACTATTTTACCTTTATTAGTATAGGAAAATGTACAACCTATATTAGTACAATTTAACCTGTATTAGTATAGGAAAATGTACAACAGAGGAATTTACTAATTGTGGAAAAAAATCTAAAATAAGAGTAGTCTAAGTTACTCCTTATTACATCAACTACCTACCAGTGAAAGTCCCGTCAAAATCAGTCTGAGCAGTTGAGACATTAACCAGAACAAACAGACAGGCAGACAAAATATTGTAAAAAAATGTTATTTAGGTATATGTACCGTGTATAAATCCATATGCATTTCGTAAAAAGCAGTTATTTTAATATTACAAACAGACACTCCAATTTTATTTGTATAGATATAGATTAAACAGCCAACCGATTCCATATTTTATTTCATCACTAATTGTGCCCGCGACTTCGTCCGCGTCGAAATATTTCTAAAGTAAAAGTAGCCTAAGTTACTCCCTAATACATCAGCAGCTATCTGCTAGTGAAAGTCCCATCAAAATCGGTCCAGCCGTTTCAGAGATTAGCCGGAACAAACAGACAGACGGACAGAATGACAGACGGACAGACAGACAGACAAAAATTGTAAAAAAAATTTATGTGGTGTCGTGGGACACCAGGTAGGAACGAAGTTCCTTCGGCTAAACGGCACTACTGGTTTGTGTATGCGACTGTCGCGCCTGCGCACGTCTCATTTAACGGTTTTATTCCACGCACTTTTTTCCACGGTTTTTTTCTTATGGTTTTACTATCACATTTTTTTCAGTTCGGTCGCGCAGCAAAATTCCTATCCCCTCCAAGCCTGCCGTAAGGAACTTCGTTCCAAAAATTATTTTGGTACATGTACCATATACATCCTGTTAGGTAAGTCGACCTAAACCTTGAAGGGGGTGACAGGGTATCTAATTCTTATTCCAAATAAATAAATAATATATACCCTTAAATTTTAACCTAATTATCTAATTAATTAATAATTCATATGCACCAATATGTTCGCACAAAAAACAAAAAGATAAATAGGTTCGCGCAAAGATAAATAGGTAGTTAAGTAAATACTGCCATTTTTTTTTCAATGTATTTGGAATAAGAATCAGATACCTTATTACCCCCTTCAAGGTTAAGGTCGACTTACCTAACAGGTTGTATAAATCCATATGCATTAAATAAAAAACGGTTATTTTAATATTACAAACAGACACTCCCATTTTATTTATTTGTATAGGTGTATAGATTGGAGCTGAAATCTAGTGTGTGAATTGTGAAACAATGCAACTATTTTTTAACCGACTTCAAAAAAGGAGGAGGTTCTCAATTCGGCCGGTATATTTTTTTTTCGTGTCAAGAAATTATCAGGTAATGTGTCATAATTTAAATTTAAAAATATACCTTATAGCCCGAAACTGGTACAGCCGTTGTCCTAGGCTTGGGTTTAGGAACTTCAGTAAATTGCTCTTCAGCGGATCCAGCTTCGGAAATTGACGAACGAGGCAAAGGTTTCGGTACTTGTACACCATTTATCAAGCTATTGCTTCTTGAAAGCGATTCTGATGAATCGGAACTCTCGATTTTTTCTAAAACCTTTTCCGATTTAGGATAATCGACTTTTTCATCGATATCTTCAATCTTTTTATCTACATCGTGACCATTATCTGTGATTTTCTTATGGAAGCCATTTTCTTTTAGATCTTTAGTTTCCGGTTTTTGTTTTTCCATACCCTTAATCAAGTCTTTTACATTCACAAAGTCTAATCTATCTTCATCAATCTTTTCTGAAACAGGCTGTGACTTTGCTACGGATTTTTTCGGCTCTTCAACAGGTTGAATCTTTTGCGATTCAGATTTCTTAGGTACCGACATTGCTTTAATATTTTTCACAACTTCTTCCAAAGTACCTCTATGTACCTGGAAAAAATATAGAAATACGTTTGTACTGTATCTACAAGAAAACCAAAGCCAACAAAAATTGATAACAAACAAAAAAAAACAAAAAAAGTTACTTACGCAACCCAGAAAAATATAACTACAAAAAAATAAAAACACTACACACGCAAAACAATATGTAACCCTTTTACGACTAACACACACATAGCACTACACAAAATACCACTGGTTATTGTACCTTTCCACCATTTTTACTACAAATACAAAAAAATACGCAACCCAAAATAACTTTAACTCAAAAAAATATAACACACACAAAACAAAATGTAACCTTTATTATTTATAATACAAAAAAAAACAGATTTTTTTAATTTTCCCACTACTTTCACTAGGGGTGAATCACTAGACAACATTTAAACGTTTACATTTTATGTATCCAAACATTACAGTTATACAATGAAAGAGTGCAATTATTTTTTTTAAATGACTTCATCGTTTTTGTTCTGAAATTTGATTTAAATTAGATCGACCGAATATATTGCGGTATCTTTTACTTTTTAGAAATAACATACACAAAAAGCGCAAGCCTATAAGTATGCTTTATGGCACTTGTGTTAGTGAATCTATATTAATCTATATTATTAATATTATAAATGCGAAAGTTTGTATGTTTGGATGGATGTTTGTTACTCAATCACGCAAAAACTACTGAATGGATTAAAATAAAATTTGGCACACAGGTAGATAATGACCTGGAATAGCACACAGGCTACTTTTATCCCGGAAAAGTTAAGTCATCCCGCGGGATTCGCTGAAAACTCTTTTAATGCAGCAGGCTGCACGCTGCAGCTAGTATTATAAATGCGGAAGTTTGAATGTTTGGATGGATGTTTGTTACTCAATCACGCTAAAACTACTGATTGGATTTGAATGAAATTTGGTACACAGGTAGATGATGACCTGGAATAGCACATAGGCTACTTATTTGCGGAAAAATAAGATAATCCCGCGAGATTGGCCAAAACTTTTATAATGCAGCAGGCTGCACGCGGCAGCTAGTTTAAAAAAAAGTAAGTTTAAAATAGCATGATACACTAAAAATAAAATATTTCGATAAGTATTCTATGATAAAACAACTAACGCCTTAAAATTAGAAGCAACATTCCGATTTTCTTTAAATCGTGATATTATTACACACTTATAACTTTTGCGGTTGCGTCTCATAAAGTGATGTGATCCTCATGCAAGGATACCTTCGTACCGGCGTTAGTAGCCCAAATTTTTCTACATTAATACTTTCACGCATTCGGATCGAAAATAGTGCTCAGTGAAAAAAACTCAGGTCTAAATCGGATACACACGATTTAGGTCTGAATTTCCTGGATTTGTATTTTTTGGATACGGATCGGATGCAGTGCGTAACCGATCTTACAGTAAACGTAGCGTGTGATATCTCTCCTCTGAAAATTATGCACATGGAACAAGCATATGACCTGATGATGATTTTCTCAGATTTATTTGCACTGTGTTGACTGCAATCTACAATAATATTAATAGAGCAAGATCCCAGGGCCGCCAGACGTCACGTATTTTCTGATGGATGAAATGTGGACGATAGAGTAGTGTTAGTATGTACTATGATCGTATGCTTACCTGCTAGCTTGGTCAAACGCCCAATTTCCAGGTATCAAGTAATCAAGGTACACAAAAACATTACTTACTTCACGTAAATTCTCATGGCTGATTTTCATATATGTTTTCGAGTGTATAGTTAAAAATAAATTGTCAATACTCCCAGACACTTTCCGTCGGCCATATTGCTTGGCAGACGCTTTAAGGGTCTCAAAATAATTAGTTAACTTCACGTAAATTCTGACGCTCCGTTTTTATATATGTTCATCCGACAATTTTAAAACCTTTGACAAGAAGACAGACCGATACAAGGGGCCAATCATCCCCTAAACTAAATTTTAATATCTCTGTGAGTGGGAGCGCGAGAGCATTATCTACGCGCATGAGACTGAGTGAGACCGACTGCGCTGTTAAGGCCATGAAAATTACTTGAACAGATATTTTAGAGATGAGACGTATTTACGGGAACAGGTTTCTATACTAGGTTTCAACTAAGAAGTCTCCAAACTAAGTATTCAGTCGTAGAATATACGAGTATCGAGTATTTAGAAGTACTGTAAGCGTACGCGTCCCCGATTTCACATATAACTTAGTAATGTCAAATGTGTCAAAGAGGCAAAAGCGTATCGAGTATTTACGAGTATCGAGTATTTAAAAGTATCACGCGTACGCGTCCGTGAATACGTATACAATGTACCAATCCTTTGAGATTTGGGACAAGTACACTGTGAAGGGCGACTGCTAAATATGCCAGCATTAAAGTCATATTATAATACATACATTAAAAATTCCAAAAAGCTGTCAGTCTTAAGCCTGTGAACGTATTAAGGGAATATTACAATTTTTTTTACATTTTCTTACACTAAGCTAGGTAGGTATTCAATATTCAATCAATTCTGCTAAGTCGTATATTTGACCGTCTTGTTGGTCGGGTGGTTAGCGAACCTGACTACGCAATCAACGAGGCCCGGGTTCGAATCCCGTTGGTATTTTTGATTTGGTTGTTCATTAAATAAATTATTGTATTAATTACCTCTGTAGTCTACTGTATATCAGTCTATCTGTAGGCCCGGTATAAAGTCCCCGGTTGGTTTCCCGGATCAGGCAATCCAAAAATATTTTTTATCAATTGTCTGATAAAAACGAATTGCCTGGGATTGGATTAGTGCTCGGTTGGCAACAGGATTGCCACATATCACATTGTGTGGGATTAACTATATTCAGCTAAACATGAGTGCACTGGTCTATCTAGCACGGCAGAACACTGAATACTTATTTGGGAGTGACTTTAGCTGTTGACCTCAAGAGGGCCTTTAAATTACAATAAAGTTAGCTGTCACCTGACCAATTTTTTATTTTATTTAAAAATTATATTAATTAAAAATAATTAGTAAAAAAATGACAGTAAATTAGCCGACATCTAAAAATTTTTAGATTTTTTTTTAATTGAAAAAAATATTTAAAAAAATTTTTCATTTGTAAAAAATTTGAAAAACTATAAGTGTTATTTTTAAAAATATATTTTTTAGTTTAATTAATAAATTGAAAAAAAAAATAAAAATGTCGGCTAACTTTAGTATTATTTATTATAGGTCAATTTTTTTTTCTTATATTTGTTGCCATAATTTACTTGTCAACAAAAGTTCTAAAAATTATAAAATATCTGTTCAAGTAATTTTCATGGCCTTAACAGCGCAGTCGGTCTAATTCAGTCTCATGCGCGTAGATAATGCTCTCGCGCTCCCACTCACAGAGATATTAAAATTTAGTTTAGGGGAAGATTGGCCCCTTGAATCGGTCTGTCTTCTTGTCAAATGTTTTAAAATTGTTGTCGGATGAACATATATAAAAATAGAGCGTCAGAATTTACGTGAAGTTAACTAATTATTTTGAGACCCTTAAAGCGTCTGCCAAGCAATATGGCCGACGGAAAGTGTCTGGGAGTATTGACAATTTATTTTTAACTATACACTCGAAAACATATATGAAAATCAGCCATGAGAATTTACGTGAAGTAAGTAATGTTTTTATGTACCTTGATTACCTGATACCTGGAAATTGGCCGTTTGACCAAGCTAGCAGGTAGGCATACGATCATAGTACATACTAACACTACTCAATCGTCCACATTTCATCCGTCATTAAATACGTGACGTCTGGCAGCTCTGGGATCTTGGACTATAATAAGAGGAAAGATTTATATTTTTTGTATTTTATATGTATCGAATAAACTCAAAAACTACTGGATCAATTTGTTTTTTTTTTTTCACTTTTAGAAAGATATTGAATTATTCTCAACTAACATACGCAATATTATATTTTCAAAACGATTAGAGATCCCTCTAAATTGGAACAATATAACCCAAGGTATAAATTTTGCCAATAAGTGATTATTTCCCGTGCGCTGCGAAAACCATAACGATTTATAAAATAATTTAAGTAAATTCGTAAAGAAGTCACGAATTTCGTCCGAAATTCGGCCGAATTTTTTACTTTCACTGAATGTTCAGCCGAAATTCGAATTCGATTCAAACCACATTCGGCTCATCTTTAGTAATTACAGTTTTTCTTATTTGTCGACCAAAAGATATCAGCAGATGAGAGGCGGCTAAAACATCACAGAACTCTTTGATATCGCAGCCACCCGACGTCTACGCGCGACGCTGATTCAATGTGGTGTTAAAATATTCTCTTCATGTTATGGGAATTGAAGAGAAGAATACAAGCATTGTAAAATGAAAATAGAATCATTTTGCTTTCTTTGACAATATCATCGACCTGCCTATATGCACCTTTTGGTTCGGAGAGACTTCTTATCACTTACTGTATGTGTAGATTTTAAGAATTGAGAATACCACTGTATCATTTTAAATTATTTTAGATTTGGTTTTAATTGTAATTTAAAAAAGGTTTAGTGTTAAACAAATAAAATATTAAATAATTGTTTAAGCTCATTAGATTACCAAGTGTAGAAATAAAATAAAAAAACAATCAAATTTATTTTTATCGTTGGCAGTTGGTGAAGCTCCTTTAGTAATTGAGTAAAAATTCACTTGTAATGTTTAACAAAACACTTTATTTTGTACATATCGCCAACCGATTGCGTTTTCTACGGCATCTTCAACTAAAATTATTTGTTTCGTGAAACAGTACAAGGGAATTTTTACATAATTAAATTGAATTTAATTAATTATTTTCTTTAATTCACTAAAGTTCTTAAAAACCATAGCAATTAAAAAATCATCATCCTTTCACGTTTAAAATTCCCATAAATAAATCGAAATAAGCCACCGTGTTTTTTTTTTAAATTACATGCACTAACTACTGGATCTACTTCATCAACTATAAACATCACAAAACTACTAGACACCACACGTAAAATCAACATTATCTCCGTGCCGAAGAACACATTTAAAATTATCGCAAGAGACACAAAATCTGAAGATTTTGTGATAGATCTTTGTCAATAAATTTTACATAGATCTTTGTCAATAAATTTGGCAAATTGTCGACGAAGATCTATCTCCTAAACAGACAAACCAGTGATTAATGAACACGTTAAACTGACTGTATGTTACAAATAATTTTCTTTACATCTAAAGATAACTAGCTGGATTGTATTTATATCAATTTATTTATTTTATCGGTAATAATAATAATAAATATTCACGGGACAAATTACACTTGCTGATCTGACCCCAAAGTAAGCAAATTATTTGCTTGTGTTATGGGTGCTAGTCAACGATACTAATACATAGAAATACATATATAAATACTAGAATATATTTAATAAACACCCAAACCCGCAAATACAAACAATTATGCTCATCACACAAATGCTTCTCCCCGTCGGGGATCGAACCCGAGCCCCGTCGATTGCGTAGTCAGAATCGCTAACCACTCGACCAACGGTGCGGTCAAAGGTAATAGGAATATAGAAAAAACTTACTTGTTGAACAGCGGCTTTCGAGGGATCAAGTGATATCCTTGGAACAGGCTCATTGACATCGGTACTGTTAAGCCATAGAGGCGCTGACAAAAAAGTAACTGCTCCTCGTGTATCAGGGAAGAGATCTGCGTGGTATTCACGGTAGCTCTAAAAAACACATGTATATTTTCATCTCATACATTTGAACTCTTTAGAAAAATACTTTTTGTACAGCGTTACTTTTACAGATCCCGCCAAAATATAAAACTAAATACAAAATATTGAATTGAGAGTGCGTTTTAATTATTATTGTTAAAATTATTACAATATAATATAAAAATATTCATTTAAAAATATCCCACTAAATTCATGAATTGGATGCACCGAGTCTTGTGAATGAACTCTATAAAGTTGGCAGTGTTATTTTACATTTACTTAAAGTAACTATTGTCTAATCTGTCGCTTGAAGTACATTTTCCCGATCACTTTTATTTTTTCAAGCAATGAAAAATTTCAAGTGCTACTGGATTTGAAACATCAACCTTTGTACTACTAAACACAGACGCAACCATGAAACAAAGAAAACAAGTGGAAGTGAAAAGTGGGCGTGCCGCGTGCACCACTATTATGCGCTGTTACTCTAAATTGCCTTAGTGATACTTACCATATCTTTAGAAGATAGTCATAGTGCGAAAATTTATTATACACTGAATTATGCCGTATTGTGCCATCCTTGAATACAGAAATGATAGTACAATACAGATGGTTAAAAATGGAGATATTTCATATCATCCGAAAGCACAATTTTCATTTTATTTTAATAAAATTCCTGATTTAATATAATCTCTAATGATATAATAGAAAGTCAAGCTAAAATCAGACGGACTACTACTATCTCTACTACTAATATCTACTACTATCAGAAACTACCGAAAAATCAATACTGCCATCTATTGTAGAATAGCGAAACTATTAAGATTATAGTTTCATTTTTGTACAAATAGATGAGTCTATTTTGAATAGACTACAAAACGGGAAGACAGATGGATAGCAGCGGAGTCTTAGTAATAGGATCCCTATTACTAAGACTCCAATGTAAGTCTTTGTTATACGTCTTTTTTTCCTAAAAAATGCTTGTCGCATTGACGCTATTGCAGTAGGAAAAGATAAGGCGGTGGTACCAAATATCCTGGCAAAACATTGCAAATTTTTGATCTGAACACAGTAACTTATGCATGTGGCATTAGACCTCACCACAAGATAACAACGCACAATTATCATCTTTGGTGTCTATAGGCGATGGTTGTCTCTTTCCACGAAGAGACCATCTGCTTGTTTGTTATCTTTATGATATAAAAAAAATAACCACCAGATTACGACGCAGTCACGAAACGAGTAAATCAATAATTCAAATAGTTACCTTTCTAGGCACTTGGTACATAATAGGCACTACGGAGGAACCCGTTAATTGCAGTACCCTATTCACTTCTCCTTCCATAACTCGGAGAGCTCTTTTGGGCACAAGGCAAGCTCCCTTTGTTTGTTCGCCTGTAAAGATTTATTAACCAATCACAACAAGAATTACATAAGTTTAGCATTTAAGAAATCATCAAGCATGTAACAATATGAGCCATCTAATTAAGAAACTGATCAGTGTTTTGGCATTGATAAATAGCAATTCGCGCTCGCACTAAAGCAGTACCGCACCAACAAGTGACCTGTGTGTACGTCCCCGATACTCTCGAAAATATTCAAAATTTGATATATTATACCGCATAATGTCGTGTTGTTCTATTAGATGATGTGGAAAAAGCAGCAAAACGTCGAATTATAAAACAGACGGAAATACGTTTCATCGGCATCAATAAACATTGATTTTATTTTAATTCACTTTCATATAATATGGCTCAAGTTAAACTGGACAGATAACACGAAACACGTGGACACTTGTTTATGCGTCTTGCTCTTGCCTAGGTGTAACCTATATACAACTATCTCATTTTATTCAATACGCGTTTACTATTGCTGCGTCATTATCACATTAACCTTGAGTCGACCAATCACAGCGTTACAACTGGCGTAGTGTTTTGGCGAAATTACTTTTCTAACAAAACAAACAACATAGCCACTCTTCTGGTTACATACTCGATGTAAGAAATGTAAATAAGGTATCCGCACCATTGGGGCAATGCCATTCAACAAACGAAATTTTCACATTTGGTCGACCCTTGAATGAGTAAGTATCTGCCTATAGACACGCTAATCGTGTAAGGGAAAAAGGTAGCCTTTGCCGTCAATACGTCACTACTAGGTAATAGAGATTTGTGGCGATTGTTTGTGCTAGCGTCTTATCTTTTTCTGACAATATAACATCAGTGCCTGTCAATGTCCAGTTCCAACTTGCCTGAAGTAGATGATTAACTTACTGCTGTAAGTGTATCCAAGATATACAAACTCATCCACTTGTTCCAGCACGACATCATCAAGCACAACTCTTACATCCGCTCTGGTTGTTTCTTTTTCAAGGCTAGAGGCTAAGATGGAGTGGAGCCTAAAAGTAGACTACTCATGCGCATTACCATATTCAATGACCATAATCTTTGGAGATATAGGATAAATTGCCACAATATTGTGGTTGTTGTGATAAAAAGAATGTTTTTTTATATCATAAGACAGACACACTTTTGGATTTATAATATTATTATGTATCATGAAAGTCAAGTACTTTTTGTGCGGTGCTATCGATAAAGAGCACTTACCCGAATGCCTCAATCCTTCAATCAAATACGGCTCACGGTCGGTAAGCTCCATATACAATATTGTAGTATCGCCTTTCCCCGCCAAAAACAGCATGTTGGTATCAGCATCAAACAAAGGCATGAGGACACCAGTTGAACAATCCAACTCTAGAGTCTTCTGGGTTTGTGACAGGTTTCTGATATCACGGATCATTATCTGACGGAGTCTGGCAGCATCGAAACCTGCAAGATAGACAATAGTTTTAGAGTAAGGTTAGGGTAGGGTAAGGTGCTAGTTAAAACTCCAATGTGTCAAAATTTTTCTTTCCCTAATAAGAATTCTTAGATATTCTCAGTAAAACTACAATTTTTTCATTTTCATTTATGTTCTCAATTCTCTTATTATGGGTATTTTTATATTGTGATGTTTAGCGCCTGATACTCTTTGCCTACAAAGAAAAGGATATGGTGTGTTATATATATATATATATAACATAGATTATTATATATATATATATATATATATATAATATATATATATATATATATAACATAGATTAGATAGATTAGAAGTATATTATATACATCACAGCATATATATATATATATATATATATATATATATATATATATATATATATATATATATGCTGTGATGTATATAATATACTTCTAGTTCTGTGATGGTTCGAATAGATCTTTTCTTGAAGAATAGACGTTTTGTTTCTGCCAAGCAGTTCGTAAAAGGTGAGCGATTATTCAAGTCAATTCGCGAACTACTAAGTAATAGAGTTCAGCAAAGTCTCGCTCGGGTTTTGAACCAATGCCTTACTTATTCCAATATCATAAGATAGCAAACAAGCGGATGAGTCTTCTGAAGGAAAGGGTCAACCATCGCCTATAGACACCAAAGATGTTAATGGTGCGTTGCTATCTTGCGGCGCGGTCTAATGCCACATGCATAAGTTTACCGGCTACCTTACCCTCCAAACCGGAACTCGACAGTGACAAGCACTGACGCTATTGCGGCAGGAATACGTAAGGCTGTGGTACCAGACCCGATCGAGACACTGCAGAATTCTACCACCTAGTAGCCACGATAGTAGTGACTCGTATAGCCAGCCAACCGGTCGCCTTTTACGACCTGCCTGGCAGAACGGCAATTGGCCAATTCTTCAAAAAAGCCCGGGACCAACATGGGGAAACTTAACTAAAATAACTTGTAAACTCAGTCTAATTGAATTAAAAAATATTGATCGCGTGTTCTGATCTAAGTCTGAATGTGTCAAGTGTATCATACTCGGTGTTTTGTATAGAGTTAAGATAAGGAAAGCAGCAAAGCCAATCTGATGAGATCATTATGTGAAGCACTCGGTTCTCTCTGCTTACCCTGTAAGACATATGACATGAAGATATGTATGGGTATATCCATAAAGAAGTGAACAAGGGGTATTATCATCTGCAATAAATTGTATATTTTTGCAGAACAGATGGCTCTCCTCATGGAAAGAGAAACCATGGCCTATCGACACCAGAGATGTTAAATGGTTCATTGCTACCCATGTGGCGGGATGGTAATGTCACATGCATAAATCTACCGGCTACCTTACCCTCCGAACCGGAACACAATTATTGTGGCATTGACGTTTTATAATAATAATAATAATAATTCTTTATTTGCATGAAATAGGAGTACAAATAGATCTTAATTAGCTAAAGAGTAACAATCCTTCCTACTTCACCATCAATTGGTATGCAAATTTTTGTTTTAACTTTAGTTAGTACCTATGTATTTTTAGCAAAATTATAATATTTAACAAGCATGCAAGCTTTTACAAAACTAACATTTCATACTAATAATATTTGAAATACGGAAAAGCTTACAATATAATTAATAAATTCATATCATATAAAAATAACCATATTTAACTTCATTCTCAGTTTATTGTTAAGTGCTGATTTCACTTACGAGTGCGTTTTAATAACTAAACAAATGTTTTTAATAATGAAAACTTTCTATTTAATAATAAATGTTATTTTTATTAACCTAGGTTAAGTATATGTTCATTTCACATTTTATTAGAGAATAGCTCGTTCACATCGTAGAAACACTTATCTAACAGCCATGTTGTTACTTTTTTCTTGAATTTGTTAATTGGTAGATCCTTAATATTATTTGGTATTGTATTATATATTTTAATGGCCATAAAATAAACATTTTTCTGAAACAATCTTACATTACATTTTGGAATCAGCAATTTATGTGTATGTCTAATAGATCTTGGATTATGTTCTACATTAAGTTTAAAGAGGTGCGGGTATTTTTTGACAAACATTACAATATCCCTAATATACATGCATGGTAATGGTAATATAAAATTATTTTTAAAGTATGGTTTGCAGCTATCCATTGGTTTAATATTATAAATTGCTCTTACACATTTTTTTTGAACTTTAAACACTTTATTCACGTCTACTGAATTGCCCCATAAAATAAGACCATACGAAAGAACTGACGATACGTAGCCATAATATGCACTAAGGGCTACCTCTTTAGATACTACTTGGCGCAGTCGTCTTATAGCATATATGAACTTATCTAATTTGGAACAAATCATATCTATATGTGATTTCCAATTGCAATGGCGATCGTACATAACTCCCAAAAATTTTATATTATCCATTTCCTCTATAATTTCATCATTATATTTAATTTCTAAGGGTATTTTCTTCCTATTTATATTACTGAATTGCACTAATTTTGTTTTTTTTATATTAATATTTAAATTATTATTCTGCAACCATTTAATTATTTTATTTATTGTATATTTAATTTCATTTTCGTAATTGTTTATGTTTTCACATTTTATCAATACGGTTGTGTCATCCGCATATAAAATACAAGGGTGGGGGGTTATTTTCGGAAGATCATTTATATATAAGAGGAACAGTAAGGGTCCTAAAATACTTCCTTGGGGCACACCACTATTGTTTATCCGAAATTTTGACTGCTGACATATTTTAATTCCATCTACATTTTTTGTAATTTCTATGCATTGTTTTCTGTTTGTCAGATAACTTTTAATCCACAGCAAAGCTTTACCTCTTACACCATATTTTTCTAATTTGTTAAGTAGCTTAGAATGGTTAACGAAATCAAAAGCCTTGCTCATATCAAGGAATATAGCTGTAATTGGTTTTTTGTCATTCAGAGAGTCTGTAATTAATTTAGTTAGATGATAACAGGCTAATGTTGTAGAACTATTATTGCGAAATCCAAATTGCTCATTAGCTAATATGTTATTTTTTGCAAAAAAATTATTTAACCTAGAATACATTGCCTTTTCAAAAATTTTTGCTATAATAGGTACAAGAGTTATTGGACGGTAATTATTAATGTCCGTTGGATCATTTTTTTTATGCAGTGGTTTGACTATTGATAACTTTAGAACCTCAGGAAATGTACCCTGACTAAACGACAAGTTTATGATATGTGATAGTGGAGAACATATATATTTATTACATTTTTTATAATATCAGTGCGAATACCATCATATCCAACTGACTGGGTATTATTCAGCGATTTAATTATTTTATAAATTTCATCTGGACTCGTGGGATATATAAAAACGGTGTTTAAGTTCGTTGCATTGTCTTTATAGTTATAATTATTGTCACTATTATTATTTCTGTTAGAATCTTTTGTTATATTTATAAAATGGTCATTAAATAATTCCGAAATAATTTTAGCGTTACTAGTGATAGTGCCTTTATTTCTTATGTTTTTTATTTCATTGATCTTATATGTATCATTAATGTTGTCTTTAATTACCTTCCACGTAGCCTTGCACTTATTTTTACTATTCATTATAGAGTTTTTGTTTAGTATTTGTTTAGACATATAAATGCATCGTTTTAGAATTTTAGTATATTTAAAATATTTTTTATTATTCTTAAACTTTGTTTTACATGCTTTGCGGTATGATAAATACATTTGCCTTTTTTTTAAACACGAGATCTTTATTCCTTTAGTTATCCAATTTTTATTTTCTTGAATAGTAGATCTTTTAATTTTTATCACAGGAAAACATAAATTATAAAATAATTTAAAGGTATCATAAAATGCGTTAAATGAGATATTTAAATCATCGGAATCATACACTTCTGTAAATTTTAATTTCGAAATGCAATTTATAAATTTATACTCATTTTCTTTGCTAAAATCCTTTACATATTCCGTCCAAGTAGTTTGATTCGATTGTATTGTTACTACTTGAGCTGTTTCGTGGTCAGAAAGGGCTAAATTATGTGTCATAGCCTTTGTATTTTTTATATTGCTTACAATAAGATCTATACAAGATGATTGCCTTGTTGGACTGTTTATGAGTGAGACCAGATTATAGTTTTGTAATATACTTACTAATTCTGATGAATATTTATTTTTAGCCAAAATATCGATATTCCAGTCGCCACATAGTATAATATTTTTATTTTTTTGGCTTAGTATATATAAAAGACTTTCCAACTTTTCTAGAAACATGTTAGTGTCACTTTGTGGAGTTCTGTATATACAAACCGTAATTAATTTTTGTGAGGGAATTTCAATACCACAACATTCAAAGCATTCTGTAGTTTCTAAGTTTTTTAAATAGTCCATTTTTATAAATTCTATACCGTTTTTTATTAATATACAGCTACCACCACGTTTTTTATTTCTACAATATGATGATGCATTTTTATATCCGGGTATTTTTAGCTGCGATTCCGATCCTTTTTTAATAAATGTTTTACCACAGATATTGATAAAGCAGTACCAAAATACCCGGACGAGACGTTACAGAAGTCGTAGTCACCTAGAAGCCACGATGATAGTGACACTAATAGCGCCTTTTACGACCTGCCTGGCAAAATAGCAGTTGGTCTATTCCTCAATGGAGCTCGGAACAACACAGGGGATGTTGACAAATTTTCTATTCAACATCCTTACAAAAAATATCACCAAATAAAGTGCACAAGCTTTACTTAAAAATGATGTTAACATCAAACATTAGTATTTAGGTTTTACATCCTATTTATTCATTTATATATTCAATAGCACTGATAAGCTATAATTACTTTAGAATTTTATACACGTATATTCATATAAAAATATAAGTCTACATATTACATACTCACAATGCTCGAAATTATGTTTTAGTTATATTAAAGTAACATCTGTTTAGTCTTAAAAAAGTTTTTATAAAATAATAATATTTAAATTGATAAATACCTGTAGTCAATATACGTTCTGTGTCACCGAGCCACACCAATCGACTATCCTTTATATTTTGATGGCTGTTAGCTACTCCCAATACAGGAGTAGCGAATCTGGGATCAATAATACGAACTTTCTTGTCTTTACATGAGGTAGCCACTAACTTTCCATCTTTCTTCCATGACGTCGACTGGATAACTTCGGTATGATCTCGGTTTACTGAAATAAATATTTTTAAGGGTCAATAAGGTTTTATGCAAAATTCAGTGAGAGAGAATAATGTTTTGTTAAAGCAAATTGGAAATTAGCACACATCACCAGTGAGCAAAAGAAGTGCAAAAATTATGAATTAATGTTGTAACAATGAAAAGCACTAAACCAGTTGCAACAGATATAAGGCTGTGGTACCAAAACTGAGCAAAATATTACAGAATAGTCACAATTGGAATGATACATAAACATCCTTTCCTCATTTATAACTCCTGGTAGGAAGGCAGGTATATTCTTCAAAACAGGCCTTCGACCAATACTGGCATAGTTTGGAATTGAAATTCATAATTCCTAGTCCGCTGGCTAATTTATATAATACAAATGGCAAGGTATTAAACAGTTCTCTTATCTAGAAAAGCTATAGACGGTAATAGAATTGTGGGTGATAATATAATACATAGCGTTATACAAAATCGGGCTATGTGCAGTCAACGATAAGCGTAGAAAAATATAGTTTATAGTCTATAATGCGCTATAATAAAATAGTTTATTCAAACAATACACCACGGTACACCTTTAGACGGTAATAAGCATTACTGTTTTGGATCTGTACATACAACCTGCACAGATCCAATCCTGAGGATTACATTATGAATCACACGCACACACATCAGCGCCAGCGACGAAATGGCCCAATATTTTGGTCCGCAAACATTTGAGACCATGGGTCAAGAGTTAACTCTAACGAGCCGAATTCCTGATAATACATGCTTTCCCATGTGTAGTCCAGATTTTCTCTCATATAAGACACCCTTACATTGGGCTCTAAGCATAAACTCTGGCTGTGCACTTTGCTCGCCGAAAAGCCCGGTTTCGCAGTAAAATCGTTAAACCCAACTGCCTTGAAACTTATTGAAAAAAAAACGTTATATACAAATTCAGGTTTAGAACTCGATAGGCAGATCGAGCAAAAAAAAAAGCTTTTGCATCGAAAAATCTCAGTAGTAGCTCGGAATCTGATAGTAGTGGGTATTATGCCCTAGCCTCGAATGAACACATAAAGCTGTCCAATCAAAAGAGTAATTATGTTAAAATGCACTTCTACTTTTTCACAAAACACTTTTTATTTAGTATTCCATATATAGTTGGCAATATAAACAAAATAAAAAATGTTTTATGAAACATTACCAGTGCATTTTAACATACCAAATTATAAATAGAGTTTCACCAAGAGCCACAATACTAAGTATAAAATATACAATAAAGACAGGTAGAATGTAGCAATGGGCATCTATAACCACCTCACCAACAGACAAACCAATGAAGAATAAATTAATGAATTAATGAATGAAACCTTAATAAAGCGAAGCATATTCTGTCTACCTGCAAGAAAGTTGGTCTGGTGATATTATCTACTTTATTAATGTTCATAATTACCGAATGCCTCAGCTTGTGTTGTCAAGTCCCACAACGCCAGCTCGTGACCAGAAGCCACATGTATCAAGCCATCAGCGACAGGGTGAAATCCCACATTCTCCACCCTTCGCTGTTTTTGCGACAGCGTGCATTCCGGGGTTGATAGCGATTCTTTGAGGCCTTCTGGTGGTATGTGCCAGACTTTTACCTGTAAAGAAATATAAGATATGTAAGTTTGCCTATAAGATTGGGGCTCTAGGAAATCAGCTTCATATACAGTTTTCTACATTATTTAACCTACACCTAAGGTGATAGAGTTTTGGAAAGTCTCGCTCGGGTTTGGTACCACAACAATATCTATACTTTCGTGTTACAGTTTGTAGGGTAAGGTAATCAGTAAACTTTATTATAGCCACATGGATGGCAACGCAACATTAACAGCTTGGTATCTATATGTGAAGGTTCTCACTTTCCATCAAGAGAGCCATTTGTTTGTTTGCTATCCAATGATAAAAAAACCAAACCAAATGGCCTCGTATATTTTTCTCACGTGTCCGCCATTTTGAAAAGACAAAAAATGGTATTTTTCTACACTTACACTTTTTCCAAAAAAAGTAATTTTAGTGTATTTTTGCGAATAATCTAGAAACATGAACGTGTACATTGTGTTGTTTTGTGTTGTAAATAATATAAGCAGCGTTTTCTTGCAAATTACGAACCCGAAGCACGTAACAGTATTTAAAAAAAAAGAGTGTAGAGTTCACACGCAGTTCCAATGAAACTTTATGTTCTGGTTAATTTGTAAGGGAATGAGATGAACACACTATGGAGGTGTTAGCAGAGAAAAAGTAATGATACAAGTGCCAAAAACAATATAGCATCCATTGCGTTGGTTTTGTTACAAAGTAAACAGAGTAAACTGATCATCAACATGCTTAAGTTTACATGCCTCACCAATTTATGTAGTGGCGAAATGGGTGATAAGCTCCATCATCACATTAGCAATATCATTATTTTTAATACCTAGGACTAACAATTTTCCATTCTTCTTAAGCACGGAGTGACTCCAAGCTCTCAGTGAGTTTCCAGATACAAAAAATCCAATAACATTGTCTAACCTGGGAATCGACTTCTGGACCTCATGACCGAGCAACGACTTAACCAGCAGACATCGAGTCAATCGGATTCGCTTAAAGCATACAAAATATGCACAGCGCTGAGTTGTATTTAAAGATGAGACGGAAATCGAAAGTATGCGAGTATCTAGGAGCTGACGAGAACAATAGGTGTTCGACCGATGATACAGATAACACATTACAAGTAGGGAACTAATCAGCACGTGAGAAGCATAGTCCGCTGCAAAAACTCCAAAAAAATATTATTATTATTATTTCTATTTTTATTACATAAATAGCGAAACCGACGAACTTCGTACCACCTTAGAATATATTTAAAATCGTAAATTGTTTGACAGTTAAAAACTGTTCCTGTAGGAACTTATAAGTGTTTTTATGGTCTTCCTCGCATTTTTTTTATTTTTCTATAAAAACCGTCATCGGACTTCAACAAAATTTCGAAAAAGAAATTAGCCGAATTGGTCCAACCGTCCTCAAATTTTACGCTGAGCAACACATTTAGAGATTCATTTTTATTGATATTTCAATAAAAACCGTCCTCGGACTTCAAGGAACTTTTCGAAAAAGATATTAGCTGATGGGTCCCGCCGTTCTCGAATTGTGAGATTCATTTTTATTTATATAGATTATACATATAGATATGTGTTATTTAATCTACTCATAAAAACTTTTTAATCTACTCTAAAACTAATCTACTCATATTACAAATGCGAATGTCTGTCTGTCTGTTAAGCTTGCAAAGCTAAACCACTGAACTGATTTTAATGAAATTTGGCATGAACATAGATGAAGATTCGGGGTCAAATATAGGGTATTTTTTTGAAGAATCAAGTAATAAAAGGCTGAAATAGGGGGTGAAAGTTTGTATGAAAAACTATATCGATGATCGATTTGCAAAGATGTTGGATTTCATTAATGTTCCTTAATCTACACTAATATAATAAAGAATAATTTGATTGTAAGTTTGTAATAGATAAACTTAAAAGAAAATAGATTTCATTTCTAACCCCCACCACGGTCCAGTATCGTAACTGAGAAGACGGGGGCTAAAAACTCAATAAAATTATACCTAAATACGAGTTTTCATATGTGGTTTACTGTTACTCTCTTAAGAGCTCAATGATATATGCTACGTGATGATATCAACAAACGTGTTCCATCAACCAAACATCGAGATCAGAAGCGAAGGCCGATTATCACGTACCTAGGTAGTTAGTAGAGTAACCGTGTATGCACTTTACACGGATGTAAGAAAAAAAATGTATAAGAAGATAGATTTTTAAAGTATCTTCACGCCCGTATCCCCGAAGAGGTGAGCAGAGGTACAACACGTGCACCCACGATTAGCCGAAGATACTTGGTCCCACAATGTAATAGGTGGCTAGCCCATCGCCAACCGGGCACTTTCCAATCCCGGGCAACGTTGTTTTTATCAGAAAACTGAAAAACACTTTTTTTTAATTGCCCGACCCAGGAATCGAGCCCGGGACCTTATGTGGTCAACTCCGACACCGGACCACTAGACCACAGAGGATTATTTTTACATTATAATAATAACTAACTGACCAGGCAAACGTTGTTCCGCCTTTTTAACTACTCTTATTTTTATTTCTATATTTTCTCACCTTTTAAACCTTCCGTGGACATCAACAGTTAATTCAAAACCAAAATTAGCCAAATCGGTTCAGCCGTACTCGAGTTTTAGCGAGACTATCGAACAGCAATTGATATATATATATATATATATATATATATATATATATATATATATATATATATATATATATATATATATATATATATATATATATATATATATATATATATATATATATATATATATATATATATATATATATATATATATATATATATATATATATATATATATATATATATATTTTCGACGACCCTTCAGTATAAAATAGTCTAACCTTGCCCCCAGGCCTCACTTTCTGAACTTAATATTTAAACCCATAGAACTTCCTCGTCAGTGCCACTTAATATATTATTTTATTTAAAGCTGACTGTACCTAAGCAGATAAAATTTCATTCACTACGGCCGGATAACGCCAACCCTTACATGTCATATAAGGACACTACATCCCAACTTCCGTTTTGATTCATGGGAGGATAGGAGGTATAATAAAGCCTTTTTATGTGGTTTCGTGAAATTGGCTACTTGACTTTAAAAACTGTTTAATAATTTACCTTATTGAGTATATTAACCAAAAAAACTATTTATTTTGTTAAATAACGTACATTGATAATAAAACTTTCGCGTTCTAAAATTGAAAATAAAATTTATCGCGAAAGTGCTCTGAATGTCATGGCGTCCTAATGACATCACGTCGTGGTAATATCAACATCAAGTATATACTCTGTCGTATGTATAAAAATCAGGGTTTTAAAACGTTATAATATCGATATGTTTGCTGTTTCGTGGTCGGTTCGCCAACTAGCGCTAGAAGACAACGTCATAATATAATAATATACCATAACCAATCACGACGACTAAAACATATTAATATTATAACGTTATAAATCTTTGATAAAATTACATCGAGATAACATTATACCACGGTGTGACGTAACACTTCCAGATTTGCGTTTACTGTCCGTGACTTAATGTCTGTCTGCCGAATTTATATCTTAAAAATATTATTAATCCTTATCTTTTATAACAAATATTTTATTATTTTATTATCTTCATATTATAATTAATCATTAAAAACTACAATATATCCGATTTATTCTTAGTGGACACCAGTAATGGGACTCGGGCCGTGTTTCACTCGAGTCACTCAAGTAGCTTTATTCTACTAGCACTCGAGTAAAATATATGATAACTCGGATTACGAGTGACTCGAGTCAACTCGAATGACTCGGACCCAGGAGCGGCTCTAGCTCGTGTAGCTCCCGTGTGCAATGAAACCCTGGCGCCCCCTAATGGGTCCAAGATGATGCTCTTAGCTGTCTGAGGGAGCGCCGCGACACCCTCTGAGACGGCGGCGCCAGGTGTGCATTGCACACCCTGCACTATAGGTTAAGCCGCCCCTGCTCGGACCACTCAAGTGGCCTAAATCGACTCGAGTGAGAAATTCAATTTATGTCAGGTTTTGCCCATATATCTTCCATTTGAAATTTAGACAACTAATATAGTAAAATATACCATTTCATTATTTTTATAATACCTGGCTGTTTTGCTAAAGTAATACGAAAGCCTAAAAAGAATTTATGTTTAAATTAGGTACCTACTACTAGATTAGGTATTTTTGAATTTATGTAATAATATAATAGCGACTATAAACCACAGATGATGGCAAAAAATAAAGATTTAATTAATCTACAATATTTTACTTATTTTTGTATTTTATTTACTATAAAATAAATCACAATCTTTACTTCAGCAACTCGAATCACATTCTTCACTCGCGTAAAAAAAGATACTCAAGTCTCATCTTCACTCAAACATCTCGGTTTTGACTGGCAAGTGTCTCGAGTAAAAAACAATTCACTCAAGTCCTCACCTTCACTGGAGTGGCACTCGAGTGAATCAGTTTTCACTGGCGAGTGTTTCGTGTGAAAAAAGTCACTCGTGTCCCATTACTAGTACTGACGCTGTTGTGGCAGGAATAAGTAAGACGGTGGTACCAGACCCGGGCTAGACGTTGCAAAACTCTACCACCTAGTAGTCAGAATTGTAGTGACTTGTATAGCTAATCTTTCGTCGTTTACTAACTGCCTCGCAGAATGGCAAATAGTTTATTCTTCAAACAGGGCCCGAAGCAACACAGGGGAAATGTGTTGAGAATGTGAAAACTTCACCGGCGAGTGATTCAAGTGATAAAAAGTTACTCGAGTCCCATCACAAGAAAATACAAGCCTATTGATAGAAATGAGTTATTTTTATGCATAAGATGGTAAACACGCAAACGGCTCTGCTGATGGAGATAAGGCTAAAGGTTTTTAAAGGCGTTATCAATATCCTTTGTTTTTTAAATATTTATTTTTTCTATTATTAAAAGTTTTATTGAGGTTTTTTCCAGCTTTTTTTCGAAAATTCAAAATCCCAGTAGCAGCTCGGAGTCTAGCGGGTGGTGTCTTACCCCTCCTGTGCCTCATATGAGCACGTAAAGCCGTCGGCCCCAGTTATCGCTAGAAATGGCCGATAATCTTTAGGGGCCATCCATAAATTACGTCAAACTTTAAGGGGGTGGAAGGGGGTCGACGGTGTGAAATTGTGTGACAAGGGGTAGGGAGGGGTCCCAAATTTTGTGACATCACATTTTTTCCAAAATATAATATTTTATATTTAAGTATTACAACACCAATTTAAAAAGCTACCTGTAAAAATAAAAAAATAATCGAATGAGATTATTCCAATGTAAAATTGTAAAATATGTGACATCACACTAGGTAGGGGGTCTTACAAATGTGTGACAAGGACGGGGAAGGGGTCAAAAAATAATGAAATTCGTGTGTCGTAATAAATGGATGGCCCCTTATCAGGTCGCTAAAATGCGGCGATGGAGATTACCACTCATCTCGCCAATCAACAAACCGGTGAATCCCGGTGAACTGGAAAGTCTAGACATTTGGTATATTTTCCCTACCCCACAAGAGAACAGGGCGTGATGGTACTTTTATTTTTTGGTTGTTTTGTGGAGTGTGCATCTCAAATAAATATATCCTTATCCTTATTTAAAAAAGTGGACCAGAAACATCGTGCAAACTTAAAAAATGTGTAAAACAATCTGCGGTTTTAAATCGTACCTACAACCCCCTAGTTTTAACATTTTGAGCCCGAATCTTATCAACAGCGGCGGAAGCACTACCGAGTCATAATATTTCACTTTCCATATAGATTACTCATTACCGATTCGCAAGTTGTTCCAAATACGTTTCGAAAGGTGAAAATAACTAATGCTCCACTCCACAAGTAGGTCAAATTATTCGCTATGATTTGTGGTCTGTAAAATTGTTATAAAATCATAATATATGCTCTTTCAGACGGTGTGAATATTAGAACCTTACTCTGAATTGCTACATAGGTACGTTGTGAAAGACGCGAATTAAAAAAAGTCTAGAGTTTAAATCCTCGAAGCAAATAAACGGACCTTTTCGTATGGTCCTAAAAAATATTTAGAGAGACAATTCTAAGCTTTTTTTATCTATACATATAAATAAAATTGAAGTGTCTATCTACGATTTCAAAATAACTAGGTTTATTCAAGCAAATGACCATTTTTTAAATTTCTGTCAATCAGTTATTCTGTTCAGGTTAATCTCTGAAACGGCTAGACAGATTTCGATGAAGCCTTGACTAAAAAAAGGTCGGGTCAACATATAGACTACATATTATCACGCTATCAACTAAGTGGGATGAGCTGTGCGGAGTAAACGAAGTCCGCGCGAACGAAGTTGCGGGCAACAGCTAGTACATATCTATATCAATACTAGCTGACCCGGCAAACGTTGTTTTGCCATAGATACCAATTATTTAATTAAAAATAAGGGTTAGTGATAGAAGGGTAAAAATTTAGAGTTGTATGTATTTTTCAATGCTGAATCATAAAAAAAATTGTACATAAAATAAAAAAAAAATTTACGGGTGGACAACCCTTATCGCTAAGGGATATGAAAAATAGATGTTGGTCAATTTTCAGTAGGTCTGAGAGTAGAGTCAAGCCGTTTCGGAGGAGTACGGGAACGAACATTATGACACGAGAATTTTATATAAGATTATTATAAATGGTAGTTTGGATGTTTGGATGGATGTTTGTTACTCAATCACGCAAAAACTGCTGAACGGATTTAGATAAAATTTGACACACAGGTAAATGATGACCTGGAATAGCACATAGGCTACTTTTAATCCCGGAAAAATTAGGTAATCCCGCGAGAACTTCTATAACGCAGCGAGCTGCACGCTGCAGCTAGTAGATTATAAATACCCGTTGTGGGAATGCACTATGGATGTGGATTATTAACAAATTCATCCGCCGACTCGCACTTGGCCGACTTTCAAGTGGCTGTGCCCAGTACAGCAGCCCACAAACTCTTCTGATAGTGCTATCCGCGCCTGATTGAGTGAAGTAGTGTTCGTTTCTCCTGAAGATGCTTTGGTTACGAAGTGAAACATGCGTTGCGTACGTAGGTATGTTACGTGTTTTTTTTTTTACTCTCTATAGGGAAGCGCTTGACCACGATCTCGCCTAATGGTAAGCTAAGATACGGCCTAAGATGGAACGCGCTTCCCTAGAAGGTTCACTCTTGAAGATCCCCAGATTATACCCGTCGGGGAATACAGACTCAGGTAGCATATTCTTGTGCTTGCTACTGTCGTGGTAGAAAGTGTGGTGAACAAGAGTGGATAACGGTGCCGCTGGGGTTTTATTTATTTCCCAGACCTGCGGTAGGTTTGTTCCATTTCTTACACCGCTTTTTTATTTATCTCTTTAAGTGGCATCAAAAGGGCAAATTTGAATGCTGGCAGAAATTTGCAAATTAAATAGTTTTCTTCGTTCAAATAAAAAGTGTTACGGAGGCACCAAGAAAAATCACAAGTAGGTAGGTTGCAATCCAATCCAACACATTGTAGTGGTGTGTTAACATTCCCTTGGAGAACACGTGAAGGTGTCAGTATGTATGATCGATAGTATCTAGCTATAGTCTTTGAGATAATTTTTATATCCAAAAAAAGCCTATATATACTTATCTTTAATATGGCGAAATTGGAACACAACTTATCTCGGAAACTCATAAAACTGATGAATCCAAATAAATCCTATAAAATATGCCATACAAGCTAGCCAGTGTGAAGATATATATTTTTTTACTTAAAACACTCAGTAAATGTTTTTTTTACATTCAGTTCTAACCACTAAGGTGAGATTAATTACATGAGACTTTAATTCTCTCTTGTACTGTAGATGAGCTCTACAAGCACCCACTTAAAAATATTTTACTGAATGTTAAGAGTGTCATTAGAAGGCAAGCTTTGTATGAAAACTTTTTTTAAAGCTGTGAAAACTAGTTCTTGTTTTCATCCCATAATTATATAACAAAGAAAAAAAAAACAGCTTTCCTACTACATACATATCTTCACACCAAATCCTTTGCGAGGTAGGCTGAGAGCACTTTCACACATCACATGAGTTGTACCTTTTATCTATATTATCAGTGGGCTATAATTTATACCACACTTAGCCAAACACACACTGCGGCCATTGTACGCATATGTTATGATGGCCAATCCTGCCAGCCCAACTGCTTTCAGCAGAGCAGCAACAGAAGAGCAGCTTTTCCCACTTGCCAGGTCGCGACCCGGTACCGAAGCATCAAAATAAAATGCCGGGTCGTAACATTTCCGCCTTGTTTTAAAAATATAACCATCTTCTATCAATCGATAATTGATAGATTTTTAGTTATCTTGTCGTCAACAATACACAAAATTAGCTCATTAGTCATTAAGCAATAACTTTTAATGTGTCACAACTTATAAATGTAAAGATGGGTTTTCAACACTAGTACCTTAAAAATAAATATAGAAACCCACTTGAAGTGAAACCAGACCTTAGGATAAAACTTTTGTCATTTTCCGAGAACTTGGATTCCTAATTGAACCAGTTTGCTTGTCTTCGCTTAGTAGTATGTTGTCACATTCTTTTCATTTAAGATCGTGTATTCGATTTGCAACGAAAACTTCAAGTTTTCAAGTTTTTTCGAGAGAAATATCGTAATAATGTGAGTAGATTATTCGAAAAATATTACAGTTTTTGCAAGATTAAGTCTTTAAGATTAAGATTTTAGTGCACTACAGAGCAAAAATATAATTTTTGATAACATTTTTTTAAAACAAGGCAATCCCTGCATACTGTTTTACGAAAATATCAGAGCTATCTTTCAAGATGAATATAAACACTGTATGTAATGTGCCATAATATTTTATTTTAAGCATTTTTCCAACGGAATAATATATGATCCTAAAGTGCAACACAGAGCCAAAATGACGAAAATATTGTTATCAGATATTAAAAAATAATATTAAAAAATTACAAAATCAGTTTACTTTAACTTTTTTTTCACCAGTAGATAAGTATTTCAATTTTGGTTTCCTAAAATATTTATATATGTGAATTAAGGTTATGTTGAATATACTGATTTTTTTCAATCCATTATATGAACTCATTTATTTAGAAAAAATATTTTAAGAATGCTTTAAATCCTCGCGCAATCGTTTGCCGATCAAATTTTGAACCTGCGATAAATTGAATAACCAAGACTTAATCTTGCAAAAACTATAATATCCTTCGAATAATCTACTCACGTTATTACGATATTGAAAAAAAAATTATCTTCACGCCCGTATCCCCGAAAGGTAGGCAGAGGTGCAACAAGTGCACCCACGATTAGCCGAAGATACTTGGTCCCACTATGTGATAGGTGGCAAGTAGTGGTAAGTAGTAAACAATATTGTTGATTTTTGCCCTGATGATGCATTAGTACGCAAAACCGGTTGGTGTTAATAAATAAAAAACCAGCCCATTGCGAGTCAGACTTGCGCACCGAGGCTTCCATATAAACTTTGATTTTGATACAGCTTAAAGGTATTATAGACCTGAGTATTTGATATGAACTTCTATTTAATACCTCTAGGCATTCATAAAGAAAGGAGTAGTAACTTTATATGATGTAACTAAAAATATACAGTTTCCGCAATTTTTCCTCTATCTGTGCTATAAGACGTTACTTCACATCAAATTTCAAGATTCTCAGTTCACAGGAAGTACCCTTGTAGGTTTTAATTCCCCTGCGAGATTCGAAAATTGGTGGAAATTTGCGACATAAATGGCTGTTTTTTTATTGCATTTGCATAAAAAATTTACTTTTTTCATATCTCCAAAGGACCTAAGACCTGAGTATTTGATATACAGCTTAATACCTCCACACATTCCTGAGAAAAAGGGTCTTGACAGACAGACAGACGGACAGACAAAAAGTGACCATATAAGGGTTCTGTTTTTCCCTTTTGAGATACGGAACCCTAAAAACCAAGTAAAACACTACAACTGCTTTTAATACAATATAAATTCAAGGTACTGTTTTTCCATATCAGGCACAGAACTCTAAAACCATAATAAAAAAACTTTCTTCAAAATCAATCACAAGGGATGATGAAGACAATAAAACAATTAATATAAAGCAGCTAGGTACAAGTTAAAATTTAATATAAAACAGACAAAAACATAAATAATAATAGTTGTTTTTGCTGATAAAAAATAGAATGTGTTACTCTGAGATTATTTTTATGTACTCTAGGATGTGTTACTCATTTCTATATCATCGTAAATTGTTGAAATCTATATTTATACAATGGAAGATTCAATGTTTGTTATTCAATTATACAGGTAGGTGATGACCTAGAATAGCACATAGGATTTTTTCTATCCCAGAAAAAGTTTTTTCAATTTTTTTTATGGAAAAAGAGGACAAATGGACAGGAGGCACACTTGATGGTAAGTTATTATCACCGCCCGTGGACAACTACACTATCAGAAGACTTGCAGTTGCATTGCAGGCCTTTTAAGACAGAGTAGACTCTTTTCTTAAAAGTCTTTAAGTTGTATCCGTTTGGAAAAACCCTTGCCAGTAATTAATTCCACAGAGTAACATGCGGAAATTCTTCACAAAAAGCTTTTATAACATGCTATAGGGTGCAGCTAGTGTATTATATTTCTGAGAATAATTTATATCTGTTACAATCAAGATTTTTTTCAATTGACTGAGGTAATGTCAAACGCCACTGCAATGACAGCAAAAACTACAAAAATTGATTTTTTTTTATATTATAAGATCAAACAAGCAGATGGCTCTCCTGATGGAAAGAGAAACCATTGTATATAGACACCAAAAATGTTAGTTGAAAGATGGTGATGCTACAAGCATAAGTCTGCCGGCTACCTTACTCTCCAAACCGGATTACGACAATGACAAGCATTAACAGTATTATGGCAGAAATACCAAGGCGAATTATTGTGGAACTCTACCGCCTAGTAGTCATGTGGTAGTAGTGACATGTAAAGCCAATTGTTTGCCTTTTACAACCTGCCTGGCAGAACAGCAGTTGGTCAACTCTTCAAAGAAGCCAGGACCAACACTGGGAAATTTGCACAATCTGTCATTAACTTGTTTGGTATCTATATTTATTTATTTAAACTTAATTGTTTACTATGTACTAAAAGCAGACTTAATGCTAGATACATTCTTGTCTAGTTAGCGTTTGGGCTAACAGAAATCTATGTTAATAACTTTGCAAGTTATATTCCACTAATATTATATATATTTTCCCCCTGTTGGTCTGGGCTTCCTTCGACGAATACACCAACTGCTATTTTGCCAGGCAGGTCTGTTAGAAGTGACCGATTAGCTATATGTGTTACTACCATCATGACTACTAAGTAGTAGAATTCTGCAACATCTCGCCCGGGTATATGGTACTACCGCTTTACTGCTTCCTGCCACAATAGTGTCAATATTGTCTAATGATGGTTAATATAACGCATAGCGTTATATTATAGCACACTATATATACTCAACGTAGTGTACACTATTTAGATTCGCATTTGGCGCTATAACATAATGCCACACTATATATCTAGCGGCTAGTGTAGGTCGTAGTTATAACATTATAACCTACGAAGTTACAAACTATGGGATCAAACGGGTAACATGCTAGGCTATAGACGCTAGATGTTATAACATAGTTTATACTGTTATATGTTCAGTCACCAAATGCTAACACTCACTGCATGACATTGTGATGAGTCATGGATATCTCAGCCAGCTCACATCATCAGTGTTCCAGATATATGTTATAATAAAGTCTATATCGTAGCTCACTAGAAAATTATAGTTTACAGTCTATAACACACTATCATTAAATAGTTGATTTGAACTGTTGTGTTCCCATTTAGAGGGTAAGGTAGCCGTGAGACATACATGTGGCATTACCAACCCACCACACAGGTAGCATTATGCAATTTTAAAATACCATTAACATTTTTGGTGCCCATAGGTGATGGTTTATCTTTCTGTCAGGAGGGCCACCTGCTTGTTTGCTATTAAATGATATAAAAAAATTAATAGAAACATTGACTACATAAACAGAGTTAAAGATATATTTACAGTTGAAACAACCATGTTGAATTATTCTACTAAGACTTCACAATAAAGTTAAGTAATGTATTCCTGCTATCAAAGATTATTTTTTACAGATTATTGAATTTTTGCTATTCAATCCAAAAAATAATCCATTCAGACTTATAAAGTAATAGAAAATGTAATTCAAAAATAGTCTTAAAACAATAAATAAGAAAACTGTTTTATAAAATGCCAACAATATAAAAAGTGGAAGAGTTATACATGAATCAGAATATACATACAAAATTACTTTACAAAAATTGAATTAAATTACAAAATTTGAGACTTACCAATGAATCTTGTGATCCCGTCAACAATAGTCCATCATGGAAAGGAGAAAACTCCATATCGGTAATGGTGTCTGAGTGAGCATGAAGTAAAGGCATAGTTTTGCTTTTTCTCCCACAATCATCAAGAGGTAGAACAGCCATACTGGACCCAACATGCTCCCAGTTAAATGCCATAAATGCAGCTGATGCACAGATATTGTTCCCATAAGTTTGATATGATCCAACACATATATCCCTTATACATGCTTCTGGTTTAGGCACAATTGGTGCCGCATTTTTATACTTAGAGGCTTTAAAACGCCAAGCCATTATAGGATTTTTATTAATTTATCAGTCTTTTAATGTGGAATGTAAGAAGCCTCAAAGAGGCAGTAATATCTGAAACAAATAAAAAGGTCTATTATACTTACACAGATGGGTGAATTTTGAATTGCTTCTACATTCTTGCTAAATATGCAACTTGATTTAGATCCACATTATGTATATTTTTGTATTAGAGTGTTGTTTGCTAGCATTGTACCTATGTATAGAAAAACCCTTGGAAATTTAGTACATAAATAAAAAAAACATAATAACAACTGAAATAATGTATATTCATTAAAAACTTGATAATGACTTTGCTTGCCTAGCTTATAGTTAAATTGATTTACCTTAAAACATTCTTTACTAAATACTAAATGGTCAATCAAATTCAAATTTTTAATAGCTTTTAATTAAAATAAAAGGAAAACCATATTTTTATGTTTAAGATACGTTCGAATGTATTATGATTATCTACATTTATTTTATAGACATAATTAAGACTTCAACAAATTTAGAAATGACCCAAATATTTTTATAAATCAATTCAGTCATAGTATAACATCTAGGATTGAGCAAAAATGTTTTGATACGTACTTATTTGATACAACAACATATCAAAAATAATAACAAAGCGCAATTAATTTTAAACTTAGTTCTTTTTAATTAATAAAATGCATATTTAAAGCATTCTTTGTTAATGAATAATTCAAAACACTTTGTTTTGAATACTTGACCGGATGAACACCGGAAACAAAACTAGTAATGTTAGTAGGTATAAATAAAATTATAAATCAAAAGTGATTTGTTTTATGCCTAAAAATTTCCAGTAAAACAAAATATTTATTACTCACCTGTTTTATTATTACAATTAAAAATTAACTTTCACAGGACACTCCCCCTAAATGTCGGCCATTTCATTTCTTCAAAGCGACATTTAGCGGATCGATATTGAACTAATCGAATTCCAGTTGATGACAGCTCCACACTCCACAGAATATTCAAATGTCATAAATCACACAGTGAAATGAGAAACCTACACGCTCACCAAAAACTAAAAGTATTATAGTTGACGCTCGTCGCCCACAAGTACTTTGTGCACGATCTTGCTGCTTGCTGTGGCTTGCTGCTTGCAGGGCTCAGGAGTCAGGACTACAATATTGAGAACACAAATAAATAAAATTCACACATCTCTTCTGTACCTATATATTCCGATTTTAAAGCGACATCCACCAAGCATAAGAAGTACCTAAATCAAAAAGACTTAATGTACACGTCATATTGATATACGTGATAAATTATTATTCATTATTTTAAGGACGATTATGAATATTCTAAACATTTTTTCCCACGGTTGAAGTGACTAGCTTTTGAAAATCACAAATTTTCAAGCCCACATCCTATCGGACTCCATAAGTAGGTAAATTAGAAAGCTAACGAACGTACAATAACAAACTTGGCTTGGCTTGGGCTTGGAAAATACCCGGTTTGGTGTCTATAGGCGATATATATATATATATATATATATATATATATATATATATATATATATATATATATATATATATATATATATATATATATATATATATAGTTTAATATAGTAAGCATTCGTAGCTAGTAGGTATAATTACACCTAATAGATATCTTCAGGAATCAGGAGAGTTGAATACTTTGATTCATTAGTGCTTTGTCCTGTAGAGTGAAGTGCTATTCGACTCTCCCAAAGACCTTCAGTGACGAAGTGAAACGTGTGTTGAGTACATAATTTGTGTGTTTCTGCATTATGGGTGAGTGTGGTGGACTTCAATCGATTCATTCTTTAGGTACTGCCCTATGTTTCAGAATTGTATCTAGCAGTAACAAATAAGATTTAAAAAAAATTTGCAAATTAAATACTTTAATTACATAAATTGGATGTAATAATAATATTAATTAATTTATATTATTTTTACACCCAATCTGATTAGCAAAACCGGTTGAATGTAAGTAGGTACAAGTAAAATCAATCTATATAGAGATTTGGTCTAGTACTGATTTATTCAAATCATCTTAATAATCATCTTTTTCCGCCGTGTTGGTCCCGGCCTCCTTTGTAGAATAGGCCAACTGCCGTTCTGCCAGGCGGGTCGTAAAAGGCGACCGATTGGCTATTGAGTCACTACCATCGTGGCTACTAGGTGGTAGAGTTCTGCATTGTCTCGCCCGGGTCTGGTACCACCGCCTTACCTATTCCTGCCGCAATAGCGTCAGTGCTTGTCGCTGTCGTGTTCCGGTTTGGAGGGTGAGGTAGCCGGTAAACTTATGCATGTGGCATTAGACCTCGCCACAAGATAGCAACGCACCATTAATATCTTTGGTGTCTATAGGCGATGGTTGACTCTTTCCATCAGGAGACCCATCTGCTTGTTTGCTATCTTATGATATAAAAAAAAAAGATGGAATTTAACCGAGTACCGATATTGAAAAGTAGGTATCCAATTCATAAAACCTGTCACTACCATCGCAACGAGTAGGTACAATTCAAAATTGTGTCGCCTGGGGCTAATAGGTACAACTTTAAAAAAAGGATGCTTTTTCTGCCGCAATAAAATCAATTTTTCATTCTCATGTTTCGATTTGAAGGGCAAGCTAAACATATCTGCCACATGGATGGGAAACATCTTAGGCCATTGGGTGATGATTAGGTATCTCTTTTCATCAGACATTCAACCATCTTCTTGTAAGCTGTCTTATGACGTCAAATATTCTTTTGCTTTTTTGGCGGGGTAGGCAGAGGTAACCGAACGCGGAACGTCACAAGACGACGCCCCAGTTCCTTGTTTTATTGATTTATCGGTTAGCGAGATCGTGACACAAAACTTTACGTGTTCAGTCGAGGTAGGTACGTGGCTGTTAATACACTCAACACTTGACTCTGAGCTGGCACTGTGATTTAAATTCATACTTTTTTATTTCACTTACTTATACTGATGAGATCGTAAAATAGTCGAACAAATTACTAGGTTACCAAAACTTCGAAATCTGCTAGAATCTGAATTTTCAAAAATCAGAGTGAAATCAATAATTTCCTTTGTAGGAAATTAAAAACCATTAAATTTTAAGACTAGCTAACAGTAAATAAAAAAACGACCTACCTACTTAACAAACCATTCCAAGTAGGAATAATAGGTATATTTAATTCATAGCGCCTATGGGTGGAGAGATAGTTCGTAACAGCGTCAAATACATGGTTTTTTAATACCAAGTCATGCCAAACATAGAAATTTAATGCATAATTGATCTGAAATAAGACTCGCTCGTGATCCTAAGTGTTAACCTGTTTGGCTCAGATCATAAGGTCTCGGGTTTAATCCCCGTGTTGGGCAAAAGTGTTATTGAGGTTTTTTTGAACGCACAGGTAATAATTACCAAACAGTTGCAGGCAAAAATCAGTACCCTAGCTCAGGAATCGGCAACCTGCGGTTCACGAACCACATGCGGCTCTTTGGTTTGGATGTGAAGACACGGTTCTTTAGTAGACATGGGTAGGTGATGCGTGTAATATCACAAAAGTAATATCACTCGGAAAGGTGATACAACATCACACATCACACTAGCGTTTCAACCATCACACATTACTTCATTCATCACTCGGTACAGTTCGGTTAGTGTCGTTTCTGGCCGTATCACATATTATACTACCAAGAGAAGAGTGTGGTGCGCAACGTGCGGGAGATATGTAACTGGCAGTATAACTAAAATAAATCGAATAATACCGAGATCGTTGGTTCGAGCTGGGAGAACGGGTATACGAGTACGTTAAGTATGTTAGAATGATTTGAATTAGAAACGTTTGGTGATAACAATTCGGTTCATATTTGTTATTAGTAAGATGTACAATCTTACTAATAATAAAAACGAGTACCCTTAGGTATTATGCAATAACTGTTTGAGTTGAGTGAGACATTTTAATTGTTCTGTGTGTCGCACGTCGCGTCGTTTGTTTTATGCATCGTGGTCTAGGGGTTAGACTACTCGGCCATACTTCGACCATGAAGTCTCGATCGGGCAAAAGTATTATTGAGGATTTACTCGAAAATCGCCTCTGTGATCTAGTGGTACAGCGTTGGCGTTGACTATATGAGGTCCCGGGTTCGATTCCCGGGTCGGGCACATAAAAAAGTGTTTTTTTTCAGTTTTCTGATACACAAAGTTGCCCGGAATTGGAAAGTGCCCGGTCGGCTATAGGCTTGCCACCTATCACATTTGTGGGACCAAGTATCTTTGGTTAATCGTGGATGCACTTGTTGTACCTCTGCCTACCCCTTCAAGGATACGGGCGTGAAGATACTTTACTCGAAAATCTAAAATCTTAGTAGCAGCTCGGAATCTGGCGGAATGGTGTGCCAACCAAGAAACTGGTGAATCGTGGAGAACTGAAAGTCTATAGACGTTTGGTTTATTCTGCTTACGTCACATAGGTACCGGCGTGATGATACTTTTAAATCAGGTACCTACATGACGAATTGAAAATGTAATTAAGATTAATATAATCGTAATGTTATAACAAAACTTTCAATCAGACTAACATTATTTGTCAGTTTAATTATCAATTATTATGGAACTCTGGTTTGGAAAGAAATATATACTCAGTGTAATGACTCGTAGTTCGCACAAAAAAGCGATGCGTACATCACATGCAACTCAAGACATTAAACGCTACTCGAGATGATATTTCCTTAAGGTGATATGATGAGTAATGAGTGATGAGTGATGTTTGCGGGTGATATTACCTTTTCAAAGGTGATGTGTGATGTTGCATTACACTTCAAAGTACCGTTTTGCGCATGTCTATTCTTTAGTTCTATTCGCAAGTACTTATTATTTATTTTATTAAAAAAATTAAATCTTTCTGAATCGATTAACGAAGATTAGGCACCATTTCTATCTCTCAGCCAGTTGTACTTGCTTTCACACCCCCTCCCTCCCGTGAGACGCGTCGTCAGTCCGTCGGAAGCTCTCGAATGACGCAGGTCCGCCGTAAGCGGGCGTGCATGGCATGCACTGCACGCGGGCGGCACGTCCAAGGGGGCGGCAAGTCAAGCGATTTATCACGAAATAATATGAAGTCGTAACTCGTACCTAGGGCGGCATAATCGGGATTACACGCGGGCGAACAGACAGCTAGCGGCGAGCCTGGAATGACAAGGTCTTAATCCACTTTCGAAGCGACATTTTTTTACATAGGGCAACTTTTAGTATGCCCCATGTAGTTACGGGGCCATCTTCGATCACAAATAACAAGATTCAACGCTACCTACAAACTCAGTTCAAGTTTCGACTACTGTTCTTTTACAGACTAGAACTTTTTAGAAGTTTCTAGAAAGCTTCAAAATATGTATTAGGCCTTTGGAAAATTGAACTTTAGAATTAACGTTAAAAATTGCACGTCTGATTTCGTCCAATCATAGTCAACGTCAAGTGACTACTTGTACCACAACAACCGGCTTAGGTACCTATTCCTGCCGCAATAGCGTCAGTGCTTGTCACTGTCATGTTCCGGTTTGGAGGGTAAGGTAGCACCTAAACTTATGCATGTGGCATTAGACCTAGCCACAAGATAGCAACGCACCATTAACATCTTTAGTGTCTATAGGCGATGGTTGACTCTTTTCATCAGAAGACCCATCTGCTTGTTTGCTATCTAATGATATAAAAAAATGTACTCTTATTTTATTAGCCAGATTTAAGGCCACAATTTGGAATCTGGTTATTTTTCATCAAAGAGAGCCACACTCATTTGGAAAGGTTAATTTTATAAAAAGCCAAGTATAATGAAAAAGATTAATTTATTAATTGCGAGTATTACAATAACTCTATTTCTTTGGTGACAATTTACATGATCAACATCAAGGAAAATATAAACAGCTAATTCAGATCCATGTATTTACATTGATTAAATTAGGTTGGAAAGACATGAAGAATCACCAAAGGAAACCCCCTCGATTTAATAATAAAATATTATGCCGCACACACGTAACCATATAATGTTAGAAATATCAGTAACTTATACTCGTCATTAGTCGTTTTATCTATTAAAGAAAAACACGTTTATTATATCATAGATATTAGTCGACACTGAGATAGTTCCTTCCGTTATGCGGGCATATCACTCCTTGGATATCTTTAATAGATTGATGTTATGAGGACCTTCTAGTGAATAACTGCTAATAAACACTAAATAAATAAAAGGCACCAAAATGTACAAATTACAAAAGGAACTTATACATAAGTCAAATTTAATGCGCTTAAAAACGGGTTTATCGTAACATTTTTAACAATAAAATAAGTTATAAGTACAGCACCAATTTTCTAGTAAAAAGGCTTATTATATTATTATAATTATCACATTTTGAGAATTGCTCGCGCGTATACGCGTAACGCGTACGTACATACGCGTACATGGTAGTTGTTTTTTGAGTCCTAATTTTTTTATCTATAATCTATAATAATATAGAGTAAGCCTTTTTGATTGCACTTACTAATTTTAAATCGTATTTGTTTCACAGGGAGTTACAGAAAACGTATCTATGAGTAACTTAAAATATTCTAATTTGGAAATATAATAATATAAAATCTACTAATACTCTCATAATGACATGAACATTGTCAGTTCTTAGAAACCAAAACACAATCTCCTTATGATCACTAAACTATACAGCTAGAAAACTTGGGAATGCAACCTATCAAAAATGATGGCATTTTGCAGTGCGAACAGTGCGTCATTAGAAAAATTAACTCGGTCATGCTCGATATCATTGCATTTGTTCAAGTGTAAAGGCGGATACAGACATTTCGAGGCATGCGTAGCACACGTCTCGATATAAGTATGCATATGCCTTGCCACGACTATGTATATCCACACATTGCAAAGCATACGACGAGCATTTGTGCGCTACACATGTTTTGCAATGTCTGTTCCTGCCTTAAGTTTATGAAGCGTTAACTGTAGTATAGAATAACAACTTTCAAAAATTAACTTATATGTATAACAAACTTACATAAAACCCAAAACTATTTAATCGCTTTTATATATTAACATGACATCAAACAGAATGGAGATGAAGAATTTCTGACACAGCTGTAATAAAACCTCAAAATATAGGCAGGTTTCGCTACAGATAGTTTTGTTTGGATATTGACAGGAAAACAGATAAAAAACAATTTTCACTATGGGTATATTTCAGAGTAAATACGATGATTTCAGTTTGGTGAATTTTTTATTATGTCTAAAGCGTTGTTGTATTTTATTATCGTAAACAGGATAAACAAGATTTAGGTATGCATTCTTTAATTTTTGGAATCCATCATCTCCATTTTACAAACTCAGTTAATTAAGCCCTTAATAGAAGATTATTATAAACAACCAACCATTAAAGCATTTCGGTCATAGTGTTGTTAGGAATACCTAGCGTTAATATCGACTTTTGTTTTTTTTAATCGATACTACAATTCTTATGAGCTATGATTTTCTTTTGTTTTTCAGTGCTTTGAAGCTTTTATATCTTAAGGCGAGATATTTCGACGCGCGTCGATTCTATAGAAAATGGGTGGTGCGGTATGTTCTGAAACCGCTGGGAAACGTGTTAATTTTGGGATAAATAAATACAGGACATCAGCTGAAAAGTAAAATTTAGCACATTCTTTTTTTTGTATTTACAACTAAATACCACCATATAAAAATCATGTGGAAGATTAGAAATATTATTAACAAATTATTTGTTTTAGTGATTTTTTAGCCTGTTTTCGGAATTTTATATGATCGAGTAAAGTATATTCTATCATGTAGTAAGTTAGCACATTCTTTAGATAATATCTTCAGGTATATCGTGTAATTTTTATAAACAATCAATACAAAAAAACGTGATTTAACAAACAAGTTTTTTCCCGTTTGTCGCGATGCCTCGCCTTAAAATTCATTTCTTTTTCCGAGACTTTTCAGTTTTTACATTTCAAATCCAGTACTTTAAAGGAGACATAGAATAGTCAAATCAAAGGAATGGAATTTGTTAGTCTTTAATAAAAATATAACAAATTACATTGCCAATAATTGCTGATCGAAGAATATACGTAGTGATTTTTGTGTAGAACTCGACTCTATCTAAAAACACTATTAACTAGTAAAAAACATTATTTAGTATAATTTTATTATAAGATTCAAGTCTTTAAAAATTCAAGTTTCGAAATTAAGACTAAATAACGCACTTTACAACACTTAGCTATGATAAAAATCAACTCATATTATAGACAATAAAAAAAGATAATTAAGCATGCCAACAATACTCAGAATAATACTTCGTATCGATAAAACAGTTTGCAGAGTTAAACAATAGTTGTAAGTCTAGCTATCACCACCAGTCTTAAATGTCAAACCAGTCTTAAATGAGGGTATCAAGCTGGTAAATTTAGACGTAATAACAGATTATATTTATTATTTACAATGCCACCAACTTATCTTGTCAGCAGACAAAATCGGAACTATCGCCGCCATTTTGTAGAATGTCATTCCGCTGTCAGTTTCTCAGTGTCAAGATCTTAAAAAGTAACTCTGAACGTCGTTTACTGGAAGTTTACTGAAGTAGTAGGAAGTATGGCGGTGGCTGTGTCATGCAATGAAGATAAAGAAAAAAATTTACAAAATGACCTAAGATATATATACATTCTAATATGTTGGTGTCATGGTATATTTTTATCAGAGCAAATTCTTTTATTACAAATGGAGAAGGATTACTTAGCAAAATCTCATCAAATTACTTTTGGAGGAACCAAATGGTCATTAAAATCTAATGTTAAATGCTTAACATAAAGAATATGGAAAAGTGGAGTGTATTTTCCCACTTAAAATCGTATAGATAGCCTTAAATGTAGTGTTTATTATTCTAACCGTATTTAATCTGTATGAATGTTTTCGTATTTAGTAGGTTGGACAAACTATATGAATATACACTACAATAAATTAAATTATTTATTAATAAGGAAGTTAATCTCTCGTTAGTGAAAACAAAGACCCAGTTTTGAAATTTCTTATACATATCTTTATCATACATATCTTCTTTCTTTTATCTTTAATTTCCTCAATCTGAAAAAAAATTATTATGCTTACAATTAATACAAGACAAATTTAATAAATTGTGATTAATAAAGGCACCATACTAATTGCAACAAATATCAAAACAACCTATATATACATGTAGAATTAAAACATTTTAACACACAATATTAAATGATTAAATCAATGATTCATTTTTACCATAGATATGTACTTTGCGTGTACTCGCATAGCAAAGGCTTAAGCCCTGTATAGAAAATGAATATAGCAATACTGAAGATTAAATAACGTAGTATTTGAATAAGTAAAAATAAGTTCTCTTTTTACTTATTCAAAGACCACGGCCCTTTTGTTGTGATTTTAAATGTTAATCTGTCTGTTAACAAATTCATTAATCTTAAGTTTATTCTTAGTAATATAATCTTACATTAAAAATTATTTTAACTCTTTTAACACATCGATGGACACTACCGCCCACAGACGTAAAGAATCAAAAAGCGATACGACAGTACGCCTCTCGACGTAAGAGTTTAGGTTAAAGTCACAACGTCCTACAACGATCGATTTTTCATACAAATATTAGGAACGGCATGCTGTAGTGTCACCGTGGAGGTAACTTAGACTTTTATACTGTCACCATGAAATGAATTATAAAAGTTTAAAATACACATGGTGATGCACACGTTGACATTTTTCCGCTCCCCCTCCGCACGCACTCTACGCCCGCGCACGTCGTGTTTTCTTTATCATACACTCAGGCGAGTAGTGCGCAGTAGCGGTGCCCAGCGCGTTGCTAAGTGCTTTCGCACCCTTTTGCCGCAAAAATCGTATAAAAAGTATTAAAGTAAACGTTATTTCTATTGTTTTTGTTTGCATAACATTCTAATTCAAGGTCCAATTGTAACCTAATGTATTGTTTAGAATCTATATCCTTTGTGACCAATTTTTGCAGAAAGGTTAAAACGTGAGTTTTCACAAACTTATCTTGAATACGCTTTAACCCCTTTACTGTTATATCTAGTAATACATAAATACACATATGTTATGTTAAAAATTCATATTGCGAACAAGGATAAATTTTAATCAAATATTTTGAAGCAGCCAAATCCGCGAGTTAGTAGCAGATTCATGGTAATGATCAATCGAAGATTAGAATTACTTCACAAACATTTATATTAAGTAGAATGAATGGTTGTAATTTCCAACATTGTTATTGTGATAATATCGACTTTTTCTAGTATTACCAATATTTACCAAAATGTTTATTTTTACGAGGTTGTTAATAAAATTATCATAAAATACAGAAATATTTTATATCTCTCAGACTTAGCAGTTTAACGATGTCCATAGATTATTGCATGTTGAGACTTCAAAGCAATTTTTAAACAATAAATCAATGATTGTATATTTACGTAAAGGAATTCAATTATTACAGATTGATCGGTTTGCTGCAACATTTTTTTCCAACACAATTCTACCCGCGAATTTTCATGATTCATACTGTATTTATATTACAAATATAATTTGTAACATGTATAAATTAAAATAATTAATACCAAAAATAATTTCTAACCAGTCTTAAATGAGGGTATCAAGCTGGTAAAATTAGACGTAATGACAGATTATATTTATTATTTACAATGCCACCAACTTTCTTGTCAGCAGACAAAATCGGAACTATCGCCGCCATTTTGGGGAATGTCCTCTGAACGTCGTTTACTGGACAAGTAAATTGGTGTCATGAAGTAGTAGGAAGTATGGCGGTGGCTGTGTCATGCAATGAAGATAAAGAAAAAATTTACAAAATGACCTAAGAGATATATATGTCGCAGTGAAATTGTCAATACCGTTAGATTATAATCTACCGAAGGAATATTATAATTTAACTGCTAACCTAACCTAACCAAATTATAAAATCCCTAGGTAAATTATAATCTAACGGCTATTGACAATTTCACTGCGACATATACATTCTAATATGTTGGTAAAAAAACAGCATGATCTATAATTATTACCAAGAAATTAAATGTCAAACTCGAAATATTTAAAAAATAGTGTAATTAAACTAAAATTGTATGTACATACTTTTAAATCAATTGTAAAAAAAATATAAAATTAAAAAAATCTGTATAAAAATATAGAGTTGAATTCGTTAATGTAGTGATGTCATTAGATAATAATTAAAAGCTATGTTTATCCTTGATAGTTATATTTGGTAAATAAATTATGGTATATTTTTTAGCAGTTTAGAATAACAGACAAGCTGATAACTTCTAAATATTTAGATATTCCGCTTATTTTTATGAAAGAGTAGTTCATTTCAGTCCTATCATTGCAAATTCGATAGAATTTACCAAACAAAACGAATGTGGATATACCAACTAAACTACACTAAAATTATTTGCAATTCGTGGGCCTTACAATTAACTAATATTAATTAAAGATAAACCACTTAAAATAATAATAAAAACAGGCACCATAAGTCATAACACGAAACATCTGTGATACATCAAGATTTTTTTTTATAAATTAGAAACAACAAAATAAACGCCTTGCATTGGACAAAAATAAACAATATATATAGGTATATATAATGAGATCACAAGTCCGCAGAGTATAAAAAAATTGTATAATAATATTTATATTACTTTAAATCGTCTATCTTTCAATATTTAGCAATGGTTTAAGTTTACTGAATAAAACTGAAAAATGTTAATTTGATGTATTAAAGGAATATTTTTAAAATTTAATACTGTAGAATAAATTCTTCATACTCAACTTTATACATATTGCATGCCAAATGGTCAAATATGTAAACAAAAAAAAATCTAACATCCTAATATGCTATATTTGTTACAATAAATTTGAAATAAGAAAATTTAATTGGATTAATTCATAAGTAATGAGTTCAGGCAGGATCATGCCAACATCAAAATTCTGCACAGTATACAAAAAATAGTATCACAATTTTCAGTATACCTACAGTATCTTTCTGATTTGTAATAAATACACAAAATACGTGGTATGCAGACATTTTCATTAAAAACGAATGAAATACGCGCTATAGTTATGTGTCAAAAAAACAACGCTTCGTCAATATTACAAACCTACATAAGGCGAAAAATAAGATACTTTTTTTACAAAAAAAAATACAACACAGTATGTATTTTTTCAACGAAGTATTTTTCAGAGTAAAACAAAAAAGTCCAACATTGCTTCATTAATTTCAGTCAAGTTTATGAACATGGCACAATTTTAGTCGTTTTCATTCGATACAATTATTTTTGTCCCATTCAATGTCATTGAATGGGACAAAAATGAATTGTCAATTCAAATGACATCGCACACAATAACAACATTGCACCAAGCCAACATAGGTGACTATTAACCACCAGCGCAGAGGCCTTTCGGTCAGCCAACTTAACCTTATGGTGATAACCTTGGCGGATTACATTATTGATGCAAAAATGGTTCCTACATTCAACAGTTCTCGCCGACCCCGACTATACTATAATGGCGGCAATCAACGCAAATCGCAACGCAAAATTTACATTCGGCAATACACCGTCACCGCTGATCTTAACAACAAAGGTATCTTTTACAAATTACTCTTAAATCGCAGCCCCATTCCACTACTTCTCCCGTCATTAGTCAAAAAGTCGCACAAATAGAGGTTCAGTCTCATAGGAGACAGCCATTAGTGCGGGCACAGTATACTGGAAACTAGCAGTAGTCAATCTACATACATGTGATATTCGAACAACGCACACATAGACACCTTTCACGGACGCGATATCTCGGAATGGTTCGGAACAGACTGTTCCGCACCATTCCGAGATATCGCGTCCGTGAGAGGTGTCTATATGTGCTATGCTCTAATATTACTTGTATGTAACATTGACTTCTGTTAGTCTAAGTATTCTGTGGTGCGGGCGTTACTAATCTAAATGTGAATCTATTCGCTCACTAGTCAGTGTCACTGTTGAAGCCCTACAGTCTATCAGCTTTTATAGTAAAAAAAGGGTAGTCCAAGTCTACAAAGAACGTTTTAGTCGAGACGTATAAGCTTTACGTACGACGTAACGTTAGCTCGTAAGCGTCTCACAGTAGGCGCACTGAATCTACTAGGTCTGTAAGAGCGACACGTGCGCATTAATCAGCTTTTGTATTCGCATTATCACACGTTATTAAAACTACCATTTGAATGGCAAGTTTTCTTGCTGGGTTGGAGCGTTGCCGTTATTCTATGCCATGACACAAATACTACTAAATGAAATACTGAATACAAACAACTATCCTGTTTTTTTGCTATAGGACATGCCTGTACCTCTAACATCTAATAACGGGCCGGCGCTGTTTGAAAACCGTATTTGCGCTAAATAAACGTTAATAAACACAAATGTCGAACATACACTAATATGATTACGAATTTAAAAACAATTCTAGACATAATATTGATGTCTTCCAAATACTTTGTCAATTTTTTCTTTTTTATCGCATTATACTGAGATGATCTATAAAACATTAAACTTAGCATGTACCGGTGGGAGGGATGCGCTGTGCCGCGATCCCGGCTGCATGGGCACCACCATCTTGCTTATTTCTCCCGTGAAACAGCTTTGCTGTGTTTCGGAGCGAAGAGCAAGACAGGCAGTGTAATTACTGGCACCGAGACTTAACATCTTATGTCTCAGGATAGGCAACACACGAATGGAATACCTGGGCTAGTTCCAGCCCAGGTATCCCATTTTTGTTCATTGGCGACGTCGACCACTTACCATGTCTGCCAGTTTGCCTATCTCAATAACAAAAAATAATGTACCTTATACTAGAGGCATTCTACAAGACGAAGCTGTATTAAATCTGGAGACATATTTTATAGATTTATGCGTTACTCTGCGGAAATTGATAACTTGACGAAAAAAACTAGTTAATTTGCAAATTTCCGTGAATTAAAATAATAAAAACAATGTTTGTTGCATTTCTCATACCGCTTTTTTATTATTCTCTTTCAGTGACATCGCTAGGGTACACGTAAAAGTTCGTGAAAATTTCAAAATAAACTCATTTTATTCGCTGGAAACAACACTTCTACTGTTTATTTGAAACCAAATCTTAAACATTGCAGTCACCTACTTTGGTCTTTCTTACCCTCTATTTCTAAGCATGATCATATTAAGTTTGATTGTTGTATGAAAGAGAAGGTAACACCTCGAAGAGTGAGATAGAAATATTATGGTGTTTAATTTAGCTGACTAATATACCTAAGTGATAGCTCCAGATTTACATAGGATTTCAAGTTTTACACAGATAGATGGCAACACGTAAACTACACATTTCTATAATACGAATGCACAGAACTTGTAAAAGTATAAATTTGACACCTAGTAGAATGGTCTAATTCATTGCTGATAATTAAAGCGGGTAAATATAACAATAGGAAATACCCTGTATGTTAGTACATAAATTATTTACAAACCATTTTAGACTTGATTACAACAGCATATGAGTAAACTTAAATAAAAAACAATGATAGTAAGTTTAAAAATACAACCAATGGAATGTCTTCTTTTTTTTATTGTTTTTTTTTTTCAGGTTTGACAAAGTACGGGTAAACGATTAAAATTGGTAAGATAAGAATAACGTTTATAATTCTGTTACAAGCATGAAGCTGTATTATATCTGGAGGAAGCAATTCTAATGCTACACAAAACATAACTTTTAATACTGCTGTCATCTTCCAAGGTCTTACCATCTCTTTCCAACACAGCCGTATAATAAGAGATGGCGAGACCGCATAGAATGAGATGTAACGTAGATATTTGTTTCAAGTTGATAATACGCGTGCAAGCTGCACTTTTTCCTACTACTTCATGGATAAAAACATATATTGAAACAAAATTTAATCTATGACAAAAATGTAACCGGCTCTTACCAATATAAAACGACTACCTGTACTTAGCCTTAGAGAACTTATTTGTTGATGGCAAGTCACATTGACAGATTTTCCTAATGTTGCCAGTACATGTGCAGTTTATTGCCACAGTGGCAAATAATAAGAAAAACCGAGAGTCTTACGCTGGCGAAAATTGAATAACATACTAGATGCAAGCAAATACATATATACTACAATAAACGAGATTATGACAACAAAATGCATGATTATACACGTATTTTACCTATTTTATTATATAAATACGTTGTATACACTAATCAGACATGTTTTCGGGTTATCTAGTAAGCTTTATTATCTAGCGTTTCTATGTCCTACATGATATTATAAAGATGTGGAAATTCATAAACAAATCCTGTTAAAATGTTTCTTCATTTGAATTGTTAGGATTTTTTTAATAACAGTTACAAATTTGAAAAGTATTCATTATAAAAATATACATATTATGGTTTTATTTATAATAACATACATACAAATAAATATATATTTATTATAATAAATACATATGATTTTAATCCTATCGAATTTCAACAAATTACGGTGAAAATGGGAGGAAATCTTATGTATGTATATATTTTAAATTTCAGAAACTCTTTTAAAGTATAAACTGTAACTACACCAAATTCCACAATCCTTCGCAAAACGAATGTTTAGCCAAGTCTTGTATGTAAAGTTTGTTTTTTAATCTCAGAAATGAAAATGACACAACATGCAAATGTCAAGTTTTAAGTCCTACCCTTTAGATCGTTTAACAAAAAAAAATATACATATATGAATTCAATGGCTTTGATCCAATACTGAAATTGCATAAAATACCTTAAAATATACATTCTCGTCAAATAATAAATAAATTTAAAATCTTTACACGTAATTTCAAAAAATCTTTATATGTCCATACAATAAATAAAATTTAAAATTAATTACATATAATAATAACTATAGTTTTGCAAAAAACCTATATATATGATACAAATATGAAAATGGCTAATATGTGCATTTTAAGATATAATCTGTGACAAAACAAATAAATTCTCTATGACAATACATAATGTTTATGACCGTAGACAACAAGAGCTGTCACTGGATGTTGTCTTCCCGTTGATGGGTCCTAGACTACCGTCGTATTTTGGCAACTCCTTGCATTTTGCTTGCTGAAGAAAAGAATATTACATTCAATAAGTTAAACCTTCATTATTTTTTAACTTAAAGATAAGAATTACATGGATATCAGTAAGACATTTTTTAATATATCACGAGTTTTATTTTATCCCGTGTTGGTCTGGACCCCTTTGAAGAATAGACCAATGGCCGTTCTGCCAGGCAGGTTGTAAAAGGCGACAGATTGTCTATACATGTTACTACTATCGTGACTACTAGGTGGTAGAGTTCCACAACGTCTCGCACGGGTTAATGTAACAGCCCCTTACTTATTCCTTTTGCAGTAGCGATAATACTTGCCGTTGTTATAATCCGGTATGGAGGGTTAACTAGGCGCCATCCTGTCACACACTACACGGTCCATTAACAGCTTTGGTGTCTAAAGGCCATGGTTTCTATTCCCACCAGAAGTGTCATCTGTTTGTTTGCTATCTAATGATATATTAAAGAACAAGAAGCAGATGGCTATCCTAATGGAAAGAAATATCCGTCGCCCATAGACACCAATGATGTTAATAGTGCAATAGTTTGGATTGGATAATTAGGTATTTGTTTCTTTACATATTTGTCTATTTTTTTTAAATATTCGGTATCAGAATCAAGTACTAAACACCCTCCTTCAATTAGTACAGTCTTTTACCAATCAACCTGTACTATCTTAAAAACATTTGTGCTGCTTTACGATGCGATACAGAATGAAAGTACAGAGAAAAACGGTGGATGTGTTTTTAAGATTATACCTATATATTGTTGCGAATATTTTAGGGGCCGTTCATAAAATACGTCACACTAAATTCAGCTTTTTTTGACCCCCTCTCCCCCCATTGTCACGCTGTGTCACACTTTTTGTGACCCCCCCCCCTAGAAATATTTCGTCACAAAAACTAAGACCCCCCCCCTGCTGAGTATGATAAATTCTAAATGATAGTACACAAATTCTGAAAATTAAAAATATTTATTTAGTTATTATAATAACATTACGCGCAGGGTACGTGGAAACGTTACTGTCTCAAGTATTGGAAAAACAAAGAAACCCGTTGTGACGGATCGCAACGCCGCTAGAGTCGCGCCACAGAGCTAGCGCTCATGTCAAAAAATAATAAACGGCGAACGTCACGTTGCCGTATACCCCCCGTCCCCCTTGTCACATCTTGTCACACTCAGCCAGACCCCCCTCTCCCCTTGTATGCGAACGTATTTTATGAACGGCCCCTTAGAAAAAGTAAATTGAGAATACTGGAAAAATCTAGAAATGAGACAGCTGCTTCTATCCAAAACAATAGCTGCAGTTACATAAATAGCTATGTCATAATGGACCTTCTTGCATATAGCATAACGTTGAAATTTGCGTGTAATATGACTACGATTACTTTAAGGTTGTTTATGATTGATGTTAATCGTGACTATTTTAAAACTTTCCAGAACAATGTCGAACGTTACCTTGTGTATAAATAAGGACGTGTCGGCAAGAAGTGAGTTAGTTTTTTAAATCGATTAGAGGTTATATGTGGAGCGATATAGTATGTTGCGATAAAGGTAATAGAGCTATTTATTTTGCATGAAAGTGTTTTGGATTAGCCATATCTTAATATAGTGACGGTACTATTAGTGTCAGTTCGTGTATCATATTATACGTGTGTTATTGTGTTGTATCTTACATTTGTGTGGTAAATAAAAACGATTTTAATATTAGTGGTATTTTATTACACAAAGCTCGTAACAATATAAACAAAAATCCACAAAAAACTCAAATAATTAATGACTAAAGTATCATCAAGCCCTGTTTCGTTGCGGGGTAGGCAGAGTACCGAACGGCTACAGACTTTCAAGTTTACCACGATTCGTCAATTTGTCGATTGGCGAGATGTGTAGTGATCCCAATCGCGCCGCATTTTACCAAACGGTAACCATTTTCGACTATTTCTAGTGATAACCGAGACTGACGGGTTTACGTGCTCTTCCGAAGCAAGGGAGGGGTAACACAACACCTGCCAGACTCCGAGCCGCTACTGAAATGTTGCATTATGAGCAAAACCTCGAAAAACCTGAATAGCGTTGTACGAAAAACCTGAACAAAACCTTAACGTTGCATCAAGCGAATACTAAGATCTCGCATTTGCTAAATTGTAGGTAGGCATTAGCATATTTTTACGTCATTTCATACTTCATAGAGCAATATCTTATATGTATATTTTGTCTTGCTTGTCTTTATATGAAACTGAAACCGAGCCCCATTAAATACGTGGTCAGGGTCGTCATCATATTATCGTTCGTCAAAATATGTTCGTAATGCTATTTAATTTTTACCGCGTCGAATAATAATTGAATAATTAGAAACAATAATCGCCTCTATGGTCTAGTGGTCCAGTATCAGTGTTGGCCATACGAGGCCATACGAAAATGTGTTTTTTCCATTTTCTGATAAAAATGCCCGGTCGGTGATAGGATTGCACATTGTGGGACTAAGTATTTACGGCTAATCGTGGCTGCACTGGTTTTTACCTCTGTCTACCTCCTCAGAGATACGGGCATGAAGATACTTTAGAAACAATTCTGCTAATAATTAAAATCTTTACTTATGACCGGCCTAAAAGAGTTTCGATGATATCAAAAATAGTTACAATATGCTGATACACTAACTATCCTCATTGAAATTAAAATAACGCGATAATTTTATAATTGTACAAATCCTCTAGGCTTTGCATAATACGCACAACGTAATTTCCTTTTGTTTAAATTGTATTTGCAGCACTATTTAAGGACACGCAAGGCAAAATTATTTACGAAATTTGTCCAATTAAATCAGAAAATGATACAGTATTATACTATTCATTCTGGAGTTGTACCTCTGTCTATTGTATTCAGAATAAGTTCGTCATACCGCATTTGACCTCGTCATTCGACGACAAACATTCGACGAAACATTCGTATACGAGTGCCGTCGCGAACTTACTGTTTACACATTCGCGGTTCGTTTGTTCATTTTGACATTCGCACACAAACATGGAGGACGTGAAATTAATGGTGATATGTGTGCTACATCTGTTTAGTTTATACAGTTATTTTAATATAAAGTAAATCTCATAAAATACCATACTAGTTAATGATCGGTTCCATACATCGTTTTCCTTTTGTTTAATTTTATGATTGCGATGTTTTGGGATTCAACTGAGCTCTTCCTTTTGATAAACTCGCACTTCACTCATTTCGTCTCCAAGTCCTATTGGATAGGGCGCTAGCTGTCACTGAATGCAGGCGAATGTGTAAACAGTAAGTTCGTGTTCGCCATTCGTGCCCTTTGATTCGCGTCCAAAAAACTGCACCCAACGTGAGCGCGCGAATCGCGAAGTGAGGCAAGAGGCGAATAGTGAGCGTGTTCGTTATTCACCTCGTCCTTCGCCTCGCGATTCGCACGATTGTGTAAATGCCTCATATCGTTATTATTTTTTTATCGGGACGAGCTTAATTTTGCTTAAAAACAAAATTTTCAATGACAAATACCTGTGTTTCTTGATATCAACAGCGTAGATAACAGTATTTGGTGTGAATTTAATGTTATCTAATAGTTATATCTTGTTAGTTAAGATTAATATAGTATGTTACTTTGTATACAAATTGATAATATCATTAAAATAATGCAGTAACATTTAATGGATATGAATAATACAAAAACAGCCATAGGTGGCCGCCGCTTTGAAAATTTATACATATAAATAAATATAATAACATGACACGGATTTCTAGACGTCAACAGATGCTTTGGTTTACCTAATATAATTGGCAAAATTTGTGCCTTTAGTATAATATAATGGCGAACAATTGCCATTGCAATAAAGCTATTGACTCTACTGATAGAACGAGATAACTTGCTGAAGGGAAACTATACTATTTCCATTTCTTTATTCTCTCGATGATAGTTCTAATTTGATAGTTGTAGTGTTGTGACCAAATAAATAATGATATCGATCGCATATATTTATTATATTTTGAACAAAGAAAAAAATATAACAAAAACATATTTTTTCGCAATAACCCAGCGCCATTTTGTGTTTGTTTTAATCTGTCACTCGCAACAACACGGTCGTGCTAGTCACTACATTTCTGTTGGCTGAGTTTTTTTACATTATTTATTTATTTAAATTTTGCACACATACATTTGCACAGGTAGACTTAACACCATAGAGCATTATCTGCCAGTCAACCTCCAAAGAGCACAGAGAAGGCGCAAGGGGTGCACATAGAAAGAAGAAAAAAAATAGGAACTTAATTTTTCCATTTTCAATTATCCATACGTTACGTTGTGTATTTTGTGTTTCTCCGTGTTGATTGCTGCCCAGCTGTCAAATATCAAAATGCCGAAAGAATCTCTTCTAAAAAGGCAGGCGAGAGAACTGGTGATCAAGGTTGGTAATTACTTTGGATCAAAGTATTAAAATGGTGGCCCGTTTTTACCACTGTCGCAAGTGCGAGAGCGTGTTGCGGCCGCATTAGGAATTAGTGGACCTACTGTTTCAAAAATTACTACCGAAGTTTACGGTACAAGCGGCATCCAGGAAAATAAGCATCGTACCCCGATGGAAAAAACGCCAACCACGGCGTGTGACATCAGTTGACAACTTCGACGCTGATGCTATTCGCCGTCATATGTATGACTATTACTTGCGCAAAGAAATTCCAACACTTAAAAAACTTGTTATTTCTTTACGTGAATATGGTTTGTTTCATGGCCAAAATCGTCATTAAGCTTAATTTGGAAAAAATGGATTTTCTTATAAAAAAAACTGACAACGTAAAATATTGATGGAGCGTCACGTGTTGTTATGGCTTGCTGCGAAATTTTAAACGAAACCTAAAAGATATCAGTTTGGTCAAATATCATTTTTATTGACGAGACTTGGTTAAATGCAAGCCACACAGTATCTAAGAACTGGACTGACGACACCATCGCTTCCACTAGTTCAGTGCCAATGGAAAAAGGTGAACACCTTATCATATGCCAGCAGGGTCTATATGTAGATTCGTGTCAGATGGGTTACTGGCCTTTATATCCAAGAAAACAATGGACTATCACGAAGAAATGAACGCGGAGGTTTACGAAGGATGGTTTAAAGAAATTGTGCAATCTCTGGAAGAACTGTCCATAATTATTATGAACAACGCTACATATCACTCCAGACAAATTGATAAAATACCGGCGCAAATAAAAAACAAGAGATAATTGACTGGCTCCAACGTCATGGCGAAAATGTGGATAGAACTTTATTAAAAGTACAATTAGTGAATTTTTTAAAATCGAAAAAAGCCTCTCTAAAAGATATGTTATCGATGAAATAGCTGCCGAATGTGGTCATTGGGTTATTCGACTGTCGCCGTATCATTGCCAGTACAATGCTATAGAACTAATATGGGCACAAATCAAAGGACACGCCGCTTGAAACAATACCCATCCCCCTTTTACGGAAAACAAGATGTTAAATTTATTTAAAAATGCTTGTGCGGAAGTAACTGCCTAAAACTGGGTAAAAGTTGTGAAAAATAACCCAAAACTATATACTATAAATTATAGCGTAAGTATAGCGTATTCGATAATATACAAGAACAAGAACTTATAATAAATGTTGGGGAGAGCTTATCGAGTGCCAGTGACGATTAATTTATTTATTTATTTATTTAATACTTTATTGTACACAGAGAACAGCACAATTAGGGAACAAAATAAACGTAACATAAGTACAATTCATCAGATTTTCATTAAAATAAATAAATAAAGATTACATGTCGTTATAATTATTTCGTTTCATTGTCGAGTACCTACCTATACCTACTTATTTTACAACAGCTCTGAACATTTTAAAGAAGTAGGCATTATCAATCAAGAATTTAAATGTGTAACATCTTGTAATGAAATATAATATTAAACTTATATATAATACAATATTATAGTTCATAAAATATCCGGCAGTAGTTTAGTTTCTTACATTTTGTTAAAAAAATGGAACTGTTATCGTGTTTCGTTTATCAATATAGCTCCTATAGTAATCATTATATGTAACACAGCACTACCCCCGTCCATGAAGTTCAGTATTATTTGTGAGACATTTTAACATAAACACACTACATCAGTAAGAAGACGTCGCTCCACTTGAGGGTCGAGCTTCTGCAGTCTCGCCACAAGGTCAACTTTAGTTCTTTTGTGGTGAGAGTACCGACGCATCTCCTGTCGACCTTTGAAGTGGGGGAATTCTGGCCGACTGGTGTGGTCTACCGAAGGTTCTGGGGGAGACTCCGGAATGAAGTGCAAGTTACGTCGCCGTCAATACGTGACAAAGTGTAGTTTTTAAGTATATTATATTAATATATATATGTTAGTCTATAAGGTATTTATAATATGGGCCATGTTGCCTGAATTAAATGGTTATTATTATTATTATTATAAACAACACAAAATACATAGGCATCAATCTGTCATCGAGAAAATAAAGAAATGGAAATATAATGATTTTAAAAGTTGGTTGAAAATGCTGTCATACTTAAATATGGAGGGCATTTTTAAGGTTGAAAATAGATTTAAATAAATATATTAAAGGACTATAGTGCGCGCGGAAGTAGTTGGCCGCGCCATACGTAATACGTAAGGCGCGGCCAACTAGTTCCGTGCGCACTATAGCCCTAGACTCGCACTTAATTATAAAAAAATCTTTAAACATTAACTACAATTTAAATAGCTGTCCTACAGTTGAGGTAATTTGGTATTGTAAATAGGATTAACAGTTGCCTTGATACAGGCTTGCCTAGTGATCCTCCCCCCTCCTCATAGTTCCAAGCCTTGTCGGGGCTCAGTATCTGGGGTGTAATTCAGCACCCTGGAGAAGCTAATTTTACCCAGGTAGGAACTCTCGAACCCTTCTTCTTGAAGAGGGGGCAGAGATGCGGAGCGCGCACTTTGCGCGCACGGGGAGCCTTAGCTGAGGGAACCTTCGAGTCATGGGATGGCAGGCCTCCAAAACCCGCGGTGCAAAGGTGGGTGCTCTGCCCTCGCCTGCGCGCATTGAACGAGGAAGGCCAACCTCATTTAAAAACGGCCGCGAGGGGAGGGGCATCTGTTAAAAGGACCTTCGGGTCGTGGAGTAGCGGACCTCCAAGGCCCGCGGTGCATAGGCAGGGGCTCTGCCCCCACTTGCGCACGAGTATGAGGAAGGCCAACCTCATTAAAAATGGCCAAAAGTCGTACGCCGGATTTGTAACCAACCCCGGTCTAAGCCGAATGTGGTAGCTGGCGGGATAGTGGAAGAATACTCATGCGTACCCATCACCCCTGCTACAGAAGCATCGAAGAGGGACACTGCAGGGGTTTCCCGCACTCGGGCCTTGCTGAGTGGCATAGGCACATGAGTGGTAGTGCATAAATGCATTTCCCCTGCGATAAAAAAAACAGACTTGCCTAGTGAGGAAACCAACAATAACAATGTATTCATTAGTGTTAATTAGAAATTATCTACCAGTTTCAATTAGTAAATACTATTTTACATGTGTAACCTGCCTGTGTTGACATATGAGAGCGAAACATGGGCTTTAACAAAAACGTAACAAAAACTCTCCATATGTCAACTTGCCATGGAAAAGAGTGTGGCAGGCAGGCGCGTGCGCTCCTTATAGGCAGAAAAGCAGTGTTTTACTTGCCATTCACAGATATTTTAATAAAACGTTCGTACGTTTTAGATGATATTAATTAATAATAAGTAAATGAATAAAATGTGTCATAATCATGTGCACGCCGCTGAAATCTATAAAAGAAAAAGTTTTTGTGGCCGAGTACTCCGTCGCATACTCAGTATCATAATCCTGTGCACGCCGCTGGTGGCAGGCATCAAAAGAAAAGACAAAGTTAGAATTAGTAGCCTCAGAAGCAAAACTAAGGTCCAAGACATAACTCTGAAAACAACGCAACAAAAGTGGAAATGGGCAGGCCACATGATTAAAGGAAGGGATAAATGGAGTAAAATAATCACTCAATGGTACCCAAGAGATGTAAAGAAGAAGAGTGTTAGACCACAAAGGGACAACGACATTAGACAAGTTGCGGGAATAACATGGGGGAGAGCGGCTATAGAAAGGCCAGAATGGAAAAGATTGGAGGAGGTCTTTGCCATCTGACAAATGGACATGCAAAAGTAGAACAAAAGAAAAATTACCGAATAATTAAAGCAATATGGTCATATCCAAAGGAAGGCTATAATAATACTGCTTAGTTTTAACAAAACAGATATACAATGCGAATTTGGATGGACGTCGGTAATGGGGAAGACCAAGACTAACATGCATGATCAAATTGGTTGGGTGCTATCTGAAGGTAGTATCGTCTTCGTAACCGACGTGTTTGCATGAAGAGAGTTATGAAGTGCAGGAAGCAAGGCAAGACTGTCTGGACCGTAAAATATAGCACTTAATTCTCTCTGCCTACCCCGTAAGGAATTTGGCGTGAAAATATGTTGCTGTTGTTTCAGTTTCAAACAAAAAGACATATAGACCTCAAATATGTTAACAGTATTTTGCCATCCATGTCACGGAAAAGTAATGCCACACGCATAAGTGACTGCCTATCCTTCACTCTAAAATGGAAAATGGTAAGTGCTGGAGATATTGTAGCAAATTCTTGCCACAACAGCCTCAGGCAACAGATTGGCTATACGTGTCACTACCATCGAGTAGAGTTCCGCAATGTCTCGCCCTCGTCTTTGGTACCATCGCATTACCTATTCTTGCCGCAACAGCATCAATGCTTGCCATTTTCATGTTTCGATTTGGAGATTAAGGCAGCCGGTAGACTTATGCATGTGACATTGCCATTTTTGGTTTCTATAGGCGTTGCTTATCTCTTTCCATCTAGAGAGCCATCTTCTTGTTTGCTATCTTATGATGTTGCTCGCTATTAGCGAAAACTGAGACCAACAACTTGGGAATATTAACCCCACAACCAGACTGAGAAATTACCTCCATTAATTCAACAGCAATTTCCATAAATAATCTTTCCACATTTTCCGCTTCCTTGGCAGATGTCTCTAAGAAATACATTCCATGTCGTTGGGCAAAATCCTCTCCTATATGTCTCGGTATTTCCCTGTCTTCCCTGTCTGTCTTATTACCTGCAATAGAAAAAGAATTATGAATTTGGAGGTAGTTTCTTCATTGCATATATCAAGGACGGTATCCTGAAGAGTTGGGTGAATTGATTTCTGCTGCTGAATTTCATCGCCCGAGAACATGTTGAAATTCTTTCTAAGTTCCACTCTCACCACCTCAATGTATGGAAATCCACTACTGTATGATTTTAAAAGCATAATTTTCCTCGCCCTACCTACTACTACTACATATTTCTTCATGGACCCTCATGGAACGGACTGAACAGAATGACTTAGGAACCCTCAACAAATGAGCATATTCATTCTTATAAGGGTGAGAAACACAACTGCAAGTTCTCTGGTATTGTAAATGTCCATGGGTGGTGGTGACCACTTTCCATCAGGTGAGCTTCCTACTCGTTTACAGAGGATATCTCCCTCTTCTGTAAAAAAACTTAATATGCAGACATGCATGCAAGTTGCTGTTGAATCCCATGGGACATCCACAAGTTACGTCACAAATTAAAGTAAGAGAAGTCCAACAAAATCTGACATTATGTGACAAAGGGGGTCATGCTTTGTGATGTAACATGCTAGAATCAAAAATGCTAGAATGTCAAATTTGTATGCAAGGCAACACATTATACACAAATTTCTCAGTGCCAAGGGTACAAATACCATACAATTTTGGTGTCTATAGGAGATGGTTTATCTCAAGAAAAGCCATCTACTTGTTTGCTATCTAATGATATAAAAACAGGAATTTGTCGGACATTATGACCACTTGATAATGATAATAATTAATTATTAAACAACTCACCAAATTTCAAGTATGTATGTATATCATTTAATATAAATAGTGTAATGTCCCACAGACTATTAACACTTACCAACTAAAATCCTAAGAACTTTATTATTAGCATATTCTTCAATTTCCCTCAGCCAGTCAGGCAAACAGTCAAAAGTTGGTTGGCAAGATATGTCATATACTAATATTAAAGCATGTGCTGATCGGTAATAGCTCTGTGTGATAGATCTGAACCGTTCCTGTCCTGCCGTATCCCATATTTGTAACTGAAAAACATAAAAAATCAAATTTTTCGGTTTACTGTCATTTGTTGTGGCAAATGTGATGACGGAGTGAGACTAAGGTATGACTTGGTTCAGTGAGTTTTGGTGGTTTTCGTATAATTGATTTAGTATTGTGATCAGTACCACAACAGGTTTTGTGCACTGCACAGTGTTTAGTAAGTGTATCAGGATGACTTATAGAATTATTTATCTTTTTATCATTAGATAGCAAACAAGCAGATGGCTCTCCTAATGGAAAGAGAATTCATCGCCTATAGACAGCAAAGTTGTTAATAGTGCATTGTTATCTGTGAGGCGGGATGGCAATACCAAATGTGCAAGGCTACCGGTTACCCTACCTTCAAATCAGAATATGGCTATGACAAGCATTGATGCTACGGCAGCAAGAATAGTTAAGATAGTGGCAATGGGCAGGACACATTTCCAGATTCCATAATAGACAATAGACACTGGAAAAAACTAAGTGGACAGGACCAACTGGAAAAAGAATTAGAGGCAGACCACAGAAAGATTAGATAAGCGTAATAGCTAGTCAAACAGTCATTCGCCGTGTTGGTCCCGGCCTACTTTGTAGAATAGGCCAACTGCCGTTCTGCCAGGCAGGTCGTAAAAGGCAACCAATTGGCTACCGAGTCACTACCATCGTGGCTACTAGGTGGTAGAGTTCTGCATTGTCTCGCCCGGGTCTGGTACCACCGCCTTACCTATTCCTGCCGCAATAGCGTCAGTGCTTGTCGCTGTCATGTTCCGGTTTGGAGGGTAAGGTAGCCGGTAAACTTATGCATGTGGCATTAGATCTCGCCACAAGATAGCAACGCACCATTAACATCTTTGGTGTCTATAGGCGATGGTTGACTCTTTCCATCAGGAGATCCATCTGCTTGTTTGCTATCTTATAATATAAAAAAAAAAAAAACAGGGAGAACTGGAAGGCGGTTGTAGGAGGCTTTTAAACAAAGAGGTTCTGCAATAAAACGAAACATTAAAACATAATTTAAGTCATAAAATAAATTTTGTAATACTTTTATGTACATTTTGTACCACTTTAATAAAGCTTTATTATTATTATTGTTACGAATAATCTAGAAGCGTGTAGAGTTGGAGCGCGCGTGCTAACTTTCTAGAAATAAAGGAAAGAGATAGCTACTCCTATTAACAAACAAATAGTTGACCTGGGCTATGCCATAATGGACTTTGTGGGATATGGCATAAGGTTGAAAATAGCGTGTACTAGGATTTAAGACTCATAACATGTTTACGATAAGAAGTGATTCATTGTTTCCCAATACATTTAGATTTTTCTGGATCCAGCTAGGACTTTCCCCTGCCTATAAATACAGAGATGTTGACAAACACAAGGCAGTTTTTATCAAGCGATCGAGAGCGATACATCAAGTGAACAGTACGAAGTGAGAAGTGTTTTATTGTGTAGTGTTATAAGTTCAGTGATAGTATAGTGAGTGACTAGCAAGTAGAGTGTATTTTAGTATTACGTTGTGTTGTGTTGTGTAAATTCACGGATTTAATATAAGTGGTGTTTTCCTACAAGTACGAACCTGAGTACGTAACATTATGTTCAATAGTTTAATTCATTCCAATTTCATTTCAGCCCTATAAACTGGTGCATTTCAAGCATAAAAACCTAGCTCCTAAATTAAGAGTATTCTAAGTCTTAAGACATCTACTGTTTTGTAAATCACCATTGATATTTCTACCTTGAATATACTACCTAAATAGAACATACCTACTTTTCTACATTAAAAATGTAAACTTCTACTCTTTATAAGCTCTCAAATGACAATAACTAAGTTCTGCAAGATGGTAATAGTTACTCCCAGCACTGGCTATTATCATTATTGGCAAATTTGTAGGTTTTTAGTATGAAAATCTTAAAAAATATAAATAATAATGAATTGCTTTTTAATACACAGAATATTACATTATTTTCATTAGTCCTTTATTATCCATACTAATATTATAAATGCCAAAGTCTGTCTCTGTTACGCTTTCACAGCTAAACCGCTGTATCTGGATAAATGGAAGTAGTTGAAGAGCCGGGGTCAAACATAAGCTCATTTTTTTTCAATAATCAACCCCTAAGGAATTGAAATAGGGGATGAAATGTGTATGAAAAACTATCTCGATGACATGTTAATCTACTCGCGGGCGAGGCTGCACGGGTCAGCTACTTACATATACTTATGAAATTTAATACACGTGTTTGGACACCTAAATTCAAATATTATTCAATTCCAACAATATTACAAACACACATTTCAAACTGATAACATTCATTTTCATCAGTCGATAAGTGTGATTGTCTACGTAAAAAAGCCTCAAGTGGCTAAGTGAGGAAAATAAAAATGGCAAAAAAAAAGTGTGATTGTAAGTGAAAAACATAAAAAATTAAATCGTACATGTGATTCAAAACTGAGGATGATAGAAGCAACTTACATATCTGACTATGGCATTAGCTCAGTCAGCAGCATTTCTAAAATAGGGCACTTTGCCATAATAAAGCCTAGTTATACAAGACCCTTTAACTTACTAACCCTTACACTTTAATTTAAAGACAATAAAAAAAGACAAAGCACAAAATGCAGATTTATCAAATGAGCTCAATTTATGGTGCACACCTATGAGCTACTATTACCATTGCAAACTAAACTATTTACTTACAAAGTATCACTTGGAATACTATGAACTCATTAAAAAATTTTAGTACTTTAATAATTTTCTTTTGTTAACTATTACTAATTAATAATAATTGTCTTTTGTTAACTTAATATTGTCTTGGAAAGAAAGTTATATCGTTTTTAGAGACAGAAGAAGATTAAAGTCAAGATTTAAATATAATAATAAAACTAGCACATTATTTATGTTATATATGTAATAAGAAATAATAACATTATATTACACCACATATTGCAAAATAAATATGTAATACCTTCACTTTCTCTCCATCAACTTCAACAGTCTTTATCATAAAATCAACACCAATTGTAGCACCTTGACCTGGTGGGAATAGTCCTTGAGTAAATCTTCTCACCAAACAAGTCTTCCCCACCCCAGCATTACCCACCAGCACCACTTTGAAAAGAAACTTATAATCCTCCATAATGAGCACCAAAATTCATTTGTGTAAGATCTATTGAATGTAATTTAGTATCCTGTTACGCTAAATTGACCATCGATTGTGATATGACACTGATATTCTACACGAATTTGTCACACAATTTTCATTGTAAATGTAATAATAAACACTTATTTCACTTTCATAATTATCAAGGGTGATCAAGGGTCCGATTGTCGATAATTATAGTACGTAAATATTATGTACCTATGGCACCTATGTGTTGTTAAAACAATGAAATTGAAAAATATTGACCGCTGTCAGAATAAAATAATATCTGGATTAGACTTCAGGGTTGCCAGTTGCCACCAAAGAGTATGTAACGTGGTTGCCACTAACCATTAGCCCTATCAGGCTAGCATGGTGAAATCAGCAAAATTGCAAAAAAAAAATACATCAATTTGTAGCTAAATAGTTGCTAATTAGTTGCCAAAACGACGATTTTGTTGCTCGTGCCAATCCCTAGAAATCGCGAATTATGCTATCGTGATATCAAGGTAGCAAGGTAACTTAATGAATTATATTCTTTTCCGTTCATCTTTATAGAAGATTTAGTTACTATTTTGTTGCTATATCTTAGATATCGCAAAAAAATTTTTAATAATTGTTTTTTTTTTTAATTTTTCTGTTCTTGCTATCTTGAAACTGGTTTTTCCTGGCATTAAAGAGTCTTTGAATTTTGTTGCTCATCAGAAGGCTACTCAAATACACTCAAACAACTAGCAACAAAATAGTTGAAACCGGTCAGCCGATTTTTGAATTTTTTTTTCATCTTCCTCATTCTTGCTATCTTGAAACTGATTTTTGTCGGCATAGAAAGTGTATTAAATTTGTTGCTCATCAGGAGGCTACTCAAATACACTCTAAAAACCAGCAACAAAATAGTTAAAACCGGTTGGGTGATTTTTGATTTTTTTTTTTTCATCTTCCTCATTCTTGCTATCTTGAAAGTGGGTTTTCCTGGTAATAAAGAGTCTTTGAAATTTGTTGCTCATCAGGAGGCTACTCAAATACACTCAAACAACTAGCAACAAAATAGTTGAAACCGGTCCACAGTGTATCGCGTGGAACATGCTAGGTGGACAATATTATTTTATGTTATATAACGATGCTCTTACTTATTTCAAATATGGGTAGTCATGTTTTTGTAATAAAAAACGAAAAAAATTATGATAGCAAAAAAATATTTTCAAAAATAATGTATGAGCAACAATTAACTTAGCGAGTACTATGAATGCTGTAAATTGCATGCAGTTCAGATCGAATAAGTATCAAGAGGTATGTACAATATAAATCTAAATACATAAAATTACAAATAGTAACAAAACAATCATAGGTTTATTTACAATAAAAGAAAATATATACATGAAAACTAAAACTAAGCAGCAAAGATAATATTTCATAACGTAACCTAATAATCATCATCAGAGTCTTCTGATGAATCGTTTACTGTGTAATCGTCATCATTTTGTGGAACTGTGCGATAATATGATGACGTTTCCAGTCTTGATTCTACTATACTAGGGCTTAAAATTAACTTTAAAACCTCTGAACATATTTTTTCCGGCTTTTTTGGGGAATCTCTCGAAGGCTATTGATCAAGGGATCAGATGTTATAACCAACATTGACAGCAAGTCTCTGTTCGTGGCAACACGCGAGCACTTGCGGGTGTTGTACTCCCTAAATCTGCGGCAATCTTTATTACGTGCTTCCTGAGCCTCTTCGGAAAGCTGCCCAATTGGAAGCAATGCAGCTTTGATGACCTCTGTACTATGAATTAATATTTTATGTACAGTAGCAGGCATACAGTACCACGAATAGAGACTTAGATAATGTCTTCTGGTTTCAAGACAAAATTTATTAAATTCAACTAAGTTTATCTCGAATCCAGAAGACAAAGTCCTCAATATTACATCGAACTGTTTGATGATTTCAACATCCAATCCCGTGATCTGAGCACTCATCTCAGCATTCTTAAAAAACCGACGAGCCGTGTTTCCATCGTTTGAAGAACCAAATCCTGGCTTTGGTTTATCTACAATAAGTCCCATCTCGTTCTTAAATTTTAACTTAATTTCGTCGGAACGAACCTTGATATCTGCTTTGTCTTCGTTGCTTCTAGCCTGCCATTTCTTAATATTCAACTTGTAGCTGATATGTAAAAGGCATTCGAAGCAACGAATCCAAGCATGAAGTGTAGATAAACCAAAGCCAAAATGATCTTGGTTGCTGTTGAAGTTCGCGGGTTCATCATTCATCGTCTTGGGGGTGGCGCCACAGATGAAACACTTTTGAGTTGAACGAGTTTCCGTTAAAGCGTTGCATACCTTTCCGTCTGTCATTGTCAGCAAAAGTTCGTGTTTCACAGAGATTTGAGAATCACCAAAGTCGATACGTGTTGGAAGAAGAGCGTTAACTTCTTCCAACAATCTATTTGTCTCCGTTAACGTGAAGTCATTCGTTTCTTTAGCAAATATTAATTTGATTGGGCGACAATACAATGTTGATGAAGACCGAGGATTTTGCCAAACAATTTTGGCCCCATCATATAATCTAAGGGGAACTAAAGAAAATACGAAAAGAAATTCGCCCGTATCTTCAGTGTTCTCAAATCTCTGTTTGTATGTGCTGTGCCCAGAACTTCCATCACATCCCCATTTACTTACAAGTGTAAAAGACGAACTTGTTGCGAGGACACTGCTGATAACTTCATGCTGTGCTAATACTAAACGTTCCACTGTTTTGTTTAATAATGCTTGCCAATTTATTTCAGCACGTGTTTCTGTTACAGCAATGTGCTCCTGTGCAGGATAACAGGCCTGTTTAGATTTTGTCAAACTATAATATGATGGAAACACATTATGTCCTGCCTTCATAGACCACTTTCTTGTTTGTTTGTACGCATGTGTTGTTGACTTAGAATCTATATAGTAAGCTAACGCTTCGTCACTACTTAACTGCCTAGGATTAACATTACTGGTATCCTTAGACTTAACATTAATAACTGAGCTTTCACTAATGTCTCTAATTACGCTGGCAATTTTCCGTTGTCCTGCTGAACGCGCAGCAATTTCGGCAGCTGTCACCAATTCACTGACACTTCGCGATTCTACGAGATCCACGACTCGACGTTTTTTGGTTTTAAACGACGATTCTTCGAATTCTTTGCGAGGCCTTCCTGCTGAAATCACAGCCTCACTCGAAGTTGATGGTTGTGGCTCAAAAGAACTCACAGTAAACTGTATATCTTCTTCATCCAGCCAGGTCTTATTTTTAATTAAAAAACGCTCCTTCGATTTTCCTGAAGCCAACCATTTGACACCAATTTTATTGGAAAAGTTGGATATCTTCAACTTTATTTCTTTTTGGCTACATTCAGTAATGTTACCAAAGTGAAATTTTGAAGAAAGGTACTCATATATACCCGAGTTCTTTTCATTTTTTGTGGGTTTCAACTACTCTTCAAAAAATTCTACCCTAGAAATAGAGTATAAGCGTTCTGAAAAAAAAAGAAAAGAATATGTTGTACTGAAGTGTGCTAAACAATTTGTGTATTTTTATGAAGAATAAAGTATTTCCTATGATATATCAAAGAACTAGCCCGGATAAAGGTGAATGTCTGCAAAATTAACTCTTTAAAACTATTCTTTCATAAAAAAAATACGTTAAAATATATAAGCTATGTTAAAATTATACCTAAAATTCATTTGAACAGATTCAGATTTTAAAAAAGGTTTTTTAAATAATAGGACTTACCCTCCGTGTTGATATCCATCACAAACACTCAAAATATTAACTATAAGCCACTATGGATGTGTACGAAAGTGTCACTAAACTGCAACTGATTGACTGTAACGATTTCATTAAACTCAATACCTGACTTCTAACCACTATTCCTTATCAGTTAAGCATTTGACAAACAACCGATTCTTGGAATCTGGAGATAAGGGGTGTTGTTTACGTTTTGCAATTAAGATTTCCTGGAAATGATAACATGAATTTTGTCCACCTAGCATGTTCTAGGCGAAATACTGTGCGGTCAGCCGATTTTTGAATTTTTTTTTCATCTTCCTCATCTTGAAACTTGAAACTTCCTCCTTATCTTGAAACTTGTTTTCCCTGATAATGAAGAGTCTTTGAAATTTGTTGCTCATCAGGAGGCTAATCAAATACACTCTAAGAACAAGCAACAAAATAGTTGGAACCGGTCGGCCGGTTTTTGAATTTTTTTTTCATCTTCCTCATTCTTGCTATCTTGAAACTGATTTTTGTCGGCATAGAAAGTGTATTAAATTAGTTGCTCATCAGAAAAATACTCAAATACACTCCAAGTATCAGCAACAAAATATTTGAAACCGGTCGGCTGATTTTTGAATTTTTTTTTCCATCCTCCTCATTCTTGCTATCTTGAAACTGATTTCTTTCGGCATAGAAAGTGTATTAAATTTGTTGCTCATCAGGAGACTACTTAAATACACTCTAAGAACCAGCAACAAAATAGTTGAAACCGGTCCGCCGATTTTTGAATTTTTTTTTCATCTTCCTCATTCTTGCTATCTTGAAACTGGTTTTTCCTGGTAAAAAAGAGTCTTTGAAATTTGTTGCTCATCAGGAAGCTACTTAAATACACTCAAACAACTAGCAACAAAATAGTTGAAACCGGTCAGCCGATTTTTGAATTTTTTTTCTATCTTCCTCATTCTTGCTATCTTGAAACTGGTTTTTCCTGGTAAAAAAGAGTCTTTGAAATTTGTTGCTGATCAGGAGACTACTTAAATACACTCTAAGAACCAGCAACAAAATAGTTGAAACCGGTCCGCCGATTTTTGAATTTTTTTTTCATCTTCCTCATTTTTGCTATCTTGAAACTGGTTTTTCCTGGTAAAAAAGAGTCTTTGAAATTTGTTGCTCATCAGGAGACTACTTAAATACACTCTAAGAACCAGCAACAAAATAGTTGAAACCGGTCCGCCGATTTTTGAATTTTTTTTTTCATCTTCATCATTCTTGCTATCTTGAAACTGGTTTTTCCTGGTAAAAAAGAGTCTTTGAAATTTGTTGCTCATCAGGAGGCTACTCAAATACACTCAAACAACTAGCAACAAAATAGTTGAAACCGGTCAACCGATTTTTGAATTTTTTTTCATCTTCCTCATCTTAAAACTTGAAACTTCCTCTTGAAACTTCCTCCTTATCTTGAAACTTGTTTTCCCTGATAATGAAGAGTCTTTGAAATTTGTTGCTCATCAGGAGGCTACTCAAATACATTCTAAGAACAAGCAACAAAATAGTTGGAACCGGTCGGGCGATTTTTGAATTTTTTTTTCATCTTCCTCATTCTTGCTATCTTGAAACTGATTTTTGTCGGCATAGAAAGTGTATTAAATTAGTTGCTCATCAGAAAAATACTCAAATACACTCCAAGTATCAGCAACAAAATAGTTGAAACCGGTCGGCCGATTTTTGAATTTTTTTTCATCTTCCTCATTCTTGCTATCTTGAAAGTGGATTTTCCTGGTAATAAAGAGTCTTTGAAATTTGTTGCTCATCAGGAGGCTACTCAAATAGACTAATTATATATAAAAAAAGTTTGATTTTTCTCAATTAGACTAATAATGTTTGAATGGGAATTGACGTTAGGAACATTTTTTAAAACAAAGTTTTGATTTTATTAATTTTAAATTAGAAATTATCCTAAAATAATTGATTATCCTAAAAAATATCTTCTAAGCTTATTTTTTAAACGACACTAAATTAATAGTTTAAAAATTTTTTTCAACATTAATTTGTTAAAATTTCAAAATACTAGAAATTCCAAAAGTTTTCTTCTTTAACCTATAAAGTGTATGAAATTAAGTGAAAAAATATATTTATTCCATTGTTTCAAAAATTTGCACCATATTGTTGAATTCAACCAATGGAATCTGGTTCAACTGTAATATTTACGATAATTTACTAGAGTTATCGACTGAAGAAATTGTTTTTCAAAACAGAGTTTGTCCCTATCGACTCCAAACGGTCTGAAACGACTAAATAACATGACTCTGGAAGAATTTTTTTGGTGTAGCACTGTCTCCATGCATACACCGTCGGAAAATTTCTAAGTGTCACTTAAAGAAAATTTTTTTTTTGTAAAAAAAAGTTTATCTCAGTTGACTTCAAATCGTCTGAAACGTATAAATAACATGAATCTGGAAGAATTTTTTTGGTGTAGCACTGTCTTCATGTATACACCGTCGGAAAATTTCTAAGTGTCAGTTAGAGGAAATTTTTTTTTGTAAAAAAAAGTTCATCTCAGTCGACTTCAAATTGTCTGAAACGTATAAATAACATGAATCTGGAAGAATTTTTTTGGTGTAGCACTGTCTCCATGTATACACCGTCAGAAAATTTCTCCCAGAGTCATGTTACTTATAGACAAACTTCTTTTTACAAAAAAAAAATTCCTTTTAAGTGACACTTAAAAATTTTTCGACGACAACACTTAGAGATTTTTTGCAAGTTTCGATGCGACACTTTAAAATGATTTTCTCAGTGACATTTTGAACCAGTGATGTAGCCCAGCCGGTAACGTGCTAGACTTCGGATTAGAGTGTTGGCCAGGCATGGGTTCGAGCCCCACCGTGGTCAAATATTTTCGTTTTATTTGCGCCAGGTAAGACATGAGATTGTCTTCGACCCGTAGAATACTCGTTCAATTACTGAACGAATAATGATTGTACATTTACATTAAGTAACCAGTTAGGAACTCAGCAAGAGATTAAAAAAAAGTGACACTTTGAAATTTTTTGGTGGCTTGATCTCAAAAAAAAAAAATTTGGTGTATACTCGGTGTATATGCGCAGAGTATACACCGTGTATACTTGGTGTATACTCAGAATATAGCGATCCGTTAGGGCTAAATGTCATTATAAAGTTGGTTTAACAGCCTTTAATTAGATCTCTGACACATGAACTTTATTATATTTTTCTGATGAGCAACTAATTTAATACACTTTATATGCCGACAAAAATCAGTTTCAAGATAGCAAGAATGAGGAAGATGAAAAAAAAATTCAAAAACCGGCCGACCGGTTCCAACTATTTTGTTGCTTGTTCTTAGAGTGTATTTGAGTAGCCTCCTGATGAGCAACAAATTTAATACACTTTCTATGCCGACAAAAATCAGTTTCAAGATAGCAAGAATGAGGAAGATGAAAAAAAAATTCAAAACTCGGCTGACCGGTTTCAACTATTTTGTTGCTAGTTGTTTGAGTGTATTTGAGTAGCCTCCTGATGAGCAACAAAATTCAAAGACTCTTTAATGCCAGGAAAAACCAGTTTCAAGATAGCAAGAACAGAAAAATTAAAAAAAACAATTATTAAAAATTTTTTTGCGATATCTAAGATATAGCAACAAAATAGTAACTAAATCTTCTATAAAGATGAACGGAAAAGAATATAATTCATTAAGTTACCTTGCTACCTTGATATCACGATAGCATAATTCGCGATTTCTAGGGATTGGCACGAGCAACAAAATCGTCGTTTTGGCAACTAATTAGCAACTATTTAGCTACAAATTGATGTATTTTTTTTTTGCAATTTTGTTGATTTCACCATGCTAGCCTGATAGGGCTCGGGTCTGGTACCACCGCCTTACCTATTCCTGCCGCAATAGCGGCAGTGCTTGTCGCTGTCGTGTTCCGGTTTGGAGGGTAAGATAGTCGGTGAACTTATGCATGTGGCATTAGACTTCGCCACCAGATAGCAACGCACCATTAACATCTTTGGTCTCTATAGGCGATGGTTGACTCTTTCCATCAGGAAACTCATCTGCTTGTTTGTTATCATATGATATAAAAAGATATAAAAAAAAACCTAACATGTCTGACGATGGCTAAGTTTTGGCGGCAATCATGCTGGTGATTTTTTTTTTGTTAAATAATCTATATAATTCTATACATTCGAGTAAAAACTTCCGTTCTTAATCTTTTATTGATTGGTTTTGTTTCGATCAACACTTATATTGTTTATTACAGTGAATTGGCCTGAACACTAATCACAGAACAAATCACTGCTTAAAAATATATAACAGAACGAAATTGATTGGTTCGTCAACGGTATAATATATGTATAGTATAACGGAATAACGGTATTATATCACATAATAACGATATTTAAGTTCTTGATATTTAATCTATCACAACAATTGTCATTTGTCAGTTTTTTATAGAATGACGTCACCTGTTTCTGTCGGAATTCGGAAAGGTTGGAATCAGCGTGACCACTTTTAGTAGATTTCTACTTTTTAGTAGATTTGAAGCAAATGAGGTGTTAATCTAGTAGGATAAAATGTCTCAGTAGAATTTAGTAGAAATAAGAAAGAAATGGGTAGGTTTTAGTTTTTATTCGCTACCACTTTGATATTAGGCTCAAAACCAAGCATCCACGTCCAAAAAGTTTTAATTTTACAGTTGGCACCGCAGAAAAATGATTTGGGGGATTTGCCTATTATTGAATGAACGTTATTGTGATCATAGAGTTTGGCCAACGAAAGCTGACCACGGATTAATTTCTAAACTTTTAATAAGATTATAGATAAGGCAATAATTTAGCACTGTCTTAATTATCACATTGACTTGTCACATTTCGTAATTTAGTCATATTTTATTATAGTGCATCTTATTTTCATTGATTCTGTTTAAAATATTACCGAAAACATTCAAAACTTCGACAAGAAAGCTTCTCTTTACAATGATTGACAAATATAAAGACGTAAAAAGTGATTCAGAAATTTATGGAGAAAAAAAGACTACTAGATTCAATCGTCAGTTATTAGTTAGTTTCTGAAATTTCCATTGAAACATCTTGATACATTTCGCAATATTTAAATGGTTTTATTAGGGCGAGCGAAGCGAGCCCTACACTAGGCCACTTTCTATGCACTTTTGTGGTACATTTTACTCAAAAATTATCTGACTTTTAGGTTTATGCTTCGACGTAGTAGTTTAAATTCATGTCTTGATATGTTATCTACCATAAAATAGAGAGAGAGAGAGGGAGGGGGAGGAAGAATGAGAGGGAGAGGGGGAGGAAGAGGGAGAGGGGGAGGGAGGGAGGGAGAGGGAGGGTGAGAGGGAGAGAGGGAGAGGGGTAGGGAGAGGGGAGGGGGGAGAGGGGGAGTGGATGAGGAGTGAGAGGGAGAGGGGGAGAGGGAGAGGGGGAGAGGGGGAGAGGGAGAGGGGGAGAGGGGGAGGGTGAGATGGGGAGGGGGGAGAGGGATAGGGAGAGGGGGAGAGAGGGAGGGGGAGTGGGAGGGGAGGGGGATAGGGATAGGGCGAGGGGGAGGGGGAGGGAGAGAGAGGGAGGGAAAGAGGGGGAGAGAGGAGGGGGGTGAGAGAGGGAGGGGGAGAGAGGGAGAGGGAGACTGAGAGGGGGAGGGGTATGGGGAGGGGGAGAGGGAGAGGGGAGAGAGAGAGGGAGAGAGGGGGGGTCTGGCTGGCTGGTGGGGAACAGAGTGAATAGAGCGTTAGTTTTAAGTCAGGGTGCCAGGGTTTTATGCAGGGCAAGAGCCATTCCTATGCATGCCTATCCCAACGATATTGTATGAAAGTGAGAGTTGGTATGTTAGAACGGCATGAAAGTATAATCAACGCAGGACCAGGTTCGTAATGTTGAAGTGAGAGAGAAGTTATGCTTGAAAGAAAGTGTTGGTGTAAAGATGAGAAAGGGCACGCTCCGTTGGTTCGGACATGTACAAAGAATGGTAGGTGAAAGATTAACAAAACAGATATACAATGCGAGAGATGAAATACTTTATTATTTATTTTTCTATACATTAAAAGATTATAGACTTTATTATTATAAAGTCTATACATTAAAAGATGTAATTCTCATAAAAATACTTTTCTAACAATATTACTAGATAGTATAACTTTGCGAGCCCCTACAAAGCTCTGCTTTTTGCTAGTTTAGCTTGACCTGTTTTTTGTTTGTTTTTACGGTGAACCTCTTTTTCAGATAATATTAACAACGAGGATGAGGAAACAAAACTTAAAATTGTGAAAACAGTAAAGAAATTGAAAAATCTTAATGAATTGTCTTCTTCAGAAACACATTATTTAGAAAATATATCTTCAATGGCAGGTATAAATTCTTTATTGATTTATAAATTATAGACTTAACAGTCATTTTTAAAGGTATTATACATGGTATAATGACTACGGTATAGTTTTTGAATGTTATGGCTGAGTGCACTTATACAGTCTGGTTAGTTTTATAATATTGTTACTTAATTGTTGTATTCGTTCTCTTCAGATGTAAGTTTGAAAACTCTAAGAAGAATTAAAACTGAAGGGTATAAAAATCAAGGACAGTGGAAAACTCCGAGGAAAAAACGTCCACATGCAGAAACAGTTTCCAATTTGGATAATTTTGATATTTCGGCTATAAGAAACAAATTAAACTCATTTTATGCAGTAAAAACAAGTTCCAACACTAAGAACCCTGCACAATTAACTGAAGGAAGACTTTGGCTTCATGGGATATCGTGAAAGTCTTAGAAAATTTTTACACAAGAACGGCTTTCACTTCCAAAACAATAAAAACAAACGGACTTTACTAACAGAAAAATATGAAATTGCGGCATGGAGGCACAGATTTTTGAGAAAAATACATCAAAAGAGACTAGAAGGTAAACAAACTGTGTACATTGATGAGACATATGTTCATCTGAACTGCAAAGTCAAAAGATCATGGCAAGGACCTTCAACAAGTGGTGTCACTACAAAAATATTGTCAGGAAAAAGACATATCATTGTGCACGCAGGATCAGAGGAAGGTTTTGTGCCAGGTGCGTTATTGCTATTTAGTTCAAAATCCAAATCAGCTGACTACCATGATGATATGAATCCTACCAACTTCATAATATGGTTTGAAGAAATGTTGATACCTAATTTAACTAAACTATTTGTGATGGACAATGCAAGTTATTATGTAAAACAAGTAAACAAACCCCCTACTATGTCTGATACTAAAGCTAATCTCCAAAAATTGCTTCAAGAGAATAATATTTTTGAAGAATATCATACAAAGTCTGAATTGATGTGTTTAGTGAAAAACAATAAACCTGCAGCTGTCTACGACGCAGAAGAAGTTTTAAAGAAATAAAATCATATATTGAATCACGAAATTTTGTTGCTGCCACCGTATCTTTCGACCTCAATACGATTGAGCCTGTATGGAGTTAGACAAAGAGAAAAGTAGCAAGCAAAAATATTGGAATGCCAGGGTCTGAAATGCATAATTTAATAAAAGAATGTTTTCTATCCATAACTGGTGATGATTGGAAGAAGTGCACTGATCGCGTACTTTATGTTGAAGAGCAGTATAAAAAAAGAACCGTCTTATTGAAAACGAACTTGTACCCTTTATAATATATGTTGGGAACAGTAGCAGCGAAGAAAGCAACAAAGCTAATTAAATTATATCAGGTGCACAATTCTTGGAATCCGATTTCGACTACGATGTTTAGCCCCTATATTTATGTTATGTAATAAACTATTAGTTATAACTTTTTCTTTATTTAATTCTACTCTTTCGATATAATATCGTGCCAGGAAGTCGAATGTGAACTTTAAAGCACGCAGAAGTTAAAAAATGCCGTATATCTATACAAATATTATAAAGGGGAAAGATTTGCTTGTTTCTTTGTATTGAACTACTGGACCGTTATGAAACCCATTTTCCCGTGTTGGTCCCGGGCTCCTTTGAAGAATAGGCCAACTGCCATTCTGCCAGGCAGGTCGTAAAAGGCGACCAATAGGCTATACATGTCACTAACATCGTGGCTACTAGGTGGTAGATTTCTGCATTGTCTCGCCCGGGTCTAGTACCATCGTCTTACCTATTCCTGTCGCAATAGCGTCAGTGAATGTCACTGTCGTGTTCCGGTTTGGAGGGTAAGGTAGCCGGTAAACTTGTGCATGTGGAGTAAGACTTCGCCGCAAGATAGCAACACACCATTAACGTCTTTGGTGTCTATAGGCGATGGTTGACTCTTTCCATCAGGAGACCCATCTGCTTTTTTGCTATCTTATACTATAAAAAAATTCTTTCATCATTAAAAAGCTTAGTTTTCTGGGAGTGACATAGGGTACTTTTTCTTTCGGGAAAAATATCAAGTCCCGCAGAAAAGACCACGGGAGCTAAGCCGCAGGCAAAATGCTAGTGGTGTATTCATTTAGGGTAGGTCCCAATGAATAGGAAGCGCGCCTAATGCCATCAACCGGGAACAAATCCAAACTCCGTTACTGTTACTGAAAAATGCCTGATGGAAAAACTCAATAACATTTTGTCCATCCTGGGATCAAATTCAGGACCTCTTGCTCGGCAATCGCGCTTGTGACCACTAGACCAACGAAGCAGTACTAATATCGCTTCTTAGTCTTGGATAATAAAAATATCAATTTCGTTTAAGCAGCGTATAGCTAGTACTGGCAGCTCTTGATTTTTTAAAATTGCCGCCTTTTTTTTGGTCAGCTTGCGTTGGCCAGACTCTAGCAAATCAAACTTTATTTTTCCAACAGATACAAATTATTTTTATAAAGTGGGTCTTTCAACTTAGATTATTTTTAAGTTTCTCCTATAATGATAGACAACACAGTTTTATTTAGTTGTTTTCGTTCATTGAACTGATACATTCAATGTTGGAAACAATGAAAAACGATTATACAAAAATGTTAAAAAAATTCAATGACAGTGACTAAATACAAAAATGTTAATCATAGAGTATGTATGTATATAAACTGATATGGACGAATGTATTTTATTTTTAATTCAAATCGTATCTACCCAATACGGCACAAATATTACTCTAAAAATAATTACCTACATTTTAAAATGCAACTCAGTAGAGTTCAGTAGATTTTAGTAGCGTCTTTGGTAGATTCCCTTATTAAAAAGTGGTCACGCTGGTTGGAACTTGGAAACTGGAAAGTGCGAACAGAAATTTCTGAAAACTTGCTATAGGTAGCCGAAAACTCGGTTCGAAAAATGTAAATTTCGTCGTTTCATAGTAGTTATTTATCATAATCTAAATTGGGAAGAATAACAATTTCCTAAGTAGTAAGGTTGTCCTAAATAATTTAATTATAGTTTCAAGATGTCCTCATCAGCTGTGTACATACTAGATGTCAAGGGAAAAGTTTTAATTTCAAGAAACTACCGGGGTGATGTTGATATGGGGGTTATTGATAAATTTATGCCTCTTCTGATGGAAAAAGAAGAAGAAGGTATGTTGACACCATTGTTACAAACTAGCGAATGCACATTTGCATATATCAAGACAAATAACCTTTATATCGTATCTACTACAAAGAAAAATGCCAACATTGCCCTCGTTTTCGTATTCCTTTACAAAATTGTTGAAGTTATGACGGAATACTTTAAAGAAATAGAAGAAGAAAGTATTAGAGATAATTTTGTTGTTATTTATGAATTAATGGATGAATTACTTGATTTTGGCTATCCTCAAACCACTGATAGTAAAATTCTTCAAGAATACATAACTCAGGAGGGTCACAAATTAGAAATGCAACCGCGTATCCCTATGGCTGTTACTAACGCTGTATCTTGGAGGTCTGAGGGTATAAAGTACAGAAAAAATGAAGTTTTCTTGGATGTTATTGAGTCAGTTAATTTATTGGCAAATTCAAATGGTAATGTTCTTCGGAGTGAAATTGTTGGTGCTATTAAAATGAGAGTATATCTTTCTGGGATGCCTGAGTTACGTTTGGGCTTAAATGATAAAGTTTTGTTTGAAAGTACTGGAAGAGGTAAATCTAAGTCTGTTGAGCTAGAGGATGTTAAATTTCACCAGTGTGTTAGATTATCTAGGTTCGAAAATGACAGAACTATTTCATTTATTCCTCCAGATGGAGAATTTGAATTAATGTCATATAGACTGAACACTCATGTGAAACCGTTGATATGGATTGAATCAGTAATTGAACGTCATGCACATTCTCGAGTGGAGTACATGATTAAAGCTAAGTCTCAGTTTAAACGACGTTCAACAGCTAACAATGTCGAGATAATTATCCCTGTGCCAGCAGATGCTGATTCTCCAAAGTTTAAGACAACTATTGGTAGTGTGAAGTACACTCCAGAGCAAAATGCTATAACTTGGTCCATAAAATCTTTTCCAGGAGGCAAGGAATATTTGATGAGGGCTCATTTCGGGTTACCCTCTGTTGAATGCGAGGATACCGATGGTAAACCTCCTATTCAAGTTAAATTTGAAATTCCTTATTTTACAACTTCAGGGATTCAAGTGCGGTATCTAAAAATTATTGAAAAGAGTGGGTACCAAGCTTTACCCTGGGTTCGGTATATTACACAGAACGGAGATTATCAGCTAAGAACTAATTAAACATTTTACATTCCTTTTGTTTACATGCACCTATACAAATATGGTTTTATAGCTATACAAATTAACTGAGAGGCTTTTTTTGTGAAGGAAACCTGCAGTGACAGCTATTAGTGTATTCTATACCTAAGCTCATGCAGTATGGATAGAGTAAGACTAAAATATTGTCATATATTTTAAACTTTATCTACTACTCCTTCATCTCTTTTGAGTTGTATATCTATAGAAATTAATTGTTATTTAAAGTATTATTATGTATAAATATGACACATTAAATATTATTATCTAGATATGTTTTTTTATCTTTCTCAAATCAGTATCTTCTGAAAGTTATTTTCACTTATACTTGGAAAAATATAGATCTGCAAGAATGTACAGCAAGAAGTGGTTTTTGTGCAAGTTTCAAGAAAGAAAATCTTGACTTTTTAGAAATAATTGCTGTTCGTTAGTCTCGCTAAAACTTGAGAAAGGCTGAACCGATTTGGCTAATTTTGGTTTTGAATTAATTGTTGAAGTCCAGGGAAGGTTTAAAAGGTGAGAAAATATAGAAAAAAATAAGAGTAGTTAAAAAGGCAGAACAACGTTTGCCGGGTCAGCCAGTATATAATAAAAATCTTGTGTTATGGTGTTGCGGTGGCACTCCTCCAAAATGATTCAACTGATTTTTATGATTACTTTGTATGTTTGGTAGGTATGAGAGTAATGTCATAAAGTACATTTTATACTGCTAGATTATGCCAAAAAAATTAACATCTTTTGTGTCTATAGGCAATGGATGTCTCTTTCCATCAGGAGAGCCATCTGCTCATTTGCTATCACCTTACATTGTAGTCTTTGTTATGATAATGATGAAAATATGTGTTAAGGTTTTTTTTTGTTTAATTTCAATTCTTTTAAAGCTGCATTCACTCACTAATATAAAGCTACTTTTTTGCCTGACTGATAAAAGGCAGGAACTTGTGGAACATTACCTAATAAAGATTTCAAATTTTAAGAAATCAATATATTATTATTGTTGCGAATAAACATGAAGAGTTGGATCACTGGAGAGATCTAGAAATAAAAGAAAGAGATAGCTACTTCTATTGATAAACACAGCCGCCGTTACCCTAATAGTTATGCCACGATTCACCTTATCGCTTAAAGTATAAGGGTGAAAATAGTGTGTACAGCAACTTGTTTGCAATTAGCATTTTGTGGGACGTTTTCGGAATTTTCGGGAATATGTTCGAACTTTACTTTAAATAGCGATGCTTATGTTATGGGTTAACTTATGTTCTGTTAACTTTTCTTCTACTTAATAGCCAAGTGCAGACCGGTTTTAAATTGATAGAAATCATGATCACAAAAGTTTGAGAGAATGCTTCAAGGAAGGCCAGAAGTAGCTATAACAAAAATATAATATAGCATAAAAACTCAATCAACAGGAAGTGTTAATCAAAGAGTATACAACTACTACGTGTTAGTGCTAATCTGCGATAGTAGTATAGTCGGTTAGACTATATATGTTCTGTGGTAGTATATGTTCTGTGGTGCTAATATGTACTAGTACGAGCCTATTTATAAAGTACTTTGTGCTAGTACGTTCTAGTACGCGTTTTACAAAACTAACCACTTACGTTATAATACTTTGTGCAGTTAATCGACTACTTTTCTAAAATTAGATTTGGCAACACTTAACTATACCAGAGAATTATTGTCCTTTGACATCAGGGTTGGATTTTGTACTATAATTATAGTTTTTATACTATGAATTCGCCCTTTGTACTATATACTATCCACATCTAAGGATAGAACGCTAAAATACTATAATTTAAAGTTTTTTCTCGAATGCTTAATTTACGTCATATGAATATTTCGACCGTGCACCCGACCCGACCCGACCGAATTCTGATCTTGCGATATTTTCTCATAGATTGTTTAATCCTTCCATATGCAAATGCCGACTGCGGACGAATATTCAGTAAAGTGAACCTTACCAACACTAAAATACGAAACAAACTGGCAATACAATCCAAAGACGCCATATTATTGTCTTGCGATGCTATCAAAAGGGGTAGCAAAAGTGGGAATTGTACTGATTTTATTCCTACTGAGGATATTATATTAATAAGATTAAATACTAAGGATGAAGATCTAGCTGGTAGTAATATTCAAGAACTGATAAACTTAAAGGAAGAGTAAATTTTTCCATACCTTGTGTTGAATTTAATGACTACATAGGTAATAACATGAAACAACAAAAACAAGTGGAAGTGAAGAGGGGCGTGCCGCGTGCATCACTATTATGCGCTGTTACTCTAAATTGCCTTAGTGATACTTACCATATCTTTAGGAGATAGTCGTCGTGCGAAAATCTATTATACACTCAATTATGCCGTATTGTGCCATCCTTGAATGCAGAAATGATAGTAGAATACAGATGATTAAAAATGGAGATATTTCATATCATCCGAAAGTACAATTTTCATTTTATTTTAATAAAATTCCTGATTTAACATAATCTCTAATGATATAATAGAAAGTCAAGTTAAAATCAGCCGTACACCTTATATATAAAGTTCATTTTAGGTTGACCTAATTTTTCTAGAAAGATATACTTAATGACAGTCATTACGTATGTCGTTCTAGAAAGTTCTCTACTCAAATATGACCAACTGAAAACTACAAAAAATCAATACTGCCATCTATTGTTGAATAGCGAAACTATTAAGATTATAGTTTCATTATTGTACAAATAGATGAGTCTATTTTGAATAGACTAGAAAAGGACGTAAATACTCTTTTTTTTTTGTAGCAAAATAAAATTTATTGTAATGCAGTTTGGTATATTTTTAAATGTTCTGTTTGTGTGTTTCGGATTATTGTTGTTTAAAATGAAACCGACGAATGAAACAATGTTTGCATTAATAGTTTATATGCAGTAATGCTTATTTTATGTGTGAGTATTGCGAATGCGGTCCTGATACAAATGTTTGTACTTGCCAATTCCGCTTGTTTTCTGTTTCAAGGGTAATAAGTTTAATTAAAAATAATGAAAGTATACTATAATTTTTTATACGTACTATCCTTTTCGTTTTTTGTGCTATCTTTTTCAACCTAAATCCAACCCTGTTTGACATTTGTCATTTTGTATTTTGATTTATTTTGAATTTAATTGCGGGAATTGGGAATACTCAATATATTATTTGTTTAAATTTTTACTAATATGAGTTGTGTAAATTACACTAAAACCGCTGAAAAGGCATCTAAAATTTTCTTCGTCCAACGACAAAAATTAAGTTATGATATTTTACCTTCAAGTGAGACTGTTATTATAAAAAATATTAAATTGGAAAATAACCAACAGAAGACAGACAAAGTTGGGCCAAAAAATCAATCGAATCAGTTTAGAGTTAATGATGTTAATATTCAAATGATTTCTAAAAACATATTCGAGCAATTGTTTAATGATAAACATGTAGTTGTAAGTCAAAGTGTAATTAAAAGGTAAGCCACAATTTTTAAGAACATTTTCAGCTAATTTTTCAAACGAAATTTTTAATGTAAATAAATTCAATCAAACAAAAGAAAATTCAATCAAAAAACAGTCTTATATATAATAGAATTTTTTTTATTATATCGTAAGAGCTAACAAACAGATTGCTTTCCTGGAAAGAGGCAAACATCGTCTATAAACACCACAGATGTTAATGGCGCATTGCTATGGTTGTGGCGCACCACATGCGCAAGTTTACCAGATACTTTTTAATTTTAATTAATATTTTAATTTACTTAATTAATAATAATAATTAATTTATTTGCAAGAATACACTTCTAACTGCAACAAGACAGTGACAAGTACTGAGTATTGCGGCAAGAATAGGTAAGGTGGTTGTACGAGACCTGGGTGAGACAGTGCAGAACTCTACTACCTCATAGGTACAACAGTAGTGACATGCAATGCCAATTGTTTGCATCTTATGAGCAGAACTACCTATTCTGATGGTCCAGCCTTCTGAGGGTGACTGGATAAATAACATCACTTTTAGTTCATTTAAATTACTCTGAGTCAGTTCTAACAATATTATACAAAGTTGATACAACCGAAAGGCACTAAATGAAGCCACGTATACTATAAGTGCCTACTATTAATCCGAAATTATTAAAAAAAAGTTTACGGGAAGTATATGAAAAAACTTTTTTCAAAGAAATTAAATAGCTTAATAATTGAATTAATATGTAAACATCCTTTATAAAGATTTAGACTGACCTACAAAGCGGCTATATATTTCATAGGCAGCGCGTGCGGCGTGCTGGCATAGGTAGGTACCTACTCAGGGCAGCGGTCAGCTGGTAAACAAGCAGTGTGACGTTAAAAGGTACCTCATCAATGATCATAATAAACAATGATAATTTATTGTTACACATACATGTTAAATCTTCAATTATTGTTCGATGTGTCCGCCATTTGCATTAGTGGGATTCCCCGTAAATGTAGCATGATGCATTATGGATGTCTTACGTACTTACAAAATAATAATAAACTACACACAAAACTAAACCTAAAATAGTTAGGTGTTCTATCACAAAAGTAAAAATACACTAAATGAATTCTGTGTTCTGTCACAACATAACAAGCACTAGCACAAATAAGAAGTTTGGTGTTTACTACCACAATAAAAACCAAAAATAAAGACAATATTATGCGTGAGCGTGATATTATTGGCTGAATCCTGTGAATGCAAACAAATGCAACACATCTTCGTATTAATTATTATTTATTTGTTTATTGTTTGTTTCATACTGCAAACTTACAATACAGAGAGGCAACGTCGAGTGAATTTTGTCATCTTGCGGTGAATGACTCTTGATAACTATTCCTATAGTACTGAGTTTTCTGATCGGAGATACATCGTGTTTAAACTAAGAAAAAACTAAAAAAAAGCTCCTGTGACTAAACTATTGCTTAAATTGAGCTGACAATTGTTGTGTAGCCTGATGATATATGGAATATGTGGTTTCATTTAGTGCATTTTGGTTGTATCAACATTGTATATTTAACAAAATTAGTCCAAAATAGTTAAATACATTTTTGTTATTTTAGACTAATTTATACCTACCTGGTAACTCATAAACTTGCGCATATGGTGCTTAGACTCCGCCACAACGATAGCAATGCTCTATTAACATCTGTGAAGTTAACATTTTGTCATTTTAGCCTAATTTACTAACATATTTGGAAATCTATATCTACAAAAATAATTATTTTGTTATGGGAATTTCTACTCACAAATTTTCATAGTATTTAATCAATAAGAACTAAAAAAGTAAAAAAATATAAATTAACAAAATTGCAGGCTATAAATTTTCAACTTTTCCCAACAGTCATTGTTTATTTACTCCGATGAGGCAAATGCTTATTTATACAACCTGGACGAGCCATTACATGGTGCTGAGAGATATGGAGAAATGATATAGGAATAAACAAGTTTACTGCAATTACTGCAGAGAGTAATTAATCTCTAAAAACAACAAAGAAAAATCCCGGTTTTCGGGAGATGCTCGCAGGTTCAAATCCCGCGTATCGATATTTTTCTTTGTTGTTTTTAAGGTTTTTCCAGTTTCCTAAGCACGTGGTGAGTGCTATAACACAAAAATAATTAGTAATTAAACTTGTCTGTGAGTCATATTGTAGGCGGTTAAGTGTTAAAAAGTAGTATCTGTGCCAAGTATTATTTCCATCAGAATAATAATCTGAGTTACTCGCAAATCATGCCTAAAGAAGTTTTATTTATTTATTTCTATTAATTTAATTCTTTATTGTACTATTATTTTATGACAAAAAGTTAAACAATACTTAAAATAATGCACAAAAGGTGAGCTTATTATTATTAGCCCTAACAACAGATATTTTTTCCAGCTGTCAGAAAGTGAAGCTGAGAAAAGAAAGTGGAATCCATTACTTTACTTTAAAAACTTTGCTTTAATTTTTCAGATGTCAAAATCATCTTTTGAAACACGGTATAAATTATTCTAAATGTGAACATTTACCTGACGTGGATATAAAAATACCTAGACTAGAAGGAAGGGATGTACTGGAACACTTCTATAATATTGGTGAAAAGCAGTGTAGTCCATACAGAAATTTGTTGAAAAGTATTTCTTCATGTCAACTTCCTGAATTACCCAAGGCAATTTATTCAAAACAATTTTCGTTATATCACAATATAGCAGTAAAAAATAAGTAGATAGCAATTTATTCAAAACAACTTTCGTTATATCACAGTATAGCAGCAAAAAATAAGTAGATAGCTCTCCTGAGTTATGGTAGAAAACCCCCTCGTGTTGGTCTGGGTTGTTGAATAGACCAGGTGTCAATCAACCAGGCAGTTTGTTAGTGGCAAATAATTAGCCGTGCGAGTCACTACCATTGTGGTTAAAATGTAGTAGAGTTCTGCATTGTCTCACCCAAGTTTGATACCACCACTAGAATGAACACCAAATGATCACTAAACATACAGTGCTTGTCATTGTCGTCTTCCAGTTTGGAGGGTAAGGTTGCCAGTAAACTTATGCATGTGGCATTAAGATCTTGTTATCAGGATAGCAATGCACCATTAACTTTTTTTGTGTCTTTATGTGGAGGTTGTCTCTTTACCATTAGGAGAACCATCTGCTTGTTTGCTATCTTATAATATAAAAAAAAAGATAAGCATCGCCTATATACAACAAACATGTTAATATAGTACATTGCCATTGTAATGTTAGGAGCCTCCACCTCTCATTGCATTGCATTTTAATTTTAATTACAAAACACTTGTACTAGTTTCACTATACAGTTTGTAAAGATAACCCTGTCGGATAGGAAAAAGGTGTTATTTGCTACCGTGATATGGTTATGTATGTGTAGTTAATTTATGGATATTAATTAATTAGTTTTCCCAATAAAAAAAGTAATCTTAAATGGTATTTTCATACATTAAGTATGACAACATCTACAAATAAGTAAATTCTATTATCAAAGAATGCCGCTCAATTCGGATGATACCAAAGGACACGCTGCGTGTTTGAAGTTCCTTTCTTAAAAGCCGGAAAATGAACACCGCGCCTTTGCGCACCTTTGCGTCTTTGCGCGGTGTTCGTGCGAAAACCTCCAAAGCGAAACAACGAAACAAACAGTGACAAGGTGTTGTCATTTTTTAAATATTTGCTTAGGGAAATATAAGTAAAAATACGAATGTCAAAAAAAACGATTTTTTATTTTCAGAAATAAAGTCATTTTAATGTTTTTTCAGTAATGCCTTTAACGGACCTATATGCCTCTTTCGGATCGGACAGAATTTTCTTCACCTGCTGTATATAAAGTGAAACTAGTACAAGTCTTTTGTAATTAAAGAAAAATGAATATTTGTCTATTAACTGTTGAAATGTCATGTTCAAAATTTAAATAAATAAATACTGTCACACCAATATCCCCAAAGAGCTAGGCAGAGGTACAACTAGTGCACCTACTAGCCATTAGCCAACTTATGAAGATATGGATCTTATGTGGCAATATATCAAGAAATCGGGCACATATCCAATTTTAGGCAAGTCTTGAAGATCTAAAAATCTTATTTGGAACATATTGCCCGAACTGGATTCAAAGTCCCATAATGTGGTAGGTGGCCAACCTACCAACCTAAAATCGGGCATATATTATGTACTTGTAAAGATATATTCTTTACAAGTATTAAATCCCTAAAAAAATCATTACATTAAAAAGTATAGTAACATCATTATGTAATTTTGTAACATAACAATTCGAATTGTATACAAATAATAGTCAGTAAGTACCTGAGTCCGGTTAACACTAATCCTATTTTTGTGAAAGTTGTGTACAGTATTAACCGGAAGACAGTTTTAAATTGTTATTATGCCATAGTTTATTTTTGTATTATCTACTCTGTTTTCTGTTACTGTACCTGTTTTAAATAAATAAATAAATATGCAGTTTTGGGCAAGTATATGATTTAATTTAGGAAGTAGTTTGTAAACTAAATGATATTTTGAAGTATGTTAACTTAAAAATCATTCTACATTGCCAGTGTCAAAGATTTTCTCCTAAATCCCAATTTTGTTTCCTATAGGAATGGTCCAAGAAATCAGGATGGAGTAAATACACTTCTGAAGGCCCTACACCGGTCCCATGTCCTCCAGACAATGCTCTGATATTTGATGTGGAGGTGCTCATGGCTGCTGGTAAAAGGCCTACACTAGCTTGTGCTGTATCTCCCGATGCTTGGTAAGAAATTGTTCCATAATAAATAATAATAAGTAAATAAATGAATATTCACGGGACAAATTACACTGACTGATCTAACCCAAAAGTAAGAAAATTATTTGCTTGTGTTATGGGTGTTAGTCAACGATACTAATACATAGAAATACATATATAAATACCTTTACATACATAATAAACACCCAAACCTGGAAATACAAATATTTATGCTCATCACACAAATGCTTGTCCCCGTCGGGGATCGAATCCGAGCCCCTTTGCTTGCGCAGGGTCGCTAACCACTCGTCCAACGGGGCAGTATAAACCTTTATAATTTATAAAAAATAGTATTATAAATATATTTTAATTAGTTATTGGACGCAGGATTGATGATTGAATAGCATAATTAGTGACCATTCTGTCATCATAATGCTATACTCAAATAACTGTGAAAGCACACTTATTTGATGTAGCATTTAAAAGAGTGACCGCATGTGGTAGATTTAAAATAGTTTTGTAGTATGTTTTGGTATATTAAAACATTTTTGATTTTTTTCTTGCTAGATTTGGAAGATTTTGAATCAATCCTTTTTTTTATATCATAAGATAGCAAACAAGCAGATGGGTCTCTTGATCGAAAGTGTCAACCATCGCCTATAGACACCAAAGATGTTAATGGTGCGTCGCTATCTTTGGCGAGGTCTAATGCCACATGCATAAGTTTACCGCCTACCTTACCCTCCAAACCGGAACACGACAGTGACAAGCACTGACGCTATTGCGGCAGGAATAGGTAAGGCGATGGTACCAGACCCGGGCGAGACAATGCAGAAATCTACCACCTAGTAGCCACGATGGTAGTGACTCGATAGCCAATCGGTCGCCTTTTACGACCTGCCTGGCAGAAAGGCAGTTGGCCTATTCTTCAAAGAAGGCCAGGACCAACACGGCGACAACCTTCTCTTTTGGTAGAATTTTTCTGGTTCCTCCATCCATAACTAGTCCTGTTTTGACCATCTTGTTTGCCAGTTTGTATATGAGTATATATTTACAGACTATTGGCTCTTCTTTTCCTATAAAAACAAATTTACAATATGCAATATGCAAGATAGAAACAAATATATGGGTGATACTTGGAGATGACTGACGTAGGCGCGTTTACGTTAATTCATTCTATAGATAACAATTCAGATGAGTGAAATGTGATGACTAAGTAATGAACCTCATGGTTGCCTCCAGTACTTAATAGTGCATTTGGTCTTGCAATTATGTTGAACAGTTTTGGGAGGAAATTAGTTAAAGTACAAAAATGTATCTAAATTCTTCCAGTTTCTTTAGTTAAGTGTGAAAGGATCTTTAGAAATGAATAGGTTTAAAAAAAAGACCGAAATAGCCTCATAAATGAAAATGCAGCCGCGATTCTGCACGTCAAACAAGGCGTCACACCATGCACAGTTTTGTACCTGAAAACCAAATGTTAAAATGCGTGACATATAAAATTTTGTACAAAGATGTTAAGGTATAATATAGTATATACATCTATACATATAATAAAATCATAGGAAAGTCAAGACTGTACATTGAATATTTTTTTTTAAAGAATAATTGGGGCGTGATCTACAATCGATATCGAAGCCAAAAATATAGTTTTTAGAATTTTTGCCTGTTTGTATGTATGTATGTCCGGGGTAAACTCATAAAGTACTGCAAATTTTGCATGAATATTACTAATAGGTCGGGTTAACATAATGTCTACATATTATCACGCTATCACCTACGGGGGAGGGGCTGTGCGGAGTGAACGAAGTCCGCGCGGACGAAGTCGCTGGCAACAGCTAGTAAGTAATAAGGAGAAAGGAAAATAGTAATAAAATGTAGTTTTATTTAATCTTTATTTCATAATGTTGATAAAGTTTGTGGTAATTATGTACGTTTGAATTGTGTTTGAAATACAAGTGTAAAGTGTGTGTGAAATACATATATCGCCAACCGGTTTCGCTTTTTACGGCATCGTCAGGGCTACGAGACTTTTATAAAAATAACAATAACATTGTGGTAGTTTTTTACCAAAGCTCTGGTACATTTTAGTAGTTTTTAAAAGTTGCAGAAGTAGACTGATCAATTTAAATGTGGTTATGCTGGGACTCAATCACTTTTGTAATAAGAAAGTGCATGTGGGATTGTGACTGAAAGTTTATGAAAATGAGAAATTGTTCTGTTGGTTCTGGTTCTGGAATTGTATGAAAATGATGTAAAAGAAATACAAAACCATATTTAGGAGTAAGCCTGGATTGGCATACGGCGATTAAAGTATTTAAATAGTAGGAGATTGCTTATATAAATATACACATAAACACATATTAGCTAATGTCTGCCCGTTTCGAATTCTTTTTTTCGAATTACCTATCATTTTTGCAATCACATGATCTCACTCTATACCAATTTTCATTATGATTGGCCAAGCCGTTCTGGAAGATATCAATTTATTACACTGACTTTTCCATTGGTAGTAATAACTATTGAATCTGACGTTTTGATGTATTCAGCAAAGTATCCTGTCACTTTGATTCATCAATCATTTTATTTGTATAGTTTTTATCAGGTTAGTCTGTTAGAGAAAGACATAAAACGCGTTTCTAAATAGATACCCCTTCGTTTGTCTCAATCAATAAATCAATAGATATGCATCTCTGTTAACCACCTACTTAATATATTCATCTCATTATTTTACAAATTGTGATTGCCTCTGTGGTCTAGTGGTTCGGCGTTAGCGTTGACCACGTGAGGTCCAGTGTTCGATTCGGGTCGGGCAATTAAAAAAGTATTTTTTCAGTTTTCTTATAAAAACAATGTTGCCTGTGATTGGAAAATGCCCGGTTGGCGATAGGCTTGCCACCTTTCACATTTGTGGGACCAAGTATCTTCGGCTAACCGTGAGTGCACTTATTGAACTTCTGCCTAACCCTTTGGGGATACAGGCGTAAAGATACTTTTTTTCTGTTACAAATTAACTAAAACACAAAGTTTCAATTTTACTGTATGTGACCTCTCACGCGCCCTTTTTTTTATTTAAAGTTATTGTTTTAGGTACGGTTGGGTCAGTACTCCCGTTGCAAATAATGAAAGTCATCAATCATTTGAAAATGTCCGCTATGAAGATTTAATACCATTAGAATCTGATGGGTTAAAGCCTTGTGGAGATCTAGATCGTCCAAGGATTGTTGTAGGTCATAATGTGTCTTTTGACAGATCTAAAATTAAAGAACAATATTGGTTGAATAAAACAGGTATAGTTTTTTTTTTAAATATTTGTCGTTTTATTGGTCTAGTGATGGCTTTTGGGGTAGTATGAGGCCTGGGCAGGAAACCCAGTTACGGCATTTCGTTCTAAATAAGTTTAATATAAATAAATATAATATTCACAGGCCAAATTACACTTACTGATCTAACGCCAAAGTAAGAAAATTATTTGCTTATGTTGTGGATGTTAGTCAACGATACTAATACATAGAAATACATATATAAATACTGGAATATATTTAATAAACACCCAAACCCGGAAATACAAACATTTATGCTCATTACACAAATGCTTGTCCCCGTCGAGGATCGAACCCGAGCTTTGTGATTGTGTAGTCAGGGTCGCTAACCACTCGACCAACGGGGCGGTTAGAAGATATAACTCTAGCAAACTCTGGAAGAAATAACTAGCGACGGTCTTAGTGGTTTAAAAGTCACAAGAGGCACTAAAATGCCAATATTCATGGCCATCTCTGAAACTGCCCACTAAATTGAGGAATTTTAGGTTTAATGAAGTCAAAAATATACCTAATGGATCTTGCAGCTCTAAAGCAGGCTGTAAACGCTCAAACAATTTGTCAAATTTTACGTGTTTGGCAAATTATTTAATAGTCTGCGGTCATGATTGACGTGTTTGTTCAGCAAACTACGTGTTTGGCTGTGAAATGTTTGAAAGATTTAATTGAAGGTGTGTTTGTCATATATGTTTGAAGGTGTACAGTCATGTTTGTCAAACGAACTCGCCATTTTGGCGCGACCACCGCTGAGACATGTTGTTAGTAGTTCAAATCTGAGCGTCGGAGCGTCACTTCACGTCGAAAGCTGCTTTGAAAGTGAAGTCTTGTTTGACAAACTTGTTGGTACGTGTGCGCTGATGCTTGATGAAAACGTACACACAAAACGTAAAGTTCGACAAACATGTTTGAGCGTTTACAGCCTGCTTAAGAGTTCAAAAAGCTATGTTAGTTAAAAACAGCTCAATTTTAATTTTTTGAAAAGCTGCCTTATAGAAAGTTTTTTTTTTCATAAGAGAGCTAACAAGCAGATGGGTTTCCTGATGGAAAGAGACAACCATCGCCTATAGACACCAAAGATGTTAATGATGCGTTGCTATCTTGTGGTGAGGTCTAATGCCACATGCATAAGTTTACAGGCTACCTTACTCTCCAATCCGGAATACTCCGGAATCCACTGATAATATTAAACACACAATTTGATATTACCGATAAATTGTCAAATAAACTTGATCGGCTGCTCAATTTATGCATACGATATATTTTCCGAATGCGTAAATATGACCATGTCACTCATTTTCGGTTGGAATTGAAGTGGCTGAATATTCGTTTTATCATGTTTATCATGTTTATTTATCATTCTTTAGAATCCATCATTTCCAGTACATCTAAAATGGTCCAATGAAATATACATGAAATTTACATTTATTAGAGGACGCAATTTTATTTTTGGGATATGTGTGGGGGTCAATAGAAGCTTAACCCCAAGTTTTTGGGGTTGTTTGTGGGGTTGCCGCCCTTTTCCCACGGCCGCCATCTTGAAAAAAGTAATGCAAACACCTTTTTTGCGATATCTCGAAAACTATGTCTTATATTCATAAAGACATAATTTGTAGCAAATCGCTTTGCCTACAAAATATATGTTCATATAACTTTTTGCCCTAAATTTAAAATTAAAGAAGTTATAAGCAGTAAGCATTTGATGTTATAAGACTACTCTGACAACAAATTATATTTTATCGTTGTGTAATTGACTTTGATCATTTATTAACATTGTTTCTGTATATCAAATAAAAATTAATAATAAAAACTGCACTTTTTTTATATACATTCCAAAAGAAAACATACTACAAAAATCATGCGAGTGATACTCAAAAATGATAAATGCTTGTGATGGATGTCAAAATAAATTATTCGCGGGCACAGATTACGTTACGTTTTGCATTAACCCCTCGAAACCCAAGGCTGCACGCGTGGAATTAATCGCTGGCGTTTGACCTTTGACCGTTAAAAGGACATCCCAACGCTGTTACCACAAAATGCTTAAAAATTTTAACAAGCCAGCGGTAAATGTCAATATAGCTCTCTCATTTCACAGAATATATCCAAGGCCGTCAATTACCAAGCTTATTCAAACTAATCACTATTATTATGTAAAATAAAGTATAAATTCAAAATGGGTGTGGTAACATTTTACCGAGTTTGTCTGTTTATCTGTTTGTCTGTATGTCTGTTTGCCTGTATGTATGTCCGGGGTAAACTCAAAAAGTACTGCGTGGATTTACTTCAAATTTTGCATGAATATTACTAACAGGTCGGGTCAACACTTAGGCTACATATTATCACGCTATCACCTACGGGGGAGAAGCTGTGCCGAGTAAACGAAGTCCGCGCGGACGAAGTCGCTGGCAACAGCTAGTATATCATTAAACTTCTTCATACTAAAATAGGCTTTATGTTATAATATTAAATACATATTTACAGGATAAATTACACTTACTGATCTAACCACAAAGTAAGCAAATTATTTGCTTGCGTTATGGATATAGGTTACTTTTATTTTAGAAGCTTTTCCACGCGGACGAAGTCGCGGGCACAGCTAGTATTTTATATATGAATTGTCTCACGACGTTCTTGGGATGGTGCCGCATCGACTAGGGGCGTTGCGACGTAAGTTTGGTAAGCCTTGAGCTAGAGTTTCAAATATAGATTTATTGTAGGAGTTCGGTTCATGGATACAATGTCAATGCACACATGTGTAAGCGGAGTCACTAGCTATCAGAGGTCTATACTCAAATCTAAAACTTTGGAGCCAGATCCCTCTGACGAAGACTGGAAAGAGATCAGCTCTCTCAACAGCTTAACAGAGGTGAAAGCTTATCTATAATATCTCCACTAATATTAGAAAGAGAGAAGAGATGTTTTTGTATATTTGTGTTTGTATGCCTGTGAGTCTGTATGTATTTTTTTTATATTATTGCACAGCAAACAAGCAAACGGCTATCCCTATGGAAACAGATAACCGTAGTCTATAGTAGTATAAGGCGGGGCATAGGATGATTTTTTTATGGTTTTAAAAGTTCTCTTTCTCCGCAAGACTGTGCAGCTCGTCTTCAAAATGCTTTCGGCAGAGAAGCACCTTGTTTGAGCACCGTGAGGCGATGGTTTGCTGCATTTAAGAGAGGTCTAGTTTCTTTACATGACGAATTTCGTGAAGGGCGGCCTTCAACTGCCGTCAACGAAAATAATGTGGCTACTGTTAAGCGGTTAATTGAAGAAAACCCCCGTATTACCTATGAGACAATTCGAGGATTATTGGGGATTGGCATGAGCCAAATTCAGAAAATTTTACACGAAGAATTGGAAGTTCGGAAATTTTGTTGTCGTTAGATCCCCCATGAACTGACAGCGGAGCAGAAGCGGGCTCGCGTGGAATGTTTTTTTTTTATATATCATAAGATAGCAAACAAGCAGATGGGTCTCCTGATGGAAAGAGTCAACCATCGCCTATAGACACCAAAGATATTAATGATGCGTTGCTATCTTGTGGCGAGGTCTAATGCCACATGCATAAGTTTACCGGCTACCTTACCCTCTAAACCGGAACACGACAGCGACAAGCACTGATGCTATTGCGGCAGGAATAGGTAAAGCGGTGGTACCTGACCCGGGCGAGACAATGCAGAACTCTACCACCTAGTAGCCACGATGGTAGTGACTCGTATAGCCAATCGGTCGACTTTTACGACCTGCTTGGCAGAACGGCAGTTGATCTATTCTTCAAAGGAGCCCGGAACCAACACGGGGACTACAGATACTCAACACAACAACAACAACTCAACAGAGGGGGGTACTCACAGATGCTACTGAAGTACGACCACGGACATTCTAATGCTGTTTATGACATTGTCATAGGAGACGAAACGTGGATTTATTGTTTTAAACCCGAAAAAATACAGCAATCTTGTGAATGGGTGTTTGAAAATGAGAACAGGCCAACAAAAGTGAGACAGGCGAGAAACGTTGGTAAAAAAATGATCGCGTTTTTTTTTCTCAGCTACGGGTCCCATCTCTACAATTCCACTTGAAGATCAAAAGAGTGTTAATGCCGAGTGGTATTCTACCATTTGTTTACCCAGGGTCGTAGAAAAAGTTCGCGAAAAACGACCCAAAAGCCGCATTCTCCTACACCATGATAACGCTTCTTCACACACGGCCAACAAAACAGTCATTTTTAGCTTCCGAAAAAGTACATCTCGTCACTCATCCTGCGCATAGCCCCGACCTAGCACCCTGTGATTTCTGTATTTTCCCCAAAATCAAAGATTTGACTAAAGGTTTTTCTTTTACCAACTCCGAAGTGGCAGTGATAGCGTTCAATCAGCACGTAGAAAACATGCTTTCAGATCTGTGATCCTCCTGTTTTAAAAAATGGTTCGATCGCATGAAAAAATGTTTCAAATGTAAAGGAGATTATTTTGAAAAGCAATAAACATAATATTTTGGTTATAACATGTTGTTTTTTTAAGTTACGCAAAACTTATAGTGTGAACTACGGAGTTGGTAGAGCGTCTCGGCTTGAGGGAACGTCGTAGGTTCAAACCCTACGTCCCTACTTGCAGGCTTGTCTCGCTTCCTCCACATTCATCATTTTTAGTGGAAACAATCTTGTTAATAGCATTACAATATATAAATAAGGCGGTTACACGCAATAGGTAGGCTACACACTACAACCAAAGTTGTAAATGGAGCGTTGTTATCCGTGTGGCGGGATGTTAATGAATGAATGAATGAAAATTTTTATTTCAGGCAACAAGTCCCATAGGTTACAGAATAATATGTAAAAACAAAATTTTGTAAATTAAATTTTACAATAATGTTAAAATGATAAAAAAATAGGTTAAGTAGTAAGTTTTAATGGAACAAATATTACATTAAAATTGCATTAGTAAATTATATTATTAAATTACATTGTTATTAATGGATGAATAACTTTTTTGATTTAATTTTTAATTTATTAACATACTGAGATATATATTACTAAATTAACACTTAAACTATTTTCATGATCACAGAAGAACTTCCATATGCATAAGTTTATAGGGTAGCTTACCATATAAGATAGCTTTAAGTTACCTTACCGACTTAAGAGGCTGACAAGACCTAATTTGTTGAAGTTGATGTTATTTAAGCAGTTTTTTAAGAAAAACTATTTGTTATAGCACATCCAAGAAATATATAATATTCATCATAATATGTCAAAGACCGTGGCCGAACTCGATACATAATTGAACAAAATTGGGTCGATAGAAAATAATTGAGAAGATTAGTCCAAAATCATCATTGAACCTGTTTATATCTTTATTTTTTTGACGTATGGATCTGCAATTAAAAACATGAAGTCATCACATTCATACCTAATCTCTTAGCGAATCATATTTGACAAATAATCTACAATTTTTTTTTATTTCAATATTTATTTATAAAACCTGGCCGCCCAGTTTCTCTGATAGTGGGCTCTAGTTAACTGCGATAGAAATAGACAGAGTGCACGTTTTTGGTGTTGACAGCGTCTTAACCGGAACATGACAGCAATAACCACCGATGCTAATTGCGGTGAGGGTATATAAGGCAATGGTACCAAAACGCGGTCGAAATGTCGCAGAATTCTACCTTTTTTGTAGCCATAATGTTAGTGATACGTGTTTACCTTTTACTGTTAGGCAACAGGTTTTACTGTTTCATCGATTCTTTAGAAAAAACCGAGATCAACACGTCCACAAGGGTTTTATGATGATGAATATTATTCTAGGTACATAAATTATATTGTGGTACGCCTGTAGACAAAGCAACTAGGGACATCTTTGTGGATGGTACCTTGGAAGATGTTCACCGAAACTTCCAAATGCTGATGCAGTACTGCGCTAACGATGTTGTCGCGACACATAATGTGTTGAGAGAATTGTTGCCGATGTTCTTGGAGAGGTTCCCACATCCAGTGACATTGGCAGGGATGTTGGAGTTGGGTGAGTTTAAAGAAAACAATTTATACGTAACTGTGAACATATGTCGCTTATTCGCGATAAAGAATAAATCAAGAAAATGGTTTTTTTTTTACTTTCACAGGTATAGGTACTTACATATCGCACCTTGAAAACAAAAGTGGCATTATCCAAACAATTATGATTTTTTCAGTATATCGGTTTAGAGTTTTGACGCAGCATTGTTATTCATATCAAAGTTAACACCTAATAAGTTAATATCTTAAAATTTGCAGAATATTACAACGCCGGTTTTTGCATTAGTAGCGCTTTCTTTAAAATAATATAGATGTCGTTTTACTTAAATATTAAAATATTACCGTTTTTTGAATAATGCCAATGTTGTTATCAAGGTGCGATTTTATTTATAACACGAGCTATAGTCTTGTAGACTAGCGCTATTTTTTACGTTAAAATTGAAGAATCTATAAGAGAAATAAAAAACTTTTAGTGAATAGATCTATACATATAATAAAATCGTAGGAAAATCAAACCTGTACATTGAATATTTTTTTAAAAGATTACTTGGGGCGTGATTTACAATCGATATCGAAGCCAAAAATATAGTTTTTAGAATTTTTGTCTGTTTGTCTGTTTATCTTTTTGTCTGGTTGTTTGTATGTATGACCGGGGTAAACTCAAAAAGTACTGCATGAATTTATTTCAAATTTTTCATGAATATTACTAACAAATCGGGTCAACATATAGGCTACATATTATCACGCTATCACCTACGGGGGAGGAGCAGTGCGGAATAAAAGAAGTCCGCGCGGACGAAGTCGCTGGCAACAGCTAGTTTAATAAAAAAATAGAATAATTACAAAAACAACTTCAAATAAATGACTAAAATCTTTTGTTTTTTGAAACAGTACTTTCTTTAGGCGTACAAGCGACATAATATGAACCCAGGACAAAGATGGAGTAATTTAACCCAAAAGCAAACAATAAGACTTTATTTTATACATGATGTATATTGGTTAGGTTAATGACCTGGCACTCTGGAGTTTTTACTGGCTGTTAAAGACTTATTATTCAATGAATTTAAATATTTAAGTATTTCAGGATCAAATTGGATACTTTCCATTGCCGGCACTTGGTAATACATACTTTATTTCAGGATCCGCGTACTTACCAGTAAATTCTAATTGGCTACAATATATCGACTCTGCAGAAACAGTATTCGAGGATTTTAAATTAGAATCTCGGCAGTTACTATCACTAAAGGCAGATGAAGCATGTCGATTAATGGAGAATGAAGCTTATAAGCAGGATTTATGGATGTGGGATCAAGACTGGTCCACTAAATCTTTGAATCTGAAGAAAAATATTAAAAAAACTAAAATCGTTGAATCAAGTTTAAAAATCAAATCTGATGAAATTGAAAATGAAATATCAATAGATAATAAACCACAAGATATAACTTTAGAAACTTTAAATAAAGAATACGTAGATAGTGTTCATTATGTAAATAATTGCATAGATAATAAAGAGATGAAAAGTCTGAGGAAGAAGTTTGAGTATTTATATGTTTTGGGTAAAGCGTTACCAGTGAAGAGACCATATTTAGCTGGGTATCCTGGATGGTATAGGAAATTGTGTACCAAACCCAATGACGATCCGGATTGGGCGCCAGGTGCTAATAATATAACCACTAGCATGCAGGTATGTTTTTTGTAGCATTTTTATAGAATAGTCGGCACAAGTGTAAGAGGATTAATTGGTGGTAAGTGGTTATTGCTGCCCATAAACAGCTGTGAATCTAAAAGTTTTGCACGCACGTTGTAAGTTCAAGTAAAGTAATTTTCTAGAAATGCCCCTAAGACCCGAGTTCACCAACAGATGGTTAAGTTTTAATTGGAGAATAATAACGCATAAAACCTTTTTGATTGCGTAATAATAATCAGATGGTTCAGATATTATACGGCAAAGCCATTAAAGTTCATAGCTCTATCAACATTCTTTTAGATAACTCCAAAACTTCTCCGCCTATCCTGGGAAGGATATCCTCTCCACCATATAAAGTCAGAAGGCTGGGGGTTTCTCGTGCCATACAGCAGAGTACAGGAAGAAACTGAAGAACCTCTACTACCGCTAGAGAAGCTTCTAGAAACATGTCCAATGCTCACTTCAAAAGACCCTCTCATGAATACTGATGTTACAATGCTGCCGAAGACCGTTGAGGTAAGATTATTCCCCGTACTAGACTCAGAAATCCTATCTATATTAATATTACAAATGCGGAAGTTTGGATGTTTGGATGGATGGATATTTGTTACTCAATCACATAAAAACTACCGAATGGATTTGAATGAATTTTGACACACAGGTAGATGATGACATAGAATAGCACATAGGCTAATCTTTATCCTGGAAAAATTAGGTGATTCCACGGGATTCGCCAAAAACTTATAATGCAGCGTACTGCACTGCGCAGCGCAGCTAGTATTTTCATAAATAGAATTATATCATGACTAGGTGACCTGCGCAGTAGATTAAATTTTTGTCAATGTAGTTTTTCAGACAAACTTTTAACTTCTATTTCTGCGTTTTAGGGGTTAATTTTTGAAAAAAGTCTATGTTTGACCCTGGATCTTGTGTGATGTGTGTGTTGAATGATTGTAATTTATATATAAAAATATCTTTTTATGGCATAGGCATTGATATATTTACAGGAGGACTTAAGTAAACGAGCGTATTACGCGCGAAAGAGACGAGAAGATCAGGCAGTTGCAAATCAATATCACGGCCTCGGGGTTTGGTGTGGAATTCAAATTCAAGGTAATAATAGTCAACTGATTAAAGAAAAACTGTTTAATACTTTACCTTATTAGGTTTATTAATCAAAAAGCTATTTTTCTTAGTATCTTACTTTATAATTTCAAAACGCGTAATAAAATTTCAATTTTCCGCGAAAACGCTCTGGAGTGTCATGGCGTCTTGAATGACATCACGCCGTGGTCATACATACTTTGTTGTATGTATTAAAATGTCAAAAAATATGACGTTTTACCACGGTGTGACGTAAAACTTTCAGATTGACGTTCACTGTCACGTGACTTAATGTCTATTTTTGGTGAAATTATATTCTAAAACTATTATAAACTAAAATTTTTTTATTATCTTCATATTATAATAAATCATTATTATTCGTTCATTCTTAGTGGGAGCAAGCCTATTGCAAGTTATGTTTGAATTTAGCATGTTCAGCTCCGGTCATGAGTATACGCATTCAATCGGTTCTACATCGGATCTCAATCGGTTATTGAGATTTTTTTAAGAACATGAAAATCGATGTCTCAATAGCAGCTCGAAGTCTGGTGGTATGTTTAATGCCCACGTGTCTAATCACGTGGTGTCTTACATGATGAGTATGTAAAATGGTCGGTTCTGGATATTTTGAGAAACAAGCGATAATTAACAACACCTCGTGTTAATCTGGGCAGTATGAAGAAATACCATCTGTCATTGTAACTTCTCAGTAGTAGAGATCTGCAATAGCTCACACAGGTTTGGTAAATTTACCAATTCATGGCCCAATGTATATGTATAACGATTTTAAATTTTATTTTAGTGTCGCATTTTACCACGGATTAATTGGATACGCCTTTCAAAACAATTCCTTATTTTTTTTTAGTGTAGCTTGCAATTTTATACAGAAATACAGAGTTATACTACTTACCAATGAAATAAAATCATTTTAAGTGTAATTTTAAAAATTTGTCGTCTCATTTGGTACGATAAAATAGTATAACATAGTTTATTTCTATTTTGTCACAAATTAATATAACCTACAAATGTATGAAATTTTTAATAGGCGCGTTTGCTCATATGCGCGGCGACACGTTTATTTCACAAAGGCGTTTCTGTCAGTTCATAAGGTCTGTGTATTTTACAAATAGCAAATAAGTTTTAAGTTTGGTATAATGATTTACCTTATATTTTTTTACTGGCTTTCAAAAAGTGATTGTATTATATTTTTCTTTGAATAAAACATATTGATAATTGTCACTATCAGATTTTGATTTGGAAGGTGAGCAACAGGACTTAAACAAGTGATATTACCATTTCACATTACGGATAGCAAAAAAACGCAAGAACGATTAGCTCTCGTGTCACTACCAGCGTGACTAGGTGGTAGAGTTTTGTATTATCTCGCCTGGGTCTGGTACCATCTTTTACCTATACCTTCCGTAATAGCGTCAATGCTTGTCACTGTGGTGTTCTGGTTTGGAGGGTAAATTAGTCGGTGGACTTATGCATGTGGCATTACGATCTCGCCAAACGGGTAGCAATACACTATTAACATTTTTTGGTGGTTGTCTTCTAGACAAATTTTTAGTCATTATTGATTCTTGATCTGGCTCGAATCTTGTTAGGCTGGAGCTAACGGGTGTGCATGTGTGCGCGTGTACCCATGTGTGCGTACACGTATACGTGCGTGCAAGTGTTGCGCGTGCGTGTGCGTTTTGCGAAGTTTGAACTATGATCGAATAAGATTGTTGAAAAGCATGTTATAATTTCAGATGAATGATTTCCTCTTGGTTTAGCGGTTTGCTTATTCGGTTTTGATTGTAAGGTCCCGGGTTCGATCCCCGGATCAGGCAAAAGTGTTCCCGCCTTTTTCGGAGTTTTTCTCGGTAACTCAAATCTTAGTACCAACTTGGAGTTTGTTGGGTGTGTGTTTCTGTGTGTAATACTTCTATGTCTCGAAAAAGCACGTCGAGTCCTTGGTTCCGGTTATTGCAAGAAATAAGCAGTAATTGTTAACAGGTTGTGGCGTTGAGGATCACTACTCATTTCGCAACTAACTGGCGAACCGTGGCGAATCGGAAAATCTATAGGTCTTCGGTTCACTCTGTATGCCCCGTCAGGGAGCCGGCATGATGATACAATTTTTATTTTTCAGGGTGCTGTCACTTCCTCCGTCTTCCGCACAAAGACGGTCCCAAGTATAAAGTTGGCAACCCGTTGGCAAAAGATTTCTTAAACATGTTCAGTCAGAACGTTCTCTCTGCACAAGGGAATGAAGCTGAAAAGGCAAGTTGTTGATAATAATATTGTAAACAATAAAGGTTTGATGTTTTGTTTGTTACGATCAAACTTAAAAAGTACTCGACCGCTTTTGAAGATTTCAAAAAAATTAACTGATTTCAAAACAGGTGAAATGAATGAAAATTAATTATGATTACTTATATTATAAATTAAGTAAGTAAGTAAGTATCTTCACGCCCGTATCCCCGAAGGGGTAGGCAGAGGTACAACAAGTGCACCCACGATTAGCCGAAGATACTTGGTCCCACAAATGTGATATAGATGGCAAGCCTATCGCCGACCGGGCACTTTCCAATCCCAGGCAACTTTGTGTTTATCAGAAAACTGAAAAAACACTTTTTTTATGTGCCTGACCCGGGAATTGAACCCGGGACCTCATGTGGTCAACACCAACGCTGGACCACTAGACCACAGAGGCGACGATTATAAATTATTGGTCAAAAATTGCGTTGATTATTTATGAACGGAAATCCTTATCGTACGTCACGGAGTAGCCTTTATTTACAGTATAAAAAATTACAAAAAATCGAGTCCGCTCGTGACCACGTTTAGTGTAACTTGGCCGAAACGTCGAGCTTTACAAGTAAGTTCTATATATCATGTACGCGTTTTTGACCCGTTTATATATTTTTAAAAAAAATTACAAAAAAGTGATAAAAAACTTGTAACAAAAAAATTAAAGTAAAATTAAAAAGTCGTTAAAAAAGAGAGATTTGTCTCATAGAGAGGGTGTGAGAGGGAGAAAAGGGGACAAGGTGAAGAGAGCGAGATGGAGGGGTGAGAGAGAGGAGGGGGGGGGGGAATAGAGGCTAGTGGGGATACGGAGAGTGAAAGAGAGAGAAGAGGAAGAAAGGGAAGACATGAAGGCGAAGAGTGGGAAGAGGATGGAAGAGGGGAGAAGGAAAGACAAAGAGGGGTAGAGTTTTGGAGAGGGTAAAAAGGGGGAATAGGAGGAAAGTAGGGGAAAGAGGAGATGGAAGGACTAAGGGAGAAAGAAAGAGGGAAATAAGGACTAAGGGAGAAAGATAGGGGGGAAGAGGGACTAAGAAAGATAGGGAGAAGGGAGGGAGACATAGAGGGCCAGAAGAGAGAGGCGAGCAGGGAGAAGAGAAGGAAAAAATGGGGAAAATAAAAAACTTCGTTCCAGACGAGTTTGGGTACTCACGTATTTTTTCTTACATTTGCATTCATTATTACTTGCTATTCAAGTGCCAATCAGGAAGATTAATTTTTTTCAAACGAGACCCGGAACAAATGGGAAATGATGTTAATTGCAATTAAATTGTAATTGTAATTTTCAAAGATTTATTATTTATGCCAAACGCACAAGAAATGATGGTGAATCTTTTATTATTTTTGTAGGTGTTATCATTCGGGCGGATGATGAGCTATTGGCGCAACAACAGGGAGCGGGTGATGGGACAGCAAGTAGTGTGGCTCCCCCGGGAACACTTGCCAGAGAATCTGAGACATAGCGCTCGGCAGTACGGTGCTATTGTACCGCAAGTGGTTGTATGTGGAACTCTTACTAGACGGTACGTATTTATTTTACAGCTAGCTGCAGCTTTCAGCCCGCTGCATTATAAAAGTTTTTGGTGAATCCCGCGGGATCACCTAATTTTTTCGGGATAAAAATAGCCTATGTGTTATTCCAGGTCATCGTCTACCTATGTGCCAAATTTCATCTAAATCCGCTTAGTAGTTTTGGCGTCAGTAGCAAACATCCATTCATCCAAACATCCAAACTTTCGCATTTGTAATCCTTCGTACGCGTGGAAACAAACCAAAAATAAAAGTGGCCTAAGTTATATCAGCTATCTGCCAATGAAAGTCCTATAGGTATATATATATAGGCTATTGCGGCAGGAATAGGTAAGGCGGTGGTACCAGACCCGGGCGAGTCAATGCAGAACTTTACCACCTAGTAGCAACGATGGTGTTGACTCGCATAGTCAATCGGTCGCCTTTTACGACCTGCCTGACAGAATGGCAGTTGGCCTATTCTTCAAAGGAGTCCGGAACCAACACGGGGAAATAAGTAGATACTAGATATATTACGCCATAAAGGCATATTAAAAAAGTAAAATTGGTCGACAAACAGAATTCCTGTTAGGGAGATTTCGACACGCTTGAACGGTATTTTTTTTTTTGTTTTAGCGCCAGCGAACCGACTTGGATGACAGCGAGTAATGCTCACAGCGAACGGATCGGCTCCGAACTCAGAGCAATGGTGCAAGCGCCGCCGGGGTACAAGTTTGTAGGGGCTGATGTGGATTCACAGGTTTATTTATTTTTTAATTCTTCATGTACCAAAAACATATGTATACTCAAATATTACAAAAATTAAACATGTATAATCACGGTAAAAATAGGTTCGTCACCTTAAGATCTAGTTTCGCTTGCACTAGTGTACGAATCAATCATGCCAACATACCAGTACAAAAACAGTTCTACTGACATTAAATAAATGTGACGTTATCTATCAAATAAAGTTTATCTAACAATAATTATTGAATCAATTATTGCTGCTCGTTCTTCAATTCTTAAATAAAGGTCTCGGCATTATTATGACATTACGAAAATAAAGGATATTATATTTATGGCAAATATATTTTGCAATAAACTATTGAATAACACTAGAAATCTAGAAATAACAACGGTGACATTAACCATGACAATAGTTTTATCATAAATATTAATGGCAGGTCAAATCAATAAAAATGTTTTATTTAAAAAAAAAACATTAGCATCTCTTTAGATAATAATTATTTACACAAGATAAAATAAGGAAATAGTGTTGATGCAAGCAAGTCTGAACCATGTTATCGAACAGTTAAGTATAATTTTCTATGCAACAGTCTATTATGTGACAAATTTTCAAAAGATCATATGTGCTCGCAGCTTGTTAAATGAATCAATTTGAAAACTGACGGACCTATTCGTACCACTAGTGCATATAGGTGTGCGTATTTTTTTAAGAGATGCTTCCAGTAAAACCTGCATAAGGACAGGCGTTGGAGAAAGATAATAAAAAGCAGGTTTTTTATAATCTTTTTCCAATACCCTTTTTAACCGGCATTTATTTACTCGACGAAAAATCGGAGAAGGTTTTCAATTCGATGCGTGTATTTTTTATGTTAGATTATAAGTTTTCACGAAGTAGTTTGATTTTGTTAATTCTTTTTTATTGGTATAGAGGATGGTCCCATTTAATTAAAAAAAAAAAAAAAAACAATTATAAGGGTACGTAAACAAGGGATGCTTGATTGTTCACTCATTGATTTTAATGTATGATTAAGCATCTTCATTATTTTAATTTTTTAAAATAATGAAGATGCTTAATAAAATAAGATTAAGATTTAAAGAAAAAATAATAAAATAAGATTAAGATTTAAAGAAAAAAGTATCTTCCTGCCGGTATTCCCGAAGAGGTAGGCAGAGGTACAAGTGCACCCATTATTAGGAGAAGATACTTGGTCCCACAAATGTGATAGGTGGCCAGCCTATCACTAACCGGGCCCGATTTTCAGTCCCGGTAATCTTTGTTTATGTCAGAAAACAAAAAATACATTTATGAATTGGCCTCACCGGGACTATGCGGCCTCACATTTTAGTATCAAAGGAGCCAACACATAGAGACCGCAACCCAGATCAATAAGATTAGGTAATTCCCGTGGCAGGAGCTGTGGATAGCGGCGTTACTGGGTGACAGCGGGACGGGCATGTGTGGCGCCAGTGCGTTTTCCTGGGCAGTGGTGGCGGGGGACAAGCGCGCGCACACGGACCTGCACTCGCTCACCGCCGCCGCCGCGCGCGTCCGCCGCGACCACGCCAAGGTCATCAACTACGCCAGGATATACGGTGGGTGCCTGCCTCGATATAACCTTCTGCCAGCGAATCAAACTGGATACGCCTTTCAAGCCAATTTCTTAAATTGTCTGTGTTGCTTGTATTCTCAACCAAAAATACGGTTTAGTTTTATATCATAGTAAAGCAAGCAGATGACTCTTCTAATGAAAAAAGAAACCATAGACTGTACACACCAAAGAAAACCAGGAATAGGTAAGGCGGTGGTACCACAGTATACTGGAGACTAACAGTAGTCAATCTACATTCTACATACATGTGATATTCGAGCATAGCACACATAGACACCTCTCACGGACGCAACATCTCGGAATAGTTCGAGACAGTTTGGCCCGCACCAGTCCGAGATATCGCATCCGTGAGAGGTGTCTATGTGTGCTATGCTCGAATATTACTTGTATGGAACATTGAGTTCTGTTAGTCTCTAAGTATTCTGTGGTGGTACTGAGACGACCTCGTCGTCACCCCAATCTTCCCGCCTTGGCTGCTTGAAATTTGATGAGAGGTACCGCTGCTCAGGTCTACTTTATTACTTTCTTTATCTATATTATTAATATTATAAATACGAAAGGTTGGATGTTTGGATAAATTTTTGGATGGATATTTGGATGGATGTTTGTTACTCAATCACGCAAAAACTACTGAACGAATTTGAATGAAATTTGGCACACAGATAGGTAATGACATGGAATAGCACACAGGCTACTTTTTATCCCGGAAAAAATAGGTGATTCCGCGGGATTCACAAAAAACTGTTATAATGCAGCGGGCTACACGCTGCAGCTAGTGTTATAATAAAATAATGCAATTTTAATTTCTCTTCGTTTTATTGGGCAATTCGTCAGACAAAACATAAAAAGACTAAACATTTCTACGAAAAAACTATTCTACATTTGAATATATTTAAAAACTGACAAGCTGCCAGCATTCTTATAATACCTCACCATAGAGGTATTACAGTACCATATTCCCGGGTGAGAAGTTGCGGAACTCTACTACCTAATATTTAGGATGTTAGTGACACGTATAGCCAATCGGTCGCCTTTTACGACTTGCCTGGCAAAACGGCAGTTAGTCTATTCTGCAAAGGCGTCCGGACCAACACGGGGTGATCCAGAGGCACCCTGAATCGTGCTATGATAATTTTAATTATCAAATACACCATTTTCAACACTTCTACGGTCCCTACTTGACCTGGCTGGAAAGACTTCTCTTTGTTTATGCTCGTGTGTCAACTGTCACTTGAGCATAAACAAAGAGACGTCACCTAACCTAACCACAATAGAGACGTCACCTAACCTAACCACGCCAATGGGATAATATTGATAGGTTTTTGTAAAAATCTATCAATATCATATTGATAGATTTTACAAAAACCTATATATCTATCAATATTATCATTACCATCTATCAATATTATCCTATTAATTGTTATTAACCAGGTGCCGGTCAAAGCTTCGCTGAACGTTTATTAAAACAGTTTAATCCAACCATGACCATATCTGAGGCGAAAAGTAAAGCTGCTAAAATGTTCACATCCACAAAAGGCAGAAGAGTTTATAGGTTAAAGAAAAAATATATGGAAGGATTTTTGGATGAAAATTTGGAGGATCAGGTAGATAGTATCAAATTTCTTATATTTTATTGGTTGAAACGTAAACACGATGGTCACTCCGCAGTTTAGGTATATTTATATAGGCGCGCCGCCTGGGCGGCGTATGGCAGTGGGTTGTCGCTCGGCTTGCACGACAGTCGCGGTCACGTCGCGCTAGCCGATACTACAACTAGGCACAAAAACTTCTCAAGTGACAACCCCTTGCCGAAGTTCGCAGCTTGGTCATAAATCTGGGGAGCGCAAAGGAATTATAGTTTTGCACGCGGTTATAAGTTTCAATTTTGCTTGCAAGCGGGTAGCTCTGGTGAGTCTAGCTATATTTTTATACCTAGACCTGACTTTTGTAAGGGAGTGAATCCGTTCCGTAACTGCTTTCCTAATCTGAAGTTCCGTGACGTATATTAACGTGAAGCAGTTTGGCCGAATAAAACACTTGAATCACTTTTACACGCACAATATAATTTTGGGCAGAGTAACGCCCTCAACAAACGATAGCATTACAATGAATCGAAAACATGATGTCCCTGCTTATTTATACCATTGGTTATCTATTTTATTATGACGTCATAACACAGGTGTGCCGCACATCTGGCCGGCTAGTAGTTGTCAAGCGCGGTTGATAACACGTAACTGCGAAAATCAATTATTCGAATGTCAAATTTATTAAATTTGCTATTCTTCGCGAACTAATTTAAATTTCATCTTCGAGTGTCAAAACTATTGTAATAAAGTATAATATTAATTATAAATGCATATAACTCATGACAGTTATGTAATTTCGAAAAATTGATTTAAAATAACTTGTAGAGAATGAAATGAACCACAACAAAGTCTAGTAACGTATTGCGATAAGTTTACTGTTTCAGTATAAAATAGAACAAAGGTTAAAATTAACCACTGGTTCAAATTTAACTTTCAATAATTTTTGCAGAAATGGTTTCAAAAACTTATCCAATACCCCTTTCGTAAAAGGCTCAATTTGCTGTAAAAATATATTGTAAGTTTTTCTATACAATGTGCTGTTCCTAAACAAAAAAAATGTGTTATTGTAATGGAAAGCAGATACCAGCGATGAGACATTTCCTAATATTAAAAACTGCCCTTTAAAGAAGCTTCCCCCCCCCCGTATTGGTTCCGGGCTCCTTTGTAGAATAGGCCAACAGCCGTTCTGCCAGGCGGGTCGTAAAAGGCGACTGATTGGCTACGCGAGACACTAGCATCGTGGCTACTATGTGGTAGAATTCTGCATTGTCTCGCCCGAGCTGGTACCACCGCCTTAAATATTCAGTTAGTCAGTGCATGCCACTGTCATGTTCCGGTTTGGAGGGTAAGGTAGCCGGTTAACTTATGCATGTGGCTTTAGACCTCGCCACAAGATAGCAACGTACCATTAACATCTTTGGTGTCTATAGGCGATGGTCGACTCTTTCCAGTAGGACCCCATCTGCTTGTTTGCTATCTTGTAACTTATAATATAAAAAATATATTTATATTTATGTTAATATTAAAAATGCGAAAGTTTTTTAAAGATATTATTTATTTACATCGACCTACAAGTTTGCACAAAAAAATGTGCCTTGAAATGTCACAACCTACACAACCTTCACTACCTACATTTTACAAAAGTTTTTTTAGGCTTGCACTTTTAGATTTTTCGAACTATTGTGTAATATTTTCAGGCAATAGAAATGACATCTTATCAAGCGGCGCGGCTCGCCAAGCTAAGCGGGAAACAAATTGACGAAATGTTCGAACCACCGAAATGGCTTGGGGGCACTGAGTCAGATATGTTTAATAAGCTGGAGGAAATTGCTGGTAGAGTATTCTTTAATGTGTCTTTACCGCGTAGTCCAAAGCTTAGCTTTTTTGTATTTAAGATATTGTTACGAGCGTAGACTGCCCTGATTGTCGAGTGGTAAGCGACCCGGAATACGCGATCAACGGGGCTCGGGTTTGATACCCGACGGGGACAAGCATTTGTGTGATGAGCGTAAATGTTTGTATTTCCGGGTTTGGGTGTTTATTAAATATATTCCAGTATTTATATATGTGTTAGTATCGTTGACTAACACCCATAACACAAGCAAATAATTTGCTTACTTTGGGATTAGATCAGTAAGTGTAATGTGTCCCGTGAATATTTATTATTTATTATTAGAGTTTGTACTGAGCAATAAAATACGACTTATACTAAAACCGTGTATTTACAACACAAATGTACAATACACCACAATGCAATACGGAAATACACTAAGTAACGCTAATAATACCGTCACTATATTTCATTAGAACTAACTGATTAAACCGAATCACTAAACTAACACACTTTCCGTATCACTTTTCACTGTATTATTGATTCACACTGATCATCTGAACTGTCGCTTCCGAATCACTTTATAAAACTGACTGCTATTCACCAACACGTTCTTATTTATACATAAGGTAAATTTCGACCATATTCCCGAAAGTTCCGAAAATAACACGGAAAAAAGCTAAATGTAAACAAGTTATAGTACACGCTATTGGTTGCTACCTTTATGCCTTATGCGAGAAGGTCAATTATGGCATAGCTATTTGGGTAACGGCGGCTATTGTTTATCGATAAAAGCAGCTATATCTTTCTTTTATTTCTAAATTTTTCCAATGTTCTATTCTGGTGCGAGGTCTCAATGCCACATGAATAAGTTTACCGGCCACCTTATTTACCAAAACGAAACACAATAGTGACAAGCACTGACGTTATTGCGGCAGGAATAGGTAAGGCGATGGTATCAGATCCGGGCATAATTGTGCAGAACTCTACCACCTAGAAGTCACGATGGTAGTGGCTCACACTGCCAATCGTTTGCTTACGAACTGAATGGTAGGATGGCAGATGGAATATTTTTCAAAGGTAGCTTAGAACAACTCGGGGGAAAATTTAATCCAGATCCCTTAAGAGGTCTTGTCTTTACCATTGCGACTATTAGGTGTTAGAGTTTTAAAAAAAATATGAATATATAAAGATATTCTTTATTTCTAATTAACATTAGTAAACACCTTGTTATTGTTGGTTGTCTCACTAGGCAAACCTGTATCGAGACAACCGTTACTCCCGTTTACAATATTGGAATTTACCTCAACTTAGTGTTTAAGATATATTTACACTAATGCAGAAGCGTAATATGCATATTTGACAACTAATTATCAGTCTAGGGCTAGTCTTAAAATATTTATTAAATTTATTTTTAAAAATGTCCTCTGTTTCATCGTTTGACAGCGTTCGCTTATTTTATCATATAAAATATCCATATCCAACAATATTACATACATCGACACGTCCCAAGAACAAAATCGTATCTGCATAACCACCAAATTACAATATGTTTGTTTGTGGGAGTACATTGTAGAAAAGATGATGTTCATTTGAGTATTTCCAAAAACAAAAGACCAATAAACATAAAAAAATATATTGTCTTGTACTTGTAGTTATGCGTGTTTAATGCGAATTTTATTATAAAACCAATTTCGTCTGATATCTTCATACGATTTTGTTCTTGGGACGCGTCGACATACATGTCAAACTTCCGTTTTTTCGTCGGTTGAAAATGGATCCATGCTAATGATAACGCACTATTACCATCTCCATTACATACGGAAAGAGGCAGGTTAATGACATTATCAAAAAATAATAAAATAATTATTTTCATGAAAATAAGAAAAATGTCGTATTTTAAATTACCTTATTTTAGTACTAAAATTGAGCAACTTAACTTCCTTTTAAATCAAGCAATTATTTTGAAAATTTATGTATTAAGTGTTAAATGTTTGTATTAAGGTACCAAATAATGTCTTTGACGATCGGCCAGGGGTTTCATTACACACTGTATATGCGACGATTATCGTCGTTAATCGGTAGAATAATCTGCTTGTATTGAGTTGTCCAATGATCCGCCGGTCCCGCAGGCTCCCCCGCGCCGGTGACGTCGTTCCTGCGCGGGCGGCTGTCGCGCGCGCTCTCGGTGCCGGCGCGCTGGCCCGCCACCAGGTTAAACTGGGTGGTACAAAGTGCCGCCGCTGACTTCCTGCATCTCATGCTGGCTAGCATGGCGCATCTTGCTCCGAAAGCCAGGTTCATGTTTTAAATATAAACGCTTGTACTGTTTCACAAATGTCATTTATATTTTATTTATATCACAATCACTTTTCAATTTTACAGCCAACCGGTTTCGCCTATTAAAGCATCATCAGGGTTTATTTCACATTAACTTTTACATTATATTGTTGTTACGTGCTTCAGGTTCGTAATTGCAAGAAAACGCCACTTATATTAAACCCGTGTATTTATTACACACACACACACACACACACACACACACACACAAATACACTATACACTTAGTCACCTCGCTGCACTAGCACTAAACCGACTACACAATTGAACACTCGCTTCGCACTTTGAGTATCGCTCTCGATCGCTTTATAAAAACTGCCTTCTATTGGTCAACACATCTCCATTTATACCCGAGGTAAAGTTCGACAACAATCGGGAATGTTCGGCAATCTTTTCGTAAACAATAACAATTGTTGTATACAACTTATGATAAACAAACAAGTACTAGTACACGTTATTTTCAACCTTATGCCATATACCACAAGGTCCATTATAACATAGCTATTCGGTTAACGGTCAACTATTTGTTTGTTAATAGGAGTAGCTATCTCTCTCTTTTATTTCTAGATCTCTCCAGCGTTCAAACTCTTCACGTTTCTAGATTATTCGTAACATTATTTTAAAACCTAAATACTGTTCTCATTTAGCAATTCAGAAACAGTATTTATTATTAAAAAGTTGGCCTGTACAATAGACAGAGTTAACTACTTTTTTTAGTTTTTCCCTGTTGATCCCGAGCTCCTTTGAAGAATAGACCAACTGCCGTTCTGCCAGGCAGGTCGTAAAAGGCGACCAATTGATTTTACGAGTCACTACCATCGTGGCTACTAGGTGGTAGAGTTCTGCATTGTCTCACCCGGGTCTGGTACCACCGCCTACCTATTCCTGCTGCAATAGCGTCAGTGCTTGTCACTGTCGTTTTCAGATTTGAAGGGTAAACTTATGCATATGTGGCTTTAGACCTCGCCACAAGATAGTAACGCATCATTAACATCTTTGATGTTTATAAGTGATGGTAGATTCTTTCCATCAGGAGAACCATCTGCTTGTTTGCTATCTTATAATTAAAAAAAACTACTTTCGATATTTTGAGAATGAATTCAAATCCATCGTCTATCCCAGTCTCGCATTAAAGTCATACTAATTTCTGTCTCTCACCTGAGCCCGTACTGCCTTCTTGACTCGAATGCAATGAATTCAGAATAGATATAAGTGTATAAATTGAGTTTGTTTGCAAAAGCGGGACATGTTACTAGGGATACCGAGACAGACAGCTTAAAAGCGGGACAATCTCGCCCAAAACGGGACGTATGGTCAAGTTAACCATCACGATTCTGATGGATTTGTCTTTACCTCCTCAGTATTCTAAGACAGTCTCGCCCAAAACGGGACGTATGGTCAAGTTAACCATCACGATTCTGATGGGCTTGTCTTACCTACTCAATATTCTGAACTCGTCATAATATACGGTTTAGAAAACGCTGGGTACCACCACCTTCGGACAGAACCTATTCTATCCGACGATGTTATGTCAGTCTTGGTCGTCGATGGTATTCTTCTAGAATAGAAGAACACACACAAAAAGAATCCGACAAATATTCAGACATACGCGCGCACACACATACACAGAGAAAGGGAAATATATATATACACATACATGCGCCTCACACACACAGAGAGAGAGAGAACGATAGAGATACACACATACATACACAGAAAAACAAATTTACATTATTAGCTTATACTCGCAGCTTCGGCAGACTTGTTTTTAATCTCACTAAGACAATATTATTTCTGGATAAATTACCTGATGCAGCTTAATCGTCTAGTGTTGCATGTACGCACGCATGTACGTACACGTACACACACACACACATTCACACAAACACACACACACACACAACGTTCACCACGCACGTATGTAAGTACGGACGTACAAAACATTCACCCGTCACACAACGCACACACGCATGCAAATACGCGCACATACACACACAAGCTCGTACAATCACACGCAAAATCGTAGCATTTTTATTATGTTGAAATTACTATACCCTGATCAGACTGATCGGGTACTGTCCGAAGGTGGTGTCAAGAGACTTTGTAACCAGCGTGTTTGTATGAAGAGAATAATGAATGTGGAGAAAGCGATACAAATCTGCAAGGATTGCGATGTATGGCATTCGTTTCTCTTTGCCTACCCCGTAAGGGATCTGGCGTTAAGACAGTATATTGAAATTATTTTATTTCTTCTAGGTTCTGTCTCAGTTTTCACGACGAGGTCAGATATCTAGTGCCAGATGACGCCAAGTACGAAACAGCGCTTGCCTTGCAAATAACCAATTTACTTACGAGAGCATTCTGTTCACAGAGGTAAGTGAATAAAAAAGTAACCGTAAAATTAAAACTAACCTGCTTACGAGAAATCATCCTTCTTTCACTTTGCGTAGACGATTAAAACTATATACTTTACGTTGTAACATACATCTGAGATTAATCCAATTAGACGTACTGAATGCTGTGTTAAAATATAATCACCTATTTTGGAATGACCTTGTATATGTATTTGTATAATATATAATATGATGATATTATTATAATATACAGTGTGTTTTTAACACACCATATATTTTAATAATAATCTTTATCCTGTCTGATTGTAAAAGGTATTGTTTGGTAGCTTAAGATAATCATATATGTTATTTTATGATTATAAAGTGACAAATTGTCCTTGATTAAAATAATCAATTATGGTAGACAATGGGCGCCTGCATAAAAGTGCTGATGTCGTGGCAACCCGACGTCTACGCGCATTAATTTACACGGCGTTGTGTTCTGTTTAATTTTTTCCTTAAATTTTAGGGAAATTTTAAAATTCTATATTTTATTTTTATAAAGAGCGTACTCGTTCCTTAATGGCCGGCAACGCACCTGCAGTACCTCCGGTGTTGCAGCTGTTCATGGGCAGTGGTAATCACTTACCATCAGGTGAGCCTCTTGCATGTTTGCCCACTATTCCATAAAAAAAAGAATCATTGCGTTACTTTTCTGACAATGACATTGACTTGCCTTTTCGGAGTATTTGTGTACATTATTATGAATGATAAGGCATGCTCATTTGGACTTTTCAAAATATTTTTGTATTTCCAGCGTTGGCATCAATGATTTACCTCTATCAGTAGCTTTCTTCACATCAGTAGAAGTGGACCAAGTTTTGAGAAAGGAGTCAAACTTGTCTTGCGCAACACCTACCAATCCTCATGGCCTGGCCAAAGGGTATGGCATACCTGATGGCGAATCACTGACAATATTCGATGTGTTGGAAAAATGCAAATAAAAGTTTAAAAAAATGATTTTTTTATTTGTTCTTTGTGTACTCCCAGATTTATTAATTGAAACGGAATCCTGTATATCTTTCAGTGGGAGAGCGTCCCGGCTTTAGGGAGAAGGTCACAGGTTCAATCCCTGCGTGATATTTTTCTTTGTTGTTTTTAAAGTTTTTCCAGTTTTCCCAAGCACGGGGTGAGTGCTATAACACAAAAATAATTTAAAAAATTAGGAATCCTGTGTAGTTTTTAAATTTATATATTACTTATTTACATATCTATATATTAATATGTTTGGAAAAAAGTCTCAAATTTAAACTTAACTAGGGATCACGCACTGGTCAAAATTCCACCATAGACTAAACAGGAACACCAGATTTTAGTATGAAGAAAATGTGGTAGAGTACCGCAACGTCTCGCCTGGATATTTGGTACCACCGCATTACCTAATTCTGCTACAATAAAGTCTTTGATTGTTATTGTCGTATTTCGGTCTGGAGGGTATGCCATTGGCATTGTCATTGTGGCATTGCCATTCCACCATACGGATCACAACGTACCGTTAACCTCTTTGGTGCCTGTACGCGATGGTTTCTTTTTCCATCAGGAGAATCATCTGCTTGTTTGCTATCTTACGATTAAAAAATAGTCTAAGCCCAATTAGTTAGCCTTCTGAGGCTTCGATTTGACAAAAATTATTGCGACCACTATAGCTATCATAGCGCTGCAGTATCCCTCAGGATATTCATCACTTATGCAGAGATGCAATGGTTTGAACGTAATTCATCGGACTGCGATGCAAAAGATGCAAAGTAATATGTATATATAATAAGTATAATAATCACATGTTGCTATCTATCTTCATCACGCTACTTTAATGTTTTTTTTATATAATAAGATAGCAAACAAGCAGATGGGTCTCCCGATGGAAAGAGTCAACCATCACCTATATACACCAAAGATGTTAATGGTGCCTTGCTATCTTGTGCCGAGGTCTAACGCCACATGCATAAGTTTACCCACGGAGTTTACCGGCTACCTTATATTCTAAACTGGAACACGACAGAGACTAGCACAGACGCTATTGCGGTAGGGATAGGTGAGGCGGTGGTACCCAGGCGAGACAAACTAGCACAGAACTCTACCACCTAGTAAAGTTTTTCTTTACACACTCAACATCTGCCTTCCTGTCATACAGTTTGTGATTCAGAAATCAGAAGTACTTTATTAAATAAAACTTTTTAAAAGTTATTTTGACGCGTCAAATTTTTTTTAAACTACTACCGAATCGGAAACGCGGCCACACACTGATTAATCATATAATATGTATGTAACTCTCTTTCATTGTGGCTACTATGTGGTAGAGTTCTGAAATGTCTCGATTGGAGTTAATTTGGTACTTTCGCTATATTTCGATTTTCCATAATAGCATCAGTGCTTGTCAATGTCATTTCGTTGACTTGTAATGAAAACTCTGTCCGATCATCAAAGGCATTATTTGGTAGCTTAATAAAAACATATTTTTGTCATAATTTTATGGATATTGATTGATACATAAATTTTCAAAATATTTGCTGGATTTATAGGGGAAGTTGCTCAATTTTAGTACTAAAATGAGGCATTTTAAACTACGATATTTTTCTTATCTTAATAAAATCATTTTTTTTTGATAATATCAACCTACGTATACACTTCTTTCGGATCGGAGAGGGTTTTCTTTACATCCTGTATATTGAGTGTGTTCAAAGGTGGTAGAGTTCTGTATTGTCTCGCCCGGGTCTGGTACCACCGCTTTACCTATTCCTGCCGCAATAGCGTCGCTGCTAGTCACTGTTGTGTTCCGGTTTGGAGGGTAAGATAGCCGGTAAACTTATGCATGTGGCATTAGATCTCACCACAAAATAGCAACGCACCGTTAACATATTTGGTGTCTATAGGCGATGGTTGACTCTTTCAATCAGGAGACCCATCTGCTTGGTTGCTGTTTTATGACAATAAAAAAAAAACAATGCAGAACTCTACCACCTAGTAGTTACAATGGTAATGACCATGTCTACATTCTTGTAATAAAGTAGTCTAGGTACAGTCAACTATGTTCTGATTTGTTGGTACGTACAAGTGGGTTTCCAGCATTAAAAAAATATTTTTCAGCAATGGTCAGCATTAAAAAAATATTTTTCTTGTTAGAAAAACAGTAACACAGCGAGTAAGGATGTCAACATTTTGATTCAAGCGAAAATCAACTACCGAACGAAATACAACGAAGTAGTCGTTTGCGACTACTTCGTTGTATTTTTGGTGATGCTTTCAGTATCAGTGATATTTCTACTGCTTCTCCGTGCAAAGTGCGTTAAGTAGAATCTTTTAACACACATACGCACTCTTAATTTTTAATACTTATTTGTATATAGGATAATCGAGATTATTAGGAGTTCTACAAAGTCTCATCCACCAATTCAATCCACATTACCAAACCTATTCCTGCCGCAAGTGTCGATGTGTCACTGTCGTTTTCCGGTATGCAAGTGGCACTACGATCACGCTACACTTATAGCAACACACAACGAACACATTGTTGTCATTTTTTATTAGAATCCTCTGCCTATGTGCTATCCAATGATACAAAAAAGCATTCCAAATAAATCACTAACACTAATTTCTAGTTCTTAAACCTGAAATTTATTCGCTTACCGAGAAATTAGTGATTTATTTTGGCATAAAAAATAATCTGGTAGATACATGCAAGGAAGAGGTGCTTCACACTTGACAGTTGTCGCCAGCGTTGCCAGAATGCTACTTTTGTAACATTTTACGTTACTTTTGACCCTCTCATGTTATTCCCATGTTACACGGCTCAAAATGTTATTTTTACGTTACTTTTTGGACTTTTGATTTGTTCTTTGTAAGTTAATGTCGCATTATATAATATTAAGTTAAAAGTATTTAGGAAATCAATAATTCAACAACAAAGTCGCGTTTGCAACTGAAATATGTTTATTTTTGCGTTAATTGTCTTATAAATAAATAAATTGATTAATTATCTTTAGTTAGATATATGATGAGCTGTAGCTTTTTAAATACATTTCTTAATTAGATTGTATATATATAACTTATATATGTTTTTTTAAGATCACCAATCGATAGTTATTTGGAAAAAAAATATTACGGTTCTTTAGTAGCTTAACTAATGGAACAAAAAACTTTTTTAGTTTTTGTGTAATAAAGTTTCATTTCGTAGTATTAGTGTCGTTTTACACATAAGGAAATGTTACTTTTTTTGTTAAAATGTTACTTTTTGAGCTGTATTATGTTACATTTGACTACCTGTCACTGGCAACACTGGTTGTCATTTGTCAGTTCTCAGTTGTCAGATCCACATGTCACTCATACTCAGTCATAAAGTTTGTTTGTATGTTGTATGCATAAAAGTTGTTAATATTTGTATTTATGTTTTCTTGTTATTTGGAAGTACGAACCTAATTTAACCTTTTAACGAAGCAAATAATTTATATATAAAATATCAAAATGTCTAAGGTTACAAAACGAAAACACGTTATGAATGAAACCATTTGGGACGACTACGAACTACCAAAAGAAAACCAGAGTGTAGTTAAAGTGTTGAAAAGTAGAGGAAATAATCTTCATGAGGTAATTTAACGAGTTTCTTCGAATTTTTGTTCAAATAGCCTTAATTTTGGTGTTAAATAACCTAAAAAACTCAAATATCGCTTAGAGCGCATGTTGTTAAGGAAATATGAATAAACTAATGTAATGGCTCTAGTAATGTACGCTTTACATTGTGTGTTGCAAAGACAAAGCCATAAAACGCAAATTTCGCATCTCCCACAAAAAAGGAATTGCCGTCATGACTAGAATGAAGAAATGTCATGTCCTAATTTTTCAGTACACTGTCCCTTACATTACATGCCATACATGACGTGTCTATTTTTCCGTTATAGCATCATAGGTTACTTTTAAGCTTTCGCAGCTTTTTTGAACTGAATTATTAATAATTAACGGGATCTTAACGCGATTATGTGACGTATTGTTTTCCTGATATTTCGGCGCTGTTGCAATCGCCATGATCACGGGGGAACTGATCATGATCATGGTGCTTGCAACAGCGCTGAAATATCGGAAAAACAATTAATTATTAATAATTCACATCATAGGTTACCCTACCATTAAAGCTGGCCAGAACAGTGACAAACATTTATTTATTTATTTTAATTTATTAGGAAAACAGTACAGTAATTATATAATTTAAAATTATAACATTGTAATATATATACACATTTACTACGTTTTCGCAAAATATATCTACTAACTCTTGTATTCAATTTATTAGAGAGAAAAAAAACAAACAAGAGTTTCCAGATAAGTAAGATTAAGTTAAGAGGAAGGTGTAACAAAACAATTACTTTCAGAAAAAACAATGAATTAATAAAAATCTAAATTAAGTTTTTGCTAAATGAATAAATAAAATTGACGAGTGACATAATTATGAAACTATATCAAACCATGTTTGAGTTAGATTTTTATTAAAACTATTTGGGGAAGAATCAAACAGATCGAAGTCGGAAACGTCAACTACCCGATTAAACATTTCTGTAGAGCGAATAAAATACGAATTACCTCTATAATTGCTGGTAATTCGTATTTTATTCGCTCTACAGATAATTATTTTATTTTTGTCTCAATTATCCTTTTCATGCTGTGTATATTTTTCCGTTACAGGATCATAGGTTACCCTACCATTAAAGCTGGCCACAACAGTGACAAGCATTGACTCAACTTGTCCCTTACATGCTGTGTATATTTTTCCGTTACAGAATCATAGGTTACCCTACCAATAAAGCTGGCCACAACAGTGACAAGCATTGACTCAATTTGTCTCTTACATGCTGTGTATATTTTTCCGTTACAGGATCATAAGTTACCCTACCATTAAAGCTGGCCACAACAGGGTCAGGCATTGACTCAATTTGTACCTTACTTGCTGTGTATATTTCTGTTATGGGATCATAGGTTACCCTACATTAAAGCTGGCCACAACAGTGATGACAAGCATTGACTCAATTTTTTTAAACTTTGTGTGTTGTTATTACAGATAACTACTCCAAATGGTGAACAATACTTAGTTTCAATGCCTACTAAATTCCGAAAAAATATTTGGGTCAAACGTGGTGATTATATTCTAGTAGAACCTATAATGGAAGGTGATAAAGTTAAAGCAGAGATAGTAAAAATTATGAACAAGGACTCTATTAAATTTTATAAAGAGAATAATATATGGCCGAAAGAATTTGATGATGGTAAAACAGAAAATAAGTGTGATAACAATGATATATTTGAAAATACAAATAGGGCACACATTAAACAAAATAACAGTGAAAGTGATACAAGTGATAGTGAAGCTACTAGTTCTAGTGATAATGATTAACATTGTTTAATGCAGAGCATTGTGAATTTCCCGACTGACTAATAAATAGACCTGTCATAACGAACTTTTTTATAGGAGTGATGTTAATATTTAATTGTTCGGAATATATTGATTATTTGCTGTGCTCGTGACTTAGTTCACGTGGAAAAATGTCTAAAATAAAAGTCCTGGGGTTTTAACTCATATAATCCCAGTTCCCGTCGGATTTCCAGTGTAAAAACTATCCTATATCTGTTCTGGGACTTCAAACCTTTATACCAAATTTCATCCAAATCGGTTCAGTGGTTTAGGGGTGAAGAAGAGACAGACAGACAGACATAAAGAGTTACTTTCCCATCACTACATAGTAAAACAAAGTCGCTTTCTCTGTCTGTCTGTATGTCCCTATGTATGTATCTTTAAAACTGCGCAACGGATTTTGATGGTGTTTTAGATAGATTGATTTTCGAGGAAGGTTTTAGTATATTAACCTTTCCAATATTCCCACGGGAACAAAAGCTACGTGGGTGAAACCGCGGGCAGGTCGCTAGTTTATAATATATAATAGTAAACCCCGTTATCTATGTAGCATATTGGTGGCAACTGATGTTGGGTATGGGGTAATTATAATTGCATAAATCTTTTTTTTCTTTTTTTACATGCTGAAAAAATTACAATAATATATTATTGACATTGACATTTGTTTAGTATCTAACACTTGTAGTAAATGACTTGGGTACATTCCATATTAACGAAAGTAAGGCTTTGTCGCCTACTCGAAAATATCCATTTGAGGCAAGAAAATGATCTTTCAACTTCTACTGATGTCGCAAGTGGAAAAAAGTTCATAATAAAAATCGATGTAAATAAAGAAACCAGAGATTAATTGTAATTACCCCATCCCTAAAATATGCTATATATATAATGGGATTTATATAATATTATTATGAATTTATCTACATGTTTTTAGGAGTGAGCCTGTTTAACTGCATTATGATATACTATTAGTATTGTAAACTTTGATACTCTCTCAATGAGATTTTTTGTATTCTATATAATAATGGTTTTATGACTGATTGTGTCGCCTTGTTGAAGATAGTGACACGATGATGCCTGTATTGGTTTCCACTGTTAACAAGCCATTGTTATATCTAAATAACAATCTACATATAACCAAGCTGTTCTTCAGGTCAGATCCAATACAAGATTTATTTATTAAAAAACCTAAGGGTTTAAATGTGAAATATATTTTTTATGATAAATGCTGTTATTTTTGTATTACATCCTTTTGAATTTGTCAGAAAATAAACGTCGATTGTATGTAGGTTGATGTGGGATATAATAAACATATGTTTTAACTCATGTTGTTATCATGAGTTAATTTTTAGTTACTTTCACAGCATGCTGTGTTATGGTAATTTTCTCTGGGAAAATTCCACAGAAGCAGCGACTACGCGTATTATTTCTAAAATATTACTCACATGGTTTCCGTTCCAATGGGATTTTCAGGATGAAAGCTATCCTATGTCCTTTCTCGAGCCTCAAACTATCTTTATACCAAGTTTCATCTAAAACGGTTCAGTGGTTTAGGCGTGAAGAAGAGAAATAAACAGACAGATACAGTTACTTTCGCATTTATAATATTAGTATAGATTAGGACGCCAAATATTTTTTTGTTTCATCAGCTTTAAAAGTGTTTAGCTAAGGTTATTATTATACTTTATTATGTACTAGCTGTTGCCAGCGACTTCGTCCTCGCGGACTTCGTTTACTACGCACTGCTTCTCCCCCGTAGGTGATAGCGTGATAATATGTAGCCCATATGTTGACCCGACCTGTTAGTAATATTCATGAAAATTTGAAATAAATCCATGCAGTATTTTTTGAGTTTATCCCGGACATACATACAGACAAACAGACAAAAATTCTAAAAACTATATTTTTGGCTTCGATATCGATTGTAGATCACGTCCCAAGTATTCTTTTAAAAAACTATTCAATGTACAGTTTTGACTTTCCTACGATTTTATTATATACTAGCTGTTGCCTGCGACTTCGTCCGTGCGGACTTCGTGTACTCCGCACTGCTCCTCCCCTGTAGGTGATAGCGTGATAATATGTAGCCTATATGTTGACCCGACCTGTTAGTAATATTCATGCAAAATTTGAAGTAAATCCATGCAGTACTTTTTGAGTTTACCCCGGACATACATACAGACAAACAGACAAAAATTCTAAAAACTATATTTTTGGCTTCGGTATCGATTGTAGATCACGCCCCAAGTATTCTTTAAAAAAAATATTGAATGTACAGTTTTGACTTTCCTACGATTTTATTATATGTATAGATATATGTATAGATATTTAAAAGTATTTTAATTGAGGTGGAACTGCACCACATCAGTGCGTGCTAGGCACTGGAAATGAAATTTTCATTCTCAGTGCCAAAAAACATAGATATATTTTGGTGGGATATGAATTTACTATATTTTTATGATTAATATGCTGTTATTTATTTGAATACTAGCTGTTGCCCGCGACTTCGTCCGCGCGGGCTTCGCATACTCCGCACAGCTCCTCCCCCATAGGTGATAGCGTGATAATATGTTGTCTATATGTTGACCCGACCTGTTAGTAATATTCATGCAAAATTTGAAGTAAATCCATGCAGTACTTTTTGAGTTTACCCCGGACATACATACAGACAAACAGACAAAAATTCTAAAAACTATATTTTTGTCTTCGATATCGATTGTAGATCACGCCCCAAGTATTCTTTAAAAAATATTCAATGTACAGTTTTGACTTTCCTACGATTTTATTATATGTATAGATGATTTATATTAGTGACTTCTTACATGGCTGTAATGAAATTGGTGTTGCCCAAATGCAAGAACAAGACGAGACTTAGCCAGTCTTGGTCTTGGTCTTGCGCCAATACACCTGGTCTTGGTCTTGGTCTTGGTCTTGCGCTCCCAGTCTTGGTCTTGGTCTTGGTCTTGCAGCAAGAGTCTTGCAAGTCTTGCAATTACCTATTAGTCTATTACTATTTATTAAAGTTTACTTTAAATCTTAGAAAAACGTATTAGAATTGGAACATTGTGAGCTTGAATTAACATAGCCATAGTAAAGATCAAGCAGATTAATAAATAACTGAAGATTTGATAAGAAATTCGAAAAATCAACTGACCTATATGTCGTTTTCCATGGAAGTAACTGTTTCTTAATAAACATTTATGATTTATAAGCTTACATTTGCTAAAACATGTAAAAAAACAAATTAATTACAATAACTTGACTGTATTTTAAAGAACAATACTTATCTGTCTAGAAAGAGATTGAACCCTCAACTTATAAGAAATTTAATAAAAGAGTTTTACGATTTATCATTTATTTGAATAAAAAATAAAATACAACACTAATCAACAGCTTTATCATTAGGTTATGATACTTTATATCAATTTTTTTGACCAAGAATTAATACAAAGTAACCATCTGGCTGACTCATCACTTAACCTATTTCTATGTTTTCTAATTACTAATGATGCTTTAGAAAATAACCTCTCAGCAGGTACTGAAGTTGCAGGTATTGAGAGAAAATCACGGGCCATTTTCGATAAAATCGGATACTCTGTCTCATGCGTCCTCCACCAATCTAAAATGTCTTCCGAGCTGGCAGTTCTTGGTTTTCTCAGGTACTCCTCCAACTCGTCTATCACTAAGCCTTGAAGACAAGATCCAGATGACGTCGAGGGACATTCATAGAGTTTATCAAAGTCTATTACGTCTTCATCTTCATCACATACTTTATTTTCTTTTTCTGGTAATTCCAGAGATTTGTTCAGTGAGTGTAGACTTTTATATTCTTCATAAAGTTCATTGAACTTGCGCAGACTTTCTGTTTTAAGTTGCTTCCCCCACATTGTCAGGTCAAAAGTCTGAGCCTTATGCCTTGGGTCTAAAATTAAAGAAGTACAATAAATCTGCTCTTCTTGTAATGTTTAAGCATTTTGTCTCGAGCTGCTTGGAAAGCTAGAATGAGCCTTTCATCCACTTCAGATCGATTAGGTTTCTCATCTAACTGTTTTACCATAGATTCAATTTTATCTAGCAAGAGATTGAATGATACAATGACTAACGGTAATGTAACATATTTGTCTCCACCAAGTTTTGTACTTAAAAGTTTAAAGTTTATTAGAAATTTATGTAATTTTTCGAGTACCTGCCATTCATTAGCTGTGATTTGAAAATCATTTAATTCGGTGACAGAACTGCACAATATGTCAATGCCTGCTCTCACTTTTAAACCAAATCCAATCATATCATGTGTGGAATTCCATCTCGTTGGACAGTCAAGAATGGCATTTAGATTTGATGGCACGCCAGCTGCTTCACAAGCAGACTGAAACTTCTTCTTCACTATCTCACTTCTTTTTATTTTACTGGAAATACTGCGTAACTTTGTTACAGATGTACGCGAGTCAGCAATATTTGGTGCAGATTCTTCATCTTCCTCATCCTCAGTTTCGTCTGCATAGTCTTCGTACTGCTGATCTTGCGCGTTAGTGTCAGACTCACAGTGTAATGCTAAGGTCTTTAATAAATCTTGTACACCAAGGTTTAAAATGTGAGCAAAGCACCGGAAATGTTGATTGTCTGAATCAAAGTGTGGCGGCAGCTGTTTGCCCAGTTCATACATAAATTTGGTATTTGCAGTTGCGTTGTCGACCGTGATACCTTGTATTTTATCAATTATGCCATATTCCAATAAACATTCATGGAAAATCGTTGCAATATCTTCCCCAGTATGTCGACCGCGTGATGGTATAAAATCAAGAACTACAGATTGATACTTCCATTCGTTGTCTATATAATGAATAGTAACCCCGTAGTAACTCCTACCAGCAATTGACGTCCACCCATCAATGGTAAAAGACATTTTAGATGATAATTGTTGAAGTCGTTCCTTGAGATTCAATTGGAGCTCTTCAAATCGCTCTTTGACTTTCCTTCTAAGTGTAGACCTTTTAGGAAACACCATATTAGGGCAAATACGTCGAAAATATACTTGTGTAGCTTCGTCATCGAAAAATGAGAAGGGAAGATATTTTTTCACCACCCAATCAACTGTAGCTGTCGTGATGTTGTCACTGCTGTTTTCCGACTGAAACAAAACAATAAATCTTGTGTTATTATTTAAAACATACTAGGTTTGAGCGTATAAGAGGAGGAGGTTTGTTGTTGTTAAATCGAGAAAATCGTTAAATTGATATTTGTTATATTAAGGTTGCACTGTACTGTAATTTACCAAAATAAAGTACTTAGTTGTTACTGGCCGATTAAATGAAAATATGGGTGTTTATAAAAAATATTTAAGACGATAATTACATACTTAATATGTCGCAGATGAAAACACCTAGATGAAAACACCTAGATGAAAACACCCTAGATGAAAACACCACTAACTCAAAAATACTTACGTAAGTTAATGGCGTTTTTGAAAGTATCGCATGAATAGCTACGCAGAGTTAAAATTCTTTTAACTGTTAAAAAAATATTCTTACCTATCCACTTCTTCCAGCGGTTACTAAAAAGCTTGTGATATCTCCACTTAATTTTGGTTTAACAGGAAGAAATATTTCTGATTCCTTTTTGTGGAAAGATATTAGATGTTTCCTTAAGCCTGAAGTGTTTCTGTTTTTCATTTTTATTTCAATCTTTTTATGTTGGCACAATTTACAGAAGGCAGTTTGGGATGCATGAATTATTTCGAAAAACTCCTCAAATTTGCTTTTGGGTCTTTTAGATCTGTGACTCAAACTCTCGTTACTCGGACTAGAATAATTTGAATCTTCGTCACTCATATTAAATTGTACACGTGATACGTTTTTAGAAAACAACGAGAATTAGTAAAAACAATTATTAAGTTAGACTCGAAGCACAGCTCAATTGGAAATGACTGGATGCCGCCGCAAATCAAACAATGCCGCGTGCGGCGTACAAACACACACTAAATATTACCTACTTGTACAGACGCGACGCGTGAATAAAATATATGTAAAGAATTAGTGCCAATCACTATTCTTTACATATAAGTGAATGTTTTGGCGTACATCTATACTAATATTATAAAGCTGAAGAGTTCGTTTGTATGTTTGATGACAGAAGTTTTAAAATAAATAAATAAGTCCTGAACGTTACTATACCTCCAAAGTTACTATTCCTCGTGGACGAAGTCGCCGGCACAGCTAGTAAATACTTACTCTCATCATCTCTCTCAGTGATATTCGGGCTGGTAAGTAATACAAAACTCTTATCGCAGGCTTTTTATTTTATTAGTAGGTAAGTACCTACGCTTTATATATATATATATATATATTTTTATGTCATAAGATAGCAAACAAGCAGATGGGTCTCCTGATGGAAAGAGTCAACCATCGCCTATAGACACCAAAGATGTTAATGGTGCGTTGCTATCTTGTGGCGAGGTATAATGCCACATGCATAAGTTTACCGGCTACCTTACCCTCCAAACCGGAACACGACAGCAACAAGCACTGACGCTATTGCGGCAGGAATAGGTAAGGCGGTGGTACCAGACCCGGGCGAGACAATGCAGAACTCTACCACCTAGTAGCCACGATGGTAGTGACTCGATAGCCAATCGGTCGCCTTTTACGACCTGCCTGGCAGAACGGCAGTTGGCCTATTCTACAAAGGAGGCCGGGACCAACACGGCGAAAATTGTTTTAATAGTTTTGTAGGATTTTTTACACGTTTCAAGTATATTTAAAAGTGGCTACAATATTTATTAAACGGGTGCGGGGTGATATTTGAACACTTTTTTGCTATTTTTTCTTGTAAAAACTTAAGAAATATAATGACTAAATGTACAATAATAGTACCTAAGTAATTAGTTTAAAACCATATAAGTAATCAATATTATAATATATACTTACTAGAATGAATTAATATGACATCTACTACCTTTACCATTTTATCCCAATCATAATACTACTTGCGTGATCAGTATAATGTATTCATTTTCATTGTAAGCACTCTGAAACTTATTTATTCTTTGGAACACATGTAGGTACTCTTAAAATTCGAAATTATTTTGCATGAGTATACCTACGCCCTATGGCGGCAATCAAATAGTGTCAAATGTTATGATTTCGGCGTGGCGGCAACGATTGTTTTAGATTTCAAAAGAAGCCGCCGGCGTGTGTATCATAACCATGTACTTCCGAAAAGCGGCAAATTTCTTTGAGAAGTAAGTACAAAACCTTTGATGCCGCATTATCAAAGTGCCGATGGTTAAAACATAACTATGCATGCACTCAGTTTGATTTTAATAGATATTTTTTTATTCGCTATGTTTATGGTATTAGTCGTAATGCGCATAGGTCCAGTTTTTCATATTCTTTGATACAGTTTTTTGCGTCTCATAGAATTCCTAAGCGTACCTACCTATACACCGAACTGTTACACCTAACTACTCAGTGAAATAGCGCTAAGTCCTAGCTGCAAGACGCAAGAGTCTTGCAGGCTATGTCTTGTTCTTGCTCAAGTCTTGCACGGTCAGTCTTGGTCTTGGTCTTGCAAAAACGCAAGAACAAGACCAAGACTGAATTTGGGCAACACTAAATGAAATAAACTACAAAATCAACATTGTTATAGAAAAACCATAAAACAAATAAACATTTTCTAATTGAACCTTACTTAGAAATAGCATTATACTTTGGGATCGACGTAAATCAAATATCTAATAAAATGTAATGTACGAAACTGCTGATGATGAAGTTCTGAGTGGTAATTTTAAAAGTATTCCAAACAAGAGCCAGTTTTATCATGACAGGTGTCTGATAAACATAGTCCGGGTAAGGTAATACCAAAGAGAGTCAGTACGCTTTTTATTCTTAATGCATTGGCAGCATAATTTTCGTTTGAGACATCCATTGAAGTAATTTCAGTGGCCTTATTTTATGAGCACTTTGAATATTTGAAGGTCTATTTCCTGGTACATTTTGTGGCAGGAAGCGTGTATTACATTCAAGCAGGTAATCCTAGAAAGAAAGACATGTTACATTGTCCTGAATATTTATTGAACATCTTTATTGAATTCAAGAAAACTAAATGGATTGTGCGGACGGCCACTTTCAAATATCAATGTGAAGTTGTTCTTTCGCAAGGATAGTATGCTAAAAGCTGGTCTTGCCTGTCTATTCCTGTATTGTAATCGTTATATTTCGAAATAGATTCTGGTTTTTGAATAACATGGCCATTTTTGGACTTGAACCATTTTGTCTTCATATTGGGTAGTAATATATGTCACAGCACTTTTATCCTTCCACACGCCAACATGCACTCCTTCATGAAACATTGAGCAATGTTCTCCTTTCTTCATTTTATTTCATGATTTTGTGAAAATTTTCTTTCAAATTTTTATGGAGTGCCCGTGCAATAGGTGTCGTGTTCAAGCAGTTTCTTCGTCAAAAGCAGCTCCATGACCACTTACTCAGTCTTCCCCTTTCCAGTTAGGGCCAGTCCACGCGGCGGGTTGCGTTTGCGTTTCGTCGTTTTACATGCTAATAGTCATAGTGTACACACGGACGGAACTGCAGCCTCCGCGACGGAACGGCAGCGCTCAGTTGCTTGTGTGTTGAGAGGGAGGACACGAGGGCACTTTTACCATTTTTTCTTAATCAATCACGGATCTTCTCCCTGCGTATTTGACAGTCTTATACTGAAATAAAAGTAAAGTTATTGTTTATATTTTCTATAATAATAGTTATACAGGATATTCCAGAAATCAACGTTAAGCCAGAAACGAATAAGTCGTATTATTATTATATCACATTAGCAATATATTCTGAAAATCTTGATTTTATACTTTTCAAATTATAGTAAGAATCAAATAATAAATCGGAAAAATTGACACTCTATGATAGTTTTTCAAACTACAAAAATTAACCTTTCTCCGATATTTTTCTGTAATGTAACAATAACTAACCCTTCTGGGCATTATTTATAATATTTTATTCTTTATGGTTATTTGTGGTTAAATACCAGAAAAAAACATAAATTCAATTCTTAACTCTGCTTAATATTAGATATTAAATTGCCAACTTTTTAAGCACAACACTGGTCGCAAGCATCATTTTCGGTTGAAATAATCCAATATTCTCCTCAAACAAAACGCTTTCAAATACTTTTCTAGATGCCACAGGTTTATTTTCTGTACCCGACAAATCGACATAAAGATGATACAATTGTGATTTTGAGTTTATGATGGGTTTTAAGTACAACTTTGAAGTGGATTGTCTGCAGTAATGGGACGGTATATTCGTCAATGCAGTTAAATATTTTTTAGCTAATTCTTTTTTGGATTCTTTTTGTATGACTACTGTTGTTTCAGATTTCTTATTATTAGTAGGGTACACCTACTCCAAGTCAATAGCGAACCATTCATTCTTTTATACCTAATAGCGGCCCTTCCACTAACGTTCATTCCTGCCGGAATCGACAATCCTTATGGAATGAACGTCAATGGATTTGCAAAAGAAAGAAAGAATGACGGTATTAAAACCTCGCGTTCCCTCCCGTCGTGAAGTCGCGGCGCGGTAACTGGTCAAGTTAGTGCCTGTTTATTTATCCGGCGTGATTGAGCGCACGTTTGTTATCATTTCATCTTCGTCTCAAGAGATGGGTTAATACCGATATTTCTCAAGATTAGGTGATACTAATATATTCACTTTGAAATATTATAATGTCTTAACTAATATGTCAGTATTAACTAATATTTCACTGTAATTTATATATATATATATATATATATATATATATATATATATATATATATATATATATATATATATATATATATATATATATATATATATAATAATAAATATTTTAAGGTCCAAAATAACTAATAAGATCTGATGGTGATACGGCAGGAAAATATCTTAACTAATATTTCACTGTAATTTGGACCTTAAAGTAACAGGATAAGATCTTATACTGATACGGCAGAAAAATGTCTTAACTAATATATCAGTATTATCTAATATTTCACTGTAGTTTGGACCTTAAAACAACATCAATAAGATCTGATACTACAGGAAATACGTCCGTCTCATTCGTACGTACGACGCGGCGTATCGTGAAAATATTTTAATATTTTCACGAATCCGACGGGCGCCAATCTAGTGAATTCGAACTATTCCGAATACCGAATGATATTATCCTATTCATTTTGGATATCCGTTACAGATATTAAGCGAATATGAAATATTAGCATATTACAGTTCGCCAGATTACTAATCCACGAATCCTTTCAATATTACTAATATCTTAGCGAATACTAATATATCAGTCACACAATTATTCGTCTCCATCCCGGAAGGATAAAATGGACTTGGCTCTAACAAAAATTAGCACTTTAAAGCTCAAATTTCACAAACGAGTCCCTTTACCCAAAAACTACAATATTTTTTTTAAAACCTATCCAAAGATATCACATACCCCGTAACAAGAGAAAAAAAAAATTATCATGCCCACCCTGCATGTAGAGGAGCTGTACCCAAAAAAATATTTTTTAAAATTTTATGTTATCACTTTATTATTGTGACTAATGTATATCGCGAGTTGAAGTTTTTTAGACTCTAGTAGTCATGATGATCGTGACTCGTATAGTCAATCTTTCGCCTCTTACGAGGAACAGGTAAGACGGTAGTAATGTAGAGACGGGAATCATCAAGGATCTCTGCGCTGGACGGACCATCGGAGATAGCGAAACTGTAAGCTTTCCTAGTAACTCCGGAACCTTAAAAATAAAGATTTATACCTATAAAGAAACATCCATTCTTAAATAGTTTTTAAAATCGTTGCGTTCATTGTATGCCAGATCTTTTAAAATTCTTAAATCACTATATTTTTCCTTTTCTAATAACCACTTTTTACCTACATTCTATGTCTCCTCTTAGGTTTAAATAGATATTCACTCGCAATAAGATTCAGAGAAATAGCAATCTCTTGCTTACGGGTACACATGTTGCAAAATGAAAATAATATTTAAAGATAATTTAAAATGACGGGCATTCCTGTTAAATGACAACAATCTTCATAAAATTATAGGATTTTAACCATCCACCGACACGCAATCCCTCTATATGACTGACTAGATGCAAACTGACAGGAATGTACCTAAACGTGTGGATGGTAATCGAGGGATTGTTTTTTCTGTCGGACTGGCGTGTTGTGATAATTCAGGGTAAAGAATGTAGGATTGTGGTTTAGTTAGTGGCTACAACGGTTTTATTTTATCCCGTCGCGTTTCTGTACGGTTTGCACCTCAGGATAAGTCTGAAGGATAGAACGTTAGTGGATGGGCCGCTAATATCTCCAAAAACGTCTTCATGCAAACTATTTCTTTTTTATCATTAACTTTTAGATAGTAAATATTAGTGTCACTACCTCTTGAATTTGAGCTCTTGGTTTTTCTAGATTAGGTCTTTCAGCCCCAATTGAAAATATGTAATTTTTTTTTCTTGCCATGTCATCTTCCAGTAGTTATTAAATATTTTAGATCGATTTTCCTCTGTTAATTTTGCACAATAACATAGCTTTACCCCATGACATAAGGCTATTACTTGGCATGGGTTCGTGTGAGATGTATTTTGTGCCGGCTTACTTGGTTTAGGTGACATAGCAACAGGTTTATGTTTTATTAAAGCTTCGTGCATTAAAGTATTATGAGTACCTAGACACTTGCGGCATCGTTTACTTGAAAGACATGCCTTATTGTTATGGGTCGTAAGGCAGTTGCGACATAAATTTATTAGTTTATTGTGTTGAATTTTAATTCATATTAGACATTTGCAAAAATTTGCTATATTACCATAAGCCGTGGGCAGCGTTACACAATACGCAAGTTATTGACCGCGACACGTGGAAGGTATTCATGTTCGGTTTCAAGTTATTGTTATATCGTGTATATGAAGGATGATAATTATGATTTGAATTGAATTGTTTCTTATGGTTGGATTGTAAGTTATTTGTAGTATGACGCGGTAAATTAAAACTATTCAATTTTGGTTGATTGGGATGTTCTAATTTACGTCGCGATGCCTCTAATGCCGTAAATTTACTTTCTAAGAATGACAGGAATTCTAGAATTGAGAAAAATATCTCTTTGCCTTTGCGTTATATAAAAAACGCTTAAATTTCTATGGTGACTACCTTTAGTGAAGATATCCACAATTCGCCCATCAGATTCTCTCATGAGATCGTCAATGACAAGAAGTTTGGGGTGCTCACCATCAAACATATTCATATCTGGTATTCCTTGATGGTAATTAACATACTCCAAATCATACAGTGGCTGCATTTCATCATAGCACCAAATTACTTCCGTAAATTGAACATCACATACGTCTTTAGCATAATTCAAAAAATTTGTAACAAAATTTGATTTCCCACAACCACTAAGTCCAGCTACTATTCATGTAAATGGATGAAAGAAGTGTATCATGTTTTTTTTTTAAATACGTGTGTCTTGCAAAACGGTGAATTAGATAGTGATGTATTTGTACTTTTCACTGACTTATGAAGACCGACACATTTATGTAACTCGTAGTAATAAGTTAAGTTTTCTATTTATTCAATTTAAAATAAGTGTACAGTATTGTGTTTATGTATGACGATTATTACGTAAATATGAAGGAAAAAAAACGGCATAGGACTTTGTTCACTTTTTACAAATTTAATTTATTTTTATGGTGATCAAAAATAAATATCAGTCTAACTTAATGATCTGTCAAGTTAAAATAGAGGTAATTTTTAAGCTAAAATTACACAAAATAAAATATACAATTACACAATAAAAACAAATTGTAAATAATCTGATAACTAGTGTACATAAAATAACGTTAAGATTGAATGTTCCTTAAACTATAATGACCCCAAGCCAAGGTATCCGTAGAATCAGTTTTTAAGTATCTTTTATTGTCATTATTTGACAACGATACTTTATTAATTTTTTGAGTGTATATTGTATGTTTTATGGATTTAAAGCGCAACATTTCGCAAAATTTACTATTTTTTTAAATAAACATTCTTTGTAACATATATCTTCACGCCAGATCCCTTACGGGGTAGGCAGAGAGAACCGAGTGCCATACATCACGATCCTTGCAGGCTTGTCTCGCTTCTTCTTTGTAATTTAATTAAATATTAATAAACATTCTTTGTAATCGTCAAGATTGAATTTATTGGTGACACATTTATTGACCCCTTTTGCTTTAGCTATAAATTGGTCTTGTATATCCATCGCATACACTTTAGCACGTAGACCAACAAATTCTTTGAATATTTTTCCATTGTTCTCATCTTTGAAAAATCCTAACTTTTTTTATTTAATAATGGTAATCTATAATCATTATCCGGAGAATAATCAGAAGTATCGAAGTATGAGCTTAAATCGGGTTTGATGTCATCATAAAAATTTTGCGTAAAAATTTGGTATACAAGGCTATCTGTATCAGTATATAAGAGTTTAATATTTTCCTTGTATTTTGGTTTCATGTAATCATAATGGAATTGATACATTAATGTTTTAGATATATCTAGTATGCTAAATCCGAGGTAAATTGGTTTATTATAAAAAAAATTGGTTTTATTTAGTTGTACAGCAACCAAATTTTCTGAAAAATTGATAAACTATGGTATTCGGGTCTAGCAATTAATGACTGAACTCCCCGTTTTTTCCCTAGATTTTCCCAATGGGAAAGTAATTTTACATTCACTCGTTTTTCTACGTTTTCCATAGTTTTACCAAAATGGCGTTGTTCATTAATTTAAAAAAATCTTTTTCAAAATCTGTGGAAGATAAAGTACGCAAATGTGTATTTAAATCAATGTAACTTTTCAACCATGGACTTTGTTTAAATTTTAACATTTTGTGAATTTTTACCAAACGCAAACCTTTTTCTATACATTGTTTAAGGTTTCTGTAATGAATAACATATCGCACGCTTAAACCAATACTGTCACTATCCAAAAAACTTATCTTTTCAGAAGAGCCAAAAAACGTTTTTTGTGGTGTGAATATGAATGATACGTTAGAATTAATGAACAATTTAGTTATTCTTTGATACAGAAAATATGGGTAAATATTGTATCTCGAATATAAAAATAAAAAATAATTGATTTAGTTATAAATAATTAACTTTTTTTCGTTATTTATTTTAAAGTGTCACTTTGACTTTCATCATTTTACTTTATTTCGTCTTAGTGACATTGTGGACTTACTTTTCAATAAAAATAAGTAAATAAAAAGGCTATTAAACAATTTTTTGTTACTAAAAATGGTTTTATTTACTTTTGTAGTGACAAAATATATATACTTATTATCACAAGGTAATAAAAACTAACATTTAGTTCAGATACAAATTTATTTCAATAAATTTAGAATATCTATTTACCAAACATAAAATTCTGTTAGTTAAATATAAAATATTAAAAAAAAACAACCATCTTCTCCGTTATCATTGTACATACTATAAAATAATCAGACTTATCTCCAGTATTTTTTTAGAAATGTACGAAATAAAAAAAAAACAAAATTCAACAAATAACATTGTAGGAATAGAATTTTTTTGTGAAATAAATTATAAAATACTATTGTAAAACAATTCTGCATAATACCGTGGGATTAAATTGCTGTCTATTAAGGATTTTAGGTCATTCTTTTTTCTGGTAGTTAACTCTAATTTTGTATTATTAAGTTGTTTTAACGGAAAACCCAGACGGTTTGCATTGCGTCTAGAGCGAGATAGTCGATTTAGGGCTATTTCATTAAACTGGTTTTCAGTAAAAGAGTTTTTGTAATGTATTCTTATTTCTCCATGGTTTTCCTTAACAAATTTTATGACTTTAATGTCGGAAAGTCTAACTGTGTCCCCATGTGTATTTTTATTAAAATGGGTGCCACATTCATAAGCTAAATTTTTTAAATCAAAAAAATCGGAATACAACATTCCTTTAACATTGTAAGTATTGCCTCGTTTTTTGGCTGATTTTATTAATGTGATATATTGCTCAGGGACATAAATTGGTGATGACTTCAAAAACTTTCTAACTTCTTTTTCTATAACAGAGTGTACGTTATCGTTCTCATTTTGTGTATGGCCTGATATCAAAAATTTATGTGTGATACTCTTAATCCTAAAATTAGCCAGAGCATACATGTACATAGAAAACATAAATTGGTTTTTCTGTTGACCACAACAATTGTCTGAATAGAAAACTATTTCTAAATTAGGGTCATTAACAGCTTGCGCTTTTTCTTTTATAAATTCTAAGACACAGGAACCAATTTCATTAGCTCCTCTTAAGCTATCCACTTCACTCCAAACGTAACAATTACATTTATCTTTGTTTAACTCACAGATGGTGAAATTACAAACGTTAAGTTTTGATTTGTAATAAAAAGCAGAAGTCTTACACATCGGAAGAGGTAGCACTGCTTGTAAATCATAGCATGCAACTATGTAATTGTCTTTAACCTTTAGCTTATCTTCATTTTTTTCAACTCGACTGAATTCTTTTTCCGTGTGATGTTCTAGATAGTTTAGCTCATTTTCTTCCTTTTTAAGTACATCCATATTTTCAAAAGAAGCACAAAACTCGCACATGTCCTTTTTTGGTATGAAAAAGCTTATATTATAATCTTGTTTAAATATTTTCCGATAAGTATGTTGCTCACCAGCTGGCTTTCCTTCGTCTTCACACATTTTTTTGTAATCCCTGTATAAATCCATTAAATTTTTGCCACCGTCAATAAACTCCCGACTCGTCTGTTGCCTTAAGTAGTGACTCTCGATACGCGGTATGGAATCAATGTGTTTTTTTATACCCTGTACCACTTCATCGAGAACCTTGTGCTGGTTTCCATGTTTTCCCCTCTTCTCTGGCTCTACAATACCACTATCACACATCTTCTCTAATACAGTTCTAATCGGTCTATCATTTATCCCTAGAGTATTTTTAAAAAATATTTTACAAACACGTACACTGTTTTCTCCCAGTGTCAAATGGAAAGCATGCTTTGGTTTACGATTGTTATTCTCCCTTTTGCAACTGTACTTTGGTGTTACAATAGTCAAATGTTTACATATAAAATCCCTCTGTCGAGTTATACAGCCCATTTCCCAATATTGCTTGAAGATAGCATTTCTATGATCTTCATCAATTTTTTCTGTACATCTTAAACGACATCGTTCTGTACAAGGAGGGCCCATGCGTCTTTCCGAAATAACTCTCTTAGTTTTAGATAGTGAAACGTATTGTTTTCCTGAATTACGCAACTTCTTAGCGTTTTTTTTCTTATCATTTACCACACCCTTACGCTTTTTTTTTGTGGGGGAAACCATAGGGACTTGAACGTTATTATCAGCTGGCTCACTGCTAGAGCTTTCCCCATGTGAGGCTTGGTTAAGTGGTGGGACATAATCATCGTCATCATCATCAGGGGAAAAATCACCTGCTCTTGACGATGCTATAGAGGATTTTGATTTAGATGAACAAGAACTTAATGATCTTGCTCTAGGTAATTGAATAGGAATAGGTTCTGGAGTCATACTATTTTGCAAATATTTAGATGTGCTCGGTAGATTCTCGGCCGCTTGTGTCAAATAGTCAGTACTAATATTGAACTCCTTAGACTGAATTGAATCTGAAATATGTGTCCCGATGCTAGATGAAGATGAATTGCTGCTCGAAGAGGAAGAACTGCATGAAGAAGATGAACTACTGCTGCTTAAACTACGTAATTTTTGATTGTTTTGAACCGAGATCTGTAGCGGCTCTACTTGGGTAAGAGTATGAAACACTGGTTGATGTGAGTTTGTTTTTTCATCACTAAGGTCATTTTCTTTATTTTCTAGCGCGAGCTTCAGTAATTTATCGCGTCGCTGCATTGTTTTGCACACCTTAAAACATGAAAGCCATAAATCAATTTGTACACTTTAAAATATAGAAAATAATACCTAAAGTTTAAATAATGGAATCGTCTGAAACAATATTTTGAAAGCCAACTCTAGTATGTACAATCACGAGCGCTAGAATCTGCTCATTTTTAAAACAAAATCGCCACATAGTAATAACTAACATCATAACCACATCTGTGAACCGCTCCTTTTTGTGAGGACCAATATCAGTTATACGAGAAAGATGAAAACAATAGTACTTAAAATAAAAATAAAAAATCGGAAGAAACGTAAACCTTTTTACAAAAAATGCTCGGACGTCTGTGATTACTAACAATTATCAACAGCTGTTTAACTATCCTTTTAACGAAAAGAACAAAAGAAGGACAATGAAAGAGAAATTTTTGTAGCGGCCGAGAGCTGCATATAATATAATAGTAATCATTACATAGTATAAAATAAAGTCGATTTTTCTGTCCTCATGTCCACTTGTACGCTTAAATCTTTCAAACTACGGATTTTAATGCGGTTTTCTTAATAGATAGGATAGTTCAAGAGGAATGTTTTTATGTATAAAACATGTATACTATACATGCATAATGTAATAGAGAAGCACTGATACGGGCGGGCATGTAGATAGCGTGTGCCGCATGGTAAGCTAAAAGTACATCCGTGCGAAGCCGGGGCGGGCTGCTAGTAATATATAATAGTCTTTAGGGTGAGTAGATCAGCGCTTGTGATAGTAGTACCAACAGTAATCCCTAACGAAATTGATCAATGTTAAATGTTAACCGTCGGTAAAAGTCATCGTTATGACGTTGTAAGAAAGGATAAAAAGACACTTTGTGTTAATTATTGCCATAATCCTAACTGCAAAATGACACTTTATGAAATAAAGTATTTTATTAATGAGTTTAATACAGTTTTTAAGAAAATTATGAGAGCAAAAATGACATAATAAGCAATGTGACGATTATGCTGTAGCGAACAAATAATAAATAACTAATGATTTTAAAGACAAACTGGCACTAAACTGAAAGTGTCATTATGGCGTCAAATTATCTAATTAATTATGTGGTATCTTTAATGCAAAAGCGACACTAAACAAAAAATGTCACTATGGCGTCCAACCAATGATCTAAATGAGAGAAAAACTTAGTGTAAATGTGAACTTAAACACAAAATGTCACTATTTCAATTACAATAATGCACTACTTACCAAAATTATTACTGTTAAACTGGTGTAATCACTAAAATGACGCTTTTGCAATCAAAAATCGTAAATTTTGTTCTCGACACCACGTACTTTTTCGTTAAAAGTCAGTGTTCCTCTGAGGAGAGGGGAATATTTTGTTTAGTGACAAACTGGACCACTGCCATCTAGCGGTTATTTCTGTTACTTTTAGACTACTGTAAGTGCAATTAGGCGAAGTTCCACGTTTGCCAACAGATGGCATCAAAAAGTCGATTTGGCAAAATTTTGGATAGTGACAGTATTGGATTAAGCGTGCGATATCTTTTTTTATTGTGCAAATTAGTAATAAGCTTATTTTCGCTACTATTATCAAAATACGTCATTTCAGGACAAAATGGTAAATCAGAATAGGTAATCATGTAAGTCATCTGGATATTCCAAATCAACTTCTAATACAAAACCATAGCTTGCATCGTTTGGTACGTTAAAATCAGTATCTACTTTGACCCATTGAAAGTCACCTATGGGAAGAGATTGGGACATCGCCCATCCGTAAAGATTATTAGCATCTAGATAGGTAAGAAATGAAGATGGTTCCATTGGGTTGTAGTCCAAGATAAACTTGTTATTAGCCCTTGCATGTCTGTTCCTACATTGAGATATGCCACCGCGAATACCCTTTTTAATAACTGCAACCATTTCAAAATCTGTGAGAAGTTCTAAACGAATATTGGTGTAAAATAGCATTGCATCCCAACTCAATCCCGGAGCGGTATAATAATGAGCAGGGTCTAATTTGTAAGTGCTTAAACAGACATCTCTAAAATTTTCAAAAATATCGATTAACAATAAAACATTTGTTTTTAGATATAAATTTGAATAATCACTCATATTTTGACAGTCAAAATGATTCCAAACAAAATGTTGTTTGGAATCATTTTGACTGTCAAAATATGAGTGATTAAAATCGTTTTCGGTGATATCTTTATCAATTAACGAATTAAAAAATTTGTCTCGAGTAGGTAGAGATGTCATTTTTAAAGATTCGAATGAAGTCATACATACGTAAGGATAACCGCCTTTTCTAATTAAAAGATTAAAATCATCACTTCGCGGAAAATTTATTCGCAGTTCGCGAAATTGTTCAGGTTTTAAATTTGATGCTAATTTTTCCAAACTACTAGCCATAAATTTAAGTGAATCGAGAAATCGTAATTTGATTGTACGATTGTCATTATTTATTTCTTTTGTTAATGATATATATTTTTCTTTATTTTTTGGAATAATTTCAATCTCGCCATTTTCAAAATTTAAGCCTTGTACTATAAAATGTGCATCATAATTAGTTAGATTATGGAAAAATACAGGTATGAAATTAGGTGTATGATATTTTCTATCGCAAATAGTATGAGACACGCCTAAGAAGCGTCCTGTATATTTGTCATATGTCAAGATAATGTTGTCTCGCTTTCACCTAAACTCCTGTTACATGTGTAACACTCAATACAATTGTTAATTAAAAAAAAATATCTTTAGATGTTAATGGTAACGGAACCTACTAAAGTATTTTCACGACATATTATGATAATATCGTTTTTTAAATATTGCAAAAACATTTGAGCACAATTTTTACCAGTATATGTTCTATATTTCGGTAACTTTGACTCAAAAGGACATTTTATATAATAGCCAAAACTATAAATTTCATGTTTTTGAACATTGATAGTAAATGATTGGGTGGGGTTCGACGCACACGTTTGAATGGGATTTAAAAAAGCTTCAAAATCTGCGTAGACTACAAAGGGTACTTTTAATTTACGTTCGTAATTATTAAATGTAATAAAATTATTTGGTATACTATCATTAAACCAATTTCTAGTAGTAGGTTTATTGGTCGGCAATTGAATACAAATATGTTTACAGTCATATTTCTGATGATTAATCAGTTTTTCTTGTGATCTAAAAAATAACAAACACCCATCACATATAAATAATTTATCGTTAGATTTTGATAATTGTTTAGTCACTAGTCTTGAAAGGGATTTTATGTAGCAGTAATGTCCGCTTGAACCTTGTGTGATATATAATAAATTTAAATGCACTGGTTTTTTATATTTTGTAAAATATAACGGCCCTACGACCTGGTTAATTTTAGTTTTTGAGTCGTATTCTAAACCAAAGACATTAATACTTATGTTGTTTATGTTTTCAAATTTTTGTATGTCTAAGTTTAACGGGAAATGGAATATCATCAAAATTCAGTTTATTTTTATGAAACGTATAAGAACTTACTCTATTTGCGTTTTTATGCACTGGATATAACCCAGCTAACACGGACCATAGAAAACACTGGTAATCATTATTTTGAACGTTAATAATTGCCTTTTTAGACTTAATATCTTGAGGCAAATCAATGTATGAAGAACCTCGTAAAGGGTTAAATTTATTCACATTCATATCGACATAGTTAATTTTAACTAAATTCCATCCGCTGTCCTTTTTTTCAAAACTATTTAACTTTGAAGAAATTTCGTTTGTCAACGATTTATATATAATGTTTAAATCATCACCATGACAAAAAGTATAATTTTTTGATTGAAAATCAAACGAATTGTATAACTCTTTCGTTTGCTGTATAAAATCAGCATGCAAAAGAAAATTAATTTTAACAATAATGTGTTCCAAGATACACCTGTTTATTAATTGAAAAATATTATTTTTATACTTTCTAGAAATAATTCTGCTGTTTCAAAATTATGGTCTAATCTGTTTGAATTTGATGTTATTCGGTATGTCAAAATCCTATTAGCGAACGCCGTTTCTATCAGGTAAACGTTAGTCAAATTTGTGTCGTTAATTAATGCATTTTTCTTATGAATATTGCTTTTTAAGTGACTGGTAAAAAAAAAAATTTAACGGATACATTACATAATGAACATTCAATAATATTATTTTCTGTACTTACATGGTCAACAGAATTATTTAAACTTGGTAGGTATGCTCTTTTGCTTGTTGATGCCAGTTCATGGTTATTACGCTTTCTGTTTTTCACTCCACCACCAAACTGCGACGATTTAAAACAAAAAAAAGTGTGTATTATTAACAATGTTAAAGTTAAGTTAAGACTACAAACGCCGAAAAAATACCGACTGTTTTTTTGCTTTGCAATAACTGCAATAGCTTTGTATTTTTAAAACACCATCAATTTCATCAAAATTTTTTGATTTCTTCGAATAATGACCATCACAAGGTGTGAAATATGGAATTACATCATTATTATTTTCCCCGTGTTGGTTCCGGGCTCCTTTGAAGAATAGACCAACTGCCGTTCTGCCAGGCAGGTCGTAAAAGGCGACCGATTGGCTATGCGAGTCACTACCATCGTGGCTACTAGGTGGTAGAGTTCTGCATTGTCTCGCCCGGGTAAGGTACCACCGCCTTACCTATTCCTGCCGCAATAGCGTCAGTGCTTGTCGCTGTCGTGTTCCGGTTTGGAGGGTAAGGTAGCCGGTAAACTTATGCATGTGGCATAAGACGTTAATGGTGCGTTGCTATCTTGTGGCGAGCACAAGATAGCAACGCACCATTAACGTCTTTGGTGTCTATAGGCGATGGTTGACTCTTTCCATCAGGAGACCCATCTGCTTGTTTGCTATCTTATGATATAAAAAAAAAAAAAAAAATCGTTTTTCAATATTTCAGGTAACTTATCGTTGATGTACCACATTCTAAGTAAACGATGAAATTTTTTCAGCAATAAATCTTTACCAATACTTTGTTTTTCAAAGCTGGATAGATTATTTAATTCAAAAATCATGGTGTTAACTTTACACTATAAGTCAATCACTTGCTAGAGAAAAATAACAATTGACATTGTAGGGCTTGTCAGTTTAATATAAATACATCAAAACGCTATCCCTTCCCCATACTACGGAGTAAAGTTATAACATGACAAATAGCGCATACTCACGTTTCAAAATAACTGCTGTGAACGATTTCCTCGCAATTATTTTTTAAACCCACATCTTCAATCTGCTGCAATGTATTATTCTTCACAGACTTTATATAGTTGCTCATCGTCATGTGTATAAAGGTTATTGTAGAATGATTCCATCATAATGATCAACATAGAGCGAAGTTGTGTATGGCAAAATGTTCACAGCACTACTAGTTATATATGTCGCAGTGAAATTGTCAATACCGTTAGATTATAATCTAACTAAGTGATATTATAATTTAACTGCTAACCTAACCTAACCAGATTATAAACTCCCTGGGTAGATTATAATCTAACGACTATTGACAATTTCACTGCGACATATACAATACTTCACTCACACTTTTTAAAAATTATTTCACATTTAACTTTTTCTACACTACAATGAGAATTAATTCTGTCTGAGAATTCGAGACGCACTACACGAGACTATTACTTTAATCTAACTGGTAACTTTAAAAGTTTGCTTAAGGCTTTTTGTTATAACATTAAATGTGCTTATTGTCATAGTCAATGTTGATTTTTACGGTCTATATAGTATTTGACGCAGTGGGAGGTTTCGGAAACATGTTTGGTTAATGTCTTTTGTGCTATCCAAAATTTGTCCTTTTGACATTGTGTATAGTATTTGACTCGGACGTCTGTATGTTTCCAATGGTCAGTAGATGGTAAATTGCGAATTTTAGCCATGTCGTAAATCTCTATTTTCACAAGGTGCGTGGCCTTTGTCGCGTCGTTTTCGCCGTACATGATGTAAGATACACCATCCTTGCCACCTTAATTAATTTATTAATGAACTGAATGAGCAATTAATGAACTTTGTTTTTGGAACTTTTTTTTCTTCGTAGGTGTTTCAAAGAAGCAATCAGTATTGTTGGGTCTCTTCGCATCTTAATGTTTTTTTAGTTTGAACGCCAGTGTTCTCTCTTCATCACTAACTTCATCATTGTAATTAGACTGAGGGTTATAGTAGAATGTGTTTTGTGCTAACTGAAACAATAAAGAACACATGTTTAACAAACAGTTTTTCGACTTAGGTACTACACACTACTAAACAAACTACAAATATGCTAATATAGCTCATTTTTGTAATGGTAAATCACAAATATAAAATTTGATTCTACATATCTGTATTAAAATCTGTCATCGTGATCGCAGATATGTAATAAAAATATACCTAGCTTTATGTTTTCACATTTTAATGCGTTTAAATAATAAACACACAAGTTACAGAATTTTATTAGAAAGTATTAGAAAGTTATAAGCACATAATATGTCTTGAAATCAATTTTTCAAATACAAATTTTAAGCATGACTAGGTATCAAAACCTTACAGCCTTAGGTTTAATAGATCTAATAGCAGCACAGAAATTTAAAATCAGAGCTTAAAGGCTATCGCATCAAAATTGTAACAGTAAAAACGAACATATATAAAATAAAGAGTAAAAAATACATAGTACTAACCTCCATTACAGGATCTTGAATTCGTAATTCACACAATCACACTTTATACGCACAAACAAATCTAAAGAGAAGATTAAAGTCAACGATTTCAGAATAAGTAATAACATAAAACAATCAATTGTGGCTTTTATATTCTTGAATTTTTACCCCCAACTTCTCGCTATGGAGACCTGTTGTAACTTGAATAAGCTAGATGAAACATAACTCGCTGCAATGATCATTGTTATATTAGATTAATTGCGTCAAATTGGTCACACAGCAGGAGAATACACAATAAAAAGTTTTTTCATCAAAGATTTATGGTGAATAAATTTCTCCTCCTCGTTGGTTGAGCGGTGACCTGTTCTAACATGAAACATAACTCGCTGCAATGGTCATTGTTATATATTAGATTTATCGTATTAAATTGGTCGCACATCAGGACACACATGCCCGCCTAGTTGGTCGAGTGGTTAGCGAACCTGAATACGCACTGCGCATAAATGGGGCTGGGTTCAATTCCCAACATAGACAAAACATTTGTGTGATAAGCATAGATGTTTGTATTTCTGGGTTTGGCTGTTTATTAAATATTTTACATATTAGGTGTAAGTACATTACAAATATATTTTACATACGTAATTATGATACATTATTACGATAGAATTTTGAAGCATTTATCTTTGTGACATTCTCGGTGGTCCAAAAAAAGCGTGAATATATCATATAGTGGATAGTGTTTTAACCAACTTCACAAAAAGGGCGAGGTTATCGATTCGCCAAATCAATCTATAAAAAATACATGCAAAAAAATTTAGGTTAGGCTAGGTTTGAAACATTTATCTTTGTTAAGTTCTCGATGGTCCATAAAAGCGTGAATATATCATATAGTGAATAGTGTTTTAACCGACTTCACAAAAAGATCAAGGTTTTCGATTCGCCAAATCAATCTATAAAAATACATGCAAAAAAGTTTAGGTTAGGTTAGTTTTGAAACATTTATCTTTGTAAAGTTCTCGGTGTCCATCAAAAGCGTGAATATATCATATAGTGGATAGTGTTTTAACCGAATCGTCTTCCAGTAATCGGTGAACATACATAAAAAAATTGCAACGAATCGAGAGCCTCGTCTTTTTTAGAAAAGTTGGTTAAAACACTATTCACGCTTGACGCTTTTGATGGACCACCGGGGCGCCGTTGATAAACAGACAATAAATCTTGCATCGTAGAAGAGGGTCGACCTAACAAAGGAAACAATAGCTCACCCAATCCATTGTGTAATTATATAATTCAATACTACATGAAAATGCTGAAAATATGCGTCATATCGACACGGGACCCAGTGCATTCGATTTAAATGGGTGTAAAACCCCAGAAACGAGTCCAATTTTTTTTTTTTAGAATTTGATCTCCATCAACGCACAAACCTGAGCTACCTCCCGCGTACCCCCACCACCAGTGAGCCAGTTCCCGTGTATCCCTACTACTGGTATTTGAAGAAAAATAAAGCGAAACAAAACAACAATAAACAAAACGTCCGTCGCGCGGCACGCTTGTAGGTAAATAAACGGGCATTGCGATGAGCGCGGGCGGGTAAAGACGTGGGAGGGGTATGGTATCAACGGTTTTCAAGCGACTAGGCACTTTTTGGTGAGTGAACGACGGCAACGGAACGACGAAAAAATATTTCCACGACGCTATGTTCGTTTCCGATGCGAACACTCAAAAAGGTACCCGCTAATATTTGTGGTGTCCAATAATAAGAGGATCGACTCACGGCGCCCCTCTTTGCTTTCTACGGCGCACCAGGGCGCCGCGGCGCACACTTAGGGAACCCCTGCTCTAACGTGTTTAATTTCCTCTTGCAATAATCAATCTTCTTGCGGTCAACCCCATCTTTTTAAAGTTGGTTAAAAGTTTGGTCAAAAAATCGCAGATCTCTATTTGTTTAGCATATAGGGTCTCCATTTCAAAAATAATATATTATATAGTAAATGGTTTGATCTCATCCGGGTATCGCCTTACGCTGGTAATTTGTATCCGATTCACTGCAGTTCGAAGCGATCATCACTATAACCACTGGTTTTTTTTGGTAGGATTTCTCGAAAGCACGAAGTACTATATATAATATGGTCAAACAATTCGCGTCCCGAGATCCGGCAGATGGACCATGTAAAAAGGTGGGGGTTATGGTTTTGGGTTGTGGTTACCCCCTTTTTAGTGATTGGTTATGAATGGTTACGGAGATTAAATAAGGAGACCGGAATTTGTGGCTATTACTATGTATTCGCACTGTTTTACACTATCTTTATAACAATCGGTTAAACAATGGTAAATTTGGTAATGGTAAAATGGTAAAATGCTCTTAAATGGTGTGAGCAGGAGGTGTCACCATGGTATCTCGCGACGGACTCCACACCTTATTCAATTGAACATAAAATATAATGAAATATAAAAACGCTGAGTTCGATTGCGTAGCGCTCGAACAGGTAGTAAAAGATCTTTTATTACATCGTTTAATTTTTCTTGGGTAAAAAGTTGTGGTTCTGTAGACGGCATAACATATTTCTACCGGCTTCATTAGTGTTAATTTCAGTTTCCGTTAATAATTAGAGATATAGCATAGAGTCGTTAATCCAGTAATATTAATATAGTTGATAGTAACTGTCAAAATAAAACAAACAGGCCCAACCTTGATTGAGTTGTTTTAGTAAAAGTTTCTTTACATCCCTCCTGACTTCATTTTAATAGGTTGAGTGTGATTACTTCAAAAGTCACCGTGTTGGTCCCGGCCTCCTTTGTAGAATAGGCCAACTGCCGTTCTGCCAGGCAGGTCGTAAAAGGCGACCGATTGGCTATCGAGTCACTACCATCGTGGCTACTAGGTGGTAGAGTTCTGCATTGTCTCGCCCGGGTCTGGTACCACCGCCTTACCTATTCCTGCCGCAATAGCGTCAGTGCTTGTTGCTGTCGTGTTCCGGTTTGGAGGGTAAGGTAGCCGGTAAACTTATGCATGTGGCATTATACCTCGCCACAAGATAGCAACGCACCATTAACATCTTTGGTGTCTATAGGCGATGGTTGACTCTTTCCATCAGGAGACCCATCTGCTTGTTTGCTATCTTATGACATAAAATAAAAATAAAAAAAAACAAAAGATCTGTTAAGAAAGATCAAAATCGTTACCAAATGCTAAGCTATAGTGCCGTTAAGCTTCCTGAGCCACATTTAAGTCTAAATTTTTTTAGCTGACGGCGTTATAACGTAACAAACGTTATTGTCCGTATTAAAAAAAATAACAATAAAACAGTTAGTTAAAGTCTTTTAACCTCTTTATAATGTGCAAAAGAACTTAAAGGGAAATCTAGTGAAGCAATCGTAAGAAAAAAATTGTATCAAAATATAAGTTCATGAACTTTAGTAGCTATATTGACTCCCAAAGTTACACTGGTCATCAAAAAAATCGGCCCACCTGCATTTTCACCGCAAATTATGCGTTTTCATTGGCAAAAGAAAACATATTGTTTAATAACTAAAATGATTTACTAATCATGTTTATTTACACTAATTTAAGTACTTTAAACCTTCAAATTATAAAAAAAATCAATTTAATTAGGATTTGAAGTCAAAATCATTAATTTCACATTTTTTTAGTTAAAATTTCAAACTCACTTATTTTTTTAATCATTAAAGTTATCGTCACCATTTTTTCATCTTAATATTGGGTATTTCCTCCTCTTGCTCGAATAACGGCTTGCATTCGCCGTTTTAAAGATTTAATCAAGGTTTTAATGGTCTCTTGAGGAATTCGTTCCCATTCTTCCTTGATGGCGGTTTCCAGGTCTCCCAATGTGGTAGGGGCTGGATTCCGTGCTCTTACCTTTTGTTTTAAGGTGTCCCACATGTGCTCTATCGGGTTTAGATCAGGGCTTCGGGCGGGCCACTGCATAGCACGAATGCCGACCTCTTCTAAATACTGGGTGACATTGCGCGCTATGTGTGGCCGTGCATTATCACGCATAAGTTGAAAGTTTTCCCCGATGTAGCCAGCATAAGGCACCACATGGTCTTCTAAAACCTCCGTAATGTATCGTGCAGCAGTTAAAGCACCTCTACTTATGAAAACCAGCTCCGTTCGTCCAGTTAAAGATATCCCGCCCCAAAACATTACAGAGCCCCCACCGTAACTGACTGTTTCTCTTATGCAACACTGGGCATAACGTTCACCCGGTCGTCGCATTACATTACGACGTCCGTCAGAACCGTATAAAGTCATTCGACTCTCATCACTAAAAAGAACTGACTCCCATTGACCTATAGTCCAGTTAATGTGATTTTGCGCAAATTGAAGTCTTGCTTGACGATGTGCTGTGGTCAAAAGTGGTCCCGTTGCTGGTTTATGTGGTCTTAAATTCTGCTCTCGAAGTCTCCTTCTAACAGTACTGTCACTTATAGCCACACCCCGATCTTCACGTAAGCGTTGTTGGAGATCGACGCCAGAAAGGTGTCGATTTCTTAAAGCCGATACCACTAAAAAGCGATCGTCCCTTTGAGTTGTCACCCTGTGTGCCAGATCCAGATCTTCTTCGATACTGCCCAGTCTCTAGAAACCTTTGGTAAACTCGTCGAACTGCAGAACGGCTGAGATTCAATCTTCTAGCCACGACACGTTGACTTAAGCCCTGTTGCAGTAGAGCCACAACTTGCGCTGCCTCCGCTTCAGTAGTATCCATTATTTTCAGGCAAAATTAATCAAAACTACAGCTTCAGTAAATAAACTTAACGTAAATAACAAGATATCCCGAGAAAAGTTTGTTTCGGACTGGAAACACGAGCTTAATTTGTACCGACGTAAACCGTCAAATCAGCAATTAGCAGTATTTTTGAACAAAAAATAATCAAGTACCGTTAAGTGCCATAGGATTTATGACAAACAGAGTGTCAAACATCTTATCCGACCCTCAAAACAAAAAACAACTGTGAGAAATGGCTTATCTACGAAATAATTGAGAAATAACGAACAAAAACAGGGTGGGCCGATTTTTTTGATGACCAGTGTATTTAACGGCGACGGCGGCTTATTGCACACGAGAAGAAAAATACTGAACGGCATTGTTATTCAAATTATTTCTAAATATTCAAGATATCAAACAACCGCGTATTACATATAGGTCAATAGAGAATTTTTTTTCTTAATATATATTCCATTAAAAGTTGAAATTCGATCAGATGTCAGTTAACGGCTTTTTGTTATGCTACGGCAGCGTAGATTAGATAAAAAAGGATGAATCACATATAGGGTAGGGCGCAGATAACCACCATTGAAAATAATTGTTAACATTATTTTAATAATTTAAATAGTTTTAAGTTTATTCCTGTGGCCAGTATCAGGATGGGGGCAGACAATTTGAACAGTTGCTCTAAATTATTGTAATGTATGCAACAAGTTCAATTGAAAATCATATTTTTTAGTTTTATTGTTTTTTTTAAATTATGCTAGTATTAAATAAATTATCCTATTTTAACCATTAATACCAATAGTTCAATATTTTTTCATTACAATATTGACATATTACATCTTTTTTTAGAAACGTCATTAAACCAGGAATATTTTGAAATGATTGGCCACTGTTGTTTTCAATTTTTTTTACACCAGAGCTGGTCAATGTTCCACATCAAAAATATTTCTTTAGAAATTTTACACAAAACAATAGTTTATCATTATTTTTTGAGAAAAATATTCTAGTTATCTATTTTATGTGATAGTTATCCACTGAAATAATTATGACATTAACTGATTTGACCTCGTTACGAGTAAAAATTATGAAATCAGACAAAAAATGATGTGTTTTTAAAGCGCCATATTTCTAGCAGTGTAAGGGTTATAATTTTTTTAATTTTTTTGGGCTTGCCTTTAGATCTACTATTAGCTTTTCAGAGGTTATTCATTCTTTCCTAGGATTGAACAAAATGCTATACAAAAATTGTAGTACAAGAGTATTCCCGTGATAGCGAATGGGGAGCCACTCTAGTTTTCCGCGAAATTCTGAAACATGGTCATATTTACGCAAACCAAATATGAACCTTATGCACATATTTTGGAGGCGCTCAAGTTTATCAAGTTGTGCTTCAGTTAAGTCAAGGTAGCAGACATCTGCAATCAATATGAGGCAAAAGCAAAGTTTGAGATAGAGCAACTCTGGTTTTAATTGATAAAAAGTTACGTAATCAGCGAAGCGAACAGACTGGCGAAAAAATTTTATTACTTCCTTGGCATGATTTGACCATGTTAGAGTGTTAGCAATGTGAATCCCGAGGTTTTTAACAGAACAAGAGTACGGTATTGCTGTGCCATCAACCTTATAATATGTGGGAATTTTATTATTCCTATTATAATTTCTATTATAATTTGCGTTGTCTTAGGATTTAGATTTAAACCATAACATTTCGTCCACTGTGATATTGCATCGAGATCAGTATTTACAGATAAAATAGATTGTGAAAGATTTTCTAAAGATGAATGGGTGTAAATTTGAAGATCGTCCGCATACATATGATAAAGAGAAAATATTTTATTTGTAATCGTAGAACCCCGGAGTTAATACCATACCAGCCTGACTGATGTTTGGCAATTTTGATACGTTGTTTGCGTCGTTGAAGATAACTGCGGAACCAGACGTACACTGCAGGAGATATGTATGTTAAGTGACCTAAGCATACACAATAATACATCAGTGTCAAGCGTATTAAAAGCATTACTAAAATCTAGTGAAGTTTGAATAGCAACTTGTTAGACGTACTCCAGCGAAAATCATCTAAGATTTTAGTAAGATCTTAGTCTACGCATACATAACTGCCAAATTACGGGATCACCCTGTGCCTGCAATAAGCTTGAATAGGTGGACTATCATCACTGACACCACACTTCCATACAAACCACATATTAACAATTTGTGTAAACGCGTATAAAGCACTATCTATATCAGAAGAAGCACGTGTTGAAGTCTCCCATTATTATTATATTAGATTAAGTTGATGGCATATTTTCTAGAAGCTTTTCGAAAGTGGTAAAGTAGTTAACGGTTTCAGACAGACTATAAAATACACCAAGAAGAACCTTGGTATTAGATTGGGGGACTTCTATAAATAGATTTGTTTAGTGTGAGGCAAGGTTGGTTGTGAAGACGTACTAACAATTTGAAAAGGAATATAAGAACGTAGGTAAATTGCTGCTCCACCCCCAACTCTACCGATTCTGTCATTTCGAGTAAGTTGGAAACCAGGCAAAGAATAAGATGTAGAGAGAAGACATGGCTTGAGCAAAGACTCTGAGACGAGTATGGCGTGAATATGTCTTGATTCAAATGAAGCAAGCAACTCGGGATAATGTGCAGGAATACTTTGAGCATTTATATGAATAACGTTGAAATTTCTGGGTACATCTGCAAAGTAAGCGGCTAGTTAGCATTGAGAGTCAGAAAATCACTGTTTTCGCTATCTGTTATTAACAAGTTATGAACAAGTTCACTATTAAAGCTCTCATGATCATTTAACATAATAATAATGTACTTCTACTATCAACTACGGATCTATTATATTATATATTCGTAATTCGTAATAAACAATAAATATATTAAGTAAAATAAATAATTAATTAATACGGGAACTATATCTATAAATAAAAATAATATTAATATTATATCTAACAAATTTAAAAGAACAGTATGACCTATATCCAACAACAATTAACACCAAACTTATTTGTCCAGGGCCTAATAGTTCAAAAGATACTAATGTTTTTCGTTATTTTGTTAAAATTTTCATACTGTGCACACAAATATTTAAAAACTGCTCAAAACAAATAAAAAAATTTCACCAGTTTTTATTTATTTGTGTTAAAAATCCCTTGTTTATTTGTGTTAAGGTTGTACATATTCAACAATCCCCTGAAAGCAAGATTCGTTGCTACATAAAATGCTATCAAAAAACAACGGATCTGCTCGGCATCGGCGTAACATCTCTCGACAAAAATCTATCCTAACTAACTAACTGATGTCTCAGAATGGGGTCGTCAAAACCTTATTACATTTAACCCCAAAAAGACGCAGCTCTGTGCGTTCACCGCAAAAAAAACACCCTTTGTCGTATCACCTCGGTTCGAAAATACTCTCCTGACAGCCTCAGCCAGTATTGGAATTCTGGAAGTCGACATATCGAACAACGTTCAGTTCCACGGTCATTTGGAAGGGAAGGCTAAACTAGCCTCCAAAAAGCTTGGTGTACTCAGTAGAGCAAAGCAGTACTTCATGCCAGCCCATCGCCTCCAACTTTACAAGGCCCAAATTCGACCTCACATGGAGTACTGTTCTCACCTCTGGGCCGGAGCTCCTCAGTACCAGCTTCTTCCTCTTGATCGCATTCAACGTAGAGCGGTTCGAATCGTCGACGACCAGGCTATTTCTAATCGGCTTGACTCTTTGGCGTTACGCAGAGATGTAAGCTCGCTCTGCATCTTTTACCGTATTTATCATGGGGAGCGTTCCGACGAGTTGTTCGGACTAATGCCTGCCGCTAAATTCCACCATCGGACATCGCGTCAAAATTTAAAGTTCCATCCTCACCACCTCGATGTCTGGAAATCCACAACCGTGCGCTTTTGTCGACACCTTTTGCCTCGCATTACTCCTTTGTGGAATCTTTTACCCTCGGGGGTGTTTCCGAATGGATACGACTTAGGGACCTTCAAGAAACGAGCTTATTCATTCTTAAAAGGCCGGCAACGCAGCTGCAATACCCCCGGTATTGCGGATGTCCATGGGCGGTGGTGATCACTTACCATCAGGTGCACCATCTGCTCGTTTGCCCCCTCTACTATAAAAAAAAAAATCTATCCGTCGCTGATAATCTGCACCGAGAAATACTGCGTCAAAATACTTGTCAAAGGACCAGCTGTTCTATGCTAAATATAGCTTACAATGGCACAACATTAGATGTAGTCGTTGAGCACACACTGTTAGGTTCAGTGATAGATACCTGCATTAACAGGAAGCCCCCCAACGTAGAATTTTTGAAAACAAAACTATCTCGATGTGCTTATGCTCTTCGTGAAACTAAAAAATCCACTGATGAACATATATCACTGGAAACATACTACGCATATGCCACGAGTTACGTGGCTAAATTATGGTATCACTTTATGGGGAAATAGCACGGGGGCCTCACAGCTGTTTACCCTTCAAAATAGGCTTGTAAACTATACTTAACACTAGGCCAACAGAAAGCTGTAAGCCGTTCTTTCAAACTCGCAAAATTTTAACAATATCAAGCCTCTATATTCTTAAAACCTGTAAATTTGTAAGAAAATATCCAGGCTTTTTCACAAAGCGAAGAGACATCCCAAATAGATTCACTCCACGACATCAACATCGACTTATACAGCCTAAAACGAGATTTAAATTACACTCCACCAGCCCCCTTGTAATGGCCATAAAAATTATAATAATCTACCAAATTATTTAAGAGAGGAACCGAGAGATGTAAAAAAATGATGTGGTGTCGCGGGACACCAGGTAGGAACGAACTTCCTTCGGCTAAACGGCACTACTCGCTTGTGTACGCGACTGTCGCGCCTGCGCACGTCTCATTTAACGCTTTTATTCCACGCATTTTTCTTACGGTTTTACTATCACATTTTTTTCAGTTCGGTCGCGCAGCAAAATCCCTATCCCCTCCAAGCCTGCCGTAAGGAACTTCGTTCCAAAAAAATAATAAAAGTTATACGATTTAAGAATATTTAAATGAAAATTTTAAAAGCTAGACATTTTATTTTATTTATTATCAATATTATAAATTTGGTATAAAATTACAAATGCACAAAATAATTATCATGCAATTCAATAATTAATAGAAACTATTTAAATAATTTTATTGATTCAGGCGTTACTTTGCGGAAATCCATTATTAAAAGGTGAAATTAATTAAATTTGCTATTATCCGCGAACTATTTATTCTATGTATCCTCCGTGATGGTACCGAAAAGAGAGACGTCGGTTTAATAAATGGATAGGACTCACCGATGGTTCCGATCAAACGAAGACCCCCAGCGGCACACTTATCCGCCCACATCCACCACACTTTTACAACCACGACCACGCCGGCACCAATCATAAAAGCACACAATTCATGTACGTACTGTTATATCCCTGATGTGTAGGGCTTTTAGCAGACTCACCACCCTTCTCAGCACTCCACCCAAAAGTGCTATCCTAGCACTTTTGGCTCCTTTGCCACTCCTAGCCTCGGTCCAGTCAGTCACCGGCCAACCATCAGAGAGACCAGAAGTCTCCTTCATCCGTGTTTTATTCTAAGTCTTATTCTAAGTTTTATATTATTTCAAGTGAAATAAAGTGTGTAATAAAAAGATCCTTTTTTAAAAACGCTACCAAGTTCCCCCGTATAACAACTGGTGGCACAACGGTGTGATACGGATATTCCAGTGCCGGTGGACTCATTTTCAAATTATACTTCAAAATACAGTTTCAAAATACTATCTCCAACTATATTCTATTTCAAAATAATACTATTTCAAACTAAATAATACCACTTCATACTACTTAGTAACGAATAAGCAATTTTATTAACAATCAAATTAATAGTGTAATAAGTGACAGTGAAAAAAAATATATATAAATAAATAAATAATAAGAAAAAAAAAACTATACTTACCACGATCTACCTACCTGTCATCACGAAGATCTCGTCGCATCCAAGAGTACCTGGTCATCCTACATACAAAATCGATAATTACCTAATAAAACTTCAAGCGGTGTGCGTGGAAAAAAAAACCATTGAGAGCGAGATATCAGGGAGTCGCCGTTGACGACACATCGAGTGGAATTCCTACGTCAACACCAGACATAAACATCCTTCGTCGCTGCAAGCGTAATGTTACTGATAACGCTCGCCTTACTATATACATTGTAAGTGTTATTGTAATATTTAAATCATAACATTTAGGGTTCCGTCTCACTAGCGTTTTAATTTTACTGTGTATTATTGTTTTATTTTACTGTTTTTTTTATTTTACTCTGTTTAATTTTATTGTGTATTTGTTAATATGTCAAAAGTTAAGAAAACAGTTGTCGAGATGCTAAATGCCCCGGAAAATTCCAGGGAATGTAGGAGCCCGACTCCTCGCTCATCAAAAACAGAGCTCCCACACCTAGAGGTGGACTTAAACACCCTTTTAAAATTTATAAAACCATATAATGGCAACAAGAGACTACAATTCAAAATCACAGGTCACACGACAGGGTAACCAGCCCCAAAAAGGAGACCTATGTCCAGCATTTAATTCAAAAGTCCATACGGGTAACCAGCCCCAAACAAGAGACTGTATTTCCACACCACAGGTCACACGACAGGGTAACCAGCCCCAAATAGGAGACCTGCGTTCAGCACCAAACCTCACGGTCCACATGGGTAACCAGCCCCAAGCAAGTGACCACACTTCGACGACTCAGATCATACAACAGGGTAGCCAGCCCCAAAGCGGAGGTCTGCGTCGAGCAACTAATCCAAGCGCTCATACGAACAATCAGCTCCAAGTAGGAAACCTAAGTCCAAATCCGATTTTAAGCAAGGAAATCTACGAGATTAGTATAGATACGACGAAACGTTTGCTACCTCATGTGTTGTTGGACTCACAAGTATCCGATGTCCCTTTAACCTTACTATTCGATTCGGGTTCTGCCATATGCCTATTGAAAGAATCATGTCTACTCAAAAATCCGGAACTTGCTAAAGAAAAAATTAAAATCAAGGGTATCGACCCTAGCGACGAGCCGACCCAAACTGAAGGTCACTTCCCACTAAAACTAAAACTAAATGAAAACGGATTTGCCGTTCACTTTACATTCCATGTCATTAAAAATATTAACCTTCCCTACGACGGGATTATCGGCACAAATTTCTTGACAGCATTCGGCTGTAAGACCGACTACACTCGCGATGTTTTGAGAATAGGGAAATTAAACATAAAACTACACTTTTCTGAACCTTTTTTCGTTATTCCACCTCGTACCGAAGCGGTGATTGAATGCTCGGTTCGAGAAACTGATCTCAAAGAAGGCATCGTTCTAGATCAACATATTTCAAATGAAGTACTAATCTCAAATTGCATAGTTAAAATTAAAGACAATAACCGCGTAAATCTGACTGTCGCCAACACATCGGAAAATTATGTTAATGTAAAAACGAATCTAAAACTTAATATTGAACCTTTAAATGAAAATCATATATGCTACACAAATAACTTCAATACCCAACTAACTACCAAGAGAACCGACGATGTTATTAGCTCCCTCAGAACAGATCATTTGAACCAAGAAGAGAGCGAGGCTCTCATCGATCTCTGTTCTCAATACTAAGACATCTTTTATCTACCTGGCGATCAGTTAACCTACACTTCCGCTCTTGAGCATCAGATTAAAACAAGTAGCGACATTCCCGTCCACACAAAGTCTTATAGGTTCCCAGAATGTCACAAAAAAGAGGTAGAAACCCAAATAAATAAAATGCTCGATCAAAATATTATACAACCTTCATCCTCTCCTTGGAGTTCACCAATATGGATAGTTCCTAAAAAACTGGACGCCCAAGGCCAACGTAAATGGAGAATTGTAATAGATTACAGAAAATTAAATGATATCACAATCGGAGAAACGTATCCTATCCCTCAGATATCCGAAATCCTAGACCAACTAGGAAATAGCAAGTATTTCACCACTTTAGATCTCACATCCGGTTTCCATCAGATCCTTATTTTCTCGAATGACGCTCCTAAAACCGCCTTCTCCGTGCCCCAAGGACACTTCCAATTTAATCGCATGCCGTTTGGTCTTAAAAATGCCCCGTCCACCTTTCAAAAATTAATGAACAACTGTCTATCTGGTCTTCAGGGTTCACGTTGCTTCGTGTACCTTGACGACATAGTAATTTACTCCCATGATTTAGCCTCACAAGTAGATAACATGAGGGCTGTCTTTGAGAGACTCCGTAAATTTAACCTAAAACTACAACCGGACAAATGCGAGTTCCTTCGCAAGGAAGTTGCATATTTAGGGCACATTATCAGTGAGGACGGCGTAAAGCCTAACCCGGATAAAATTAAAGCTGTTACCAATTATCCTACTCCTAAATCTCCTAAAGACATAAAGTCTTTCTTAGGCCTTGTATCATATTATAGACGGTTTATACCCGATTTCTCGAAATTGGCAAAACCGTTAACTTCCCTCCTAAAAAAGGATGTTGCTTTTCGTTGGCAGAACGAGCAACAACTCTCATTTGAATCCTTGAAACAAAAATTAATCACAGCACCTATACTAGCCTATCCTGATTTCACACAACCTTTCCTACTCACATGTGATGCATCTAATTATGCTATTTCTGCAATCCTATCCCAGGGGACTATTGGACAAGATCGTCCTATCGCTTTTGCATCCAGGACCCTAAATAAGGCCGAATGCAACTATAGTGTCACGGAAAAAGAATGCTTAGCAATTATATTCGGCACGAAGGTATTTCGTCCATACCTTTACGGATATCGGTTCAAAATAATTACTGATCACAAGCCTTTGCAATGGCTTTTTAATTGTAAAGACCCCGGGTCCCGACTCGTCCGTTGGCGATTGAAACTCGAGGAGTTTGAATACGAAATTCATTATAAAAAAGGAAAGATTAATTCTAACGCTGACGCTTTATCCCGGTTCCCTGTTAACCCAATCATTCCCAATCCTGGTTCCGCTGGAAGCAAAGACCAATACGACCAGGACAAGGACCTTATGGACCTACTGATCTCACCAGCATCATTTAACGAGGACGAAATTGAACCTTTTGATCCCTTAGCTGAACCTTCTCCCAATCCTGTTGAAGGAAATGTAGCGCATCCTGAAACGCAAACCAGCCCCGAGCTTATCACTTTAGATGATTTAAATCTTCCTGAAACGCTGAATCCTTCTAACTCTGAACCACTAAATCCTCCTAATCCTGAAACGCCGAATCTTCCAAATCCTAAAACAATAAATATTCCAAATCCCGACATCACCAATCCTCCAATTCTCGATACGCCGAATCTGCCTATCCCTGAAACGCGGAATCCACTGAACCCTGAAACGATACACCTACCAAATCCCGAAAGACAACACTCTCCGATTTCTCCAGACGCTGTAAACACGCAACCTACTCGCACAGACTGTAACACTGACTATTCTAACTTCTTAAAAGACATTGCCAAAAAAGATAAAGTCTTTAATACAAAAATCGTAGAACATAACCAATCCTTAATGAAGACTCATTGCAGTAATCTTCTTATACCGACTTCCTTAGACCTAGACGAATCGAATACCTATGTCCAAGAAGTGATCGGTAATCTTGAAAATCCTAAAGATGTACTTTATAGTGAAAAACAGTTACATTATTTTGAAGAAACAAAATTCAACAATAAGGTCACTTACCTAATATATACGAAAGTTCATCATTTTGATCAAACCTCCTACCCAAAAATCTTCCTAACCCTGAAAAATATAAAACAACATTTGCTAGAAAGTAACATTCAAGAGATAGCAGTTTCCGACTTCAAAAATCCATTTGAAAATTTATCTTTCACCAAAATATATAACATCTTAACCTATTTATTCCACGACTCAAATATAGTAGTAAACATCTATCATAATGACATCATCCATCCGACTCCCACTGAAGTAAAGAAAATCCTATATGACAATCATGATATTCCATCTGCTGGTCACCTTGGCTCTACAAGAATGTACAACAAAATAAGAGAGCGATTTTATTGGAAAAATATGCGTAATGACATTGAGCAGTATGTAAAAAATTGTCCCTTCTGCCAAACCAACAAAGCACTAAGACAAACGAACAAAGCACCTATGCAGATTACCAGCACTTCTAAATCCCCGTTTGAAAGAATATCCTTAGACATAGTAGGGCCTTTACCCGAATCGGGCACCGCTAAGACTAAATATATACTTACCTTACAAGACGACCTGACGAAATACTCTACTGCATATCCGATTAGAAGTACGACCGCTGAAGAAACAACCGACTGCCTCCTTCACTTTATTTCCTTATTCGGTATTCCAAAAACTATCCTCACGGACCAAGGTACCAACTTTACCGCAGAACTCTTCAAAGAAACCTGTTCCTTCCTTAAAATAAAACAACTCTGGTCATCTCCATACCATCCTCAGACCCAAGGAGCACTTGAGCGTTCACATTCGACACTTAAAGAATACTTAAAATCTTATGTGAATGACGAACAGACAAATTGGCCGCGATACGTATATACAGCCATGCTGGCTTATAACACGACTCCACATTCGACGACTAACTTTTCCCCTTACGAACTCCTATTTGGGCATAAACCATTTATCCCCAGCTCCATTTATGACTCTCCTAATATTACCTATTCCGATTACGTAAAAATGCTACAAAACCGGTTGAGGTGTTGTAGGGAAAAGGCGATTGAACATTTAGAAAGGTCAAAACAGACCTCTAAAACATACTACGACACACACACCCGACCTGTGTCATATAGAGTCGGTGATTACGTGTACCTAAAAAATCATCTTAGACTTAGGAAGGCTCTCTCTCCTATATGGAAGGGACCATATAAGGTTGTTAGAATTAACGGCAGAAATTCGCTCACTCTACTAATAAATCGCCGTCATGTTATTCATCACTTCGACGAAGTGAAATTAGCTTCTAGAGCAGACGCTCACAATTAAATAATTAGTATTTAGGTAATTAAGATTTATTAATTAATTTTATTGTTACTTTTATGTAGGCATTAGTTTTATTCTCGATATTCCTTTACAGCAACCCTTCGTCGGGGCAACAGTTCGTCGAACCACTAATTAATTCCTCGGGTATCTATTTCGACCCGTTAGGGACTTTAAACTTAGTCGATAGTTATCTTAGTGTTATAATTCCCCTAGATATATCATATATACAACCTCATGTAGTAGACTTATCAACCAGTATTAATAATTCCAAATATTTATGCGAAGGAAGTAAAATTCTTAGCCATTTAGAATGTACTAATCTCTTTTTACCATTAATTACCCGATACGAGGACATAAAGCGTGATAGTGAAGCTTTATTCAACCTAACTCCTCGCCGCTCTAAAAGAGATGCCATTCTCGGATTTATCGGAACCTTGTCGAAAAAGCTTTTCGGCACAATGGATGAAGATGACGCCGCTCGCTACGACCAAGCTATCCGAGATGTACAAGCAGATGAGAAAAGATTAGCTTCTCTTGTCAAAGAAAATATCCTAGTGACCACTTCTACGCTTAAAGCGATGAACAAAACTATTTATACATTTGAGGCGAACCAACGTAAATTGGCGACCGCTATTGATGCCCTATATGTAAGCGTAAGAAATCTCACAGCTACTTCGCAAGAAATATTGATAAAATCGCGTATTTTAGAATTAGTCTCAATCATAGAAAATAGTCTTTTTAACCTTATCTTTTAAAGTTGAAGACCTCGTAAATTCAATTATGTTTAGTAAATCAAATATTCTATACCCTACCATTCTAACTCCAAAGGAGCTCTACAAGGAGTTGGTAAACAATTACCGATTCATATCTAATTTCAGACGACTACCCGTCCTTTTAAGCTTAAATAACATGAACACTATCCTGAATATATCCTCTGTATCCTGCTATATGACTAGTGATAAGATTGTCTTTGTCCTTAATATCCCCTTAGCTAGTCCTATTGACTTTAAGCTATACCACAACTTACCTTGTCCAGCACCTCACGATGTCAATGAACCTACCTCGTATTCTACCATTATTCCCTCTTCTAAATATATGGGAATAAATAATGATAAAACTAATTACTGTAAATTAGAGGACCTCCAAGGTTGCAAAATAATAAATGGCAACACTTACCTTTGCGACGCCTCGGTGCTGTACTCCACTGCAGCGAACCCAACCTGTGAATCAGAAATAATAGGGAAAACACTTACCTCAATACCTAATACATGTGAAACGAAATTCTTCCATGGCCGCATCCAAATCTGGCAACCCCTGCGAAATAACCAATGGTTATTTGTGGTATCCGAGAAATCAAAATTAAATATAGAACTAAATGTAACACAAGTGGTAGAGACAATAATAAGTGGAACCGGAATCCTACACTTACCTCCTGGAAGTGTTGCATACTGCAAAGATACCAAATTAGTAGCTAAGGATAGTGTTAACATGATTTTAAAACCGATAAAGACGTATGTAAATATACTAAATGACCCATGCTGTAATGCGCCTAGTTTTAAGAAAATTATTCCTGTTCTACCTCCTGTTGATTTAAGTAATATAGATTTAGACTCCGTAGCTTTTGACAATCCCGAGGTATTAAAAGGATTGGATGAAATTTTAGATAAACCGAATATTGTACTTTATGAACATTACTATAATATTGTAATCATTCTTATTATATTTCTAATCTTATGTTTCGCTGTTTTCAAGATATGTAAGGTGACTGGCATCCATAAGAAAATATCCTTTACTCCAAAACCAAATCCAAATCCTGATCCCGTCAACGATGACACCGAAATCCCAGAGACTCCAACACCACGACTTCGCACCCATTACCCGTAAACTTCACCTTAGGGATGTAAGTTTACTCTACATCGGGGGGCTGTTATATCCCTGATGTGTAGGGCTTTTAGCAGACTCACCACCCTTCTCAGCACTCCACCCAAAAGTGCTATCCTAGCACTTTTGGCTCCTTTGCCACTCCTAGCCTCGGTCCAGTCAGTCACCGGCCAACCATCAGAGACCAGAAGTCTCCTTCATCCGTGTTTTATTCTAAGTCTTATTCTAAGTTTTATATTATTTCAAGTGAAATAAAGTGTGTAATAAAAAGATCCTTTTTTAAAAACGCTACCAAGTTCCCCCGTATAACAGTACGTACATGAATTGTGTGCTTTTCATAAGCACTTTTCACACATTCTGTATTGTCTCGCCCGGGTCTGGTACCACCGTCTTACCTATTCCTGCCGCAATAGCGTCTGCTTGTCGCTGTCGTGTTCCGGTTTGGAGCGTAAGGTAGCCGGTAAACTTATGCAGGTGGCATTAGACCTCGCCACAAGATAGCAACGCACCATTAACATCTTTGGTGTCTATAGGCGATGGTTGACTCTTTCCATCGGGAGACCCATCTGCTTGTTTGCTATCTTATGATATAAAAAAAATACACTCCTTTTATTTAAGTTTTTTATTATTTTTTGCTAGATGACATTCTGTGTGTTCATAAAGTATCTTTATGCACACACAGAATGTCATCTAGCAATACAAATACTTTATTTGTATTTGTATTTATGAAACAATAAAATGGCCAAAAACTACAAACATTTTCAAAACAATGCTTTTTATTTACAATTTTTGTTAATTTTTTTCGTATCTTAAAGAAATTACATTACTTTTCTTAAAAAAATCTTAGTAACCAAATGTGCAAAAACTTTTAAAAACATCTGCATTTAACCAGCTTTCCGTGGAGATATTAAACTTGTAATTAATTAACTTAAGTAAAAACTAAGAAATTAGGACTGATATTATTGTGAAGGTAAATCAGTTTTATTCAAATTAAAGGAGTTATTAGGTAACAACAGATTTTTATTTAAAAAACATTTTAAAGGTCATGTTCAAATTGAAATCCCAGTAATTCGCTTTTGGTCACTCTGGTGGATAAATTTCTTTTAATGTTCTCTGCGGCGTTTATTATTCGAGAGACCAATTCGTCTATTGTATGGGTGCAAGGCCGTATACGGTAGAAGTTTATACTAAAATGACTTGTCCCTTTGATGAGTCGTTTCATATGACCCCACAAATAAAAATCCAGTGGGGTAAGGTCCGGGCACCTAGCAGGCCAGGCGATTGGTCCTCCTCTGCCAATCCACCGGTTTCGAAAACTATTATCTAAAAATTACCGCACCAGTAATCTAAAATAGGCGGGACAGCCGTCATGCTGGTATATCATGTTTCGCCTTGTTGCTAGGGGTACATCTTCTAACAAAGGAGACAGATGGTTTCTCAAAAAATCTTTATAGTGCTCACCATTTAAATTATCGGGCAAAAAGTGAAAATCAAGTTCCCATTAATGAAATCCATCCATACATTAACGGAAAATCTCCTTTGAGACCCTTTGACTCTTGTTTTCCGAGGGTTTCTTTGTTCTTTTTCAGACCAATAATGAGAATTGTAGTAATTAGTTATACCACCTCTATCAAATTTTGATTCATCTGTCCATAAAATTGTTTTCAGAAAGTCAGGGTTTTCTGCATCTGCATGTAGCATGAACCTACAAAAATCTAATCTGCGGGCCAGATCTCCCTCTTCGGTCGAGTGTACTGGTGTGTAGTGGTAAGGCTACAATCTAGCACTGTGTACAGTAACCACACTTTCCATTGTGATAAACCCATACGTGCAGCAACAACGTTTGTCGATGTGGTGGAATCTTCATAAAATTGGCGAAGAATATCTTCTTCAACTTCAGGGCGATAAATTCTAGGCCGACTTGATTTACTAGTTCTTCTTTGAATATTTCCGGTTCCTCGAATGCGCCGGTATAATGCGTCGAATACAGTCACGTAAGGTGTTCGTCGGTAGGGGTAACGTAGCAGATATTCACGGCGAGCAGCTGCAGAATCGCCGTTACAAAATACATAAATGAAAAATTATGTCGGCGTATTCTTCGTTTGTAAACGATAGCCCAGGCGGCGGCGTGGTGGATCTTCTACGTTCGCCATGGCAACGAACAAGTAAAAATACACTGGTCTTGGATAAGTAGCTAGTTAACAATACTTGTGCGTGTGCGCATACGAAGTAATTGAAACGGACTGGCGGCGGGCTAGCGAATTGGTTCGCTGTAGTAAGTATGTCAAAAGCCTATGACAAAGTTCGATATATTATTAAAAAAGCTGTATGACGTAGGGATTAGAGGTGTACCTTTGCAATGGTTTACATCATATCTGTACAATCGTAAGCAGCTCGTAGAAGTGGAAAGTTATGACTTTAATACCAGGAAAATTAGTAGAAATTATATATACCGAAAACTCCATTCCCCAGGGAAGCGTACTCGGATGTATATTATTTCTATTATATATTAATGACCTTCCTAAAATATTAAATATTATGCACTTTAAAAAAAAAGTGTTTTTTCAGTTTTCTGAGAAACACAAAAAGTTGCCCGGGATTGGAAAGTGCCCGGTTGGCGATAGGCTTGCCACCTATCACATTTGTGGGACCAAGTATCTTCGGCTAATCGTGGGTGCACTTGTTGTACCTCTGCCTACCCCTTCGGGGATATGGGCGTGAAGATACTCATTGTGTATTATTCGCGGATGAAATTCTATCTTGACATCTTATAATAATAATAATATTACTGAAATTTTTTTTGACATCTTTAATAATATAGTTAATTGGATGAATGACCATAATCTCGACATAAATTTTTCAAAAACTAAATTAATGCAATTCAGACCTTATCAAAAAAAGTCTCTTGATATAAATTTTAAATATAATAATACCACAATAGAATGTGTAAATACATTTACGTTGCTAGGCTTAGATATAGACACTAATATAAATTGGAAAAATCATGTATCTAAATTAAAAACCCAACTATCAAGCTTTACATATGCACTAAGGGAACTTCGAAAAGCGACCGACCAACATACAGCCTTATCTGTTTACTACGCCTATGCTTATTCGTGGTTAACATACGGCATTATACTATGGGGCAATAGTGTAATCTTTTTATATCCCAAAAAAAGTGCATCCGCATTCTTGTTAACATTAAAGAACCAGAAAGTTGTAAACCGCATTTCAAAAAACTAAAAATATTAACGTTTCCTTCAATTTATATATTCGAAATACTAAAATTTGTTAAAAAATATCCCCAGTTCTTTAAAAAACAAACTGAATACCCACGAAAATTTACAACAAGGTGATTTTGTAACGAAATGAAAATAAGAACCAAATGAAAATAACATTTTTAAATTTTTGTCTGTCCGTCTGTTTGTTCAGGCTAATCTATGGAATGGCTGGACCGATTTTGACGGGACTTTCACTGGCAGTTAGCTGATGTGACAGGAAGTAACTTAGGCTACTTTTTTCGAAATTTTTCCACGCGGACGAAGTCGCGGGCTCAGCTAGATTTTAATATAAAACATTTAATATCATGAAACTCTTACCAATTTGGTACTGACCAGAAAAGGTAGGAAGATGTATAATTCGTAATTTAAAGTTTGTACCACCCGTGGAAAATCTAGGACCAGTCACGGAGTGCTTGTCACCTGACACAGGGTTTCTGCAAAACATGTCTCGGGCTCTGGACATCGTTGTGAAGTACTTACTGGCTCTTGAACTCGTCACGGTCTGACTTTCAGGTGCTGACTCATCATCTGAAATATCCGACAAAGCCTCTTCACTACACTGTATTGAATCATATTTGTTATACATTTCTTTTATTTTGGATAATCTCAAGCTAAGCTTAGTAATTTGAATGTTGTTCAAACATTCACATATGTTAACATATCTAAATGTTTTACAAAGAGTGTGTTTAGATTTAAAAGAGGCGCGTTTTCTTTTCAAATTTTTCAACTGCGTTTTTTCAACGCAATCTATTAATTAATGTGAGTATATAAGTAATAATGAAAATTTAATTAAGATACGAGAAGATAAGATAGAAGATAAATACAAAGAAAATTGTTTTAAAGTTATTTTTAAATGAAATGGTATTTTTAAGTTTGTATCATAATATTGTAACGATTGTGGAAAAAATGGATACTTAAATACGTATGGGTGCAGACAAAGAAGAAAATGCAATAGTGAACAGAGATCTACAGCTGGGAACCAGCTGCTGCCTTGCCGCCGGGTGGGCGTGATCACGTGGTGATCAGCCGGTCGAGTGGCCGATCACTCAGCCGGTCGAATTGATGCCGCCTTCGTTTGATATCTAAAAGCAAATAACTTGAATAAATATAATGAATAATGTAATTTGTATGGATAGGACTGGATGTTTAAGTAGCTATTCTTGTAAAAATCTATATGTCTTGTAAAAATAACCTTGATGGGTAGGTAGTTACTATATGTAATGAATTGAGACGTACATAAATTGTCTTGCATTTTCACGTAACATATACACGTGAATATGTTACATGAAAATGTATTTCTTCGTAAAAAGAATGAAATAATTATTTGAAATGTGAAAATTTAATGTTAGAAATACGAGTATATAGAACGAGTTCACGAAATTACGGTTGCAGGATATACTTAAGTAAGTGGTCGTTTGTCCAAGGTATCTTCCATGTGGAAAAATGGTCTGCGATGATTATGCTTGCTCCTCCCTTGAACTGCGTAGTTTTGTGACCGCGGTGGCTGTTCTACGTGGCTGGTTCTTTTTTCTTAAAATCTCTCTCGATGTGACCAAGGTTAGGGCTGCTGTCAGGGGATTCTACAGATGGGAAATAATAACTCGGATACCTGAATTTAGCATCAGTCCTGCTTTTACAAATCTTAATGTTTATAGCGTGCGTTATGTATGAGTATAATGATACTAAGGGGCGCGCGTGCGCCGCGGCCGAGGAGCCATCCGGGACTTATAATGGCTGGACGCGGCACTGGTTGCGCGCGAAGTGTTGTGTGCCTTAACACAAGTTTTATGAAATTTATATAATTGTGTGGATACATGAAAATATCTCACGTTCCTGTAACTAGTTAGATGCGTTTATTACAAAGAAAGTAATAGTAGGTACACAGGTAATTTTAAGTTAAGATCACAAACAGATTCTAAAAGTAAATTGGAATCATAGCTTGTAATGTAGTTCTTCTTTGCCCTATGACAATTGACATTGTCATTTTATTTTTTATGAATATATACACCGCGGTTATACTCACATTAAAAAGTCTAAGCAATATGCCCTTGTGGAAAAATTTCTCGGATAAAAGTAGGTAAATAACTTACATAGTGAAAGTAACAGTTTATGAATGTTTATTTTTATTTAAAAAGTCGAAAAAAGTCTTACAAAGTCGGAAAAACTCTGAATTTGATATAAAAACTCGGAGTAATTCCAAAATTTCGGACTCTTCCAGAAGAGTTATTCAGTGTTAATAAATCTTTCTGCCGTGCAACGTTTATGGGTACTAAAAGAAATATATTAAAAGTTATTAATACTACGAAAGTGTAATAAAGGAGAAAAAAATATAACTAATACTTCCCCGGTTTTCCGTTTAAGAATTTGAAACTTTCTTCTTTGTTTAAAAAAAGGTTACCGTTACTGTCGATCAATATTATAAACTTTGTTTCTTCAATTTTTGATAATTATTATTAAAATCTATTATATCACAACGTTATTTGCCAATTTTTATTTTATTGTACTTTTATTACATAAATATATTTATAAATTAAGTAAAAATTAAAACAGCTGATCTAATTAGCTTTTGACAGGTTGAGTCAGTGTTGCCAGAGAAAAAGTCAATCTTTCGTCCTTAAGAGCATGTGTCAGAGGCCTAGTAGCATATCAAAGCAGTCAAGAATAACGACGTTAATAAGTCGGCGATTGCTAAACATCTACAGCTGAAGTCGGGCCGTAATCACTGGATGGAATTTCATAGGCCACGCGTATTTTCGACAGAACGCCATATTACATTCCACGGCTAGTGAAAGAAGCCATTGAAATCAAAAAACATCCAAATTTCAACCGGGAAGACGCACGTAGTACGTCCTTGATAAGTTTTCTTGGCACGTATTGATTTTTGAAAAGCTGTATATTTTGGAAACGATGATCGATTTGATCTTTCAAATGGCATTCAACTCAATTTAAATATTGCTTTAGCTAAAAAATCGGTAGGTTCAAAAATTTCGAAGCAATGTCAAAAAAACATTTTCGTCTATGATAGATCCCAAACAAATTTACCGATTTTTATCCAATTAACGGTACTTGGCGCAGTTTTTAAAGGAGAAACGATGATAAGATTTTGAAATCAATCGGTATATTAGCCTGAAAGTTATTTCCAAAATATTAAGTAACTTTGCTAAAGAAAACGTAATTTTAATATTTGAAAAGTTGTAACCTTTGAAAATAAGGTTCGGTTTTGATTTTTAAATGGGCATTCGACGTAATTTTTATAGTATTAAAATATCGTAGAATACCAAAAAATAATTGGTTGAAATATTTCGAAGTTATGTCGAAAAAACACTTTTTTCAAAATTTTCGTCAACGATTACTTCCAAACGAATAAACTGATTTTGAGGCAATTTATGCATTAGATGTATATTTTTGAGGAATAGTTTTTGTACTCAATCCGTACATTAATCTGGAAGTTATTAAAAAAAAATTGTTTCGTCACAATTTGTTTAGGGTATTTTCAAAATTTCTCAAAATCTCTTAGGCCCATTTGGTACAAAATTTCAGGAAGTATAAGTTGAGCGGAATCCAATCGAATGCCACCAACCGCGTTTCAATCGGTCCAGGCGTTCAAAACTTATGAGTTGTTGACACACACACACACTCACACACACACACTCACACACACACATACATACAGACATACTGACGTCATCGCGAAAATAGTCGAAAATGGTTCCTAAGCCCACAAAACGCGGACATATGGTGAAAACTCCATTTCCATCCAAACGAGTAATTCATGTATTATTGAATTGTTTCTCCAAAACAGCTCTATTGGTTTTAATGAAATGTTGTAATTAGATAGTCTTTTACTAAGGTAATTGACCGTACTATGAAAAATTATCTATACATACAATAAAATCGTAGGAAAGTCAAAACTGTACTGAATTTTTTTTAAAACAATACTTGGGGGTGACCTAAAATCGATATCGAAGCCAAAAATATAGTTTTTAGAATTTATGTCTGTCTGTTTGTCTGTATGTATGTCCGGGGTAAACTCAAAAAGTACTACATGGATTTATTTCAAATTTTGCATGACTATTACTAACAGGTCGGGTCAACATATAGGCTACATATTATCAAGCTGTCACCTACGGGGGAGGTGCTGTGCGGAGTAAACGAAGTCCGCGCGGACGAAGTCTTGGGCAACAGCCAGTATAATTATGGCGAGCGAAGCGAGCCCTACACTAGGCGACTTTCTATGCACTTTTGTGGTACATTTTCCTGAAAAAGTATCCCACTTTAAGGTTTGGGCTTTGACGTGGTGGTTTAAATTCATGTCTAGATATATTATCTACCATTAAAATGCTATTTCATAAACATTAAAAAAATAGAAAATACATTTTGTATTAGAATTTTATTACTGCTAACGCCATCTATTATAAAAATAAATAAATAATAATAATAAATAAATATTCACGGGACAAACTACACTTACTGATCTAACCCCAAAGTAAGCAAATATTTGCTTGTGTTATGGGTGTTAGTCAACGATACTAATACATAGAAATACATAATATATAAATACCAGAATATATATAATAAACACCTAAACCCAGAAATACAAACATTTACGCTCATCACACAAATGCTTGTCCCCGTCGGGGATCGAACCCGAGCCCCGTTGATTGCGTAGTCAGGGTCGCTAACCACTCGACCAACGGGAGGGTCAAATAACGAGTAAAAATGCTACAAAACTACACTAGGCGACGATCTGTGCCCTTTAGTGGTACATTTTACTAAAAAAATATCGCACTTTTAGGTTTAAGCTTTGGCGTGGTAGTTTTATTTTGTTTAATTCATTTTCATTCCTCCAGTTTAATACAATATTAATCTATTAAAACACTTGTACTTTAACTTCCCACTACGTATGTAGATAGGAAGGTTACTGATTTTGCTCTGATTTTCAAAAATGGAGTTTTCACCATATGTCCGCGTTTTGTGGGCTTAGGAACCATTTTCGACTATTTTCGCGATGACGTCAGTATGTCTGTATGTATGTGTGTGTGTGAGTGTGTGTGTGTGAGTGTGTGTGTGTGAGTGTGTGTGTGTGTGTGTGTGTGTCAACAACTCATAAGTTTTGAACGCCTGGACCGATTGAAACGCGGTTGGTGGCATTCGATTGGATTCCGCTCAACTTATACTTCCTGAAATTTTGTACCAAATGGGCCTAAGAGATTTTGAGAAATTTTGAAAATACCCTAAACAAATTGTGACGAAACAATTTTTTTTTTAATAACTTCCAGATTAATGTACCGATTGAGTACAAAAACTATTCCTCAAAAAAATACATCTAATGCATAAATTGCCTCAGAATCAGTTTATTCGTTTGGAAGTAATCGTTGACGAAAATTTTGAAAAAAGTGTTTTTTCGACATAACTTCGAAATATTTCAACCAATTATTTTTTGGTATTCTACGATATTTTAATACTATAAAAATTACGTCGAATGCCTTTTTAAAAATCAAAACCGAACCTTATTTTCAAAGGTTACAACTTTTCAAATATTAAAGTTACTTAATATTTTGGAAATAACTAATAAATATATAAAATAACTAAATAAAATAACGACTACCAGGTATCTGTGGATGTCCCACTTGGTACGACAGACCTCTGCCTGATCCGGAGCAAAGTGCCGGTTGCGCGCCTATTACGGCCTCTTTTTGCAGACCGTCGTCGCGTTTGGCACTATAGGTCAGCAGATTGGGACGGGATGCGGTCTTTTTTTGCGTCCTACCCATGAGGGCGGATGTGCTTCAAGCTGGATGATCCGAGTTTCTTTGCTGACTCTATCGCTGATGTGGTACTGCAGGGCATGGAACTTTTCATTCCATTTTCTGCAGTGCCAGCTGGTTGTAAATCTTAGCCTTGGTTTCGTCGCTCCTGCGAAACGGTTTCACGCCGGAAGCAGGAGTGCTACCGGACTTGTGCTACTGCGTCGGCATCTCGTGATGTAAACATCAGCACATTACGAACGGAGTACAATTCTGCCTCTAGGTTCTTCAAAAGATTTATCGCCTAGGCAAAATCGGAACACATTGGCAGAATTGGTGAGAAATTAGTTCGCCTTCCTTCGGGAACTCGTTCTGGTCTGTCGCCAAGGCTGTCATAGGGAATTTCTTGCAGCCCTCTCTTCCATCTTTGCACACAGACGATGACTCTTTGGACCATACCGCAAGGCTCGTTCTTTGCGGCCAGCTCGACTCCGGACGACCAAGGAAATTCACCGCCTACCATCCCGCGGTGCAATAGTTCTATGCCGGAACTAAGATTCCTGCAGTCTTCTGTGCATAAAGCACTTTTTTCTTGGACGTCCACAAGTCCAGTGGGCCGTATGGCATCCCTTCTATTGTGTTTAAAGCGTGCGCTCCGGAGTTGGCGCCAGTATTAACGTGCCTATTTCGACTCTCCTATTCACTCGGCGTGGTACCAAAACCGTGGAAGACAGCCCTAGTGCATCCCATTCCCAAAAAAGGAGATAGCTCTAGCCCGTCTAATTACCAGCCCATAGCCATAACCTCCTTGTTCTCCAAAATTATGGAAACCATCATCAACTGTGAGCTCCCGAAGTATTTAGAAGAGCACCAGCTGTTTAGTCACCGTCAGTACGGTTTCCGTCGCGGCTGCTCAGCTGGTGATCTGCTAGTATTTTTGACAAATCGATGGGCGGAAGCAATTGAGTCCAAGGGGGAGGCATTGGCTGTACGTTTGGACATAGCTAGGGCCTTTGGTCGGGTATGGCACAAAGCGCTTCTCGCAAAGCTACCTTTCTAGGGGCTTCCTGAGAAATTGTGCAAGCGGATAAGCAGTTTTTTGGCCGATCGGAGCATCAAGGTCGTAGTCGACGGTGCATGCTCCGACCTTAAACCCATCAATGCTGGTGTTCCCCAAGGCTGCGTGCTATCACCGACACTTTTCCTTCTGCATATCAATGATATGTTGCGAATTAGTAACATACATTGCTATGCAGATGATAGTACTGGTGATGCTACATACTCTGGCCGCAGCAGTATTTCTCGGGAACACGTCGAAGAGTGCCGAAACAAGCTTGTGTCTGAAGTCGAGAATCGACTTACCGATGTCTCGGAATGGGGTCGCCAAAACCTGGTTACTTTTAACCCCAAGAAGACACAGCTTTGGGTGTTCACCGCAAAAAAGACGCCCTTTGTCGTATCACCTCGATTTGAGGATACTCTCCTGACAGCCTCAGCTAGTGACGGAATCCTGGGAGTTGACATATTGAATACCATTCAATTTCGCGGTCACCTGGAAGGCAAGGCGAAACTAGCTTCGAAAAAGCTCGGCGGTATATCTCTTCGACTACTCGTTTTCTTCCTTTGATCCTTATCCGAATCTTCACTTAAGCAGTCTTCCGATTCTGCAGACATTTTCTCTCCAGGTGAATTAATTTCTTCTAGGTTACCTTCTTCAATTCTAAGATTCTCTTTATTCTTTTTCTTTCTTCTTTTGCCTTCTTTGGTTTTTATATTCTTCTTTTCTCGATGCAGCGTTCTTTTTAGACGTGTAGGCAGCTGATACTGCCTGAGCATAAGTTGGTGTCTGCTGGCTTAACAAAGTATTATTGGGAAATTGAGGGGGTGGATGTTGATTACTATTAGTGTACGTGTGGAGATTCGAGGAAACTCTGATGGGGGAGCGTGGAGGCGCAAAGTTGAGTATCTGTGGGGGGACGTACTATGGGGAACATTTCCGGTGTTCCACCTTTAAGGACACATTCGCTTGGCACATTCGTCGGGTGCTTTTGTTAGGCCCCGCCTCTTACGCTCTCTATTGTTTGTATTAGACAATGCCGCTTGAAATGTTTGTTATTTATCATAATTCTTACTGTTTTATTTTGTAGGTGAGAGTAATTCTTAGTTTTGTAGATTCTAAGCAGGTAATTACAACATAGAACTGTAAGGAGCCGATTCCTGCGATTGAGTACTTACAAGTAGTCGCACTAATCTGTTTTGAATAAAAAGTAATTGATTGTATTTTTTTTTCTATTAGTGATAAAACTAATATTAAAGTAAATATTTAGACTACTCGTAGTGGTTTAATACAAATATTCACAAATCTTACTATTTAAAAAATAACTACTTTTTGTTTGATCTTAATGTTTGCAAGCCTAGAAACATGACATGTCGCCTAGTTATTTTATATAGGTCAATCGCCACTAGTTAAATGTTCTAGTAATTTAGTTTAGATACTAGTTTATTCCACCAGATTAGATGATAGAGTCAAATTTCGCGGGATTTTCAAAGTCCAATTTACACCCAGGAGTCCAACAATAAAGCAATCTCTCAAGTCCAAAAAACGAAACACAAATTTTAAGCACGATCGGAGTCCGGGAAAATAGCAATGGTCATAAAAAACGGGATCAATGAGACAAACGTAGAGCATCGGCACCTGTTAAGGAGCGACTGATAAGGAATGTTATGATTTGTGTAAACGCATTGTGGTCAAGTACTTAATTTTTTCTAATTGGATGCACCGATTTGTGGGTGGAGCTAAGATGTATTTCGCTGTTCAAAGAAACATTTTGTTAACTGGAACACCGCCAGTGAACTCAATTGTACATAGTAACTGCTTTCCGGTATGAAACGTTAAAGTCAGCCATTAACTCCCGTATCTTTTTTCCTTTATATACACCGGGCATCTCCGGTTTAAGCTTATATGATTATTGGTACAGTTAATACATTTATAGGTAGTTGCGTTAGAATTTTCATGTTTCCCACCACACTTAGGACAATAAATTCGTTTAGATGGGCACATTCTGACAGAGTGTCATTATCGCCAACATCTCGAGAATTGAGTTGTTAATTCGTTAAACTGCAGGCAAGGTCCGAAATCAAACTACTATACTTTACAAAGTAATGGCAAGTGTAATATGACAAAGCTGCAGAACTTAAAAATAATTCATACAGTTGTATTGTAGATAATCTATAGTACATATGAAACCGCGTTCTATCTTTGTACAGCGCCATCTCTTGACACCAGTTAAAACTATGTTTCTTATAATGTGTACATAAATGTTCTTAATGATTGGACATACCGCCCACCAAGGACATACGTGTCCTTTAAACCGCCCACCATGAGGTCAAGGGGGTTATACTACATAAATTAAATTAAAGTAGAACGATAAATAATGATAGACTTAATCACCCATAAGGGTGTACATATTATGGTAAATGAAATTCAAAAAAAAGGACTTATTGATCAACTGGTAGCATGCACAACTTGGATCTAGGTCACTTTATTACTGATCCGTTACACTTGAGAGTTACGACTCTGGTGACTTCATCTGTTCCAGGATGTTTAACAATGATTTTACCCATCAGCCAACGGGCAGGAGGCAAATTATCCTTTTTCACAAGAACGACGTTTCCTATATTGGGTTCCGGAATTTGTTTAGACCACTTGTACCGCTGTACGCAATGAGTAAAGCATTCTGATGACCAACGCCGCCAGAAATCCTGGACCATTCGTTGAGACATCTGCCAGCGTTTCAGATTGCTAATATTTGACATTTCATTACATTTAAGGTAAGTACCATATTTTTCATTATTTTTATGTTTATTGTTCAGGTTTAAGAATCGTCGACAGAAAGTAACAACGCGAATTAACTTTTGCAGAGAGGAATACTTGAATCAGAATTGCTCTTTCTCCGTCTCTTGGCTTATTGCAATGTAAACTTTTATTAAATGTTTTTCAACAATAGTAGATAACGCTTTAGGCCGTGTATATTTTATTTTTTTCAGACCATAACCAAGCCGGGCCTTTCAGCCAAAGATCTGCTTTAGTCAACTCCGACGGCTTTAGATCACGCGACGCGAGGTCTGCAGGGTTTTGCGATGTCTGTACATAAGTGTGTATTATCCTTTTTTGTCAACATTTCTGACACTCTCTTCGCCACAAACGTAGTTTGTAGCAGTAGCCAGCGACTGGGATGACTACTTAACCAGGCTAACACTATGGTGGAGTCAGTCCAACCACGTATATTTCGTCCATCTACACCCATCACCTCAGCCACCTTTGAAATTAACTTTACGAGAGTGACTGCTCCCATCAGCTCAAGCCGAGGTATGTATATTTGCATTATTGGTGCCACTCTCGTGTTTGCAGCAATTAAATTGACCGTGACTTCTCCATTAGGTTTAACGACTCTAGCGTAAACAACAGCACCATAGGCTGCATTCGAGGCGTCGCAAAATCCGTGTAGTTCTACCTCATCTCCTTCTCTCATCTGTATCCATCGTGGAACAATGAAATCCTTGATTTGAAGCACATCTTCGCGATATTTAACCCATTCGTCTAGCAATTCAGAAGGAAGTTCATCATTCCAATCGATTCCCGCCAACCACAGCTTCCGAATCATGATTTTTGCCGTGACTACACAAGGAGCTGTCCATCGCCTAGTTAATCACATTATAATAAATCTAAATTTAAGTGTTAAATAAGTATTAGCTATAAATAAATTACTTAAAATATTATGTTGAGAATATAAATATGTGAATACAAAAGTGTGAACTTAATAAGTGGTTATAAGAACAATGGCAACAATGTATAAAAATGTAAGTAGTAAATATTATTAAATAAGTAATTATAATATTATATATAAGAAAAAACATAATATGTTTATATAAAATTAAATTTGTATTAGAATAGATATAGAAGAGCAATGTTTCTTGGCACAGGTATTTTTACCTAAAAAGAAGCATTGTGAAAGGAAATTGATAAAAAAATAGTGTTATCTATACATATAATAAAAATGTAAGAGGTCGAATTCTGTACATTGAAGATATTTTAAAAAATTTTTTGGAAGATACTCTTTAATCGACACTGAAGCGAAAAATGTAATTTTTTTAATTTTTGTCTGTCTGTCTGTCTGTCTGTCTGTCTGTATCAAGGCCGCGCATCACGCCGAATCTACTGAACGGATTCAAATGAAATTTAGCATGGTTAAAATTCATACTCCGAAGAAGGTTATAGGATACTTTTTATCCCAAAATTCAATACGGTTCCCGTGGAATAGGGTATGAAAATTAAAACGTATATTTAGCTTTAATTCATTAACCTGCAGTCCGAAATCCTTTATTATTTTTTTGTTCAAAAGTAAGTACTATAAAGATTGTCCCTTAAAAATTTCAAAGTCATCAGTTTTATAATTTAGAAGTTACAGACATCACAAGTTTCAACGGTTTCCGGGTGGAGAGTCCAGTTGAATGTGACACCCGCACTGTATACAAAACCTTTGAACGCACGGCTCATTATAAGTTAGGGTAATCATTTCATAGTATTTGTATAATGGATATAACCCGAGAGATCTGTTTAGAATATATACTGTTTTATTAAAATGTTATAAATGCAATTTTACTAGCCTAAAAATGAGTAAAATATGTGTAAAATGTAAACCTAAACATTTTATTTATTTATATTTGAAAATAAAACAGGTCATTTTTCAGTTTTTTGCCAATATCTCAGAAAATATGCACCTAATCGACATTAAGTATACTAATAAAATTTGTTATTTATAAAATTTTACGTAAGGATAGGCTATTGGAAAAATTCACTATTTTGTTTTTACATTGCATAACGTAAAAAAGGGTAAAAAAGTATCTAACCGTCCCTACCCGAAATACGTAGGCAGAGGTACAAGAAGTGTACCCACGATTAACCGTATATACCATCTCACACAATGTGATAGGTGGCAAGCCTATTGCAAACCGGGCCCTTTCCAATCCCGGGCAACGTTGTTTTATCAGAAAAGTTAAAAACACGTTTTGTTTTGCCCGACCCGGAAATCGAACCTGGGACCTCATATGGTCAAAGATGACACCGGGCCACTAAACAACACGGTGAATATTTCAAAGTTCTTTGAAAATGAATGAAACTTCTGCGAAGTGTAGATGTTGGAGTGCCTAAACTACTTAGTGTACTCATTAAAGTCAGACTTCAAAATACTTTTTAAAAAATTGTTAAGTAGAATATACGAACATATAACTTCAGTCCTGGGTAAGATCAGCATCTTACAGAAAAAAACTTTAGACAAAGATAACTTCATCAAAACAAATTCAGTAAAAAGTTACTTCACTTTCCTTTATTTGTGAGCATCGAAAATCAAAAATGTTAGAAAAAAATACGCGGCTTTGTTGTTTTTTACTGAAGTATCATCACTGCCGGTTCCCTTCCGTCTATAGACTTTCCGTTTCACCGCGATTCACCGGTTTGTCGGTTGGTGATATAAATGGTAATCCTCATCGCCACATATACCGACACGTTAACGATTATCGACTATTTGTAGCGATAACTGGGACCGAAAGTTTTACGTGCTCATCAAAGGCACGGGAGTGGTAATATACCACTCCGCCAGTCTCCGAGTTCCGAAAATCCTCAAAAATATCTCAATAACACGTGTGCCCGTTCCGGGGATCCAACCCGGGACCACATGATCTGAGCCGAATAGGCTATCCCAAGACCACGAGGCAGAGTAGTTTGTTATTAATTAAAAAAACCCTTGACTGCTTATCTTGCTTATTGAAAATGATACAAAACATTAAATCTTTTAGAGATTAAAAAATAATAATACATTTAAGAAAAGTGCAACAAGATTTTTTTACTGCAAATCGTTTTCAATGAACAAAGATAAGCTTCTTAGTCAAAAGCTATTTTGTTTTTTATTAATAACAAACCACAAAGCCATGTATTAATTAATTTATTTTTATACTTCCCGCTACAAAAAGTGCCTTAAATAAAAATGATTCAAAAAAATAAAACTGAATAAATAACTTTTCATCTTTCTAACTAGGTATATATTTTTAACTTCCCGCTACGTGTCTAGATAAGGAAGTTTTTGATTTTACCCCGATTTACGAAAATCGAGTGTTCACCAGATCTCCACGTTTTGAGGTCCTACGAACCTTTTTCGACTACTTTCATGATGACGTGTGCGTGTGTGTTTGTGCGTATGCGTGTGTGTGTATGTGTATGTGTATGTGTATGTGTATGTGTCTATGTAAACATCTCATAACTTTGAACGGCTTGACCGATCGAAACGCGGTTAATAGGACTCGATTGGATTCCACTCAATTTTTAGGAAGTCCAAATTTTTAGGAAATCTAAGACTTCCTAAAAATTTTAACCAATTCAGTTAAGGAGATTTTGAGAAATTTTGAATAAACTTCACATAACTTTTTGGCGAAACAGTATTTTTTTAATACAATTTCCAGATTAATGTACCGATAGAGTACAAAATTTAATCTACTTACATCTATACATCAATACATCTTAAAAAACTGCGACCAATGCATAAATTGCATCAAAATTTATTTATCCGTTCGGGAGTTTATAGTTGACGAAAAATTTTGCAAAAGTATTTTTTCGGCATAATTTCGAAATTTTTTAACTAATCATTTTTAATCTTCTGCAATATTTTAGTACTTACTAAAAAACTACATTGAATGCCTTCTCTTCTGCAATATTTTAGTACTTACTAAAAAACTACATTAAAACTTATTACATATTGTTTAAATAACTTTCAGGTTTATGTACCGATTGATATAAAAATCGAATTAGAGTTTCCAAATACTGGAAATTGGATCAAAATCGTTTGATTTATTTGGGATTTGTGTATCAAATTATAATCAAATTATATATAATTTTGAAACGTTTACCTTTTTACGTTGAATGCTAATTTTGCGACATAAAAACAAATATTGCAAATTTTCACAATAGCCTACAATTAAGTGAAATTTTATAGACCAAATACATTAATATAGCATGTATATTCGATACATATGGTGGACATTCCACATGCCCGGACAAAACGGTTAGACTTAACATTCTTCATTCAAACCGCAAAAGAACATGCTTCCTAAATCTGTGTTCCCCGTCGACTACAATCTGGGGATCTTCAAGAGAAGAATGAACAGGTACCTTCTAGGGAAACATGTTCCATCTTAGACCGCATCTTAGCTTACCTTTCAGGTAATACTATTTATTTCTCCCTAACTAATGGGTCTGTCGTCCAATTTAGCCAGGCAAACTGCAAAGGAGTCAGATATTGTTATTTATCAGACATACACCACAGATTTCAAACTAGCTTGAATAATCATCGTTGCCCATTAAGAACCTAGGTACAAGCAGATAATTTCACCTTCAATCTTTTTTATCCGGTGGAAGGATAGCCCCGCCCCAGCCATGCTTAAAAATGACAATACAGTTAAAGACTTTTGCTTCACGGTGTGTGATCTTTCTCCCAATAAAAAATAGGTTCTGCAAAAATTATCTTTAGTGAAATATAGTCATATGGAATGAGTATATAATGTCAGGCAAATAAAACTGCAAGCATGACTGTAGAAAAAAGAAGGCGAGCTGACTTCAGTTAAACACTGCTTAAAGCCCTATAAGGCACAAGGGTCGTTATCAAAGTGAAAGTGTTTTCAAATCCATAATAAAAGAATCCTTTCTTAATATTTCTCCTTTGATAAAAGTGCTTCGCCGTCCAAAGTATTGCTGAATACAAGAAATACTGTGGTCAATTACTAATAATTACTCTGCAAGGATGGCCAAACGCGAACGAAGTCGCGGGTACAGCTAGTATGTAATATTGATAAAAAAAGGAAATAAATATTTTATTATTATTGATTGATTGTGGTCGAGATGCCTCGTTAAAAAACCGTTAATCATTTCTTGACAAATTACTGAGATAAGTGGGCATATGAATAGAATTGAACCAGATCTATCAAATAAATCTCAGCCTGGGTGTTGACATTGTAAAAAGTGTGACATACGACGTGGTTATTTGGTGTTATGTTACAGTTGACCAACGGCTTTATAATTGCTCTACATTTAGCGACCTAAGGCTCATAATAGTTTAGAGTTTATGAAAAATAGTTTTCTCTGAGCTTGAGCGGGTTCATTTATGACAAAAAAACAACAAAATTTGCTAATTAGTTAATATATTAAACGTCTATTAAGCATCTACTGAGTCAAAAATTACATAAATCACGGACGCGCATCGCTTACTTCTTACGGTTACGTATAGCAACGTACTCATGCAAGGTTTTAGAAGTATCCTTGACGTTTTTCTCCAACTTCTGTAGAAGCTCCTTCTCTTTTTTCATCTCCTTGTCCCACATCCTAGACGTTTCGGGTTGTAAACTTGCGCTTTGATATTTCGAAGAACTCGATGATGATTTCTGCAGCGGGGTCATCGATACGGAAGAGTTGAAAACGAAGCTACTTCCAGATGACATTGATGACGTCGAATCCGATTTAGACAGCTCGGAGTATTGACGTTTCGTAGGGCTTAACTTTTGAAAAGCTCTGACCAAGCTAGACATGTCTTTCTCAGACGTCTTTTTACACGTCGTTTGCTTGCGGTCAGCCATCGAGATTGTTTTCTCAAGTCTCGTATCTGCAACTAAAATTCTTCATTAATATTGACACTTTTGAAACAAGTCGATCGGGCCACACACTAACAAGAAAATGGGGTTATTTTAGCGAATGTCACTTTGACTTACCTAATTAGTACTTTAAAGCTCGGCGACACTTGTAACAGTACGTTGACTGAAATAATGATTACGACTAACGACTTTGCTCCAGTACTAACATTCTAGCCTCGATACCGATGAAGAATGGCACCTAGTAGCGACAAGCGAACGTTTTGAGTCCACTCAATCAGGGTAGTCTACGGTAGTCAATTGAGAATAATTACCTCAAGTATCCTGGGGATATTTATATGGAGATGCTGATTGAAATGCGTTCAAAGAACATTTTCTGTTGCAGAAGAGAGTTACCTTATCGAAATATCTATCCAAAAGTATTGTTCGATATCGATAGGCTATGTCAGACAAACATCTTTGCTGGGTTCCCCGTCCATGGGACGAATACGCTTCAGATTTTATAGGTTTGGTGCTCCATAGCGAAGTTGCATCCCACTATCGACAAACCAACAAAATAGAAGGGACTAGAGTCCGCGTTGATGGAAACGTTGCAGTTCTACGTATTCACAAAGACCAAATATGGATGAAAAGCGAAAAAGACAACCTCAAGAGACCGAGTCGGAAAACCTACACCGGAATCTTTATGCCGTGTATAACAACCTCGGAATCGTGAGTCAAACTCTATCTAGCTTTTACTAGTTACAAAAAGACTAAGTTTTAACAATAATTTCTTTGTTCCAGCAAAAATCCCTGTTGTCGGTATATCTAAGCTCTTGAAGTACACATAGAGCATTATTTGAATTTAGAATTGACAAAATTAATTGTAGCTTATGTTAATTGTTATTATAATAATGGATCGTCTAGATATTATAATCTCTCGAAGTTTTATCTGAGTAGTGCTCTAATTAAAGTTAAAAAAGAAGTTACAAATAATCTATCTTTTAGATATTTATTTTATTTGAACAGTACATTGAACCCTACAGCAGTACCAATAATCGGGTTCCATAAGGAAAAAAAATAACAATTATATTTTTACAATAAAGCTTATGTGTAGTAATAGTAGTAGTAAAATCATGTTTAGACTAAAAGTCAAACCTAGATTATTAAATAATTAAATTAAATAGGATACACTGGATCAGTGACTATTTGACAAACATAGTTTCGCAAAAGAATCTATATTATTTATCACATAGACATCAAGGCTGTTATCAATATTAAAGAAGATTATGATCTTTGGAAGTTTTATCTGATTAAAGTTAAATGAGAAGTTACAAACAATCAAACTGCTCATTAACCGTCAATCATAGATTAGTAAGCGTAGATGTTGCAAAATGTTTAAGTACTACACACAAACTATATTGAAAGTGCTGCTCCAGAAAGATGTATCTTGTGATTCGATAAGAAATGAAATTGAAGGTACAAAAAACGACATGGTATAGTCGCTTAGTTTTCTTACCATGACAATTAGCCGCTGCTAAAGAAGGAGCAAGACAAGACGACTTTCCGGATCCTAAAGAATACTCTGGCTTTAAATTTGCTGCAAGAATAGCCAAAAGCTGTAAGTAACACTCATTCTAACGGTAGAATATTGGATTTCAAGGTTTTTCTTAAGTATTTTTAATTTAAAATCTACGACAGCAGAGCGTCTCAAGTACCAATTCCACCAATTGGAGAAATCAGCTCAAGAGCCATTGATTTATACAAAACATGACCGTTTTAACAAGTATCACGCGCAGTACGTCAATGTTTCTTTAATCCTGAAATAATGGAAGAATTACAAATACCGCTATTTGCGTAGAATGTACCATTGCGTAGTTAAGATACTATGCTCAGAATTTCTGACTGAGTAAAAATGACCATGATGGGCAGGAAGCACCAGATTTAGTGGAAAACTTTGTAATAGACACACTTTTTATAAATAAACTATCTAAAATAATGTCTTGTTTTAGTAAATCACCTCAGATGTAACCACACTTTTATTTAAATAAAAATATTCATAAATAAATCACAGTTCAATTATAACCCACGTAGTTAATTGAAACAGCGAGTAAATTGACAACATTGAACTTTCAATTGATCTCCGGGCAGTCCTAAACATTAATCATTGATTTGTTAGTGGCCATTGTGTTTATGCAATTGCGCTGAATTGCTTTGTACTCCTTTCAGATATAGGGATGCCTATGGTGAACAGAATTTCATACCCGTCAGGGATGAAGTATTGCGAATAATAACGCTGTCGGTAAATAGATCACTAGTTTATGTAGAACTTATTCCAATATTAAGAAAATGCAAAGCTTCCATTTAAAGACAGATTTTTAGGATACACAATCACAAAATATTTATGCCATAAGTTAGCAGAATTATAGGTTTTTACATAAATTGGCGTACCAACGGGTAAAATGTTATCAGGAAAACCTAAATGTACCGATGTCGCTGGGACAAACCGCACATTGTTCATTATCACTAAATGCCATTAGGCATTATACTAGTACAGTTGTCGAAACAAATCCCCCTTAGACAAAATTCATAATGATTTATACCAGATCAGTTAAAGTGCCAGTTGTTGCATAGATCTATTATTATCAAACTCTGAAACTGATGAGATTTTTATTAGTATGTAGGTATTAAATTTCCTGTAACTATGCATTTATAAAATTTAAAATTATGTTGCAAGTGACCCAATCTCTGTGATATCAATATGTATTGTTGAATGTACTTTAGTTTCTTTTCCTTATAGATAGCCATTTTCCTCCTGAAATAACACAGAACGATAGATCAGTACTAACTTAGCCCTCCAACGAAACGAATACCATTAACCTGCTCATTTACTATAATAACACATGTATTATTTAAACGAAATGGAGAGACGTGCTCGAACAAAAACCTTCTGCGCTTGCTGTGGAAAAGGCCCGTAAGTACCTACTCACCAATAATTTATTAAATTCGTAGATAAACATCGAACTGTTTCTCTTTGTATTTAGAAGAACTTTTTTAAAAGTAGAGTTTGTAGGGGTGTAAGACAATAGTGTATTCGAAGTACTAATTGTACGTCTTACATTGAAAAGCATTACAGATTCTCACTACATTTGTTCAGGGGTAAATCGTAAATCGAGCCACTTTTAAGTTATTCTATTCCAGTCCAAAACAAACATTTTACCTGCATTTAGTACTAACGCCGATCGCAGCCTGTTACCAATCCATTTCATTTATTCTATTCTAGCCCACCACGGCGGAGCCTCGTTAAGCCAACCCAGTTAGCCCCAAGCAACCGAGGTAGCTCTGGATCGCTAGAAAACGTTTCAGCGTCCACATATCAAGAGAAAGAAAGTCATTTACGAAGAATTCACGTATTATACATATAGTATACTTAGTATAAATATGGAGTTTCAATTCGATTTCATAATTTAGAATCAAATAACATAACGTCAGATAAAAGAAACAAAACAATGAATTTCAACAGTTTATTTCATTTTCATTGAGCCTGTTGATATTTTCGAAGCTACCGTCTACGTTCAGTAGTGAGTAAATAGTGCTCGAAGATTACAGGAGTTACAGTTCACGTACTTGTCCTCGTCGATGAATGCAGTATGCTGCTGCATTTGGCACTCATCTACTTCGACGTCACATGGATAGCTTAACCCCTTTAAATCGACGTCATCTGTACAGGTTATCATTATCAGAATGACTATTGCTCTCAGAATATAAAAACTTTGTTCGTACTTAAACATTTCTATATCACAACACACTTGCAACTAGATCGAAAAACTAGCCCAAAAATGATAAAACTATACAACCACCTCAACGTTTGGAGAATGAATGATGCTAGCTTTGCGAGTTGCCCTTATATACTGGCCAAGAGAGTAGTAAGACGTCGCCGCCCTTGCTGAGACCTAAATTTACTCTACTTAATGAATAAACATCGAATTCAAATGGAATGGACACGTTCGAGACCACATCATAAGTAAGCGTTCATAGTACAACAATTTTATAGCAAACTTTTTCAACCTGGAATATTCTTGCGGAGCAGGACCGACTTGGGAAAAACTCTGCGCATTCACCTGTGCTCAGAGAAAACTACCATAAATCTTAAGTCCGCATAGCAGGCACAAAAATTAACCCTAGGGATAGTTGAAAAAATCAAACCTATTAATTTACTTTCTTAAAAGTACCTAGAGAACTCGTGTTTGACCAAGACTTCTGTTACAAAGCCTTGTGCAAAACCCTTAGTTTCTAAGGTCTCCATATACGTATGTGCCTTGTACAAGATCAAAGGTAGAATTTGATGTCAGCAACTATCGAATTTTATAGCAGTCTTGCGCTAGCCTTGTAAAATATTGTTATATGGGTAGAATGCGAAGAAATCAAACACAAGAATTTTTCGTTTAATTTATTGAAAAATACAAAGTACCCTATCATTATCTTTTTCAAAACATTTAGAGTACGATCACGTAACTTTTTCATAGGTAGTGGGCAGAAAACACATTTCCTTCACCCGCTTTTCATTTCTAAGGTTATTTTTTGAGGGCAAGTGTACACAATAGGAATCGAAAGCAAATACTTGTTCTTCAGTTCCTGAAAGTTGGTGCCGTTCACTTGCTCGATCAGTTTGCTGTACTCGTCGAAGTTCTCGATGCTCTGGTTTACTTGGCAAACACCTTTCCCGAATTTGAAGCACGTGGTTGATACTTCTCCCAATCTCAGATAGCTATTTTGATAAGTCAGCTTTCAGCAGGGAAGCTTCGACTTCACGCACTGAAATATAAAACAATATATTGTTTATACTTTCGATGATTAGATTTCTTAAATAAATTTTAAATTCAGTAAATATACTCACTGGATTTCCTAAAGGTAGGCAAGCAGACAGATTTTGTAGCTTGGTGAACGCTGAAGGAGCTTTGACGCTAAAATGTGGCTTTCCTGACACAGAAATAGCCACGGTGATTGGAATCAGGACAACGTTGATGACTACAACCATCTTCCAGAAGTTCATCTATGAAAAATAATAAAATATAGCACGGAACAATTGTTTTGTTCTAATCTCACGATACAAGGTAGATAAAATTCGTCAACTTACTTCGGGTAGAAAAACAAGAAGCTGGCAACAAACGTCGCAACATTCATTTCGGCAATCGAAAGGAAGTGACGTCCCAAAATCCTTGCTGATATTTATATGGTAGCCACTCCAGAAGAAGAAATACTGCGCAGTAATTTTTTGATCTATTTTCGGACACTTTATACATAAATTATTGATAAACAAAAACAAACGCAATCATTTCATTAAGTCGATTGGTTTTCCACTACGATGAGTATTCATTGTTGCATTAATATTTTAATATCAAAATGTTAATGTGGGTTGTCAGAATTTATGACAGTGGTCAGTTGAACGATTTTGCTTTTTGTTATTGTTTACATCTTAGAAACTGTCAACATTTAATATTAATCTTACGTCAAGTGAACATTGTTTTGGAACCGTTCTACCCACATAACAATCTTTTACAAAGCTTGACCAAGACTGCTCTAAAGTTTGATAGTTGCTAACGTAAAATGGGTCTGGCTGCAGATACTTGTGACAGATCTAAATTGCAAACATCTGCTTCAAGTTTCTGGTGCAAGAAATGCGTCGGAAAGCAACAAAGTATTTTACAATGAGAAAGTTGAACACTTGAGACAGTTTCTTGCAACACGATCTTGTGCACAGCGCATACGTAGATAGAGACCCTTGAAACACAGTGTTTTACGCCAGGCTCTACGACAGGAATCTTGCTCAAACATATGTCCTTTATAGAATCCTTTGAGAATCTCAAATATAGTTCCTTCCATAAAAGTCTTTGGGCTACATCTATCCATGAGCAGATTTTTTTTGTAGTTTATAGTTTCAAAGTATTTATAGTTAGTAAGCTGCATATTTTGTAAATATTATTTTGATTGAAGCAACGATTAATTATTATTACTGATTATTATTTATTTATCAATTAATCAACATATTTATCACGAATTTTTTAAATTGTTTTGACATACTAATTTTATGTTTATACACTTAGAATTAAATTAAAATAATTATAGGCGTAAGAAAGTGTATAAACATAAATTCAAAAAGAAAATATTTTCATTATTCTTTTTATGAAATATAAATAATTCAACTTCTTTGTTGATAATGTTTTTATTTTTCTCATTTACACTTTAATAACTCTCTATACAATATCTAGTACTTTAAAGGGATTTCTTAACGTCGCTACCAACAGAAAGCAAAACGACTTGTTTATGTTTATTATTTTATATTCGGCATTTTTCAATTTTATTAATTTACTAATACACGACATTATAAATAATTAACTTTGCTACCTGTACTCAAATTGCACCGAGTGTACAATGGCCCAGTTTAAATTAACTAAGTGCTAAACAGGACTGAGCTTAGATTAGTATGCATGACATGTTTTTCTTATAGATATTTTTCAGAAATAAGGTAGTAACTTTTTGTTAGATTTTCACTACAGCTTGTAGTCAGTAGTGTTTTAGAAAAGTGTTCTTAGATAGTAGAGTGTTGTTAGATACATAACTGGTTAATGTCAGCATACTACTGAGTACTGCAAAAATAGCAATCAGTGCTGTTTTTATTTTATTCGAGTAACAACTTAGCAAATTTGAATAATGCTAAACCTATACAACAATTTTTTATAAGGCTTGCACAAGATTTCTCTGAAGCTCGATAGTTGTTAGCGTAAAATTTTACCTATAGGTCTTGCTGCGTTTCTATTGCAAGAGATACCTCAGAAACCAACACAGAAATGGACTATGAGCAAGTTATACATAATTCTATACTAAGGTATGCCAAAACTCAATTCCCGTGAGAAACCTTTTAAAATTGGAATTTTGAGTTTTGCTTTCAATAGGAGCTGTAGTTGGGCATTTTCTAAGATATTTTGGGTTGGGATGATTTATTTGATTTTCATAGAATTTTTAACAAAAGCTGTGTTTGGGCGTTTCCCTGAAATTTCTGTATTTGGGTCGGAAGTACCCAAAGAAAGCTTCTGATAAAAGCAGAACTCAAAATTAAAATTTTAAAAAGTTTCTTAGGGAAATTGAATTTTGGCACACCCTATTCTACCCAAAACCAGATGGAGATAAATAAATTAAACACGATAATATGTTTTGTATATCTTTATTTGAAACTAAACGATATCCTATTCTTATCTTAATTAAAACCATCAGAGTACGACCACATACCGTTTTCACAAATAGTGGGCAGAAAACACATTTCCTTCACCCGCTTTTCATTTCTAAGGTTATTTTTTGAGGGCAAGTGTACACAGTTGGAATAGAAAGTCAATACTTGTTCTTCAGTTCTTGAAAGTTGGTGTAGTTCACTTGCTCGATCAGCTTGCTGTACTCGTCGAAGTTCTCGATGCTCTGGTTCACCTGACAAATACCTTTCCCGAACTTGAAGCACGTGGTTGGTATTTCTCCCAATCTTAGATAGCTGTTTTGGTAAGTCAGCTTGCAGCAGGGAAACTTCGAATTCAGGCACTGGTAAATGGAAAAACATATAGCACATGTGTATATTTTCGGTAGTTAAATCCCTTGAATCAGTTTCAGTTGATTAAATATACTCACTCGCGTTCCCAACGGTAGGCAAGTTGCGACCTTTTTTGTTTTTTGTTGAACTGGCATCTTCATTATGAACCGTGGCTCTGCAGACACGACAATAGCTATTGCGATTTGGATCAAAAGAACATTCAAGATTACAAAAATCTTACGGGTCCATCTGTGGAAAATGATAAAAATCAGCTTAGAGAATGATTCACTTTCTTCTCAATCTTATGAATTATAGTTGCAAATTCTCACGTACATTGAACAGACGGAACGATATTCGAAAGAGAACGTCCCAACATTTATTACGACAACCTAAGGGTGAATGATTCCCGAAAACTGTCGCTTCCATTTATATATGCCATTATCTATGTGGGGCGGGGAAAAGGCCTCATATTTTATTTATATCATTACCGAAAATAGATTATTCGATACAAATTCAAAAGATAGAAATGTCAACAAAGTCAATGCGTTTTAGTTCCACTGCGATGAGTATCCATAAATATGAAGATTTTAACATATTGATGAGGCAGTGACATAAAGCATAAGTTCTTATCTGCACTCTATCTCAACACCTTAGTTTTTCTACAAGAAAAATGTGAATTTCTTTGGTTGGTACCAATATTAGTATTTGAATCAACCCTGCACTCAGTATCCGTCTAGGGCTTTCATTTTTTATATCATACTAAAGCAAGTCAACAGTTAGTATTGTAATGGATGTATAGAGTAGGTAGGTTAAGCCTATATATTGGATAGTTTGCCCAATAAACGAGTAGTATATTCGCATCACCGGTTGTATTCATTTCACTCCCAGCTACAACCCTACATGGCGACCCTGCCTTGTATGGGCCGCGAGTGTCGAGTTAACGTCGCGCGAAGCTAGTGATCGATACCTGCAACCTACCTATTAAGACTTTAAAATGTAAAAAAAAAACTCGCTAAAAATGTAAGACGCTGCTCAAGCTCGCCGTCTGAGAATATTATGTCGAACAAACGTTGCTCAAGCTCACCGTTACCTTTCAGACGTGCTCTTGCTCACCGTCCGAGAATATATGCTCATCAAAACGATTTTACATTCTTTTGCCCAATTCTTTTCGTTGTATGTAGATTTTAACTCACATAATAATTCATTGCTCATCTCAACTCCTCGATTATACCTCATTAATTTGTTCAAGAAGTAAACATCCTTAATAGACATCATTTATTCCGTACGTAATGGTTCAAAGCCTCTAGGCACCAGTATCTGAAACTTACAATGACTGCATTGGTGTAAATTCTTAAATTATTATTTCACGTTACACAAAATTATCTTAGCTGTGATTCAGCTGTCTAGAAGTACTGAACATAATATATATGTATGTTTTTATTGTTTTGTTTTTTATTTTAATAATAAATTCTTTATTTGAATAAAATAGGGTATATAATTAGATCCCATTTAAAAATATGTTGATCTTCAATTCGATTTTAGCCTGTTTTATACAAATGTTAATTTATGTTAACCGGTGAAGAACAAGGGGGGTCTGATCGAGCCGTGCCGATATTTGGTGGAGTTCGGTTGAGAACTAATAGGCCCGATCGAGCCAGGGTCCCATTTTATTTTGAATCTTCAAAAACTAATAATACAGACTATTTAAGTATGAAGGATGTGTGGCTTACGCTCTTTGGTATAACCACTTAATTATTCTTTTCAAAATATTCAAATTGTCTATGATTTAGTCTGTAAAATGACATCGTTTTACTGCGTTTTTTGCTATAAAAGGTTGATAAGAGGTTTATTTAGCTTATAGTTATTGTATTTAGATATTTAGTTTTAAGAAATTATTCGTAGGAACAAAAACTAAGGACCCGTGAAAGAAGGATCGGTAAAAGTCGGTTATCATGTCACCGTTTATTCCAAGTAAATTATAACAATGTTAGGTAGTACAGTTTTTTCAAGTAAATTATAACAATATTACTTTATTTTAATGTCTACTTAATAGATAATAGATACGTCGTCACGATTTGATCCATGTTTCGTATAAATTAAAGCCACCAAAATCACCGTCACAATTGTTAAAAATTCGGAATTTTGCAAGAATTGACCATAATTAATTGCAACTCGATGCTTCTGTAATTGATTGGAGTGATCTTTATCAATGTACTGATATTAATAACATGGTGGATATTTTCAACAATCACATTCACAAACTATACGAAAAGCATGCTCCACTACATACAGTTAGAATTAAGCGACCTCCTGCGCCCTGGATAACATCTGAGGTGCGCCAAGCTATGAACCGAAGGGATCGTGCTTTTCGTAAATTTAAAAAACGTAGATGTGACGAGAACTGGCTTTATTACAAGAACGTTTGAAACCGCTGCAACCAGTTGGTAAGGTCTGCAAAACGCCATTATTTCCATAGCAATCTGATAAATACGTCACCGGCTAATGTTTGGAAATTTCTTAACTCTCAAAAAATTTGTTGTACTGGACCCGTTGAACTTCCCTCTCACATCTCCCTTGACGATCTTAATACACATTTTGCGACAACAATTACAGTCAGTCAGTCCCTTAAATCCGAGACGATCTCCTATCTTAATTCCAAACACAGCACTTCTTCCGAACAATTTAGTTTTTCTCCTGTTACATGTGAGGAAACCAGCAAGATTATTATGTCGATCAGGTCTAAAGCCGTTGGTTTCGATGGAGTAGGAAGAGAGATGATATTTCCGATTATAAAGTGCATTTTACCTGCTTTGACCCACTTAATGAATTTTTCTTTATCATCTGGCGTCTTTCCCTCTGCCTGGCGTAAAGCCTATGTCCTTCCGCTTGCCAAAGTGTCTAGCCCTAATTCTCCCAATCAATTCCGGCCAATCTCTATCCTACCATTCCTATCAAAAATTCTTGAAGCGGCAGTTCATAAGCAAATGTCAAAATTTGTGTTAGACCATAATTTATTGAGTGATTATCAGTCTGGTTTTAGACCTGGTCATAGTACCACTACGGCTCTACTAAAGATCATCAATGACTGCAGAGTGGCAATGGATGAGTCTCAGGTCACGGTGTTAGTCTTAATAGATTTTTCCAATGCTTTTAACGCTGTTGACCATGAGATTCTACTTGCGCTACTGAAGCTTGCTGGTTTTTCTTTAAATGTGAGGGATTGGTTTTCTTCTTATCTTCGGGGTCGTCAGCAGGCAGTACGTACTGGTAACATTTCTGACTGGTGTGATCTGTTTGCTGGTGTACCTCAAGGCGGTATACTTTCTCCTTTATTATTTTCACTGTTTATTAATGCTGTCACTATTTCTTTAAAATGCCCTTACTACCTGTATGCAGATGACTTGCAACTTTATACTACCGCCAAAGTAACAGATCTAAATTTTGCTATAGATAGAATAAATGAAGATTTACGACATATTTTGAACTGGTCTCGTAATTTTGGGATTACTGTCAATACGACTAAGTGTCAGGCTGTTTTAATAGGCAGCACTCGGCGGGTTGCACAAGTGGATCTCAATCTTTTACCTCCTATCATGTTTAATAATACATCTATACCTCTCAGCCCACATGTCAAAGACCTGGGATTAACTATAGATAGCGCATTGACCTGGGTTCCACACATTACAGGAGTCTGTCAGAAGGTTAACCACACACTGAGAACCTTGTATAGGCACACAAACTTTTTGCCTATTTCTACAAAAATTGCATTGGTTCAGACATTGGTACTGCCAATCATTGATTATGCCGATGTGTGTTACTCTGATCTCAGCCAAATTCTTCTTGACAAATCGACTTCTGAATAACTGTATTAGATTTATCTATGGCCTGCGCAAGTTCGATCATGTCTCACAGTATCGTGCTACTCTTAAGTGGTTACCTATACGTCAACGCAGAGATTTTAGAATGTTATGTACATTATTTTCTATATTACACGATCCGTCTGTTCCTGCGTACCTCAAGTCTCTTTTTGCTTGGCAGAGTGATACACATAGTCGGAACCTGCGGTCTCAAGAAAATTTGTCCTTGAATGTTCCGTTTTGCCGAACAGATTTTCTTTTACAATCTTTTTCCCATCGAGCTGTTCGTTTGTGGAATGCACTTCCTGAGGATATTAGGAAAGTTACATCAAAATTAGCATTTAAGAGACAGTTAAAATTATATTTCGATCTTTCAAGTTAATATGAATGTAATGAGTGATAACTTGTTTTTTGCTCATAGTTGTATGTTGATTTTAATCATTTGTATTTATAAATATATGTATGAACATAATGTATGTATGTATATATTTATGTATATGTATTTAGTATATAGATATGTACATGTAAGTGTTATTTATCAATATTTTATGTATTATGTATGTATGTATTATGTATATATGTGTTGTATGTGTAATTCTTAAAATTTTTAAGTTAGTTTGTTATTTTGATCTCCTCTGATTTGTTTATACAAGTTAAGATTACTTTATCTTTAAGTAAATTTAGATGCACCCCCTCCATAAGTAATGTTTCTGTTTTGAACGAGGTTGGCTAGGATAGAATGCCCTTAGGTGTTAAGTTTAACCTATGTACGTTTTTGTTGTGCATGAATATAAATAAATAAATAAATATATCAATTAGTAAATGCTCGTTTACAGAATGATAAAATATTGATTCATTGTAAGTAATAAAAATTTTTATGCATCGCGCCGAATGACTTCATGAACGTTGCAAATGAGCAAACGCGCCTTAATTTTGATTTTGATTTTTCTTGGGGGTTGAGTGGTTAATAATCGTCGTAAATTTTAAATTACATTGTAATAATTTGTATATGTATAACGATTATAACATTCTCACTAAAATGAAGAGAATCACTAACTACCCTGAGGAAAAGATCTGATAAATTCTTATAAAATATTGAAAATTTCCTATCAGAATCTATAAGTTTAGAAAATATTTATAAAAATCAAAAAATTTTCTGATATAGATTTTTAACAGAATTTATCAGTACAGAATTAAGTTACTTTAGTATCAGAAATTTCAGGCAACGTTTTTATAAGAATGATTAAGATTTAACCCATCAAAATATTTTATAAGTTAATTCAGTCGAATATTTATGAGTTCGAATGAGAATTTTTATTTCTATCAGGTTATATGAGTTTATTCTCAACACATTTTATATGAGACTCATTGAGTATATTGGTATAAGATTATACTTATACAATCTCAATCACAAAAATTTTTCTCTTCAGTAAATAAGATTTAAAAGTTTGAATCAGAATTTTCATGTGATGAAAAATCTTATAGAATATTTCAACATATTTATCATTTTTTATAAGACTTTTCAATGCACTTTTTTTCACCCAATTCTATAAGAGTGAATAAGAAACTTCAATGACAAATGCAGATCATTTTCTTATAAATATTTTGAGAGAATAAATGAGAAAATTGTCAATTGAGTTAACTGATAAAAACTCTAAGCATATTGTTCTATTTTTTTGTAACCATCAATTTTATCAGATTAATTAAGTTTTCTCAAGAGTAATTTTTTCTAATTTTTTTTTGTTTTGAGAGTTGAAAGTTAAATTGAAACATTTTTTTTTGACATTCAATCCGACTAATTATTTCTCATATCCCTTTGCTATCTGAAAATTTTAGAAGTTTTTAAAAGTTTACAAAGTCATCAGATTGTTTTAAAAATATAATTTTCAACTTATTAATTTCTTTTCGGAATGATTCCTGAAAGGAATCAACAAGAAAAGGGCACGAACTTAGGAATTTACTTTCAAATGAAACGTCGTGTAATAATTGTATTCCTTTAGGATGTTTATCCCTTGAATTGGTAACGTGCAATACACAATCAATTCAGAGAAAATGACGTTTGCAAATTTAAACTTAGTCGATATACTAGTAAGGTATCATTTAAGCTTTACTCTACCGTACATACATAAACACAATACGAGGAAAGGAATAAGTAAAGTTTGTATACAGTCGAGTCTCGTTTCGAGTCTTATAAGTGTCTCTCTCATATTAACGTGAGCTGGTTGAAAAAAAAAAAGAAAACAAATAAGACTCATACGAGATTCGACTGTACTCAGTAACCAATCACAGGGCTTCCCGCTTTTTGGTGGCTGTCGGACGGTCCGACAGCCACCAAAAAGCGGGAAGCCCTGTGATTGGTTACTGAGTACAGTCGAATCTCGTATGAGTCTTATCGGACCCGTACATGTTAAGCGATAGACTCGACGTTCGACACGGTGAGCTCCGTACATTCGTTAAATGAGCTCTGAAGAAGAACGACGTCGCTTCGTTACGTACTTATTTTCTTACAAGCTATAAATCTACAAAGTTAATTAACTGTGACAGTTATTTTATTGTTTAATATTAAGATTAAAATTTTGGAATCTAGTACATTTATAATTTGAAAGACAAAGGAGAATTACATATTCCTCATGTACGCTTATATAAAGTTACTTAGTAGTGGTAAATGTACTACAGTTGGGATTCAGCAAATCAAAAGTTACAAAAAAAAAATCCCAATAAAATATTTTCAGTGAAAATAAAAGGTGATTACCAACAGTGTTTGATCGGTGCCGTTCGTGGTAAGTTTAATTTTTTATTATACTTATATCAATATACTTTTATCCTTAATTAATTTATTGAATTCGAAATTTTTACTATTGTTTGATGTTTAATTTTGAATGTCATTATTTCGGTGCACTAAAGAATATTAAATTTTTTTTTCTATAAATTTTTAAAATTATCGAGGATAATAAGAAATTCATAATTAAGTTAATATCTTATAAATTAAGTATAAAAGTTGTAAAGGACCTAAAAGAAATTTGTCGTTCTGTTAAAATTCTTGTACGTTCTGATAAAAAAAAAAAACCTCTAAATCAGAATCTATGAGAATTCCGATCAAAACTATAAATTCTGATAAAATATTGACAGCTACGAATGTAGAATATATAAGAAATTTTAAATATTTATCAGATTTTATCAGTGGAATAATTAAGATTCTATCAGAAGTTATAACATTTTTTCCATAATTTTTAACAATTTTTAAGTTAAAAGGAGGTTATTATTTGTATATATTTTATTACAGATTCAAAACAAGAGCTTGATGATTTGATAGAAAACGGTGACCGAATCCGATTTCCACCGGTAGCAATATTATCTGAATTATCTGAAACAGACGACCAAGCAAATTCGAGCAATTCGAAAAAGCCATCTTCTACTGATAATGACGATACGCGTAACATCTTGAACAAGAAACTGTTAGCACTTGATAAGGTAATTTTTTTCATTTTAATGCATTAATTAAATTAATTTTAATGCTTTCTTTCATTTAATTTCTTAACATTGTATATTGTTTTGATAGAAGTCACTATGTCTATAGTGTATTTTTGACCAAGGGATGCGGTTATATTTAAAATTAGCTCATTTTAATTATAATTAGTCATTTATATTTTCAACGTACATATATTTTCTTAATAACCAAAATATGTATGATATATTTTCCTTCTAAATTAGTTTAAGGGAGTTCAACCATGTGACAACTTGGTATTTAAGCTTTTTTTTAGAAATTTCTTCAAAGACAAATGAAAAGACAGAGCTTTGAACTTTTTATCATTTATTAATACATGTTTGAGGCGTATGCATATAAATTTTTAGCCAACAATCTCCAGTGCAACGTAAGTTATAGAGCTTTGATAACACCTGACTTGGAGAAAATGGACGCAAACTTTCCTTAATTGTATTTCGAGAATGGGTTGACCGATTGACTTGAAATTTATAGGGTACACTCAGCACATATTAATGCATGGAATGAACTATTGCTATCCAAAAATTCCAAATTTTTCTTTTTTGTTTATAACAAAAACATAACCAATAAAAAAAAAACATTTAATTCGGAGCATTTTATTCGGAAATTTACTAAAAATACATTTTTCAAAATTTTCTTTCTCACAATAGTTCATTCCTTTCAATAGTACATGCTGAGTCTACACGGGTGAACCTTCTTAAATTTTTTTCTACATTACTGAATTCACATGACTTTGTCAGAAAAATCTCGTCAGATTTTAAGATAAAAAACAGTTAATTTTTTGTCCCAGACTATAAGATTCTTTTAGATATTAATAGAGATACTTTTTAAAATTCTCTGAACTTTTTATAATCATTATATATAAGCTTATGTGACTAATATATTTCATCATGGCATCGTATGGCTTTATAGTGATGTGTTAAATTTACGTTCTTCACTAATTAAATTTCTTTAAAATTTTTTTTGATAAAAAAAAAAACAATTACTAAAATAATTGATCCTTCGGACCATTCCAACACTTTCCCGCGACTCGAATACAAAATGTTCAAAATGACGTTTATTACGGAGTTTTTGTGCAATTTTGCACGCTTTTGAACTCTTTAAGCTCAACAGTCTAATTTTCTTTTTTGTAACAATTTACCGATAATTTTTAAATTACAATTACTTTTAAAAAATTGACCAATTGTTTCAAAAATTTGAAGTGACGGAGAAAACAACTTAAATTTTTCACTAATAATCATAGTAATATAACACATTTTAGAAGTTAATTATCAATAATTTTTCTCTTTTTCCTAAAACTAGACGAAGTCAAAACTAGCGTTAAAAAATTCTCTTCAATTATTTTTTCATCCAGTCCCACAAAGAACCTATAACTTACTTTCGATTCACAAAAGAAAATTTTAAAATCTCTCATTTTATTTGTAATATGTCATAATTATTTTTCAATCATTATGTGTATAGAAAAAGCTTTAAAGTATTTAATTAGCATGAAGCATGCAGGCTGTTATATATCTTTTTTCCGGTGAGTCGTGATTATAGAAAACACTTTGCTAGCATTATATGTTGATAATGATAACACACCTTTGAGCTAGTATTTTTTTGTGTCATCTAATAATATTTTGTATTATAAATTAGGTTCAGTAAATTCTTTCTACCAAATCAATATGAAGAAATTAAATAATCGTTTGTTAAATCCATCGTGTGATCAAAGTAGTGTTAGCAAACGAACGATATCTCGTTGGAATAAAATATTTGCCGATGCATCAAAGAGACCAAAATTAGGTATGGAAAATAAATCTTATGCTGAAATTAACAAAGTATACGTATATTAATTTTTTAATTTTATTTTCAATAAATTAAACAACTTTTTGCTATAAAATTCAGGATTTTAAATATAGATTGTCAATTTTTTTACATTCAGTACTTAGCTCTTAATAATTCGATTGAAATCAAGGTTATATTTCGGTGAGTGTAAGAAATTAAATATTAATATTGAAAATTATACATGATCAAAAAAGTTTTTGACTATTGTAAAATTCTACAGAGAAGACACATTTATTTCAATTCATATAAAATTCACGATGTCATTATGCTGAAATTTTAATTTAAATTTCTAGGATATTTTTAATTTTTATAAGTTTTTCAACCTTTCTTAATTTTGAAATTAAAACACGTACAACTATTCTAAATAATTGAAACCAATTATTTTTTCAATATCAATTATAGACGTAATAAATTAAGTTTTAGGATGTTATTTTTATGATTATTATTTATATTTCTTTATTATATGATGATTTAGTATTATGAATAATGAAAATTACTCAACACTTCGAGAGAACAAATATACATACAGTAACTAAATATACGTATACTTTTGATTAATTTATCAGAATGTTTAAATTGTTGACATGTTTTTTTTTTTTTTTTTTTAACTTAGACGTTGAAATTAGTGGTGAAAGGGATCTAGTTGGACAGAAGTGTCATACAAACAATTCAGATTTTAAATCTACCAAAGTGGGTGACAATTTTAATACCGATGATGAGAACATAACTGTTTTCGATAATATTTATGATACAGAAGTAGATGATAGAAACTTTAGTGATAGTGCATCTATTGACAGTAGCTGCGATGATATTTACAGCATGTGTTCATGCTGTGGCAGCGAAATTAATTCAGATGATGATTATAATGTCGAATCTAAAGATCCTAGTGAAAATTTATTTGAAGCCTCTCGATTAGAAACCGATCGTGTTATGTTCTCTGCTGCGAATCTTAAAATATCAGATGTGTTATTAATGATAGAAATGTTTTCTATATCCAAAAATTTAACAAAATCTGATCAAAATGATTTGCTGAAATTAGTTAAAGTTTTAGCTGGACCAGACTTTGAATCGTGGGATTGCAGTTATTATTCAAGATCTAAAATTTTTGGTGTAACGGACGATAAAATAACGCTAAATTTTTTTTGTGAAAATTGCAATGTTATCCTTGAGAAAAAAAACTTTCAAAATTGTTCTAAAAAAGAGAAAGTTCAATGTCAAAAATGCAAAAAAGACTTTAACATTTCTTCTCAGGCTACAAATTATTTCATGAGCTTAGATCTTAGATATCAAATTCAATTAATTTTAAATCAAGAACAAATTCAAAACAACTTTTTCAACTATATTGCAACTGAAAAACAATCATCAAATATTTCTGATATTCGAGACTCTAACTTATACAAAGAGCTGAAAAAACAGCTCCCTGAGACTTTTACTTTAAATTATAATACTGATGGCGCTCCTATATTTAAAAGCTCCAAACAAAGCTTTTGGCCACAACAATTGGTTATAAATGAATTACCACTAGAAGAACGTTTTAAACACATAATTCTTGGTGGAATTTTTTTAACAGACACCGAACCTAAGTCTGAGTTCATGAATCTTTATAATGAAGTGTTGTGTGATCAAATTGTTGACTTAATGAACAACGGTGTGAATATATTTAACCATGCAACAAAAGAAAATTGTAATTTGAAGTTTACTTTACTTTGCTGTTGTGTTGATACACCGGCTCGCGCAACTTGTCAAAATCGAGTAAAATTCAGTGGTTATTACGGATGTAGCTGGTGTTATGAACCTGGTTTATATGTTGGGCACGCGGTTCACTATCCGCTAAGTGAAATTGAACCAAATTTACGAACTCACAAAGATCATATAGCTAACGTTAATGAACTTGAAAAAATTAAAAAAACGTCAGATTCTAAAAGTAAGGTGCCAACAGTAATGGGTGTTAAAGGATCCATGAGTTTCATTGAAAAATTACCGCTCTTCGATAGCATCTGGGGATTTCCGATAGATTATATGCACGGTTGTTTATTAGGAGTTACGCGACAGGTATTACAGCTATTAAAGACACCCGGAGTAAAGTTTCAACTTACTAAGAAACAGAGGGAGGCTATTGACAAACGTTTGATATCTATACAACCACCGCATGAAATATATAGATTACCCCGATCAACTGGTGATATGTGTAAGTGGAAGGCATCAGAATTTGAGTCTTGGTTGCTATATTGGAGTCTTTTATGTTTGGACGGTATTGCAGATCCCGAATTTTTAGAAATGTATGCACTTTACGTTCGGAGTATTTTCACTTTACTGAAAAGAGAAATAACTGATGAAGAGATTACAAGAACTCAATATGATCTAGCTAAATTTGTTGGATTGTTTCAAATTGAATTTTCGAAATCATCTATGACTTTTAATCTACATTCCCTTTGGCATTTGTGTAAATCAGTATTACAAACTGGGCCATTGACTGGAACATCAACTTTCGCTTCCGAAAACGGTATCTTTAACCTTAAAAAAAAAGTCACTGGTCCACGAAGTGTTAGTCACCAAATTACAAAAAAATTCTTAAAAAAAAATGCTTGTATCACAATTTAATTTTCTTACAGAATCGTCTGAATGTAGACATTTTTGTCGAGAATTATTTACTCATGATGAACTGAAAACAGATTTCCTTAAACTTTCAGATGAACTTGTCCTAGCAGGTAAAACACGTATGCATGAACGAATTGAAAACAAAATCAAAAGTCTTATTAACGATAATACTGTTGTGATTCATGCTTATAAGAAGTGTATTTACAAAAAAACTGTAATTCACAGTACAAATTATACCCGAGCTACAAAAACAAATGATACCTGTGTACAATTACAGTCTGGTCAAATAATTCGTATTCATCATTTAATTGTGATTAAAGAACAATGTTATATTTATGGGTGTCCTTTGAACATTAGTCCTTATTCAATTGGTAATGTTGAAATAGATCATATTTATCGTATTACCAATAGTTGCGAAAATGATTTTATAATAATGTGTATTTCTAATTTTAAAGAAAAAGTTATATTTGTTGAAATTGAACAATCTCAATATATATGCTTTTTCCCATATATACTAAATATGAATTGATAGCAGCTATACCTAATCATTATTTACATTTTTCATAATTGATTGTACTACACAAAGAAATATATAATATTCTATCATGTAAACTTATGTTGATTAATAATAAAACACCATATTATGTGTGATGATCAAACTCTTTTCTGCATATTATTATTACAATTTATATGTTCTAAAAATTTCATAAATCAATATTCATTTTAGTACTAAATTAATACGTAATTCATTAAAATACTTATTGGATTATTTAGCAAATTCGAATCAAAGAATAACTGTAATTTTTTCATTATCTGTAAAAATGAACATAACAAAATATTGATTAAATAATAATTTAGTAAATACTTGAAAGAAATACAATCATAATTACATGTCTATTTTTAATACAAATCAGTATACTTGTGTATACTTTAAAGCAATTAAAATGAATTAAAAATTTTAATTGACTTAAGTTATTTATGTTAACTTTATTTACCCGCGCTTCTTAAAATTGATGTATACAAAAAAAACTTAAGCAAGCTTTTAATTTAGTTTCATTACAATATTGATATTATAGAAGCGTTTTGGTACTGAAAAAAACAGTAGTATATCAAGTATCGAAGTTGATGGGGAGTCTATCAATGGCATCGATGTTCAAAAGGAAAACTCTACCAAGGTAAACTGAATTTTAGAAAAAAAATATTTTCAATGCATTAAATGTTTTCGATCACTATTTTATTTATTATTTATTTACAGCGCAAAAGAAGTAAGGGCACAAACGGACTTGATAATAACAAAGAAAATGTACGTTATAAAAATACTCTCTAAATTAATTGACGATATTTTATTTCATTCAACTTCTTTTTTGCGAAAGTAATTTCGTAAATATGTAATGCATTAACAAATCTATAAATTGATATCCTTTTTTTCTCTCGTTTTTTGAAGGACCCAAAGAAAGCAAAGAAAATTAAAACAGAACTTGGATTATCTACAGTAAGTTTAATAAAAAAATTATCTCTTATACATAATCAAAATCGATAAAATAAATTCTGTTTTGAATTTGTAATTTAATTTCTGATCTCTTTATTAGTCACTTTTAATTACTTTAAAGTACCAATGATAATTCATATACAAAAAAATCAAAGAAATGTATTATCATGTAACATCATCAAACATTTTATAGTTAAAATTTTTATTTCTATTCTATTTACAGAAAAAGACTATTGTTACTCGAAAAAGTGAAAAACTTTCGAAACCAGTACGTATCATAAGAAAAGTTTCTCTCTGATCATTATTGTAATACAGTGGCCATTGATTGTAATTTTTTTATTTAGATTACTATGATTGTACCTCAAAGTCATAAGCTTGACGGAAACAGTGGAAATTTGAATGAAACACAAACTCTGAGAGATGACATTGAGATTTCTCCTTCACTTTCACCTAGAGATGTGTCGTCGAAATTTTCAAATCACGGTACTCCATCTTCAAACAAGGATGTAGTGCAATTACCAACAGCCTTGGACAGAGCTAGTACATCAAAAGTAAAAGATGATAACGCGAAAGATGATATGAAAATCAACGTGCATATTGAACAAAAAAAAGATACGTAAGTTCCACATTTACAAATTCATAAAATATAAAATGTAAATAGATATAAAAAAGTGTTTTCATTACAGAATGGAAAAATGATTGGTATTCTTTTTCTGATGCATTGTAGTAGTACTAACAATATTAATATTTTTTTCTCCTCAATTTATCTATTAAATTTTTTTTTGTGAATCCACTTGGATCTATATTTTTTCCTTTTATTAACCTAGAAAAATTTGAAAGACTGCAGTTAAATACAGCCGAAATATTTATTAATTGATAATTATTATTTTCAGCTGTGGGAAGACTGGAAAAGATAAAAAAAAGAAAAAACATAGTCACAGTAAGGATCAAAAACTATTGACATTAATGGATCAAATGCTACATGAGCTTCATGAAATTAGAAGTGAGCAGAAAGTCCAACGGCAAATGTTGCAACAAGTATTAGACTTTACTAATGAGTATAAAGGTATACTAATATATTTTACAATTTACAATTATTTTCAGTAAAATTACATTTTCCGATATCGACACTAGGTATGCGTCAGATCTTAAAGAAATGAAATTAAAATTATTTGATATTTTCTATTTGTAAATTTAATTATAGAATTATGTTAATTATTACACAAAATCTATTAATTGTAATTAGAATTTTATAATTTTTTTTGTGTACGACGCCAATATAAAACTTTTATTCCATCATGACAAGCCCAATAGTTTATTTAGAAATTCGTGTAATGCTTGCTTTTTTAGTCCCTTTTTGAATTTAGTTCATACAAAAGTTAAAAATCTTAAATTGTCATTGAAAGTGAATGAACTGCATGAAACTAATAAAACATTTTTTTGTTTTGCATTCTACATACTTTAAAAAAAAATAAGTAAATTAAAGCAATTACTAATGAATTTATTTTATAGATACGCCATCAAATCACGAATCAGTAGAACTCGAAAAAAAAACTGGGTTCCCTAAAGTTGGTTTCACTCGGGTGTCCGATGATAGTGTAAGTATTTTTATCATTATTTTCTATTCTTGCAAAGTTAGAAAACTTATAACATTAATTAAAAATTATTTTAGATTCATCTAGGCCAAGGTGTTTACATTGCCAGAAACTCTTACCTTACGGCTATTAATAGAGCTAAAAGTGCTTCTCAATTCGTAAGAAAAATAATGATGGCTGTATTCACAACTGAAGAATTACAGGCTTGCAGTGTTCATGGAGCAAAGTCTAATAAAATAAAACAAGATAAACAAAAACCGGCTCTAGATCCAAAAAGATTGCAAGCTGTAAAAGGTATAAAGTAAAAAATTTCAATAATTATCTTATAGTAATGTATTCTTTTTTTTATCAATTGACATCAATTAATGTTTTAGTTAAATTAGTTTAGTAAAATTTTATGTAATTTTGAATAAATTACCCTAAACATAATATCATATCTTCGAGAAAAAAATCTAATAATGTTGCATGCATGGATGACTTTAGCATTGTTCATATTTAGTTAAATCTGAGCTGGTCACAATAACAATGTCGAACAATTTAATTACAGAAATTTATTCATATTATCTAAAGGAGTCAGGAATCCCAGATAGCAAATATGATCAAGAAACGAAAGCTTTTTACTCTTATGTAAGTAGTAAAATTACGGACACTCGAGCTGAGTCAAAACGTCCGCTAAAGGTAAATGAAATTGTAAATTATAATTAAAGATTGAATATAAGGTAAACGCCCCAATCATTGACAGGGGTCTAAATATTGACACCCTAAATTATTTTTAAATATATTTATTCATCTTTAATAAAAATAACTATCATATAATTTTTATTGAATTCTAATTAATTAAAAAATTGAAAAAAATTACTACCAGTTCAAAATATTAAGTATTAATTATTAAAAAAAAAAAAATAAGCACCAGTTCATCAAACCAGCTTACGAACGTTTATTTTCATAACAACTTAGATTAGAAAAGCATTTTTTTTTAAATGCCTTTAAATGCCGAGTTTAAATTAATTTCCTTATCCAATAATATGATCTTTTTTGTTTTTTTAATTAACAATATATGAAAAATTTATAAAATTGAATAGTCAAAATTAATTGTATGCTTCATAATATTTAAATAATGGGTTTCAATAACTAGTTGATAATTTTCAAGTCGAATCTCATATTAACAGCCATTCGACAGCGCCATGACGCCTTTTTTTTACTTAAACCTAAAAAATTAACTGTAAAAGTTTGAACTCTTCTGATTAAATAAATTATTTTGACATCAATTTTTACATTTTTAACAGTAATTAATCATTTATGGAAATTATTATCAAAAAACTATAATAAAATTTATTACTTAACAATAAGTTTCGATAAATAAGAATAAACAGATGATTCGACGCATGCGCAGTATATGTATAAATAATTGGGGTGACGATATGTCAATAATTAGATCAATCATCAGTTTTTTAACCTGTCAATAATTGGTGTATCCGGATGATCTATTTGATTATTTAAAATTAATTAGTAAATATAAGTGACTATCATCTTAAAAAAAGAAATTGATTTGTAAAAATATTACTTGAGAAATTTTACCACAAACAAAATTCAACGATGTTGATATTTGATTGCTTAAAAAAAATTAAATCATAACTTTATCTCTAATAGTGTCAATAATTGGGGCTTTTACCTTACAAGCATTGGGTTTAAAAGTAGTAAAATTCTATTTTGAATTTAGGAGGAGAAAAAGTTGGAAGTTACAGAAGACTCTGACCTTGAAGAAGAGACTGTAGCTTCTAGTAGCGATGACGAAAGCGAGGAATCCGACAACGGAATCAGTGATGATAAAAATACTCATGAAAATTTAAAGGAGTTGGAGGAAGAATTGAGTGAAAGCGATGAGAAAAAAGAATTAGAAAAGAAAGATGAGAAGTTTCCTGAGAAGGTGGATGAAAAAGAAAAGGAAGAAATGAATGATAATGAAAACTCTGACAATAATGAAGAGAAAAATAATTCTTCTTCTGAAAAAGAAGACTAAAAATTTTATACGTTTTTTAATTTAATTTATATTTGATTATATCATAATTATTTAAAATTTTCACTTTTCATTACATTCATAATTATATCAGAACAATTATTTCTAATAAAGCTGGTCTAGTTTCATAAATATTTTTTTTTTAATTGCAGCCAATACTTGGAGATGCTGCATAAAGTTGTATTATGATAAATTTTTTTGAATTGGGTATAACAATAATCCTCATTAATTTAATAGTAATTATCAATATTTAATTTTACTTATAAATATCGGTAAAGATTGTTTTTAGGCCTCGTATTGTTTGGTAGAAGTTTATATTTATTTCCTTCTAAAAAACCTCATGAAAATCCTGATAAACAATCTGGACTAATTATCATCTGAATCAATCTCATACAATAAATTTTGTATTCAAAATCCGTCAACGATTTTTCTTAAAATTTAACAGAGAAAATTGGGAAGAATTTTCTCATAAAAACTGTAATTCCAGTTTATTAGTAAAATCTGATACAATTGTTTCAACGATATCCTTATTAGATCTGATAAACATGGTGTTCTTATAAATACTCATATCTGCCTAACTTTAATTATAACTATTTCAATATTCTGATAAATTTTATCAGAATCTTAAGAGCAAAATTTTTTTGACGAACTCGTTATCAGAAAATAATTTTATCAGTTCTTACAAGATTTTCCGTGGACAAATGCAGATCATTTTCTGATAGATTTTTTTTTTATGAGAATTTATCAGATCTTTTCCTCAGGGTATACCACTAAATCAATATCAAGTATCATCGGCAATTTTATATTTATCTCTAAAAATTATAAATTTATAGTTAATATACTCATGGCCATGTCTTAAAAAATAAAATCTATTTGTTATAAATGTCATATATAAGTTTTAAACGAAAATAATAATTTGAAAATGTCAAAATACACGGGTTAATCGATTTTTATATATGTGTAGTATCGTTGTCTTCCATCCATATTACAAGACAATAATAGTTTGCTTACTTTGGGGCTAGACCAATTCTTGCAATTTGTCAGTCCTATTTTTAGTTTCTTTTATGAATTCAATATAAATGAATTTCTTTGACTAATATGCCAGTAGAAATTACATAGTGTTAAGACTGATCACTACAATTGACTTACGTTCACATCATACGTATTTAAACTAGTTTTAAGAGAAAAAAAAAACATACAAGCTTGTGACTATTTGATATATCAATTGATATAATCGGCTTACAAATACCGAGCGAATTACTGAAGAATGAAATAGTTATGATTTACTATGAAAAGTAAACGCTCAATGCCATCATCCCTAATATACTTGAATATTCATTTCCGAACAATAAATTCCATTTGGTGATATTATTCTATTCTAGAAATAATAATTATCAAACGAATCGCATCGATACCGCTAGCCACAAACAATAAGAACCGCAGGCGTATCATCTAACGTTTGCAATTCGCCAGCGATCAGCGATGACTCTTAAACGTAATGCAAAAAATCATCAAAAACGTCGCCAATTGCTTGCTGGTCACTAGATGCACTTTTTGCAATGTCACAGCATCAAAACTAATCAAGCGGCAACGACTACTACTAATGTACAAGGCTGTTATGTGTCTTGCAATACCTGAACAATCACGATAATTTCGCATTGCGAGTTACGTGATCACCCCGCAGATCAACGAACATATATATCGTCGCTGGACGCTTTGGTATTTCAATGTAGGGTAGCGTTAAAACTATTTTAATTTTAGTTAGTGTATATCAAATTTATTTTTTGATAATTATAACAACATTTCTATAGTCTAAGAACTACATGTTCTAAATATCATGTACTTTGAATCTGGTACAATAATGTATGTGAATGTCTTGTGATTTATTACATGTAAGTACCGTTCATATACAAGAATAATCTTGAGCTTCTCTTACAAGGGAATGTAATGTTCTTTTTAGAGAATTAAATTGGTGTCTTAAACCGTCAACTTTGAATTGATATAAGTAACGTTTGCTTTGGTACACCCAATACTAGTATCGCTCATTTCATAAAATGAAAAATATAAAAGGTAGGCTCTTCATTTGCAAGAATACGAGCGTTACAACAAAAATTCAAGGATACTACCCCATGTAATACCATATTATTTGAAATATTTTTAAATTAAATGATATGAATGTCACTAAATAACATTTATTAGTGTTGAATTTTCTCAGCATTATATTTTATAATGAGATAGTGAAATAAAATTTTTATTTAGAAAAATATAATATTTATACATGTAAGTACATCTTCAAATTTGTATACTTTCCATGCAATAATTGACAAGAGGGCCGTATTTTATTCAGTTCTTTCTTAATGGTTTGTACAAGTATCGACAGTCAGAATCTATTTCGTACAGATGTGCTTTGTAAAATGTAACGGTGTGTATTAAATTGTCTTTTTTTAGATAGCATTTTTTATATACAATTGGTAAAATAAAAAAAATCGATTGTTTTTCGTATTTCGATATAAGATTTAGAATGGAACGATAATACTTACGTTTTTCCTTTGTGGGACGTCGCAAGAATTTTTGGCTAATTCTTGTTCATGCCACTTCTGACTGTTACCTTTTAGTCCAGAAAAACACATTAGTGTTAAATTATCATTTATTACATTGATTCTTATATATAACATTCTCCATTTACATGCGATTATTTTCAATTCTCATTTTAAGTAGTTTTCGATATTTTCAACATAATCACATATTCTTATCGATTGCATTACATTACATTCAAAATAACGACTTAATATTTCGATAAGTATCAAATATAGAACCGTTCTCGTGGACTGTCCGATATAGAATGGTAAAAATGAATGCCTTACCCCCGCCAATCGTTAGGTTAAGGCGGGATTCTAATCACGCCACCAACAGGTGACAATTGGCGCGGTTTATTTTAAATTCTAACGACTTTACCGTTAAAATTTAAACATCTGTTATTATTAAAATATTAGTTAATATATTTACATAATAAATCATACGCATTTACACACAGTTATTAAAAAATCCTAACAGATAATATTTGTATTGCAAGTTCCTTTAATTACACCTGACAAGTTCACGGTTTATAAGAATATACCTTTACCAACACCTCACGATGACTTACACACTACCTTCGCCTTGATTCAACCTACTAATTTATTCATCGGATTAAGTGATGATAGATTACATTATGCTATGCTGGATACTTTAGATAAATGTAAGATAATAGATAGTAACCATTCTATATATGAACTAACAAATGTTTACTCTTGTACATACAGCCCAAATTGTGATTTGAAAATTATAACCGAGGTCACACTCTCGCTGACCTCTGAATGTAACGCCAAAATTTTGTATGGTGATATCGACATTTGGCAAAAGTTACAAAGTAACAGGTGGATTTTTGTACATTCAAAAACAAATAAGCTAACTATTCGTTGTGATGATCAGATTAACGATTATTCTATTGAAGGCACAGGAATTGTAAAATCAACAGCTAATTGTATCGGTTACTCTAAAACTTTTCAATTATTGCCGACAAACTATCATTCTATTGTGATTAAATCAACTTTAGACATAAGTTTTGATATTACAGCTGATGACTGTTGTAAGAAGGACATATTTAATAAAAGTTTGCCACATCTGTCGCCGATATCTTTAAGTAAAATTAATCTTGATTCATTAAAATATGCTACACTTGATTCATTAAAACAATTTAGAAAACGAGTCTCATTTTATTAAATATGGCCAATATTATTCAACATTTACGTACATTTTTATTGTGTGTTTATTTTTATATTTTTTGTATAAGGTTTACAGATGTATTACGAATAAGAAAACGACTAGTTCTGGATGTTGTGTTCAAATATTTAATCAAGTCATAACAAAAAGTCTGTTAGAAATAAGTCATAAATAATAATAAATTTCAAACTCTTTAGAGATGACAAATATCTCGTCGTCAGATGACGAAAAAATGTCTATACAATCATTGCCAATTCGGCAACAAGATTATAATAAATCTAACGTCAAATTTCAATTTCTAATATTGAATTTATAAATGTTTAATTGTAACGACTTAAATTAATAATTTTAATTTCATACTTTCTAAATGTACATATCGCTATAAATGTCAAAGTTTTAAATGCTAATTTCTATTTTTCAATCTAATTCGAAAATGTTTTATGTCTATATTGTTTACAAATGTTAATCTCTATTTCTCAATCTAATTCGAAAATGTTTAATGTCTATATTGTTTACAAATGTTAATTTCTATTTTTCAATCTAATTCGAAAATGTTTTATGTCTATATTTTTTACAAATGTGATTTTCCATTTTTCAATTTTACGTCTATATTGTTTACAAATGTTAATTTCTATTTTTCAATTTCTTTTGTTAATGTTTTATGTCTATATTGTTTACAAATATTAATTCATAAATATATAGACAATTACTATATTATATAATAATTAGCTGCCAAATAATAAGAAGCTATTTATAGTCCTATATCTAAAATCAAATGTAAAAACTTGCTAAATATTAACATAATCGATTAATTCTTATTCACTTCGCTTCATCTTAAAGAGATAAAGCTTCGTTCAAAAGGGGGAGTTGTTACAACCCTTATTACAAGGCAGTTAGGTCTTTATCAGCAATCCCTCTATGTAGACTGTATTTTTCCATACATTCAGCATTTTCTTACATTGATAATTTTAATTAATTATTTTATATCACTCGTAGTTCAGTTCGATTCTGGAAGCCGCCGCGATCGGTACTTTACACGATTAATATTTGGGAAGTCCAATTAAAGCCGTGTAATTGTATAATAAAATTAGTTAGTGTAATAGTAGTTTTTTTAAAAAAAAAAGACAGGACAGCTGAAGAAAAGATGGAGATGCTGTTCGTGCTCTTCCTCTGACCTAGAGAACACCAGGAAGTCATCTAGATAGCAATAACAAAAGTCTAGCCCTAGAGTCATCTCATCCACGAACCTTTGGAACGTCTGATCTGCGTTTCTAAGTCCAAAAGTCATGAATGGGAATTCGAATAGGCCAAAAGGCGTTGTTATTGCTGTTTTCTGGATGTCCTCGGTACTTACTGGGATTTACGCAGAAAGACGCTTAATTAGCTCTTGCTTCAGCTTCTCGTATTTATTCGATGTCGGTGGGTTCGTTATAACGTCCTTCTTCCTTTGAATATTGCGTTTCTAAATTACTTATTACGTAATAAAATTTTGTCGTGTCCGAATTATAATATTAGAAATGGCAAATTGTCCCTCGATCTGAGCGAACCAAATTTCGGGTTCTTCAGGCCAAAACGGTGGTACTCGTATTCCCACATGGCAAATGTAGGACGATGCAATAGAAACGCGCTTTCGTCTTTGTTGCTTGCTCGGACCTTGCCGTGCGCCGCCATTATCTGACACGTACGATTTTGCAGTACAGACCTTTTATCTCACTAAAGCGGGTGAGCCACACTTGTAGTTGTAATGCGTATAGACACGCGCTTTTGTGTGCGTAAATACATGTAGCGTCAGCAAGCTCATCGCCAATGAACAAATAATAAAGATATTAAAATTTTGATAGATTTAAATTATGTATAAGACATGGTAGAATAAAATACAAACTTATACTTAAGAAATATTAATTTTAAACAACATTTTGAGATGGATTTTTAATTAATAATATCACTGATTTTGAAACATATTTATAATTTAATACCTGACTGCGGTGAAGCCCAAAAGGAGGGTTATGTATTTGTTCTGAATGTATGTGTGTGGTTCTGTTTCTGTGTTCTCTCGTAATTACTGAACGGATGAAACACGGATTGTACACGAATTCGTAATGTCTGTACATAATTTAGCTTTTTAATAACTTTTTTATTTAAATTAATATTTCAAGTGTCATCCGTAACTAGTCTCTTCAGAGTCAGTTTCGTCGTCACTGTCATCTTGTAAATTTATTATTAATTCAAAATTTAATGTCGAAATATTTCATATATTCACTTTCTTTTTTAATTACATTATTGCAAGTGTTGCGCCATGTCTCACTCGTTATTTTTGTAATACTCTCTTGAATAAGGGTTTCGGTGTTGGTCATATTTTGCTCAACGTTTCTTATAGCAATATAGTTTTTAAGGACTCCCCAAATTCGGTTTTTTTTAAATATTGCAATCTCCGCATCTGGAGATCATGCCGTTCAACTAAAACTTTCCTGTTGTTATCAGCTTTACGCCATTTGTAGCCCAATTTATTTAATAATTTTTGTAGCGTTGCTAGACATCCATCAAAACAATTTTTTTTATATAAAACTTACTTTAGTTTTGCCAATGTAGGAATTTGTTTTTGTACTGTATGAAAATCTTGTATTGAGCTCCGAACGACGTCAGCTGTTAATCCATCAATATCTACTTTGTTTGCTCTTTTTCTGCGGTTTTTCATCGGCGAAATAAAATTCGAAGATGTACTTGCAACATCTCCCTCTTTTAATATGTCTCTTCTCTTCTTCTTTTAATATTTTTTGTACTGTTCTTTCACTAACTCCCGTCGCTGTAGCAGTGCGCTGTTATATTACGCAAATGTGATAAATCACAGTTTGGTTCTCTATGAAGTTCCGTGAATTCATATTCTTTTTTGAGAAAATGATATACATTTGCAATAATTTGACGACCCTGAAATAAATAATACATTATTAAAATCACGTTTTATATATTATAAAGAATTAAACTAACTGAATACATTAATCCTACTAATAGTATAGATGCGTTATTTTGTGAATCTGGATGAATGAAAATATGTATGTTGCTCTTTCACGCAAAAACTATTGAAATTTTACAGTAATATAGCTTATACCTCAGAACACATGAAGCTATAATTTATAAAGATTTTGGGAGTTGATAATAATTTTATTACATTTTATTCAATACACAAATCAGGAAATAGATATATTAATTATACACAACAAAAATAAACACTAAACGTAAATATTAATTTGGCTTACCTCACTACGAACAACTTTTCTCCGTTTACACCTTGCCGACACGTCTCCGTTTACACTTTCCATGCTGACGATACTCGGAAGATAGTTTTGACGCGAACCAATTAGCACTACTAAGTCGGCCGGCAGTTCGGCCACAACTGAGCGTTCCCGAGCTTACTCACACAAAGACAATGTGCATGTACATTTACACACACAACTATGGCTCACCCGCTTTCATGAGATAAAACAATTGTATCACTGTCACTCATGATTATAGTCGTGAGCGTCTTCAAAAGGGGTCACCAGTTGTGGTGGTGGTGTGATAAGGTAAATAAACTCACGTAAATAGCTGCGTATAGTCCTTTAATTGTTCACACCTGCCACTACGTCACAATATTGTTTTTAAACACAGAAGGAAAACGATAAGCACAAGCAGTACAAGCACAAGAAAATCAGTCAAGTGATAGTATAAGAAATTAAGATACGAGCGTTTTAATTAAGTCAAAGCTAGCAAGCATAGCATCCCTACAATATCGTTTGCTGACACCGATATTACAAGCAAATAATTTCTTTCTTTAGAGTTAGATCAATTAGTATATTATGTCCAGAAACATTTACTATATTAAGTGAGAAGTTTGATCGTTGTTCTACTTTACTATATTACTATTACAAAAAGATTAGTCAAAACTTCACTGTCCTAATATTTATTAAATATCTAAACTTAATGGTATAAATATTCATTTAAAAAATGTACATTTAGAAGTGAAAATAACTGCTTGATATTTGTTATTTACCTTAGTTTAAGAATTTGTTTAATTAATATTCTTTCATTAACTACAGCATTCGATTCCATTCATCCCTTGAAGGATCAAGCGTCCCTCCTCCACCTCAAGTGCCGATTGCGTCGACCGCCCCTATGTCTACGGCTAGGCCGTCAGCGACGTCTCCTGTTGCGAGCACATCACGCAGTGTGCCACAAGTTCCACGTCGTCATGCTACCCCTTCACCTGTGGTATCCCCGACTGTTTCTACGCTGCGGCGGCAGAGGCTAACTGGAACTCACGTACACACTAGGATACAGATACCTTTCGAAAGAGCCACGAGTGAGTTCGTAGCCGTTGAAAATCGTCGCTTACAATTTGAGGAGGACCGTGAAAGGAATAATCATCAGAGGAAAATGGAACGACTAAGATTGGAATCGAGAAGAATCGAAATGGAGGAAAACCAAGCCAAGCGCTAATTCGTTTAGCTAATGCTGTAAATGATTTAATAGGAATTTGCCACAGTTAAGACCCTCATCACTACCTTCAACAGACATTTTGCCGTGATATACTAAAAGTGAAGTGTCATTGGCCTTAGCTCTAATATAGATAAGTTAAACAGCGTCAGAGATTACCAATACCTTAATTATATTATATTTTATTACTAAACTAAAATAAATTTTTTATTTCGATGTGATTAAAGGCAGTCCCAAAATGAATTTATTTGCTAGCAATATGATTGTTAGCCAAAATTATGAATGCATAGAACCTAGAAATACAAAAATCTATGCTCATAACACAAATGCCTCTGCCCTTGTCGGGAATCGAACCCAACCTCCTTTGATTTGTTTCGGAATCGTTAAAAACTAGAGCAAATTATTGATAAAATATACAAAATATATACAATTTACATGTAATTAATTGCAGTTTTAAAATGAAAATTTTAATAAACTAAGTTGGAAAATGAGTTTGTAGTTAATGTCAAACCCTGTAAACAAAAAATCTATAAACAAATGATAACACTTGCATTGATAAACAAGTAGTAACGTTTAACTGGTTTATTTACTTACATTTTATTGATCACATTAAACACAAAATTCACTAAAATAAAGAATTTAATTACATATAATTAATTGCAGTTCCAAAATGAAAAATATAACAACTTAATTGCAAAATATGTTAGTAGTTTATATCAAACCACTTAAGCAAAAATATATAATTTTCATTTGCTGCTCTTTTAAGTGATAACATTTAATAGATTCATTTAATTGATCATATTAAACACAAAATTCACTGAAACTAAGGTTGTATTTAAACCTAACTAATCGAAGTTTCAAAATCAAAATCATAATAAACGAAGTTGCAAAATACGTTAGTAGGTAATATCAAACCACATAAACAAAAAATATATAAAATACATTGCTTGCCCTTTTAAATGGTAATATTTAACAGTATATATAATCTATTGATCATATTAAATATAACATTCCTTGAAACAAACGTTTTATTCAAACCTCATTAATCGCAGTTCCAAAATGAAAATCATAATAAACGAAGTTGCAAAATAAGTTAGTAGTTAATATTAAATTACCTAAACAAAAAAAAAACATTGCTTTCCCTTTTAAATTGTAACATATAACAGATTATATAATTTATGATCATATTAAACGCAAAATTCACTGAAATAAAGGTCTTATTTAAGCCAATTGATCGCGGTTCCAAAATGAAAATTATAATAAACTAAGTTGCAAAATAAATAGTCAATTAAACAAAAATATATAAAATATGTACATTGTTTTTTTTTTTTATTTACTACCTTTATTAAATACATTAATTTATTTAACTATATTAATAAATCCAATATGTGAAGCAAAACTTTGTACCCATTTTTAAGGCAACTTCACGTACGGTGGAGTATGGAAATTGGAAATGTGAATATGAAGTTAATGTCTGCACTGCGGAGGACCGCAGAAACCTAGTATTTTAAAATGATTTAGAAATACAATATAAAAATAAACACTACAACTAACACTCATGCGAAATACACAATAATATTCTTATTTTCTTTGCAGGTAAAGTCTGTTTTTGTGATATAACTAATTACAATCTCAGGCTTGTCGTAGTTTAAAATATTTTTATTATAACCTTTACTAAACAATTCAGCATAGCTCTCCCTTGAATTAACTCATTTTGACTACCCAATGAGTTGGAGGTAGAAGCCTGCATGGTTACATCATCAAGAAAAGAAAGAAAGAAAGAAAGAAAGAAACCATTTAATCTAACCGATGTACACAGCAGACACAATTACTTATTAAAATCAACATCCTCGTTTACATCTAGAATGAGTTCCGGTGGTGGTAAATTGGCTCGCAGTGCGATGTTGTATAATACACAACATGCCATTGTTATTTGGCTTGCTACATGAGGATGATAGTGATGTACCCTGTCTTTAAGCAAACATCTCCACCTTGCTTTAAGTAGTCGTCCAAAACATCGTTCAATGCAGTTACGCGTTTGCACATGGTTCAAAGTATAAAGTTCTTCTCTTGAACCTTGAACTGCATTGAGTATAGGGGTCATAAACGAAGGGCGTTGTGAATATCCAAAGCCACCTGAAAAATATATGTAATAGATAAAATAAACAAACATTATGTTAGACTTTGAAATGTCTAAAATGCAAAAAGAGCTATTAGTAAATATCAGACCACGAACCTGTAACATACAATGATTTAATTAGTCAGGTGCTTTCGGCAGTTGTTGACAAGTGTTTCTGAAACGGGTGACTTTGTATAAAGAGAGTTATGAGTATGGAGGAAGCACTTAATTTTCTCTGCCTACCCCATTAGGGATTTGACATGAAAATATTAATATACATACTGGGCTGCTGTACTACTCCAGTACATAAAAATGAACGAGTGACAAAGAGGCAGCAACGATTGTTACCTGAGTATTCAAAGCTGTAAAAAAACACATGTGAGTAGTGAGTTCAGGACTTTATAATAATCCACTCGATTTGAGAACCATATATGTGAATCGTGTCTCGCTCCTCCAAACTTTGCATTAACATTTAATATACGAATGAAAATTGAGAAGCACCATCGATTTTGATCCCGTTTGAATCGTTTTTTTTTCTGTTTTCCAGTGTCTGATAATAAAGCAGGAAGAGGTCCATTATAACTTTTAAGCTTATCTAGATAAACCCATCGAATGTTGGACAATTCGGTTTATTTTGGCAAATATTTAGGTGCCGGATGTTTTCTAAGATAAAATAATGATGGAACTGAAAGGTGGCCATCGAAGATTGGGCTGATATCAATGGCTTTTATTACTAGGAGATTTGCAGGGTTTGATAATATAAATAGAAAGTGGCCTTTGAACTGCTGATATGAACAAAATAAGTCCATTGAGTGTGGTCTCATTTGTTATATTTTATATACACTCTATATCAAAATGATTTTCAGGACTACATAGTGGAACTGGAGGCCATTGAAACTCATTGTGGCCATCGAAGATTGGGCTGATATCAATGGCTTTTATTACTAGGAGATTTGCAGGGTTTGATAATATAAATAGAAAGTGGCCTTTGAACTCCTGATATGAACAAAATATGTCCATTGAGTGTGGTCTCATTTGTTATATTTTACATACAATCTGTATCAAAATGATTTCCAGGACTACATAGTGGAACTAGAGGCCATTGAAACTCATTGAGTAAGAAACCATGGTAACCTTAACCTTACTATCACAAATCTGGAAAATAAAATTATTATTCAGAAAAGTTCTTATGTAAGTGACTGAAACAGTTTATCTATACTAATATTAAAAAGAAAAGTTCAGTTTTAGAAAGCCCCTTTTCTTTTTTCAAAATTACATAGTTTTCCACATTCCAAAGTTACATGGGATACTTTTTTACCTGGATAACCAAAAGAAAGTAATTTATTTTGGATCATGTAAACAAGATCGTGGTTGTTGACCGCGAGACTAGAATATATCTATGAGTTATAAAAAATATAAAAAAAATATATTCATTCCTATTATAAAAAATATATTCATTTTGATTAGGCTTTACAATGGCTATATGGCTAGCACCAACTAATCGCTGATAAGATCCTGTGGCTAGAAAACTAAGAGCACACAACACCTGTAAAAGATAATAGAAACGAAACATTAATTTATTGATAGCTAATATTTAACCTAAGTTTTAATACAAAAAAATGAATCTATCTTTGCATTCTGGTTACGATAAATCTTTAGTACAAGTTAGTCTGCTAAGTAGTAAACAATTGATAAGTTAAACTATTTGGAACTTCCTACCTTTAGATCAAAAGGAATTTCACTGGACTCTTTTAAAAAAGTTTTACGGCGTAATTCTTGCACGAGGGCCTTAAATGTTGCTTTATTTAAACGGAATTGTTGTATAAACAAAGTGTCCGACATTTCATTTATTGTTTCCATGAAATGCCGATACATATAACTTTGCCGGCGTGTTAAAAATACTTCTTCATTTCGAGCACACCGCAAGTTATTTAAGTTTAATAGAAAAAGATATTCCGTAACTGGGAAATAATCACTTACGCTTCCCGAATTCGGAACCATGTTTAGCGCTTTCTCCTGGGTCTCGGTGGTCGCTCGGCAAACGTTGGCAAACTTCGACTTCGACAGCAAGCCCTTGTCAAAAGTATAATATGGCTACCATTTGTAGGGACTTAACACAGAGCAAATATCCACCAAGAGGTGAAATATAGGGCAAGGATTTAAAACGTTATAATATCGATATGTTTGCTGTTTCGTGATTGGTTCGCCGCGTTTCATGCTGTTTCGTGACTGGTTCGCTAACTAGCGCTAGAAGACGACGTCATAATATCTTATACCATAACCAATCACGACGACACAAACGTATCAATATTATAACGTTATAAATCCTTGATATAGGGCGACGGATTTCTGACTATACATCAATGCTTTTTGCATTTATAAAGGTCCACGCCCCCAATCCGCGTATTTAGTACCGACCAAACATTGGACCTGTGTGTACGTGTAGATACTTTAAAAGTTGTGCTAATAATAACTAAACAATATGTCTAAATGTTCAATAAAGTGGTGTGGCAAAAGCAGCCGAACATCTAATTATAAAATAGATGGCATTACTTTTCATCGGTAAGTAAAGTTTTCCATTGTAATAGCTAACTTTATATTTTATTTTGTTGCCTAACAGAGCTCAACGAAAATTGGGTGTTATAATTAACGCTATATTTCCGTCTCGCTCTCTCGTGCAGCGATCCTAATTAGTTCATTTCACTCAACATACGATAGTGTTGTGAAGCAGTTAGCTAAAAAAACTTGCGATAGTAATTATGTTAATAACTGTTTCAATCTTTCTAATATAAAATTACGAAAATGAAATATAAAATTAATGTTATCAGTTATTATACTACCGTATGATATTCAACTGCAATGTTACTCGAGGTTTCTCGATTTACCTACTAATTTCTAATAAGACATTTGGACTCAATAATTTATTTCCCAACCTAAAGCTGCGGCCTAGACGCCAGCGCGTCGTGGGCCCGCGGTCCGTTCACGATACTTGCAAGTTGCGGCCGGAATCCAGATCGTTTTGTTTGTTGCGGTGAAGTGACGTACCGAGAGCATACGCGATGTCGATACTGCTTCATGATATTTTCTGTAGCAGTTTTATCAATTACGAGATATTGTGCATCACCATTTAATATAAGGGTAAACTATACTAATATTATATATGGGGTTTATTTCTCGAATTAAATCAATTTTATTTACCTATACTAATATTATAAAGCTGAAGAGTTTGTTTGTTTGAACGCGATAATCTCGATAACTACTGAACCGATTTGAATAATTCTTTTTGAGTTGGATAGCTTGTTTGTTTGTTTGTTTGTTTCGCCGCCAACTACATAATATCGTCGCATTAGAGGGTAATGGAGCCAAGCCAATCTTTTTGCGAAATGGAGTTAAGTGTATTAACGTATTGTAGAAGAGTCAAAGTTTATAGTATTTTTCATTTTTCAATTTATCTAACTGATATGACTACAGGTAAAAAACAGTAAAGATATTTGATAGATGAATTGATTAATATAAACTTTGACTCTTTCACTATACGTTAATACACTTAACTCCATTTCGCAAAAAAATTTTGCTTGGCTCCATTACCCTCCAATGCGACGATATGTCTGATCTGTGTCGCCAACAGTTTCGCACAAATATATTATGTACTTCGATCAAAATGCCCGTGCCGCCGTAGCCGTAGCCCGCTGCCGTCCAAGCCGCAGCACCAAAGAATATATTATTATTCTTTTTATAATAGAAACTTAATATAATACCCCAGCGGTACATGGGGCATTGGCATGATAAATTTAACTCCACGCCCAAATCCCCGAAAAGGTAGGCAGAGGTACAACTAGTTCACCCACGATCAGTCGAACAAACTGAGTCCCACAGTGTGATAGGTGGCAGGCTTATCGCCAACTGGACACGCCACCAATTCCGGCCAACATTGTTTTTATCAGAAAACTGAAGAAACACATTTTTAGATGCCCGAACCGGGAATCAAACCCGAGACTTTACGTAGTCAACGCGGATACCAGACCACTAGATCATAGAAGTGATTATGATAAATTTATGAAATTGAAATTATCAATACCAAAAAAATTTTTAAAATATGCTTTTGTTTACTTTTAGGTTTCCAAAAAAGGATTCCTTAAAACAAATATGGATTGAGGCCACAAAGAAGGATCATTGGTTTCCTAAATACTATAGCGTGATTTGTTCTCGTCATTTCAGTGAAGACTGTTTTCTAAAAATAAAAAATGGCCGCCGTCGTTTACTACAAAGTGCAATTCCTACAAAGTATTTGCCGATATTGCTTGATCACGACGAGAAAAATAATGAAAACCATAATGTAGAAATTACAGTCCATCAAATACCATCATCATCAACTCCATCGACTATGACACCGAAAAAAACGAAACGAAAATATGAGCCCACCGATAACAACACACCATCACAATATAATTCCCCGATTAAAAAGCGTCTTTGTAGACGGATTTTGGAACTTTCAGGAAAAGTTACCAAAATAAATAAAAAATTTAAAAGCGAGAGTCAGCTACTGCAAAAAAAGGATTGCATCTTTAAAAACGATATTGAAAGAATTAGAAAAGAAGTGTCTCATTAGTTTTGAAAATACAGATATTTTAAGTAAAATTGGAGTGTTTTAGATTATGTGTTTTACTTAATAAAACTGAGTAAGATTTCTATTTTATATCACTTTTATTTCAACTCCAGACAATAGAACATTACAACGTTACAAGCGTGGGCGATCACAGCGCCACCAGTGGTAATCCTACAAACTAACTAAAACAAAAGAAAAGTGCGTTTACAAAAACACCTTTAAATTTATTTCCAATACTCCCACTTAAATTTATAAGGTGCTAAATTAAAATATAAATAAACACAGTAGGATTAACTAATTTACATTTTCATAACACTGTCTCTTATGAAATTGAACTTACATGGTGGTAAAGCTTTTGTAAGGAAATCAGCTAATTGACATAAACTTTCTACATATTTGATAATAATTATTTTCTCATCAACCTTTTCCCGAATAAAATTGTACCGTACATCAATGTGCTTACTTCTCTTATGAAATACTGGGTTATGTATTAATTTAATTGCACTCTGATTATCAATGTATAATGTTACATAGTTTTGTGGTTCACCTATATCTAATAAGAACTGTTTAAGCCACAATATTTCCTTTGCTGCATCACTAGCAGCCATATATTCAGACTCTGTCGTTGACAATGCTGTTGTGTTTTGTTTCCGACTAGCCCAGGTGACTGGTCCACCATTCATTAAAAATATATATCCAGTATTGGATTTTCTAGAATCTAAATCGCCTGCAAAGTCAGAGTCTGAATATCCAACTAACTCAGAGTTACAATCATAAACAATTGACTTATCCCTAGTACAAATTAAGTGACGAATTATGCGCTTAACAGCATTTACATGAATAGTTCCTGGATTGCTCACATATCTGCTTACTAGGTTCACTGCATAAGCTATATCAGGCCTAGATACAGTTGATAAAAATAATAAAACTCCCACTGCTTCTCTATAAGGAAAGTTTACAACAGTTTCTTTTTCATTTTTACATAGTTGCACATTTACATCTACTGGTGTACTACAACCTTTAGCATCATACATATTAAAGTTATTTATCAAGTTCTCAATATAATGTTTTTGGTTTATAGTTATACAATGCTTAGTTTTATTTATTTCCATGCCAACAAAAGAATTAAATTGTAATACTTTAATTTCAAAGTTTTCTCTTAAATCTTGCAATGTTATGTTTAAAATCTCTTTATCTTTGGCTAATAATAATCCATCATCAACATATAATATTAATAATACTTTAATACTATTAAAGTATCCTATAAAAACACAATTGTCAGAAGGACATGGTTTGAACCCATAGGTAGTTAGGAATGAGGTAAATTTCTTATTCCAACAGCGAGAAGCTTGTTTGAGTCCATATAATGACTTATTTAACTTACATACTTGAGATGCATCATTTTCAATACCCTCTGGCGGCTCCATATAGATTTCTTCCAAGAGCTCCCCATACAGGAAAGCAGTCTTGACATCAAACTGTTCTATCTCCAAACCTTTGCTCGCTGCAACACTCAATAATATCCTTATAGAATCATACCTGGTAGTCGGTGAGAATGTTTCCGTGTAATCCAAACCTTTTACTTGGGTAAAACCACGGGCACAGAGGCGAGCTTTGTATCGTTCTATTCCTCCTTCTTTATTCCTTTTAATACAAAATACCCATTTACATGTGATTGGCTTCTTGTCTGTTCTCTGTGTTAAAGTCCAAGTATTATTTCTTTCATGAGATCTCAACTCCTCTTCAATGGCTTTCTTCAAATTCTGACTATTGTTACCTGTCACTGCCTCTTCATAGGTATTTGGAATATCTACTTCACTTAGATTCAATTCTATATTTCTATTTCTTCGAGATCGTGTGGTCACATTGCTGCGCTCTTCCAACACCACATGCCTTGGTGGACGATATGAAACATCCTGATCCTCTGTACTTTTCATGCTTTCATCAGATGAAGTGTCTGGATTACCCGGTTCTTCTGATGATCTCTCTTCTTGAATTAATGAAGGTTGTTCTTCTATATTCATATTATTTATTTTAATTTCAACATAATTTTGTCTTTGTTCTGTAACACTGCTATTTTCATCAAATTTCACATCCCTTGACACAACTATAGTATTACTGTCTTGGTCATACATACGATAGTTTTCATGTTCATATCCCACAAGTATCATTTTTGAACTTTTCTTATCTAATTTCTTTCGTTTTTCTTTAGGGATATGCACATACCCCACTGAACCAAATATTCTAATATGCTTTAAGCTCGGTCTTTGGTTAAACCATAACTCATAGGGTGAAACATCACCAGTCTGACTTGATGAGCTCCTGTTTAGTAAATATACAGCACAGTTAACTGCTTCAGCCCATAATTTAAAGGGTGTATCTTTAGCATAGAGCATAGTCCTTGCACTTTCCATTATTGTGCGTAAGCCCTTTTCAGCCCTTCCATTTTGCTGGGGAGTATAAGGGGCAGTACACTCATGACTGATCCCTTTACTTTCTAAGAAATCCTTGAAATCATTATTTATATATTCCCGACCATTGTCTGTATGTAGGATGCGTACATTATGTTCAAACTGATTGTTTACTATAGCATTGTATTTCTTAAAATAATCTAGTACTTCACTCTTGTATCTTAGAAAGTAAACATGGCGAAAACTTGTAGCACCATCTTTAAACAGGAGAAAATAGCGTTTTCCAGACACCGATGGTTCTTCGATAGGTCCACAAACATCACTGTAGACTATATCACCGGGCTTAGTTGGTCCCCTTCTTGACTTATGAAATGGCAGTCTTGATTGCTTGCCAAACTGACATGCTTCACAAAAGAAATTGTCATTACCTGTCACCGCTACTGGGATTGCACCAATTTTGCTCATGTTTTGAATTTCTTTGACATTGATGTGTCCCAAACGATCATGCCACAATTTAATATCTGTTTGAACTATATTACAGCTTTCTCGCAGCATTGTTTTAATCTCTAATTCATAAAGATTATTTTCTTGGAGATGTGCCTGCATTACCACAATATTGTTTTTAACAATTTGAGCCCTCTTATTGTTTTTAATAATCATATAACCTCTTCTGGTTGCTGCTCCTTCAGAAAATAAGTTTCTTCTTAATTCAGGCACATAAATAACATTCTCCAATATGCTCTCCTCCCACTGTCCATTGACTTTTCTCTCAATCAATATTGAACCTTCTCCACAAACCTCAATATCATGCTTGTTTCCTAATTTGACAGTTCTATTTTTCTCATCTGCATGATATTCATTAAATTCACAAAAATATTCTCGCTTGTATGTCATGTGCATTGAAGCTCCACTATCCAGTATCCACACATTATCATCAGTTACAGATAATGCTGACTTTTCTGCACTGAATGCTAACATATTCCGTTGCTCTTGTTTCTTATAAACAGATTTCTTGGGTGCCCTGCACTCCCTAGCAAAGTGACCTCTCTTGTTACAGTTGTAACACACAAATCTGTGACTTGGATTATTATTTGTTTCACCTGTGGAGTTAGTGTTTGATTTTGCACTATGTTTGATCGGCCTTGGATTTTTCTTTGATATGACTAATGCTGACTCACTGCTTTTCTCATTCATTAAGCTTGCTTTTTCATCAATTAAACGTGATGTTAAGTTTTGAATGTTCTGATGATCTGGATCCAGTGATAGCCATGCTTGTCTTAGAGAGCGATAAGCAGGTGGTAGAGTACTTAATATTTTGGTAATTACTGCCATATCACTTAATTTTTCACCACATTCTCTGAGTTGCTTTGCCAATCCTTCTACTTTTGACACATGCTGTGCCATTGAGTCACTTGAACAATGTGTATATTGATAGAATTGTTCATGCACTATCATTTTGTTGAATTCAGACTTATGTTCATATATTGCTTCCAATTTGCTCATTACATCCTTAGCTGTTTCACAGGTTTCTATCAATGAAATTTGATGAAGATCCATTGATGATGTTAATATGAACATAGCCATTCCATCTTGCTTATTCCATTCCGCTTGAGCCAATGTGTCTGAAGGTTTTGGCGTATATATGTCTAAGCCTTTTGCTCGCAAAGCACACTTAACTTGGAATTTCCATTGTTTAAAATTCCTGCCATCAAACTTTTCTACTTTCATGGAATTGGTGATCTCCATATTAATTTTGGAGGTTATATTTTACTCGTGCCGAAAACTCGCGAATACTATAATTTGCTCTTTACTCAATTTCACAACTAATCAATGTTTCTTGCGCTTCTGGGCCCATAACCTTTTAGATTATGTGTTTTACTTAATAAAACTGAGTAAGATTTCTATTTTATATCACTTTTATTTCAACTCCAGACAATAGAACATTACAACGTTACAAGCGTGGGCGATCACAGCGCCACCAGTGGTAATCCTACAAACTAACTAAAACAAAAGAAAAGTGCGTTTACAAAAACACCTTTAAATTTATTTCCAATAGAGTGGTTAATAGGGAAATCGTAAAACGTCAGACGATTAAAAGCAAATTAGGGCACATAACACGCAAAAAATAGTCGCCAGTACAGGTGTGTAGGTACTGCCAGTAATGCATTACGCGTAATATAACACGACCGCGTACTGTAACAGTACCTATTACCCGGCAAAATTTAGCATGACACATGACACTAGACATAACCTCAGCCCGCTCGCTCGGTGCCGCCGCCGGCCACCACCACCGGCCGCGGTCGGCACAGTTCGGTCGGGATCGGGGCTCGGAGACTCTTGACGACAGACTACAGAGACAGAATTTGTCTCGGTGAGTTACGCCGGTATTGCGTTAAACGTTAATACGTTCTGTTTAAGGTTTACATTTCTTTGACTGCCCCGTAAGTCGTAAAATATATCATAACATTCGAGTTCGCGCGCTTTCTTTCGTTTTACTTGAATTTCATATTCTGTTTTTTCTACATTAGTCAACAGTTTTTGACCTTTTTATTTAAAAGTTTAATATTAAAATATAATGCCTTGTTAAATAAAATCGTTACTGATGGCTTATAAACTTTATACGTAACTATGCGTGGTGAATGGTTTCTTGTATTTTATTAATGATTATTTTAATAAAGAGTTGGATGAAGATAGTTTACCAAATAGGACACCTAGGGAAAACTACATAGAGCATTCATTAGCATGTTATCCGCTAGGTCGAGGTTTACACAGTGGATAAACATTAATTTGCAAAGTGTACCTATGTGTTTCTGTAGCTTTTGTTTCGATCTGTTACTTGGTAGTGTTAAACTGTAAATAATTATAAACAATATTGGAAGTGTGTGTGTGTAAATAAATTTATTTAGGTAGGTTTTCGTTTAGTACCTAGCAGGTATGGCGTCTAAAAGAAAAATTAGCCAGCTGTGGAATCACTTCGAAGAGGTGACTCCGAACAAACAGGCCAAATGTTGTTATTGCTCCCGAATCCTGGCAATTCATTCCAGTTCAATAGGAAGCCTTAATCGGCATATGAAGTCTATGCATCCTACGATCGAAGTTAACAGCAGCAGACAGCTTGAAACTATCGATAGCTCCAGTGAAGCGCAGCCGGTTTCCTCAACCAGTGCGAGGGATGTAGCACAAGCGGAGACGGTCAACCAACCTATAGCGAGAAGACCAATTAGACAGGCAGCTCCTACGATGGCCGATTATGTAGTTTCAAAAAAAACACTACCAACGAGCCGAGTACAACTGCTTGACGAACAGTTGGTGAACATGATAGCCAAAGGTTATCATGCCCTTCGAATGGTCGATGAAGTCGAGTTCCGGAAGTTTGTCGAGATGTTAAATCCTGGATATACACTGCCGACTCGGAAAACACTCTCTGAAAGCCTGCTTCCCAAAATGTACAATAAGCTTCTAGAATCTGTTAAAAAACAAATAGTGAAAGCGGAAGCTATTTGTATTACAACTGACGCCTGGACTTCCATTGTGAACGACGGTTATGTAGCTATCACTGCGCACTTCATTGACACCGACACCCACAAGTTATGCACAGTAATGATTGGGTGTATAGAATTTGAAGAAAGACACACAAGTGCGAACCTTAAAGACTTCCTTGAAGAGATATTCGTGGAATGGAACATACACCGGTACGTTAATGCCATAGTCAGTGACAACGCCGCAAACATACTCAGCGCTGTTCGACTTGGTGGCTGGCGTTCAATTTCTTGCTTTGCGCACACTATTAATTTAGTTGTGCAAGCAAGCATTGCCGAAATATCTGATACCGTGAGTAGAGTTAAGGCTGTGGTAGAATATTTTCACCGAAGTATTCCAGGTTCAAAGAAATTGAAAGATATTCAAGAACAAATGAATATCTCGCCACTAAAACTTAAACAGGACGTCACAACGCGGTGGAATTCTACCTACGATATGCTCATGAGATTTTCAAGAGTAAAAGAAGCAATTATCGCAACGCTTGCAATAATGCGACCCGACCTAAGTTTGCCTCAAGACGATTGGTGTGTGATTGATAAAGCAACAGAGCTTTTAAAAATATTCTACGATGTCACCGTAGAAGTTAGCAGTGAAAATTATGTGTCCGCGTCCAAATACATAGTATTTTGTAAAATAATAAACCGTATGCTCAGTAAATATTCTTCCAACAATATTGAGAACATTCAAAACCTGCATAATACACTTCAAACGCAAATGCGTGCAAAGTTCCGGGAAGTAGAAAACAATAATCTCCTTTGTGAGGCGACGATATTAGATCCGCGATTTAAAAAAAGTGGATTTAATAACGTCGAGAACTTCAACAGAGCTGCATCTGGAATAAAATCAAGAATCGCCACGCAAACAGAGCCAGTTCAAGAATTACCAGTTCAACAGCCACCATCTGCTGCACAGTGTGGTGAAGCTGGCTCTATTTGGTATGAATTTGATACTAAAATTGCTGCTCTTGTTCCTGAAAATGCGAGTGCAGCGGGCATCGTCGAGTTCGACAAATACATGGCAGAACCGCTGATCAAAAGAACGGCTGACCCATTACTCTGGTGGAACGAGCGAAAAGCTGTGTATCCGCGCCTATATAAATACATGCTCAAACGACTGAATATAACTGCTACGTCCGTGCCATGCGAGCGTGTATTTTCAAAAGCTGGTCTAATACTAAATGAAAGGCGGATTCGTCTAAAAACAAAAAAATTGTCGCAATAAATGTTTATTAGCTGTAATTAAAAATATGAATTAAAAAACAAAAAAAACAATTTTTTATTTAATTTCGCATACACAATGCTATTTTTAATTTTATAAATATTGAAAAGTAAGCGCTACTGTGAGGGGTCGATTTTTTCTAGTACTTTTCTACTTTTCAATATTTATACGATCTTTATAATTATAACGCATGTCGTCACTCGTACAAGTGTAATAAAAGGTCATAAAACTATATATTACTATCACATTACACCTGAAAATTCAGTACAATAACACATAATAACATAAGTGATAGCAGGATATGCTATGCTATGTAGGCATAGTGGGGAATCCTCTCTCAGGTAGGCAGGTAGGACGTATAGCGTACTGCGTACTGAGTAATGCTATGTTGCCATATTACGCGGAACGAAATGTTATGCCATATGGCATTACATCATAGAGTACTATTTTGCGCATGTCTACTCGCCAGAGTTGCGATCGTTTGCGCTTACTTTAAACTTTTATTCGACTAAAGCCTACAAATATGTGCGACAGTCATTTGATACATGTTTGCCTTCGTTACGAATTCTAGCTAAGTGGTATCAGACAATAGATGGGAAGCCTGGGTTCACAAGTGAAGCATTAATTGCTTTAAAAAATAAAGCTGAAATATCCAAAAAAAAATTACTTTGTGCGCTTATTTTCGATGAAATGAAAATAAAAAGCAAAATTGAATATGATCCCGCAAGTCAACGTACATTTGGCTTTTGATTTTGAAGGACAACTTGAAACTGACTGTAATAATGAGTGTACGGAAGCGTTAGTTAGTAATTTTAGTGGTAGCAATCAACGGTTCATTCAAAGTTCCCATTGGATACTTTTTAGTTGATAAAACTAACGCAGATCAAAAGGCTAATTTGATTTTACAATCTATTGACCTATGCCGCCAGAATAAAGTTACTATCAAAAGTTTAACTTTCGACGGGTGCCCAGCTAATTTAGCGATGGCTAAGCAACTTGTTTGTAGTTTTACGCCTAGTAATTTTAAAACAACCTTCAAACACCCTATTACAGGTGACATAGTATGTGTTTTCTTAGATCCGGTTCATATGCTGAAATTAGTACGAAATTCACTCGAATGTTACCGAGAATTCGAAGACCAACAGGGATATTTAATAAAGTGGGATTATATAGTCAAACTACAAAAAATTCAAGACGAAGAGAACTTTCATTTAGCGAATAAATTACGCAAAGATCACGTACACTTTAAAAGTAATATAATGAAAGTCAAACTAGCCAGCCAATTATTTAGCAATAGCGTCGCCACGGCACTAGAATTTTGCGAAAAAGAATTGAAACTTTCACAATTTGAAGGGGTTAGGCCAACAGCCTACATGATACGACTGTTTAATGACCTTTTTGATATATTAGATTCTATAGTACATGGCTATGGATACAAAAGGGCCTTAAATCGGGAAAATTATACAAAAATATTTGAAAAACTCCAGGAATGTAAAGCTTTTTTGCTCTCGATTCGCTCAGCTATGACAGTAAAAAAACAGCTGAAACACGTGGCGCTTGTAGACTCCCCTCGATTTACAGGATTTGTGGGATTTTGTGTTGCTATTGAAAGTGCAAAGTATTTATTCGCAGATTTAGTTAGCTCCATTGAGAGCCCTTTGATTTATTTGCCATTACATAAAATATCGCAAGATCATACAGAATTTTTTTTTCAACGATTAGGTCTCACGGTGGATCTAATGGTAATCCTACCCCACGGTTGTTTGAATCGATCTATAAGAAATGTCTGATTCATACAGAACTCATCGAAACATCTAATGGATATTACATTCCTTTAGAAAAAATACAGATATTAAATTGTTCATCGGCAATAACGCGAATTAACCTAACCACGCCATCATATTCAAATTATATTGTTGATAACTTAGAAAACAACCAACAGGAGGCTGAGGCAGCTATAGAATGTGTAACACTGTCAAAGTTTTCCGATAATGTTATCGAATATATTGCGGGCTTTGTTGTTAATTCCTTAATTAAGAAAATTAAGTGTGGAACATGTTTCACAGCACTGGTATCTTTAAATAAAAATAAAAAAAGTTTAATATCTTACAGAGATAAAGGTGGTCTGATATATCCTTCTCAGATGGTCACAAAGATTTGTCGTCGTTCTGAGCTAATTATTAAGAGTGTTTATATAAACAATACATATAAAACCAAAGACAGCATTGATATGCTAATTCTTAAAGTTCTTCGTAGTTTTACAGAAGAACAATTATTTCCAGACTTTCATCATCACAATTTTTACTCAGAGGAAACTAATCATATTGTAGATTTAACAAGCAGTATCATAAAAAAATACATTGATACTAGTTTGTCATTTATAAACAAAAATAGGTCTTCCAATAAAGGTCCGGCTATTAGACGAATATATACGAAATTAATACACTTTAAAAATCAATAATGAATAAAATCTTGCTAAAAATTATTACCTGTGTTGGTCCGAGAACGTAAAAGACGACCGATTGGCTATCGTGTCACAACGAACGTTGCTGCTAGGTGGAAGAATTCTGCATTGTCTCGGCCCGGGTCTGGTACCACCGCCTTACCTATTCCTTCCGCAACAGCGTCAGTGTTTGTCAATTAGTAGTTTTTGATAGTTTTCGGAAACTTGAGTACAAATCGATTAATGATCAGTACATTTGATGGGATCGATTAAAATTAAGTGAGAATCTCGAAACATTAAAGCGGCTTGTAGCTCAGTTAATAGTGTTGCAGGTGAGATTAAAAAATCCTAAAATTTAGTCATTTTTAAAATTAATTCATTTGGTATAGATTCTTCAAACGGATGGTTTTTGAATTGAAGATTTTTTGAGAAATGCCAGCCTAGTTGATATATGGCACATAACACTATTTGCTAAATTTATTACCTATATGATTGGTTTCTTCACGATGAAATTTGTGATCATTTATTTCTGAAAATAGTTGTTCTCCAAAAAAAAGCTGCATAAAATTTTATTGACTAAAATATCTGTTTTTCTTGGATGACTTTTGTTTATGCGTCTGAGATATGATTTCCTAACTATTTCACAGCGTCGACAAATTTTAGTAACGGTCTTAGATGGCCAGATTAAACCTCCCTTGTCTATGTATGCTATTAAATTTATTTTGTTTTTATTTGATGTTATTAGTGCCCTGAAACAATTCAACATCTTATACGGTTTATTAATGAGCTAGCTACAAAACCAGCATTATATTCAATGATACTTTCAACAAACTGAGTTAGGTGAAATTTTATAATTTTCTATGTCTCGTTGACTCTCGTCCTCAAATTGTAATATAATAATAGTACACACACAGTTGGTTAGCGTGCTGGCGGTCAAGCCAGTGGTTGCGGGTTCGAATCCCGCCAGGAAATAAAAAGTTTTTCTGTGTTCCTGGGTCATGGATGTGTATTATATAATAAACATCTTAAAAATATGTATAGTATAAAAGTATTAAATATATTTCCGTTGTCTGGTACTCGTAACACAAGTTCTTCGAGAACTTACCATGGGATCAGATTGACGTGGTGTAAAGGTGTCCATAGATATTTATTTATTTATCTTCTTCTGTTGTAGTTAAATTAATCCTTTGCACTACAAATGAGCAATTTAAAATTGATATCTGCTCTGATGGTACACAGTTAGCAGTGGATACTTCAACCAACTCTGTATGCATCAATGTTTTTTTTATCGATTCAAATAAGCGTGGTGTCGGGTAGTCATTCCTGCCTCCATAAGATTTATTATTCGCAAATAATAATTCAATGTGGTCTTGTGAAATCTTACGAAATGGTAAGTATTTGACACAGAAACTCTCATATAGAATTAAATTACTAAACAAGCCTTTTGACGACCTCTGTGGCACAGTTGGTTAGCGCGTTGGCGCTCAAGCCGGAGGTCGCGGGTCCGAATCCCGCCAGGGAACAAATAAAAGTTTTTCTGTGTTCCTGGGTCATGGATGTGTATTAAATATGTGTATGATATAACAAAAATCTTAAATATATGTATAGTATTAAATATATTTCCGTTGTCCGGTACACATCACAAGTTCTTCGAGAACTTATCACGGGACCAGATTGACGTGGTGTAAAAATGTCCATATATATTAATATTATTACTAGCAAAAAGCAGAGCTTTGTAAGGGCTCGCAAAGTTATACTATCTAGTAATATTGTTATAAAAGTATTTTAAGAGAATTACATCTTTTAATGTATGGACTTTATTTATAATTATCTAACCTAAAAAACTCAGCGTATTTTCACCTAAACATTACATTTGCGTGAAAGGCCCGCGGCGTCAGGCTTTTTCTAAAATCAGGAAGTTCCTGGTTTTACGTCGATTTACAAAATCAAAAAATGTTTTATTTAAATAAACCTTCAAAATTTTTGGACTACGCAGGTGCGAAGAATTGACGGTAGACACTCAGCGAATACATTTTTCGAATTTTCTTCTCAGTTTTTTCAGTTTTCTGATAAAACAACTTTGCCCGGGATTGGAAAAGTGCCCTACTGGCGATAGGCTGGCCACCTATCACATTGTGGGACTTAAGTATCTTCAGCTAACCGTGGATGCACACGTTGTACTTCTGCCTACCTCTTCGGAGATACGGGCGTAAATATACCTTGTTTTAGCTTTTTACCCTCGCCCTCCGGCTAAGATTGGGAAATGATCTCAATACAATATAAATCAATTAATACATCAGTACTGTTTCTTAATAAGCATATTGTGAGACTCTCTAACGCTCTATTTACTCTGTTCCCAGCAAACGTCCCTGCTCTAGACCTAAATTCTCCTTGTGCCTCCCACAATATTACTTCGAACTTCCCTTGCATTCTCCTTTCAATGATTTTATCATACACCTTCGATGCCAAACTGATGGCCCTATAGCTATTGCAGTTTATACTTGAACCTCGCCTTTATACGAGGACACGATAACCGCGCGCCGCCAGTCAAATATGAAGAAACAATTCATGAAGTAGGTAGTATCTTAATAAGTTCAAAAATTCTAATAGAAAATGTAGCTTCTATCAATTTTAACTCGTTAATTTAATAAGAGATGGCGTTAGTAGTAATAAGATTCTAACACAAATTGTACCTTCTATTTTTTTATTTTTATAAAATGGTATTTTTATGGTAGATAACAAATCTAGACATGAATATAAACTACCACGTCGAAACTCAAACCTAAAAATGCGATATTTTTTCAGTACAATGTACCACAAAAGTGCATAGAAAGTGGCCTAGTGTAGTAATGATGATCAAAAAAAGTCTTTAACACTTTCTATTGTTACACAGAATCCGTGAAACCCTGTGCAACGAGGTGATTTTATATTACTTTTATATTTGCGTTTTGTGTTTTTTTTAGTAACCGACAGCAAACTTACTTAACATTGTTCTAACTTTTCAAAAATAATAGTTGAGTTGTCTTTATTTAGTATTCGCTTAAAGCAGTAGTCATGAACTTTTGATTCCAGTATGTCAAACAAGTCATTGATAAGGAGCATTTCAGCGGTTGAATCCACGTCTTGGAATGTCGGTGATTTCAGTTCGATTTTGCAAAACTGCAACGCGGTTGCAATGCTGCGGCTAAATAAATCTAGTTTGACCTTCATAATGTTTTAATTAAATTAAATATTTGTGAAGCGTAATTTATTAGCTAAATGAAATCGTCCTGAAACTCCTGTATTTTTTTAATATATAATACCCATTCAATTTATCAATCACAATTCATAATATTTAAGTGTAAACCTTGGATGTTGATATCCAACGTAAATTTAGATAACTGGTAGTTAAACCATTTAACTCTTGAGTCCCGCTGACGTACTGGTCGTCCACAAAAAATGGTACTTACTAACAAAAATCAACATAATCATTGTATACCAAAGGAAGAGCTTCCAATCTTTATTAGAAACACATTTAAGTTAATTTGAATTTGTTTAGTTTCATAAAAATATACACGATTTGGCATTTTTGATTTTGGATTCAAATTGCTCTCCTTAAAAGTTATTATGATATCAGTTGACTAATTATACTTAGGAGGTATTGAAATATTTTATAGTACTCAAATGTGTTCCTTACGAGCATTGCTATGCTTACGAGTTTGACTATATGCACCGGATCTAATAATATAAAAAATTTTTTTTTTTTTCGCCACTTTCGATAATTTTGGAACTCTTTATATAAAATATATTTTTCCAAATAGTTTTAACAGACAAGCTGAAGTCCCCTCCGAAGAACGGAACTATTTTTTTTATGGGACAATTAGGTTTTTCCGCCAGGACATTGTATGTCATTTTGTCATTTGGTCTTTCATTGTATGTCATTTTGTATTGTACGAAACTGAAAGCACATCACAATAATATTTTTCATATTCCCTTCAGAAATCGAATCCGGGAGGAATAGATGATACACAACTATTGTACTAAAGTGGCAGTTATTCACTACTATGTGACCTAGAGAACTTCGTTCCGTCTAACAGTCACTGAATTAACAAATTTCAATTGATATTTCATCTCTATCCTAAACTGAAATAAATAAATAATTTAAATTCAAAAAATAAAAAAAATAATTAAAAATTAAAAATTTGAAATTAATACATTATTAAGTTAAATTTTTCAGTAGGAATGATATGATAATAAATTAAAAATTAAATATACATTAATTAAGATATTCAAGTAAGTATTTTAATGACATGCCAGTGAGATATATTTTTTTTATAGATGAATATTATCTGAACATATATACAAACAAATAAATAAATTCGGTGTGTCTGTTTGTAATATTGAAATAACCACTTATTACTAAATGTTTGTTCCGGCGAATCTCTGGAACGAATTTTGACGGGAGTTTCATTGACAGATAGTTGGTGTAATAAGGAGTAACGTAGCTACTTTTAGAATTCCGTACATCGAAAGGAAAAACTGAATCTTCATAGAATCACTTTGTTGTCCGTACGTCCGTCATCCTGTCAAGAAACTTTTTCTCAGGAACGCGTGAAGGCTTTAAGTTAAAATTTATATCAAAAACTCAGGTCTACTATCCTTTGGAGTTGTGAAAAAATCAAACTTCTAAGCTAACGCAATCAATAGATACAGCCGTTTATGCCGTAAATTTTCGAAACTCGCAAGGGAATAACACCTACAAGGTACTTACTACCCGTAAACTCAGAATCTTGAAATTTGGTACGAAGAATCGTCTTAATAGTAAATAAAGCAAAAATTGCGGAAACCGTAAATTTAAATATATATAATTATATATAAAAATTATTACGGAATCCTCGGTGCGTGAGTCCGACTCGCACTTGGCCGGTTTTTCTAAGAAATTCCTCCCAGATTTAGTCACGGGCACAGCTAGTATATTTTTATACTCCTATTCCTGACAAAGACAAATCCTATACTTAGGTGCTTAACGTGCTATATCACGAACGTTTTCCGAAATCTTAGATATACACCGTCTAGAGAATATTGCGAAGGATTTATCCTGCGGCTAAAGAATTTTTCACATAAAAAAAAACTTGGACAAAAAAAAGACTTCATAACCAATAAAAAGGCACAAAAAACGTGATAATGCCTATCTGAATTTCGAAGTTTTATTTATGTAAGCATAACTTAATATGTAAATCCTATTTATGGAATAAATTTTATTATATTGTTACTCTTGTATTTTTTAGCAACACCCACCAATCATCATACCTATGCGTAATGTTAAATATCGATTATCGATTATTTCTCAAAGTTTCTTCCCTACTATGAGAGTACACACAGCGACGATTTTTAGTAACCTTGAACAAAGTGATTGGTTTAATCACAACACTGGAGCGTTACTTGTAATTGTCAGAATTGTTTCTTAACTTTGTCAATACACATTATACATCTCCAGGATATTTGCTCTATGGGACTTAACGAACAGCGTTATGGAATATTAAATATTTTATTCTATATTTCCGAGCGATACAATGATATGTAAACTTGGCTACGATTTTTCGATTCTTTTGTCGTAATTGCCTTAAATACCTTAAAATTCCATACATTTTACTAGTTTTCTAAGCAATAAAGATTGCAGAATATAACTTGGCTAGGCCCCCAGGACACAACTTGTTATCTCAACTGCACCACGCTTGGCTTCGGTTTCGTCCAGAAAAAACAACATACTTTGCCATCCATCATATAGGTTACTAACAGTAAAGTTAAGGAAGTTTATTCTAGATTTATAAAAAAGGGAAACTTGGCCCTTAGGTACTTGCACAACTGCCTGCAAATAGTATACTGCTACGGCGACATCTTTATTATTTTTGTCAGCTTGGCCCTGATGGGATTCCAGCCATTGCTTAGTACTGAAAACCTGTGCACCTGAACTCGCTCCTGTGTTGACACGCTCTTTCGCCTTTCGATGACGACTAGAAAAGTACCGAAATCACGGAAGCTTATCAACGTGCAGCCTGTGCCCAAAAAAGGCAGTCGTGCCGACTCCTCCAACTATAGGCCAATTTCAGTTACGTCCATACTCTGCAAGACTATAGAGCGTGTATTTAAATATGATTATAATGGGTCGTAATAAAGATAAAAACGTGTGTAATATATTTGAAAAACGAAATAATAGTGTATCATGTAAGTATGGTATGAAAATATATACGCTAACGTAACCCGTATGCGGTCACGCATTGCAGATTGTGATAAAAGTCCACGAGATGTGAAAATTATGTTCGATCCGAAAGGAACCGCGAAGTGCGAAGGACTGGTACCCCCTATAAAGTATATGAACTGACCCATTCCGATTTTTATGATCTATGCAAGAATTTAAAAAAAATGCAAACAAGTAATCAGTAAAACATACTAATATAAAAATTTTGAAAGTTGATCCAGACGACACTCAAAATTATGCTTCTACTAGAAAACATAATACAAGGAGGAACATTTAAATAAAGTTATTATTGATAAGATAGGAAGAACAAGAAACACACAAAATAATGATATAGCTTTGACACAAGCATACAAAAATAAGATGGAAGTGTGTGAAAAGAAGAAACGAGGATTATTAGGTTTACTACAAAAGAATAAGATTTCAAAATATTACTCATTATTCTATGAGAATCTTAAGGTTTTTTACAGGGGGAATATATTCAACTGATCGAAAGATTACAATAATTGATATTAATATATACTTACATATTCCCCACAGTCGTCATAATAATAATATGACACGTTGAAAGATTTTTTTGTGTATTAGTAATGTTAAACTTGCGAACTGATTACTATGATCTCAAAATATTATAGTTAGATATTTAGATAACGTTTTTAAAAGACTGTTCTAAATAGGGAGTGATATAAACTCTGTTTTGTGTTTAGAATTTATATAATTCTTTTAATTTTAAGTTGAAAGCTACATTGTTCAATTTTGAGCTTAAACTTTCTCATTAATTATTCTTTTTCTAATTTTAGTGTGTTTATTACTTGTTGAAAAACCAGTTAGTACTTTATTTTTCCATAAAACATGTAACATACATACAGTAAGCATTTTTATAAAAGAACGACCGATTTGGTATGTACTGTAATTTTATTGATTTAAAATAAATAATGCTGTCAAAACTCAAAATGTATCAATATCACTGAGAAAAACATAATGAATATTTTTAAATTATTTCTAAAAACACCACTGTTATTAAAAATAACCTTATTTTTTTCTAGTATTTTTTGTAATGAGCCAGTAATCTTCATAAGTTTGTATGTGTTATTTTGTTATAAGTCTGAGACCTAGGTGGCAATGTGATTTTTTTAATTTTTTGATTTTTTAAGCACTTGTTGAGTTTTATAGTTTAAGTAAAGTACCCGATTGAAGTTTTTGAACTAATTGTTATATCATTAAAATTTTTGGAAGAGGCTAATTATTATTTATACGAAGAAACTGACTGTGTTGACAAACACAAGGCAGTTTTTATCAAGCGATCGAGAGCGATACATCAAGTGACTATTCCGAAGCGAGAAGTGTTTTATTGTGTAGTGTTCTAAGTTCAGTGATAGTATAGCGAGTGACTGGGGTGTAAAGTGTATTTTAGTATTACGTTGTGTTGTGTTGTGTAAATACACGGATTTAATATAAGTGGTGTTTACTTACAAGTACGAACCCGAGTACGTAATACTATTATATTAAGTGAACATGTTAATAACATTCCTAAATCTTGTGATTATAAAGTTGTCATCGGTGATGTTGACATCTGGCAAAAACGAACCAATAATAGATGGATTTATGTAAAATACGATATCACTAAACTAACAATTAACTGTAATAATGCAATTCAGGATTATGATATCACAGGAACGGGAATTTTAACGTTACCCAAGAATTGCAAAGCTTACCATAAACTCCTACAATTTATTCCATCCTCTGATGTCATAACTCAAATATATATTCCAAGCCCTACTTTTAATATTATTGATGATGACTGTTGTACAAAGAAAAAATTCAACGACTCATATTCTCATTTATCACCAATTAAATTATCTCATATAAATTTATATCAATTGCATTATGCTTCGCATAAATTGAATCAATTTAACGACGAATTAACTAAAATCGAAAACCGACCTTACCATATTAAATATAATTACTATTTATGTCTTGTAATATATAAGCTATATAAATGTTTGTGTCCTCGTAGGAACTACTGTGTTCAAATCTATAATTCATGTTACAATACACCCAGAACTACTGTTCGCACTAGAACTGACTTTGAACTAAAGGAAATAAATAGTACCACGAATAGCACCAATAGCTCTCCGACTAGCCCAAGGAGACAGCTTGATTAGTAAAACTTATAATGTAAGATCATGTTTCTAAATCTAAACAGAATTAATATATACATTTATTGTAATATTTTTATAACTAAATACATATTATTTAATTTGAAAACGTATTTCTGTGTTGTATAGTTAAATTAATTTTTTAGACAATTTGATGTCGATGATGTATAAATATACGATATACGAATTAATTCCTAACTAATGTTAGGAATTAATTTTAAGATTTTGTACTATTGTTTTAATTTACCTACTATTTCTTAATTACTTAATAAATGTTCTATACCTACTACTTATAAAATTTTACTATTGTTCTACTATATCTACTATGTAAAGAAATGTACGAAGTCTACTATTTCTAAAAATGTGCTATATCTACTAATTCTTAATTTGTAATATATATTTTTTTTTTATGTCATAAGATAGCAAACAAGCAGATGGGTCTCCTGATGGAAAGAGTCAACCATCGCCTATAGACACCAAAGATGTTAATGGTGCGTTGCTATCTTGTGGCGAGGTCTAATGCCACATGCATAAGTTTACCGGCTACCTTACCCTCCAAACCGGAACACGACAGCGACAAGCACTGACGCTATTGCGGCAGGAATAGGTAAGGCGGTGGTACCTGACCCGGGCGAGACAATGCAGAACTCTACCACCTAGTAGCCACGATGGTAGTGACTCGATAGCCAATCGGTCGCCTTTTACGACCTGCCTGGCAGAACGGTAGTTGGCCTATTCTTCAAAGGAGGCCGGGACTAACACGGCGAGATATACTAAATCCTAAAAAATACTATAAAATAATATACTAAATCCACTATTTCTATCAAACTCTAAATATCATAAAGAGTCTAAATAATTTGTTACGATTAATTTTGGTTTGAAAGTTTGTGTTACATAGGAGATAGCTATGTTGTACATAATATATAAATGATAAAAGTTATTTTTAATTAAATTTGAATTTCTATTGTTTTATAATAAATATTTTTAAATTTGCTTATTTCAAATATAATTTTATTAACAAATAATAATAATAATAAATAATTGAGAAATCAATTATTAAACTTTTGTTTTCTAAATTGAAAATTTTAATTCTGTATAATATACACAACCAATTTTAACATTTTGATACGATGTTATTTAAATTCGAGATCTTTTGTGTTCTATATCTGTTGTGTATTGTTAAAGCTCTCAGATCTCATAATGATACTCATATTCTTCATTTCTGGATGTTTCGTTTTTACGGGTTACAACCCTTAATTGTTTGCTATTCTAAATTGCTGAGTCAAACATTTATATAAGCCGTGCATTTCCAATGCACGGCCAGTCAGTTGAACTAGTCAAATCGCTGCCCAGCAACGGACCTGGTTTCTGCCCGCCGGCTGGCCTTCAGTGAGGAGACTAGGGATAGTAGCATCCGCGTCGTAACCCCCTTTAACCGCGTGCACAAATAATAGTGCGATCTGAGTGCTTAATAAAAGTGACGTGTAAAAGTAAAGTCGAATAAAAGTGGTTGTCTCGAAAATTAGTTTTTTTTAAGACTACAACACGGGACCACCCAAACAGTACGAGAGTACCTCACCAACCGCCGATTCCAATTCCGTGTGGAGGGAGCCCTCTCCACCCATAGTTCGATCACAGCAGGTGTCCCGCAGGGCTCCATACTGTCACCCGTATGCACGTACACTTTACACAGAGATAGATTTTAAACAGAGATAGATGGACCCCAAATAAAAATTCTACCATATGCATTACATTTCGATTCAAAATGCTTTATACAAAGAAAACATCGACGAGTCCTAATGAAAGAATCTATACCTACTTTATTTGTGCCTGTAAGTATAAAATGTTTTAACGTTTACTTAGAACCTGGTGTCCAAGATTTCAGTTCATCTAGATGCTTGAGACATAATTAAATAACTCAAAAACTGTAATGGTTATTCTTTGTTAAAATTTTATGAAGAGTGAACAATTAGAATTTCTCTCAGTCCTCCCTATCATTTTTTTTATATCATAAGATAGCAAACAAGCAGATGGGTCTCCTGATAGATAGAGTCAACTATCGCCTTAGACACTAAACGTGTTAATGGTGCGTTGCTATATTGTGGCGAGGTCTAATGCCACATGTATTAGTTTACCGGCTATCTTACCCTCCAAACCGAAACACGACAGTGACAAGCACTGACGCTAATGCGGCAGGAATAGGTAAGGCAGTGGCACCAGACCCGGGAGAGACAACGCAGAAATCTACCATTTTGTAGCCACAATGGTAGTGACTCAAATAGCCAATTGGTCGCCTTTTACGACTTGCCTGGCAGAACCAACACAGGGAACAACATCCTTGCACGGAAACAATGACTTGTATGCAACGGTAAACCTCTGGTATTGTGAATGTTCAACAATGACGGTAATTTCTTACTATCAGGTGCATCTCCTTCATATTTTCCCTCTCTTATATAAAAAAATAAGCGACATACAATAGGTAAATTAAATTATTATTTTGTTTACAGGTTCAACTCAAAAGCAGAAAACCCTGTACATATGTCTATCGAGATATTTCACCACCCCCATCAGTGGAGCTGTTACCTGGCTTATCTACTCAAGTACTGACTCCAAGAGAAAAAAAAAACCTATAAAAAATGTTCATTGCTACAAAGGAAGATATTAGACAAAAATAAGCTATTAAGAAATGTAAAAGCTAAAACAAAAAGAATGAGTAAACGGTTGTTAAACTTACAAGCAGTTATCAAGGAATTAAATAATAGGCCAGGACTCAAAGACCATAGAAATGCTTGTAGAAATGATTTGTTGCAAAAATTAATTAATCGAGTAAATGGAAAAGCTACAGGAGAAATTAGTCACACGACAAGGTATGATGAAGAGCTCCGAAAATTCGCTGTCACTGTTCATTTCTACAGCCCGAGGAGTTATGTATACATTAATGTCAAATTTAATCTTTGTTTACCACATGAGAATACATTACGTAAATGGTATTACGTTACGTAAATGGTATACGTCTAAATTGCGAGCCAGGATTTACTTCAGAATCGTTGAACACAATTGCGGCACTTGCAAAGAGTGGACCAATATATGTAAGCCTAATGTTTGACGAAATAAAGATAAGGAAAGAACCAGAACTAGTTGGCAAAAAGCATTATGGCTACGTTAATGTAGGAAATGATTTATATGGTGATGAAGTTGAAATCGCCAAGGAAATCCTTGTCTTCATGGTGGTGGCCGTCAACGGATTTTGGAAATTGCCTGTAAGGTTTGTCCCTGCTAAAACTTTTACGGCATCTGAAAAATCTAGGTTATTGACAACGTGCCTCGATCTTTTGAAAGACACAAATTGTGATGTGGTTTCTGTCACTTTTGATGGAATTGCATCTAATTTAAACATGGTACAAATATTGGGTGCCTCTATAACCTCAGAGCCATATAAACCATATTTTTGGTACAAGGCAGAAGATATAATATTTTGTTTAATCCTTGTTATCTAATAAAACTTATAAGAAATTGTTTAGCAGATCACAAAATATTATATGATAATTTAGGCCGTAAGATCGAATTTAGATACATTGAACAGTTACAAACATTACAACAAAGTGAAGGTCTGCATCTGGCAAATAAATTATCAACACGACACACTGATTTTAAAACACAAAAAATGAAAGTTCGGTTGGCCGCACAATTACTCAGCAGGTCAGTAGGTTTCGCCATTAATATGTGTAATAAAGACCTTAAAATTCCTGAGTTTGAGAATTCCGAAGCAACAGTAGAGTTTCTTTTATATGTAAATGATATTTTCGATATCTTTAACTCCAGGAATTTAAATAACTTTAGTTTTAAAAAGCCTTTGTGTTTGAATAACAAACAAAGTGTATTTAATAGAGTTAATGAAGTATATGAAAATTTTAAATTATTAAAATGTCAAAATGGCCAATTTGTTATAAATACTCAAAGGCGTTTGGGTTTTCTGGGATTTATAATCAATATAATTTCATTAAAATGGATGTATGTCAATTACATAGAAAAAGAGTATTTAAAATTTTTACCAACATATAAGCTGTCACAGGATCGATCACCTGGAGACGTGTTTTGGTGCTATAAGGTCAAAGGGGGGATTTAACAATAATCCCTCTGTAAAAAACATATAGCTGCATATAAAAGATTACTTTGCCATTCTGAAATTAAAATTAGCGACAGCAGCAACTGCTTAGAAATTGAAAAGATTGCAATCTTATCAACTGGTAATACATCCACAACTTCGATTGATAAAATCAATAGTTCTTCAAATTCTAATAATATTTTTAATGAATTATTGCAAACTGTTGATCACGATCTTCAAATCGAAGAGGAAACACAATTTGGCAATGAAGTGGTATTTGATTACACTGCTAGTTAATCGCAGATATCTATGATGATTGTTACCTATGTTTCTGGGTATGTAGTGAAAAGGATTATAAATAAGGTTAGATATGAGGACTGTGTACATAGTTTATTATCAAAACCGACAGACCTGTGTCATAATTCGTTAATTGTCAAGAGGGATTATTCTAAAACAGAAGACGGCTACTTAATGTATCCGGCAAATGATGTTGTCTCATTATGCTGTAACGCTGAAAAACTTTTAGAGAAAACATGAAAAGGAAAATAATGGACGACCGAATTTTCGCTAAAAATGTTTTAAACGTTCTCCAAAATAATAGGTTATTATTTAATAGTTTAAAGCATCATGTGTTTGATCAAAACCCATTAAGCGATCATATATATTTACTAATGAAAAGTATAGTAGAAACTTATTTTCTTCTACGGTAGAAGCATGAAAGCAAGTTGTTAAAGTTTAATCGTCAAACCTTAAGAACTCAGTTACATAAGACTGTAATATTTAGGGGATAATGAAAGGTCCATCTATCTCTGTTTAAAATGCGTAACCATTTCTCCCTTAATAAAATATTACTTGGGAATCTAAAAGAACAAAAATATTACATTATTATTATTATTATTTCAAGTTATATAATAAAAAAATGTAAAGAATACATCAATTGTATTCTAAACACTGTGAAATTAAAAAAATATATCAATGGAATGACGCTTGTACACCTACTTAAAAACATTAAAACGGTCCAGAAATTTTTGCTCAACTGAGAAATTATTACTGAAATTAAAATAGTAATATAAAATCTTTATTTGCATACTGAACACAATTGAACAATGTTAATTAAAGGTTCTTAATTTATACTTTATAAAACGATTTTAATTTATGTTAATTAGTTAAGTAGTCACTCTTGACTTTTATCGACATTCGTGTCATCGCCGCTTTGTCAAGCCCTAGCGTAACCAAACAATTTACTATTTTACTTAATATTATTGCAAATTCTGTTTTAATTTACGAAATATGTTTATAGAAAACAACTTAAATGAATATACTGTTATAAAAACCCTATTTGTGAGCAGAGTAATAGCAGAAATTTGACAAAACATAGTTCAAAATATTCTTTTGCAAAATCGAATTTACCTGTGAAATGTGTATTTATTGGGTTTATTACGTCTTGTAACCTCACATGCACTTACAGAACACGACACCATACTTGCACATATATATTTTTCGATATGAATCGCAGGATTATTAGAAAATTGTACAAAATTCGCAGTGACACCTAAGCACCGGGACGCTATGGCATCTTACTCCCAATAACAATAACATAGTAAACAATGACATAACGGTACTTAATTCACTGTCTCTTTTTCACTCGAGGGGTTCGTACTTGATGAGGATTCCTCGCTCCCACGCTTTGTGGATCTTTTGAACGTAGTGACAAAATTCTAAATCTATGTGTAAATCAGACAGCGTGTACTTACCACATCATGCAGTGATCAGAGCTGATAAAACTACTACAAAATTACGAGCGGTTTTTGATGCCTCGTGTCCCGATCAAAATGGCGTATATTTAAATAGTCAACTGATGGTATTTACAGGCCGATCTGCGTCACATAGTGATGAGATGGAGACTTCATCCCATATGTCTCATTGCCGATGTTGTAAAAATGTATCGTCAAATAAAGGTGAATGGAGACGATGTCGATTTACAACGGCTGGTGTAGCGGACTACACCAGAGGAGGAGCTCCAACATTTACGCCTGCTAAGGGTTACCTTTGGTACAGCCCCGGCACCCTTTCTAGCAGTTAGAGCCTTGCATCAGACTTCATATGACGAAGGACAAAAATCATCACTGCTTACCACAGCATTTTAAACGATTTCTTCATGGATGATTTACTGACGGGGTGCCAGACAACAGCTGAAGGAAAACAACTGCACCTGGAAATAGCAAAGGAGGATTTGAGCAAAGGAGCATTCGAACTGCAGAAATGGTCAAGTAATAGCGAAGAGTTGCTTAATGAAATAAGCCAGAAAAATAAAGCTATAAAAAAACAGAATTAAACAGACGAAATCATTAAAATACTCGGATTTACCTGAAATCGAAGAACGGATAACTTTGAATACTCGGTAAAATTGCCGCCAGTCAGCTACCCTATAACAAAAAGAAAGGTAATCAGTGACATTGCAAAGTTGTTTGATCTTATGGGATGGATAGCTCCAACCATAGTCAAAGCAAAAATATTTATCCAACGGTTATGGCTTGCAAGAATAGGTTGAGATGAAGAACTATCCCCTCAACTGTTAAAGGATTTGATTACTTATCGTGAAGAACTTCTAGCACTTACCCAATTTAGTTTACCAAGATGGATTGGAATTAAACAAAAGAATTGCATTCTGGAACTGAATGGCTTCAGTGACGCTTCTACCGACGCATACGCTGCGGTAACACTTAGTTGAAGGCTTGTACAATATTTAAGTATACCGGGAGCAACAAATAAGTCAGCTCAGAGATTATGTTGAAGAAAAAGACATTTCGTTATTACGTGTGTGTATACAATCTAGACTAGAATATATTATTCTTATATTGTAATTAACCGATAAAACAAAATAGAGAAGCAATCGCTCATTATTATTGGAGTTGTATGAGTGGAGGCGCACAATCGGTTGCTGCGCACATTTTATGTGTTTAGTGTGGTATCTGGCATGGGCTAGACATCAAAACGAGGACATTTCATTACCGGCATCAGAACTCAGTACTATTATTGTACATTAAATGACGGCAATATAATAACCTCGTCTTGATGTCTAGCCGTACTAATGCCGTAATTTGTTAATGTACAATAATAGCACTGAGTTCTGATGATGTTATGGTTATTTTTATTTTGTCATAGTAGTAAATGTATTTTAAATGAAGTCTACAAGTCATTTTATTTTATTTTCTTATTTTTTAAGACTAAACCGTAGTTATAATACGCTAAATCATAGGCTATCATATCAAAAATAAAAATGTATTTAATTCCATTAATAATTACACCACAGATATAAAACTTCTTGAGGGTGATTCTAGGGTGATAGTTCACAAAAAAACATTGTTCCTGGCCGCTGATAGACCAAGCGCCATAAGATTTTGCCCATTCGCTTTTGTTCGCATTCGACCAATAATAATGAGGAGGTGTAAAAGTCTCAATAGCTTACTCAACATACATATTTTTACCTAAGGTGAAATAAACTCGTTAGATTATGTAAACATTGTTTTATTAGGAACAATAGATATGAATAATGAACACGACTGACTGAATGGGCAAAATCGATTAATGAGAAGCCAGCAACAAATGAAAATATTGTAAAAAAATATCTAGGGTACCTGTCATAATTTAATCAGGTATTTTAAAGGAATTGTTGGGTTTATTGTCAAATACACACGCCACTATAATAGCAGATCGAATTCAAGTAGAGTGTATGTAGAGGATACATTTAGAGTTTAAACATAATACCCACCTGTTTACGGAATATTCCGTTTTCATTTCCGTCGAACGATTTCGAAATGGCACAAGGTCGTCCTAGCCACTTTTACGTAATTTACTATTTAGATTACACACTTTTTTTTATTTTAAATGACATGTTAGCACAAATCTTTGTCCCCAGGGAAAAAGCTGAAGATCTCTTAGTCACCAATATCAAAGGATTTATATACAAAAAAGGGACAAATTTGCTATAAATTGCGTCAGGTCCACGAATGGAAATTATTACCATAAAAATACTTCCTCATGGTAATCTTGTCAGTCTTTATGATGAACCCACAAAAATAGAAAAGACTAAATTTGATACTTTAGTCTTTGAAAAAAATATATGCTCAGCCCGTCATAAAACTAATATTAGTTTAATACAATAAATGTTAACAAAGTAGTTTTAGAAATGTCTTTTTTCTGATAAAATTGCATGAAAAATTGCTAATTTTGAAAGTTTTTCGTTTCCCAAAGCCCAATTCCGCAGGAGGCATAGAAAGGTCCTCTTTTAGAAATTTACAGACTAGCAAAATACGAGCAAAAGTTTGCTGATGCGGCATCCGCTATTATATATTCAATAATAGCCTACAATTATACGATCCACAGTGTGATAGAACTTACACCGTTTGAAGTTGTAACGTTTGCCATTTTCTGAACAAAAACATAGTAAAGTAGTGAGAATAAAATTAGGCAGCTAAATAAAACAAAAATTACATTTAATGTATATATGGAACACTTAGAAAAAAAAGTGTGTAAAGGAAGGATTAGTGATCAATCTACCGCTAAGATAAACAAAGGTACAATACCATATTACTTCAATCTAAAATTAAGAAGTAAAAAAGAGATAAATAACTCAAAGCTTTTATTATCTGATAGTATAATCAAAAAGGGTACAATCCCATATTACTTTAGGATTAAATCAGGTAAAACTTAAAAAATACACATACTAAAAACCAGTTTTTTCTTAAGTGATTGCCAATTTAAATTATTGCGTCAAAATATAGCAGGTGCACTGAGTAAACAAGATTATTTGCAATTAGCTACATGGGGCACACTAAAAGTTTTGCACTTCTAGCTAATCGCAACTATTTGAATTTCGAATGTTATATTTTTAAAACGTTGCAACCTTCTTAGTAATAAAAAAAACAATTGGCAGGAATGATTTGTCAATTGTTTTTTATCACACATCAAAGTTCTACGTACGCAACGAAAATGAAATTAATTCGAAAAGATTTTAGAGCGATGACTTTGTGCAGCACAGACAAGTTTTATTGTAAATATTAATGTAAATAGATAGTAAGGCAGGATAGAATGTATGTTTCGTTTAGTTCGTAAGTTTTCTATAATAAAGAATGTTCATTTTCGTCTTTTATTCGCCCTAAGACCTACATACAGCTTTGTTGTGTAGAAATAATAAAGCTTTATGTAGCTATGATCGTTGCCTATTAGGCATATTACGAATAAAGCGAGTTCCACGCAGTCGACGACATTACGAGTCGACTCTTGCGAGATAATATTTATATGCGGGAACTCGCAATTACGAAAATCCGAAAAGTGCAAAATTCTTTGTTAAAACAAATGTTTATCGATTGTAAATAGTATGTATAATGTAAGTATAAGCCTTAGGCATATGTTTAGACACTTTTCTGTAATATAAAGATAGTTAATAGGATAGTACGACCTGAAAAGGCGTACAACTCTGTAATTGAAAGAGTTTCCGAGGTCCTGTAAGAACGTACAATGTATATAACACTCTTGTTTGTTATTATATAAGTTTATTTGTGTTAGATCCTTGTATGTAAATAAGAAATAACACATTGTAATTCGTTTTCGGTAGGTCTTAGGGCATTACGTACTTTGTTTTGCATATATTTGTAAAAAGGTAGTACCGTTGCACTCGCTAGAGGGCCACACTAGTTAATTAAAGGTAGGAGAAGCTACCTAAGATAAAATTATTAAGATTAGATTACGAAAAGTAGGATTTTAACAAATCCCAGACATTGTGGCGCCACACCCGGCGCCGTTTGTCTTTGTAGATTTCCGCCGACCGTCTGGCCGCGCGCTATAAATATCGGAGAGCGCGGCCATACAATCAGTTCAGTTCCGTTCCAGTTCCGATAAAGTTACAATTTCGTTACGACTCAATAAGTTTCCCAGACAAGTTCCTGGGCTTTAGTATATATCTATAGGGTACCGGCTTTCGAGTAGGGCAGTGTTAGGGCAAGTAGTGGCTCTCCATAGAATAGGTTAAATATTTGCAACGGTGCTAGCTTTATTGCTTTATTTCGTTACAATAAAGCACCTTTGCAACGAACAGTTGTGGTCTCTATTTATTCTCCCGGCGACACCCGGCTCACGGCCAAAAGCACTACGGCTGGTGGGGCATCGAAATGAGAAGAACCAGATTTACAGTCCGCTGGCTCCCCCGGCTGTAGTGCACATTTTCTGGTCGCATTCGAGCCGGATCACTGAGCCATGCCGATCGAGACGAGGAGTACGTCGAGTCGCCGAGAAGAAGAGGCCGCTAGTCGTGAGGAGGAAACGAGCGGTACCACCACGTCCGCTACGGAGACTAGCGGCACAACAACGACCGAGAACACCGAGGCGACCGAGACCACAACGAGCACCGTTGCAAATAGTGAAAAGCCGGTACCATCCGCAGTCGAGTCGCCGCGTATCGTTTACCTACGCGCCAAATTAGAGGAAGCGCGCTTACGAGCAGAAGAGGCGCGCTTACGGACGGAACTCGCGCGCGCTGTTTACGAAGAAGGGCAAGCAACTGCCATTACGAGGGTCGAAGATTGGATGGACTCCGCTCGGCCAACCCATACGGATCGCCAGCCGGCACCAGAGCCGCTGGCAATCACCAGTTCGGTGGCACTTATGCCACACCCACTACGAGAGGCGGCACCTAGGCCGCAATACGAAGAGGCAGCGCACGCACCGCACCAAGAAGAGTCGGCGGGCCATGAGTCGCCCGCACCACGAGAAGTGGCCCAGGCGCCACAAGCTACGTCGCCCGCGCAGTCGGCGGGCATTTCAGCGCGCACTGTACGTCCGGCGGAAGGTGACGTGTCCGTCGTAGAGAAGGCGAAGATTTCGACGCCTACTGAAAATACGGCACCAAAACAAGAATCTGGTGCATTGAAGGCCGCAGATATCACCGCGCTCGCGTCCGCCCTGGCAGAAGCATCACGAGGGGCGCCGCGCTACAGTATGGAGTTACCAAGTTTCGATGGCGCTGGTGAAGAATGGTTGCAGTTTAAAGCGGCATATCGAGATACGGAGATATATTTTAGCAAGACGGAAAATCGGGCAAGAATTCGAAGATGTTTACGTGGAAACGCCAAAGAAGCCGTCGCCTGCATGTTTTATGGGGAAACCGACCCAAGTGAGATCGTCGACCATTTGGAAATACAGTTTGGTCGGCCCGACGCACTAGTGAACGCCGAATTAGAAAAAATCAAGTCGTTGCCGCGAGTGAAAGAAAGTGCGCGGGAAACGTGTGTGTTCGCCAGTAAAGTGAATAATATCGTCGCTACGATTCGAGCTCTCAACAGAGAGAGCTATCTACACGATACGGTGGCAGTGAATAGTTTATTAGCGAAGTTTAATTATACATTGCAGCACAGTTGGTTCCAGTACGCAAGACGGGAAGATAGAAAACCCGATCTACAAATGATTAGTGAATTTTTAATGAAAGAAGCCGAGATGTGTGCTGCGTTGGTGCCACATGAACCTACGAAAGAAAATCAGCAAGTTTTTAAGAAAACACAGCGAACACACACGCAGAAATATGAACCGCAAGTGAAGAGAGATAAATGTGCAATATGTCAAGATGCACATACTAGCTCTATATGTGAACAGTTTACGAAAGCTAGTGTTGACGATAGGTGGGCTATGGCAAAACGTAATAATTTATGTTTCAGGTGTCTGCAAAAAAGAAAGCCAAAACACGAGTGCAAGTTTCGACCGTGCGGCATCGACGGATGCAAGAGCTCGCACCATCGGCGGCTACACAATAGCCGCAACAATTATACGAAGAGGACACCTGAAGATCAAGCAGAAGACAGCGACGCCTTGGTGGCGTCAACGCAGTCAAGCGCGCCACGCGCCTACCTTAAAGTTGTACCGATTGTCCTGACAGGTTCCAGAGGCAGCGTGAACACATACGCACTATTAGATGAAGGGTCCACAGTCACGCTGGTAGAAGAGAAGGTGGCTGCACGAATAGGAGCTCGCGGGCCGGTAGAGCCGTTCCGCATAGAAACAGTTGGCGGCACGCGACTCAACGCAGAGAGGTCGCGCCGCATCGCAGTCACCATCAAGGGCCTTCATCACCATCAGCGACATCGGATAATAGGAAGAACTATAGGTAACCTTAACCTATCGCCACAGTCTGTTAATAGATCCATCGTCAATAACTGCAGACATCTAGAAGATATAGAAGAAGATGTCATCATGGAGCGCGCCGTGCCAACCGTGCTCATCGGCCAGGACAACTGGCACCTGATCGTGACGAGGGCTGTGAAGAGCGGAAGACGTGGACAACCAGTAGCATCGCTCACGCACCTTGGCTGGGTGCTACATGGTGTGGACTACCGCCACAAGCAGCGAGTCCACCTAGTGCAGAGAGCTGCCTATGCCGAACAAGATGAAGATATAGAAAAGGTAATAAGAAATTATTTCGATTTGGACAGTGTCGGCATCACTCCGCGCCAGCCCATCAACAAGAACGAGCAGCGAGCCCTGCAGATTTTAGAAAGTACGTGTAAGCGCTTACCTGACGGGCGCTACGAGGCAGGACTATTATGGAAAGAAGATAGCCGCGAGTTTCCTGATAGCCGCGGCCTGGCTATGAAAAGAATGTACAATACAGAGAGACGTCTGGACAAGGACCCCGCGCTAAAGGAGGCATATAAAAAACAGGTACAACATTTATTAGATAGTGGTTACGCCGAACCTGCCTACGAGTCACCTAGCCGATCCAGCTGGTACCTGCCTCACTTTGCAGTAGTGAATCCTGCAAAACCTAAGCCGCGCATAGTGTACGACGCAGCTGCGCGGGTCAATGGAGTAAGTCTCAACGACATGTTATTAGCTGGTCCAGACCTTCTGCAGAACTTACCCGGAGTGCTAATGAGATTTCGACAGCTGCCTATCGCCGTGACAGCAGACATAAAAGAAATGTTTCTGCAAATACGTGTACGACAACAAGACCGGGACGCATTACGTTTCCTATGGCGAGGAAGCGATAGAAAAGATTCGCCACGTGAGTATAGGATGACCAGCGTCGTATTTGGAGCTGCGTCATCACCAAGCACCGCTATCTTCGTAAAAAATAAGAACGCGAAAGAGTACGCCCACCTCTATCCCGACGCCGCTACAGCCGTGGTAAGAAACCATTACATGGACGATTACCTGCAGAGCTTCGATAACGAGGAAGATGCCATCAGAATAGCCTCGCAGGTTAGCTTTATTCATCAACAGGCGCATTTCCAGCTGCGCGGGTGGAAAACTAATAACTCGGCCGTAGCTAAAACGCTACTAGTAGCGCCATCTCTGGGCGGCGATTGGGAACTAAGTACAGAAAGCGAGAAGGTTTTGGGATTAAAATGGAAACCTCACGACGATAAGCTGGGTTTCAATGTTAAAGCGGTGTACGATGAAGATAAAACACCTACGAAGAGACACACGTTACGGGTAGCTATGTCTATTTTCGATCCTTTAGGTTTAATTACACCTGTAACTATTCACGCGAAACATTTACTTCAAGAAACGTGGCGAATCGGACTACCATGGGACGAGCCTTTACCTGCGGACTTAGAGAAGACATGGAGAAGCTGGCTTCAAGATGTGAGAAGAATGGAACATCTGGAAATACCTCGCGCACACTCTAACCTGGCGCGAGCGCGAGATCGGCAGCTGCACATCTTTACGGATGCCAGTGAGTCTGCCTATGCAGCGGCGGTCTACTGGCGCATAGTCAACGAGGACGGCGAAGTCAGCGTCAGCCTAGCAGCAGCCAAAGGAAGAGTCAGCCCGCTCAAGTTTACCTCCATACCAAGGTTAGAAATTCAAGCAGCTTTACTAGGTGCCCGCCTAGCTCAGCACGTCATGGAGGAGTACGAGTATCAGCCAAGCCGCAGGGTGTACTGGACAGACAGCCGCACAGTTCTATCGTGGCTACGCACAGGCTCGCGAGCATTCAAGCCGTTTGTTGCCCATCGAGTAGCAGAGATTGAAGATATTACGAAGGTCGCAGAGTGGCGATGGGTGCCGTCTCGCGACAATGTAGCTGATGATGCTACTCGCCATATCCCGGAAGAATTTGGAGACCGACATAGATGGTTCGTTGGTCCGGCCTTCCTATACTTAGAAGAGGACAAGTGGCCGCAAGATGTCGCTACCAGTAGCGAAATAACAGGCGAAGAAAAACCGTCGGCAGCTGTAAATAGTGTAAATATTGTAAATAACGTTACAAAAATTGTGTGTATTACAGAAGCACTACCGGAAATATCAAGATTTTCGTCGTGGCTTCGACTGGTGCGTGCAACAGCGCGCGTGCTGCAGTTCATCGAGCTCTGCAGACCAAATAAGAAATGTGTCGCCGGTGTGCGTAAGCGCACAGCTACGAAAGCCTCCAATGATGAAAATTGGGGAAAAAAGTATACGAAAAGCTCGCGGAAAACAGAGAAAATTAAGAAGCCACGAAGTTTGGAAGAAAAACGACGCTACTTGCCGCTAGATGGCGCTGAAATCATTAACGCCGAAAAATTGTTAATAAAGTCATCACAACAAGAAAGCTTTGCTAGCGAAATAGAAGCTATTACGGGCGGGAGCGCGATAGCAAGAGACAGCCGGTTGAAACAGTTATCATTGTTCATCGATGAAGAAGGCATTTTGAAAATAAAGTCACGAATAGCGGCGGCGGAAGATATTAGTGAAGATTTTCGAAAACCGGCCGTGCTAGATGGCCGTCACCCATACACCCGCCTCTATATAGAACATGAACACCGGCGTCTTCACCATAGCGGGGTGGAAGCAACTACGAGTGAAATATTACAGAAATTTTGGGTTTTACGGCTTCGCCCCACGTAAAGAGCTGCGCGCTTTGCAGAAGAAGAAGCGCTATCCCGCCACAGCCGCCTACAGGCGACCTGCCGAAGTCCCGGGTCGCGCACCATCAGCGAGCCTTCACCTACGTGGGCCTGGACTTTCTTGGGCCATACAGCGTGACCATCGGGCGGCGCCACGAGAAGAGATACGTGGCGCTTTTCACCTGCCTTACTTCAAGGGCGGTTCATCTGGTGATAGCCGCCAACCTGACTACGGACTCCGCAGTAATGGCACTGCGGCGCATGATGTCGCGCCGCGGGTGCCCCACCGAGGTTTGGAGCGACAACGGAACCAACCTGCGCGGCGCTGATGCAGAGCTGAGGCGCGCCGCACTGAACGCCACTAAAGAAGCAGCAGCCAACTATTCAATCAAGTGGAAATTCATCCCGCTGAGCGCGCCTTTCATGGGAGGCGCATGGGAGCGCATGGTGCGCTCTGTCAAGGCTGCACTGTTTGCCGTGCTGCAACAGCGGCATCCACCAGAAGAGAAGACCCGGCACCACTGACGCCCAATCACTTCCTGCTGGGCGGACCGTCACGCGTGCCTGTCCCGGGCGCGTTCTCCGAAGGCGATACCATCGGCCGCCGCCACTGGCGGCACTCACAACAGCTGGCCAACCACTTCTGGTCACGCTGGGTACGAGAAGCGCTTCCGCTACTCCAAAAGCGGCGGGAGCCTCACGGAAGAGGAGCAGAGCTGCGCGTCGGCGACATCGTGCTCATCGCTGACGGCGCGCTGCCAAGAAATACGTGGCCAACGGGGATCATCGAGGCAGTACACCCTGGAGCAGACGGCGTGGTACGAGTGGCTGACGTACGTACGGCTGCGGGAGTCATGCGAAGACCGGTTAAGAAGTTAGTCTGGCTGCATGGTGCAGTTTAGTATAACACTAGTAACATTTAGTATAACACTGCGTGTTATAGGCGAGAGAATGTGCAGCACAGACATGTTTTATTGTAAATATTAATGTAAATAGATAGTAAGGCAGGATAGAATGTATGTTTCGTTTAGTTCGTAAGTTTTCTATAATAAAGAATGTTCATTTTCGTCTTTTATTCGCCCTAAGACCTACATACAGCTTTGTTGTGTAGAAATAATAAAGCTTTATGTAGCTATGATCGTTGCCTATTAGGCATATTACGAATAAAGCGAGTTCCACGCAGTCGACGACATTACGAGTCGACTCTTGCGAGATAATATTTATATGCGGGAACTCGCAATTACGAAAATCCGAAAAGTGCAAAATTCCTTGGTAAAACAAATGTTTATCGATTGTAAATAGTATGTATAATGTAAGTATAAGCCTTAGGCATATGTTTAGACACTTTTCTGTAATATAAAGATAGTTAACAGGATAGTACGACCTGAAAAGGCGTACAACTCTGTAATTGTAAGAGTTTCCGAGGTTCTGTAAGAACGTACAATGTATATAACACTCTTGTTTGTTATTATATAAGTTTATTTGTGTTAGATCCTTGTATGTAAATAAGAAATAACACATTGTAATTCGTTTTCGGTAGGTCTTAGGGCATTACGTACTTTGTTTTGCATATATTTGTAAAAAGGTAGTACCGTTGCACTCGCTAGAGGGCCACACTAGTTAATTAATAGTAGGAGAAGCTACCTAAGATAAAATTATTAAGATTAGATTACGAAAAGTAGGATTTTAACAAATCCCAGACATTGTGGCGCCACACCCGGCGCCGTTTGTCTTTGTAGATTTCCGCCGACCGTCTGGCCGCGCGCTATAAATATCGGAGAGCGCGGCCATACAATCAGTTCAGTTCCGTTCCAGTTCCGATAAAGTTACAATTTCGTTACGACTCAATAAGTTTCCCAGACAAGTTCCTGGGCTTTAGTATATATCTATAGGGTACCGGCTTTAGAGTAGGGCAGTGTTAGGGCAAGTAGTGGCTCTCCATAGAATAGGTTAAATATTTGCAACGGTGCTAGCTTTATTAGCTTTATTACTTTATTTCGTTACAATAAAGCACCTTTGCAACGAACAGTTGTGGTCTCTATTTATTCTCCCGGCGACACCCGGCTCACGGCCAAAAGCACTACGGCTGGTGGGGCATCGAAGAGAGAAGAACCAGATTTACAGTCCGCTGGCTCCCCCGGCTGTAGTGCACAGACTTTTTATGATTTTAAAAGTTTTCTTTCTCCGCAAAACTGTGCCGCTCGTCTTCAAAATTCTTTTGGGAGAGAAGCACCTTGTATGAGCACCGTGAGGCGATAGTTTGCTGAAACCGGCCTGGACCAGAAGATTTACTTCAAGATTTTTTGTCACACATCAATTCTTTAGATAGTCGAATTAAATTTAGAATGGAGATAGGACATAACGAAATTAAGAGAAAAGAATACTGTTTGTGGCGCGCGCGAAGCCATTATTTTTTTCGTCAAAGTCGGTAAAATTGCTATGCATGATGTGCTCGAGCGGCCTGGCTTAGTCGGTGCTTCGAGAAGTTTCCTTTCACTTTTAATTAGTCAAAAAACTGCATCCGAGCAGAGTGACTACGCGCGCGCTATATAGCAACTCTAGTTCTCGTGTCGCGACATTATTTATATTTAGTATTTTGATAGAATATTCTTTGGTGAATGTCTTTCTATACTTTTCCTACCTGTGCTTTCTTATTCTAATATGTAAATATTTCTTCTGCGACAATTGACAATGTACAAGAGCACACTGTTTGCACAAGAATATTTTGTTTGAGTTACATCTAATAAATAACTTCCTTCGCTGTAATATTATAGTAGTGATACCGAAATACAGTAGTAACCTATACGAACATTCTCAGTAAGTTTATTAACTTGGTACGTACTTCTGTGATTTTAAAATTTGCTGATTTGGCAGAACGAACCGGCGTTATGGCTTCTTCAACTAGAGGCACAGTTTGGGTTAGCAAATGTAACTTCTGATGCATCAAAATATTATCACGTAACTTCAAACTTGAACTTTAAATGTGTGTGTGAGGTGAACTAGTAGATTTGTTTAGTTAGTAGGCTCGTTATGGACTAGTAGTTCACCGAACCACATCCAGGCCATCATAGCAGCCCAAGTTGATCTACATTTGGATTCCGTGGCGCAGATAGTGGATAAGATTCACGAAATTTTCCCGCACTGGCTCTTGACGTTAATGCTTCTGTTGCCTGACCGTTCAGGTCAGGCAACAGCAGCATCAACGTCAAGAGCCACGTCATCAACAGGATATTCATTGTCGGACATTGAGAAACCTACTCACCGTATAGATGAGTATACGGTAAGTTTATAGTTTGAATAAATAAAAAACTGAATTTTTAGGGCGAGCGAAGCGAGCCCTACACTAGGCCACTTTCTATGCACTTTTGTGGTACATTTTACGGAAAAATTATCGGACTTTTAGGTTTGTGCTTCGACGTAGTAGTTTAAATTCATGTCTAGATATGTTATCTACCAATAATAATACCATTTTACAGACCTTAAAAAAATAGAAGATACAATTTGTATTAAAATCTTATTACTACTAACGATATCTATTATAAAACTAACGAGTTAAAATCGATAGAAGATACGTTTTGTATTAGAATCTTATTTCTAGTAACGCCATCTATTATAAAACTAACGAGTTAAAATCGATTGAGGGTAGGCGCCTTCAAATTTTGAGTCACCACTTTTTCCAGATTATTGATACAAAAAATAAGTAAGCTAATTGTAACTAATAATACAGATTATGTTAAAATTTAAATCTTGCCATCTTGATGTTTTGTGAGTTGTGATTTATAATTATGCAATTCTGGAGACAATTTTTACCTTGCTGCTGCTCTTCTGTAGCACCCACTCTTGACAGCCCGGTTGGTCGAGTGATTAGCAAACCTGACTACGCAATCGACGGGGCTCCGATTCGATATTCTTGTATTTATATATGTACTTCTATGTATTAGTATAGTTGACTAACGCCCATAGCACAAGCAAATAATTTGCTTACTTTGGGGTTAGATCAGTAAGTGTAATTTGTCCCGTGAAAAAAATAAATAAAAAAACTCGGTTTCAATTTTTCCACCAATTAGGTACCTAAGCATTTTTTGCTACTCACTATTTTCAGCCGACTATCCAAAAAGGAGGAGATTCCTATTTGGTCGGAATCTTTTTTTAAGTATGTTCACTGATTATTCGAAGACGCCTGAACGGATAAGGATTTTTTTTTTGTTTCAGTGAGTACCTAGATACTTCTCAGGTTATTTAATTTTAATTTGACGAAGATCTGATACATAGTACGGGAGATACTGGAAGTGGGAAATCAACTGTTTGCAAGATTTCTGCGTTTAAATTGTCTCATATTTGTATAGTATTATTAGAGCAATTTTAAATAACATGTTTAAAAATATTTTTAAAAGATTTTAAAACTTTACGCAGGAAATTATAATTATTAACCGCGATTTTCTAAAATCGAGCTTTCATCAGATCTCCATGGTTTGAGATTCTTGAAACGTGATTATATTTTTTCAATGACGTCAGTATATATCTGTATGTGCGCACGTGATTAAATCTCTCACAGATTTTAAACGGCCTGGCTGATCGAAAAACGGTTTGCGGTGAAAGATCAAAATCAATAATCAAATTCGAAAGTTTTAAAAATTAAAACAGTATCCTTTTAAACACGGCTTCAACGATGGCTTGCAGGATCATCCGGTTTTAAAATTTTTATTAATGATTTTTGAACTTATTAAGAGACTACTTCACAAAATACTTTTCTTTATATTTGACTGGCGGCGCGCGGTCATCGGGCCCTTGTATAAAGGCAAGGATTCACGTATAGACTGAAATAGCTATAGGGCCTTCAGTTTGATTATCTTAGTATCGAAGGTGTATAGTAAAACATGGAAAGGAGTATGCATGGGAAGTCCGAAGGAATGTTGTATTAGGCACAAGGGAGTTTTAGGTCTAGAGCAGGGATGTGTGCGGAGAACAGAGTGAATAGAGCATTAGAGAGATTACTTAAAAGCCCAGTTTTAAGTCAGGGTGCCCGTCTTGCCCTGCATAATCATGTGCCTATCCCAACGATATTGTATGAAAGTGAGAGTTGGGTATGTTAGAAGGGCATGAAAGTATAATCAACGTAGTCGATGAAACAAATAGCTATGAAAAAAATGTCGCGTAACTCTCGCGGACCGGGTTCGTAATGTTGAAGTGAGAGAAAAGTTATGCTTGAAAGAAAGTGTTGGTGTAAAGATGAGAAAGAGCATGCTCCGTTGGTTCGGACATGTAGAAAGAATGGAAGGTGAAAGATTAATAAAACAGATATACAATGCGAGAGATGTAATACATTATTATTTATTTTTCTATACATTAAAAGATTATAGACTTTATTATTATAAATAAAGTATATACATTAAAAAATGTAGTTTTCATAAAAATAATTTTCTAACAATATTGCTAGATAGTAGATAGTATAACTTTGCGAGCCCTTACAAAGCTCTGCTTTTTGCTAGTGATTAGATGGCACTGGGTTTAGAGGAGTAAGTTTGCATTTAATTAATAACACTTTACTATCATAGAGTGTTGCCGGCAGCCAGTTAAAAAAATATACAGAATAAATACACCGTTGTAATGAAATTAAGATATATTCAAAAATCAAGATGCAGTAGTACGATTTTTTTTTTCTTAGAAAAACATTCAAAGAATAGATTTGCAGATAGCTAAAACTTAAAAAGAAAATTTACAACTTCGTTCAAAAGTGAACATTTTGTAAAATGTGTCTACATAAAACTTCAGATGTTGCAGAAATCAGCTGACAGTTATGAATGTTACGTAAGATCTAATAATGGTACAGGAATATATACAACATCTAATTTGTTATTGACTCTACTAAAAACTAATGCTTTTCTTTGCCAGAGTACTGCCAAACTTTGATAAAGTGGAATTATTAATGTCTGATACAATAAAATTAGGTTTCCAGAGTAAACAAAGTCGAGAAAAAGTTATTTATTTCGACTTTGATAAGAGAAAAATACAACCGGAGAAACCAAACAAAAAATCAGTTATTCCCGGATATGAAACAATATGTAATTAATAATTATAGTTATTAATTAATATTATTAAATAATTATAATTAATAATTACTAATTATAGCTGTTTGACAAAAATTTTATAGGAGAAACGAGAAGATATATTATTAAATTTCACAGCTTAAATGATAACCAAAAATATAAATACTACAACGAATACATTGAACGAAAGCAAACAGATAGAACAGAAAAAGAAAATAGCAGGAGGAAATACGGTTATACGTATTATCTTCTTTATGAAGATTCTAAAGAAAAATAATGCAAAAAGTGTTTTTGCTTTACGCTGGACATCTCTGTTAAAATAATGTCATTTTTATATAAAAAAAGATTCGATGCAGATAAATATAGCACCTACTCCCAAAGGCAAATATAAGAAAAAAACAATCATATATTAAAAAAATAGATGAAGCCAAAAACACAGACTGTCTCTTCCTGTTCAGTAATCGCATTACTGCAGATCAAACACTAGAAGGCAATATCTGGATCAAAAACTCGGCATAACAAAAATGTATTTTCTTTATGTAGAAATGCATAAAAACATAGTTACGCAAACAAACTGATAGCGATATGCTTACAATTTAACATCATCAACATAATGTTTTAAATTACACTTTTGCTTACACCACTGTACCTAAAAGTATCTATTAGGAAACATTAAATAACTTTGTAGACAACATGCTACGCAGATTCTGCCACAGGTAATGCTCTGCCGCCGGTAATGGTATTTCCTCGGAAAAATTTCAAATCATCCATATTGAAGGGAGAACCTACCAGAACATTGGACTTGGCACAACTTACGGGCTGATTGAACGCTGAGTTGTTTCCCTAGGTTACAAGACACTTTATAAAGGTGACTAGAAGCTCAAAAGACAATTCATCGCTTTTTATACTAGACGATCAAGACAGCGACTTAGCTCCGGAGGCTTTGAATAAAACTAAAGAAAACGGTATGACTCTGCTACCATTCCACCTCATTCCAGCCACAACTTACAGCCACTTGATATCTCAGGGTACTTATTACAATCGATTCATGGCTTCTGCATTATCCGGGAATACCCTGACAATATACAATGTTGCAGAATTATTAGGTGAAACGTTCGAAAATGCAATGACACCTATTACCATAAAATCTGGATTTAGAAAAACTGGCATATATCCTTTGGACACGAACATTTCACCAGTAACAATTTTATTCGCTATTTTATTCGCTTCCTTAGCGCGAGGTTACAAACAGACTTTAGAATCTGACGCTGACAACAAAGCAGTCTTCGACTTCCAAAACTTCCAAAGAATAGAGAGAACTCTAATCAAATTAAGGCACTTGAAGCTTTGTCGTCAACGATTCAACAACATTTTGAAGAAAGACGGAAAATCAGTGATTTAACGAGTCATGAAAATTTAAGCTTGAGAAAAAATTATCCTAAAAGAACAGATAGATATATTCTAGAGAGCCTAATTGAATGTAGAAATTATCCTAAGCCGATCCCAGACTCTAAAAAAAAGGAAAAAAGGCAGAAAAGCTGTATCCCTACCGATACACTAATTAAACAGGAATTTAAAGAAGCAGCCAAAGAAAGAGAAAATAAGAAGCGTAAAAACAAAACATCAAATACGAGAAGTATAAAAATAAGGAAAAGTCAAAGCAAGTCGAGAAAGTAACCAAGATTTCATTTTCTAGCTATGAAGAAGGCTTTGAATTCTGATGAAGATTCAGATATTCAATCAAGCGGTTTAGATGACATCTCACTGTCTACGGAAATATCCGAAAAAAGATGATTTTGTCGTTGTGAAATTTTTAGAAAAACAGACAAAGCATTATATCGTAAAATTATTGACCGATAATGTATTAGATGCATATGTCAGTTATCTATGCAAAAGTAATAAAGTTGATAATATTTTTTATTTACCCTCAGAACCTTATCTTGCTTTGATTATCCAACAGTATGATATTGAACTTATTTTGCAATTACCTAAAACGAAAAAACGAACGAATCGTCAGACTGACTTCTAATCAATTCCAGAAAAAAATTGGAAAGTTATGTTGATTTTTAAGTTTACAAATTTTTAACATCCTTAAACCTCGTTGTATGTTTGTGTGGATGTTGCACACTTTACAAATTAGGCATTGATTGATTTTTTAACGAAGCTACACTGCCGTGGTAATTGAGAGGGTAGTAAGTCAAAAGTGGCAATTTTTTTATTATTGATTTGGAATGTACGTCAAAAAGTCAAAAGTGGCAATTTTTTTATTATTGATTTGGAATGTACATCAAAGGCGCTTTCTTCTTATCTAGGTTTCATAAATCTACGTAAATTAGAAATGCATTTTCTTGTTCGATAAAGAGCAGTATGAACGGTAAGATAATATAGTAAGTAAAACCCTTTTCTTTTGTATTCACAAATTTGTTAAGAAAAGAGCAGTAAATCTCTGACATACTGCTTTTACGTTAGATCGAACTAATATACCAATATAATTTTAGTAATAATATCTACAGTATGGAGCTGTATTTAACTTTTAAAATAATAACTATAATGAACTTCTCAAAAATACACAAATATAAACACAGTTTTTCCTCTAATGCTTTTATAACATGGCATAAGATAAAACAATCTTATAGTTTCGCAAACCAGTGCAGCAGTATGTGGTTGCTACTGCGCTTGTTCTTGTATAGTATTGGCCCAAATATTCGTTTATTTCCCTCTGATTGAGCACTCTGCTCGCCCAAAAAGTCCGGTGACGCAGTAACGACCAAAAGGTCAACTGTAAGTCATTTCGAAAATAAAAATCGTTTATTTAGGTTTATTTCGCATCGAGTAGCGGTGAAAAGTGGTGAGCGGTGGTCGTCTGTTAGTGTCATTCGTCTAGTTCGCACCATTTTACAACCCGTAGGTTTGTTTAGTTCCCATCATTAGGTTGAAAAGTCTCTACAAAAGCAACGGAAAGCTTATGATTTTAATTTTTTATTTATTTATTTATTTTATTTGTTTAAAGCATATACAAGCATAAATATGTTATGAAGGTCTACACAAACTCGCTTGAATTTTTCTGAGCACCAACGAGTCTTAATGTACAGTTTACAATAATCTTTACACAATAATATCTTAGAACATTAACTTAAATATAGGGGAACCTGTTGTACCTTGGACAGAGTTGTACCTAGAACAATGTTATTTTTTTCTTAAATTTCGCGCCTTTTAGAACCGTTGTCTTTGTTGTTTGATACTTCACTTGTCCATATTAATGTGAAGTTAGTTGCGTTTCGCCGGCGCCGTGTGAGCACCTTTAAAAAAGGTAATGTATTGTTTTACACTCAAAAAGTAAGTTTTTTGGGCTTTACTTAATTCCAATTTATTAAAAGTGTTAAATATTTGTGAAAACTGTTTTTAATAAAATCTAATCCTAGTATATCTAGTAACTAGGCAGCACGAGTGTCAGATCCTAACCTCAATCGCAAGTGGGTTTATTAAGCTTGTTAAGTGGATGTTGTACCTTAGCCACCGATTTCACGATGTACCTCGGTCAATGGCCATGGTACATCATTTTGGTCGGAAATATGTCAACAATTATTCACGTAATAAGTAAAATTATATTTTATAAGAAAATATGTTACATTTTTTTACGTAAAATGCCGCGAAGCAAGGAAAATATTAAAAAACCTGTGCTCGACACAAAAAATATGGAAAATGCTGTAACTTTAGTGAAGGCAAAAAAATTTACGCTTCATGGTGCTTCCGTGCATTTTCGTATTCCCCGGACTACCTTAAGACGGTACTACCGCCATATGATGAAATAAGGTACTTCTGTGCAGGACTTGCGTGAAAATCTTGCAGTCAAAAAAGTATTTAATGAAGAGCAAAACAAAATGCTAGTAGAGTACATCAAGGATGCAGCAAACCTTCAGTTTGGTCTAACTTTAAAAGACGTCAAAGTACTGGCTTACCAGTTTGCAAAGGCTAATAAAATAAAATATCCTACTACATGGGACTCTAAACAAATGGCAGGAGATTACTGGCTGCGTTTATTCAGGAAACGATACAAAGAAGTGCTCTCCCTTCGTAAACCAGAAGCCACAAGTTTGGCGCGTTCTTCTGCATTTAATAAACACACTGTTGAACTGACTTTCAATAATTACAAGAAAGCTCTGTTACAATGCCCGTCAGATTTACAAGCAGCTAGCATTTGGAATATAGATGAGACTGGATTATCAACAGTGCACGTCCCTCCAAAAATTCTGGCACCAATTGGAGTTAAGCAAGTAGGATCCATGACAAGCGCTGAAAGAGGAGCCACTGTTACGATGTTAGCTGCTTGTAATGCTGGTGGAGGTTTTATTCCACCAATGCTTATATTCCCAAGGGTCAATTTTAAAGACTTTATGATTCATGGAGCACCAGAGGGCACTGTAGGCGCTGCCAATCCATCAGGGTGGTCTAATGAAACCACTTTCGTCATGTTTATGGATCATTTCATAAAATTTGCAAGACCATCTAAAGAGCGGCCTGTTATTGTTCTAATGGACAATCACGAAAGCCATATTTCTGTTTCAGCAATTCGCCTAGCCAAAGAAAATAGTGTCATTCTTGTTACGCTACATCCGCACACAAGCAATAAAATACAACCATTGGACAAAACAGTTTTTGGACCATTTAAAACATATTTTAATCAGGCAGCTAACGAAAAGCTAATGACACCTGGACACATAGGAAAACCTTTGACAATTTATGACATTGCTGACTTGGTCGGAAAAGCATTTCCACCTGCGTTTACACCAATGAATATTACGAATGGTTTCAAGGGTTCTACAGGATTTCATCCACTAAATGAGAATATATTCTCAGATGCTGATTTTTTGGCAGCAAACTTTTCAGATCGTCCTTTACCTCAAGAAATTTCCACGCAGCCTGATTGTCTTTTACCTGAAGAATTATCTTTACTCAATCAAAATCATTTGTCCCAAGAATTTTGTGCACAGGCTAGTGATCAGTCGACTCAAGAATTGGCCCAAGAGTCCTCTGATCAACCTGAAATGTCCTTACTCAATATTTCTAAAACACCTCAGAAACTTGGAGCAAGTTCTTCAAAACTTATCACCCCTGAAATAATTCGTCCACATCCAAAAGCCGCACCTCGAAAAGGAACACATAAAGGTAAACCAAAAGGCAAATCTAGAATACTAACGGACACACCAGAGAAAAATGAAATTGAGGCTTTAAAAAAATTAAAAAAGGTAGCTCTTAATGATGATCGTAAGTTAAAGATAGATAGGTTTAAGGAACAGAAGAAAACAGGTGGAGCAAAACGAAAAGTCCTGATCCAGTCTGACTCTGAGGATTCGAACTATTCCGTCCACGACACTGATGACTCTTATAGTGAAAATGAAAATAGTGATAGTCCGATTGAAGGAGATAGCGTCAGTTATGATTATAAGATAGGAGACTTTGTGATATTTATTTATGAAAAAGAATACTTCGTAGGAAAAATAACATCCCTTAATGAAGAGGGAGTTTTGATAAATTCTATGCAAAAGTCTTTAAAAAACTGGAAATGGCCTGAAAAAGACGATTTAAATTTGTATCCGTATCAAGATATCAAGAAAAAAATTAACCCACCAAAGAGGGTTAACTCAAAAAGAGAAGTTTATCGAGTTCTAGAAATTGAAAAATACTGGGATTTTTGTTAAATACTATTTAATTAAATATAAGTAAGACTTCATCTCAAAATAGTAACTAAAAGACTGAGTCTTTCGTAAGTTTTTATGTTTATTTTTGTCTTAATTTCATTAGTTTTTCATTATTTATTTTTGTTTAATTCAGCAATTTTAATAGATGATTTGTTAGAATTTATGTTAAAGAATAAGAAAATAAAAAATAATTAGTTCGTAAATTGAAATTAGATAATTTGAAGTCAAAGTATTGTCGGAAATAATTAGCACAAAATAGATAGATGTGGCTTATTTAAAAGAACAACAGTTTTACCTAGATATTGTGGTTAATAACTGTTTTTATTTGCTACTTGCAAATACTTATACGATTAACTAATTATAACTAATATTATTTTAACAGAAAATAAATAAATTATAGCATATAAGAGTGTTTATCTTGATTTGAACTTTCTCTGACCAAGGTACAACGGACAGCGTCCAAGGTACATCTAGTTTGTTGTACCTTGGTCAGTTTTCCCTTTTTTTTTCAAGTGGGTAGCGATCCCAAGTTTTTAAAAATATACACAGTTTTATGATTGAATTATGTAGTTAATCAAACGATCTTTATATACATGCACACTTGATAGACATAAATAGTGACATTATTTTATAAAAAATCAAAATAAAAAAAACTGGCCAAGGTAGAACAGGTTCCCCTACTTGTGCTGCCATATGTTGATTTTTTATATATACTTATGTACCTACCTACTTATTGATTAGATTAAAGTTGGTTGATTACGTATAGCATTCAAAGTCGTTTCATTATAGGTTATGGCCTTCAATACGCTCATAAATCGCGGTTTTTAGTAGTTTTTAACAAGAATTTTGGACGTTTCCAAGTGTTAAAGACAGTTACTAAGTGCGATTAATTAATAACAAGACGGATTGCATAAAAAAGAACGTTTTTTTACAAAGCTAAACCGTCGCGTGGTGTGAACGATGGCGTCTAATTATATTGTTAACGTGCCGAAATTGAGAGTTGATAATAAACGTTATATAGCTTAACCACACGAACCGTATTAGGCATAGAAATGATTGCTACTTTTAAATCATTATCATTATATAAAATTTAAAAAAAAATCGCAATGATTTCGCATGCGAAATATCGATAACGATGATTTTCAGTTTAATTTTTTTTTAATATCATAAGATAGCAAACAAGCAGATGGGTCTCCTGATGGAAAGAGTCAACCATCGTCTATAGACACCAAAGGTGTCAATGGTGCGTTGCTATCTTGTGGCGAGGTCTTATGCCACATGCATAAGTTTACCGGCTACCTTACCCTCCAAACCGGAACACGACAGCGACAAGCACTGACGCTATTGCGGCAGGAATAATCAAGGCGGTGGTACCAGACCCGGGCGAGACAATGCAGAACTCTACCACCTAGTTCTAAATTCGGATTCCATCAAAACCAATTGCTGGATATGTCGTCACCGGAACATGAGGAGAGTGAAGTCAATGGTGCATTCGTAACTCGTTCCAAAATGAATGGAAAGAAAAACACGAGTTTGTCTATGGTAAAAAATGGTGGTAATGTTGGCAATATTGAATCAAACAAATCAAACGTCAAGATGGCGGTGACATGTTCTAAATGTAAACAGACCGGCCACTATCGAAATCAATGCCCAGTAAACGCTAATAACTCGTATAATTCAAAGAAAAACAATAAAACACAATCGAATGCGTTCAGTGCAGTGCTAGATTTTACACATGAAGGAATTCATGATGAAACATATGTTCCCAGTGATGATACAGATGCTGACAGTACACTAGATGATGATGCCGCTGGTTTATCTTTGTGTGAAGCATTGAAGGGTCCTGAAGAGGAACAGTGGAGGTTAGCTATGCGGGAAGAACTACAGTGTTTCAAAGAAAATGATGCATGGGAATTGTGCGATGCTCCAAAAGACAGTAGAGTTGTGCAGTGTAAGTGGGGGTTGCGTAAAAAATATGATAGTGAGAATAACGTACGTTATCGTGCAGGTTTAGTGGCAAAAGGATTTTCACAGATTGAAGGTGTAGACTATACAGATACTTTTTCTCCTGTACCACATTGAGGTTATTATTTGCTTTCTCTGTTCAGCTAAGTCTAGATACCGTGCATCTTGATGTAACAACCGCTTTTTTGAATGGTAATCTTGAAGAAACAATTTTTATTACAAAGTAACATAACTTGTAACAAGAACCCTATAAAAACGAATACAACAAGTATAACATGGCTAGTAGAGAAGTTTTAAGAAGAGTAGTAGATGGTAAAACCACGACAAAATAGAAAAAATAACTAAATTTTTATATTTTCAGGACTTCAAACATCTACTTATAAAAAACTACGAGTCGATGAGCATTAGAAGTAACGGGTTGAGTTAAACAAACAAATTGCAAAAATATAGTAATTAGACAAGCTTAGCAATTTACACAAGAAATATATTGAAGAAGTGGGAAGAGTAAGTTTCAGTACCTTCAAAAATACCACCCTTTGTATGTGTTGCCTGCCAAACTAGACAATCGTGACAGTTGCACATGCACAAAACATTCAAACTTACAATTAATGGTATACACTTTAAAATCATTAAATTTTGTTTAAAGTGATGTAAACGACGTTGTATCGGAATCGGTCTGAGATTTTAAATTCAAATGGTGCATGTACGGCGATTGTTCTGATTGCTCTGAAAGAAAAATACATAATGGTGATATAGCTTCAGATACACCAGTTAAATAATTCAAGTAGACTTTGAAAGAGTATGAGTATAGCAAAGACGGTAACATTACAAAATCAAAGAAAATGATAAAGACTATAAATGAAGGTGCTCTAAAAGAATCATTGGAGATATTTAACAAGGATATCAATACGAACTCTCGATATGAAGACATCTGAGGGACTAGACATACCTGATGCCAAGACTGCATAGGATGTTTTGTTATCGACGGAAAGCAAGATGCATCTTTTATGTAAGAGCGAGATTGGATGAAAGACGAAAAAAGCAAGATTGGAATATAAGATAGAGAGCAATAGTTAAAACAAAAAAGGATAGGAGTATTACTGTTGTGTTTTATTTGACAATTTTGACGGCCTCACCCAAAAGATAGTTAACTTATTATGGATACTACGCAAAGAGAAATTGTATTTAAAGTTAATTTGATGTTATTAAGTCTATGCGGCAAAATAGTAGCAATGTTTATTTCCCATGCGATAATTGTTTGGGATTTTATTAAAAAAACTACTGTGCAAACATAAACAGAAGTGTGGTGGTAAAACCGGTATTAATTTATAGTCCGATGAACAAAATTTAAGAATTCGGCATTTAAAAGTAAATGAAAAGTTAAAGCAAACGGTGTTTTCCCGGATGAGGGCCGACAAAGTATACCTTGTCGATAAGACATACTCATCTGCGCATAGGCTCCCAATATTTAAAAATACACAGAGAAAAGCATATTGGTAATATGATTTCTCGAAAAATTAGGGTGTTGGCAAAATTATTATTAGGATTAAGTAAAACAACCCGGCCACAAGACCACGAATTTATATTACGTACTAAGATCAATACAATACGACTCTATCGTAGAAGCTACAATAGTTGTTGTGTAGTGTACTACAATAGTGTAAATATGAAACTCCACGTTCACTATGAATATATCAACTGCCATAAAACAATGTAATATAGCTGTAATATTAGCATTGAAGAAACAAGAGTCCGACACGAAAGTTAAAACAGCTGAGACAGAAGCTGCCTTAAAAACTTTAATACATATTTTTGATGTACACTGGAAGTATGATGTATCTTCTCAAGCCGCTTCTGATTTAAATATGAATGAAATATTTAAATCAGAAGCGGCTTTAAGGCAGCTTCTGCCTCAGATTTTTTATCTTTCGTGTCGGACTCTTGTTCGGACTCGCGAGGAAAATCCTTAGATAAAATATTTATATATAAAATTAAATACTGAATAAATACTTAAGTCGACAGGCTCGTTCAGCGTATACGAACGGCTGTAGATTCCATGTTGTAACAGACCCCCTCCGCTGAGATCGTGATCTTAGGCGCTTTTAATGCCCATCATGCCGAATGGCTATATTCTCGCACTACCGATCATGCAGGGAGGTCTGTTCTAGATTTTGCCTTGGCGTATGGTCTAACACAACTGGTAACTTCGCCTACGCGTGTTCCAGATGTGGACAACCATACGCCTTCACTGCTGGACCTTCTGCTGACCTCTCATTCGGATGATTACCAGGTATCTGTGGACGTTCCACTTGGTACATCAAACCACTGCCTGATCCGGAGCAAAGTGCCGGTTACGCGCCTATCACTGCCTCCTTTTGCAGGCCGTCATCGCGTTTGCAGCGTTTGCAGCAGACTGGGATGGGATGCGGTCTTTTTTTGCGTTCTACCCATGGGGGCGGATTCAGAATTGATGAAAAATTAGTTCGCCTTCCTTCGGTATCTCGTGCGTTCTGGTCTCTCGCCAAGGCTGTCACAGGGAATTTCTCTCAGCCTTCTCTTCCATTTTTGCACGGAGACGATGACTCTTTAGTCCATACTGCAAAGGAGAAGGCCGATCTTCTGGGCTCGTTCTTTACGGCCAACTCGACTCTGGACGACCAAGGATATGCACCGCCTACCATCCCGCGGTGCGATAGTTCTATACCGGAACTAAGATTCCTGTAGTCTTCTGTGCGTAAAGCACTTTTTTCCTTGGACGTCCACAAATCCAGTGGGCAGTAGGCATCCCTTCTATTGTGATTAAAGTGTGTGCTCCAGAGTTGGCGGTGTATGGAATGTCTTCTCCATATAACTTATAATCTGGATTTTCAACAATGGATTGCTCGAAGCGAACATAAGGCTTTGAAACAAGCTAAAAAATGCCACACAACAAGAGTTTCGTAAGCAAACTCTTATTCTACAAGCCATATCATCAGGCAAAAACATTGACTGTAAAAAATTTAAAAGATACTGCAGAGAAACAGTTGATGTGCACGAGCTACGCTATTTGTAATACTACATGCCAGTTATTGTATATGAACTTCTAATGCACGGTGCAGACATTTGTAACCACTTTGGTGTTTTGCCAATCGGTAAGTAAAAAACAAATATATTTTAATGTATTATTTGACTCGATTGATTGCGTTTTGAAATTAAAATGTTTGTACTTATTTGTTTTAGATACCTTATCTGAAGAAGCTTCTGAAGCCTGTCATAAGGACTTTAGAAACGCCAAGGAGAGGCACACTCGGAAAACGGGTAGAATAGCAACGAACGAAGACATCCTCCATGGACCTCTAATAAGCTCTGATCCCCACATATGCTACATAAAGCCTAAACTAACGAAGTTATTTCAGACTCCTGAGCCTCCCTGTGACAGTGAGATTTTGGAGGACGAAGAATGCTTCAAAGCAGAGTTCGAAAATTTGCCGGACCCACTTCTGGAATAAGAAATAATATGATTTAGCTCAAAAGCCCATATATACACATATAGGAATATGACAAACAGCCCTTTTCAGGGCTACAATTACTTCATTGTTTCTTGATGATAGGAACGATAACTTGTACGTACTATAAAATACATACGCTTGATTATGTAGATAATTATCAACGACTTGCCCGTACAAATTTAAAATATTTCATTTTTCGGTAATTCGTTTGCTATGCGCTTAGCCGAGCGCACAAATAACTGAGTCATCGATCACAATGCTGCTGCTGCGGTGCTGCCGATAAAATGCAATAATAACTAAATCTCTACCAGAATTATAAACTATATATTTATTAAAAAAGAAAGCCAAAACAGCCAAAATGACACAAAAAAAGTACTTTGAATTTATTTTAAATAGCAAAAAAATTCATTCAAAATTTTTTTTTATCGAATGATTACTCGCGCTGCCGCGGACGGCCGACGCTGATTTTTTTGCGTGGATAGACAATAGCGCCCTTTACACGTAAAGTTTGGAACGCGGGAAATAGCACGCGCCGGTTAATCCCTTACTCCAAATCGCACATGTAGATGCGGAGGGTTGACAGTTCGTTCCAACATGTCGACGCGAGCGCACGTTATAGTTTTATGCGTACATCACGTATGGATGCAAAATAATGTCGGTTTGGAGGACCGAAGCTATTATGGTGTTCATACGATTATACCGTGAACATCCTTGTCTATAGAAGATTAAAAGCAAGGATTACAGCAATAAGAGTATGAGATATTAAGCATATGACGAACTTGTTGATTTTTGTAAGACATTAGGTTTTACTTCAGTTAATCGCGATTTTGTGACCAAAAAGATACAAAATTTACCAGGTGCATTTCGCAAGGAATTAAAAAAGTAACAAAGACACAAAGTAAAAGTGGGAGCTCCCATGATGATGTATATAAGCCGAGTCTTTGGTATTACGGTCAACTTTTATTCACCAAAGACCAAGAGCTACCAAGTCCTTGGTGTTTGGTTGAGTCCGCTCGGTCTACGGTCAATGTAACTTGGCCGAAAATTCGAGCTTTACAAGTAAGTTCTATATATGTACGCGTTTTTGACCTGTTTATATATTTTTATAAAAGAACTACCAACCCCAAGCATAACTAATATGATGACGGAAGACGATTCCATGGAAAATGTAACAGAAATTGAAACTATACGGGGTCACACACTGCCGTCTCAGCAATGTTCTAACGACACACCAACGTGTCAGCAGACTAGTAACATTACATCACCACCAAACTCCCGTCACATATTTGAAGAGGTAGACAGTAATTAAAACACAACATATTATTTAATTTTATATTTTCAATATGAAAATAAAACATATAATTTACAGTTTAGTTGAAATAGATACGCTCCACCAGCGTTAATCATAATTTCTTGCCAACATACGCGACCTATTTAATTAAATAAGTTTTGTATTCATCCCTGCTCTGCTTAGCCAAGGTTGAGACATTTCTGACTGACGCTCTATCTAATCTAGTTAATTCAGAACTGTATATTCGCCAGTCCCTTTCAATAATCGCCGGCCCTTTATTTTTTGGCGCTAGGTGTAAAAGTTAACGGTTGTAGCTCTCAATTATAATTATCTTATTTTAATTTAAAAGTGAATTTTATAAATACATTTTTGTATTAAATATTCATAAAGTGATTGGATAATTACCTTAAGTAAAAGTTTCAATCTTTGATGGTGAATATATAGGTACAATCTTACACTGTCCTGTCAGTTGTCACAAACTTTCTCACACTAGTTTGCAATTGTGATATTTCTCAATACTAATATAAAGAAATGGTAAAATGCCTAACCTTGGAAGTGTTTTAGATACACAACGTAGTGTTGAAGCCTCTCTTACTAGACGATTGGCGTTTTAATCGAAACTGTAGATGGTGTTGAGATGAGACACCGGAAGAAATGTCTTCTAATAAATCAGAAAACCCCTCCCAAAATCTTGTCACAATCTTGCTAGATGTAATCCAGTCCAAGTTCGAGGTGAAAGATTCTTCTAGTACCTAGACTTTAAATCCGTAACCCGACTTGGCCGGCAAACTGAAGGAAAGACACGTCGTTTTAATTTGTTTTACGAACTTAAATCTAAGAGGTACATTGTGGAGGCGTAATGTTTGTCTTAAGGGAACGTCTATTTATTATATATAGTTATCTCTGAGTTTCTCCAATGCTTTTAACACAATTGATCATGACATCTTGATAGCTATGCTCCATCGCTTAAAGTTTTCTTCTACCACATTAAATTGGTTTTCAACTTATATGCGTGGTCGTTCGCAGGCTGTTCGTGTTGATCAGGGTACTTCTAACTGGCTCGAACTGACTAGTGGTGTCCCACAGGGGGACATTATAACACCATTACTATTTTCTGTTTATATTAACCTCCTCACACATTTAGTTCATTGTCCGTATCACTTATATGCCGATGATTTGCAACTCTATGAGCATACTGATTTAACTAATTTAGGGACAGCCATTTCCAAAATAAACACTCTAGAAGTTCTTAGAGTTTGGTCTTTGAAGTTCGGAGAAAGGGTGAACCCTTTAAAATGTCAAGCCATTATTATTGGTAGTCAACGCCAGTTGGATAAGATTGATATAGCCTCGATTCTCCGCATAATGTTTGATAATTCTATAATTAAGTTTATCTTTCAGTTAAGGATTTAGGTATCTATATTGACTGCAACCTTAACTCGTCTGTTCAAACTACTGAGTTGTGTCGTAAAGTTACTGGCACCCCTTGTGGAAAAATTTCTCGGATAAAAGTAGGTAAATAACTTACAAAGTGAAAGTAACAGTTTATGAATGTTTATTTTTATTTAAAAAGTCGAAAAAAGTCTTACAAAGTCGGAAAAACTCGGAGTAATTCCAAAATTTCGGACTCTTCCAGAAGAGTTATTCAGTGTTAATAAATCTTGCAACGTTTATGGGTACTAAAAGAAATATATTAAAAGTTATTAATACTACGAAAGTGTAATAAAGGGGAAAAAAATATAACTAATACTTACCCGGTTTTCCGTTTAAGAATTTGAAACTTTCTTCTTTGTTTAAAAAAGGTTACCGTTACTGTCGATCAATATTATAAACTTTGTTTCTTCAATTTTTGATAATTATTATTAAAATCTATTATATCACAACGTTATTTGCCAATTTTTATTTTATTGTACTTTTATTACATAAATATATTTATAAATTAAGTAAAAATTAAAACAGATGATCTAATTAGCTTTTGACAGGTTGAGTCAGTGTTGCCAGAGAAAAAGTCAATCTTTCGTCCTTAAAGCCTCCTCTACACTACTCCTATGTCCGGGGTAAACTCAAAAAGTACTACATGGATTTATTTCAAATTTTGCATGACTATTACTAACAGGTCGGGTCAACATATAGGCTACATATTATCAAGCTGTCACCTACGGGGGAGGTGCTGTGCGGAGTAAACGAAGTGCGCGCGGACGAAGTCTTGGGCAACAGCCAGTATAATTATGGCGAGCGAAGCGAGCCCTACACTAGGCGACTTTCTATGCACTTTTGTGGTACATTTTCCTGAAAAAGTATCCCACTTTAAGGTTTGGGCTTTGACGTGGTGGTTTAAATTCATGTCTAGATATATTATCTACCATTAAAATGCTATTTCATAAACATTAAAAAAATAGAAAATACATTTTGTATTAGAATTTTATTACTGCTAACGCCATCTATTATAAAAATAAATAAATAATAATAATAAATAAATATTCACGGGACAAACTACACTTACTGATCTAACCCCAAAGTAAGCAAATATTTGCTTGTGTTATGGGTGTTAGTCAACGATACTAATACATAGAAATACATAATATATAAATACCAGAATATATATAATAAACACCTAAACCCAGAAATACAAACATTTACGCTCATCACACAAATGCTTGTCCCCGTCGGGGATCGAACCCGAGCCCCGTTGATTGCGTAGTCAGGGTCGCTAACCACTCGACCAACGGGAGGGTCAAATAACGAGTAAAAATGCTACAAAGCTACACTAGGCGACGATCTGTGCCCTTTAGTGGTACATTTTACTAAAAAAATATCGCACTTTTAGGTTTAAGCTTTGGCGTGGTAGTTTTATTTTGTTTAATTCATTTTCATTCACTCCAGTTTAATACAATATTAATCTATTAAAACACTTGTACTTTTTAACTTCCCACTACGTATGTAGATAGGAAGGTTACTGATTTTGCTCCGATTTTCAAAAATGGAGTTTTCGCCATATGTCCGCGTTTTGTGGGCTTAGGAACCATTTTCGACTATTTTCGCGATGACGTCAGTATGTCTGTATGTATGTGTGTGTGTGAGTGTGTGTGTGTAAGTGTGTGTGTGTGAGTGTGTGTGTGTGTCAACAACTCATAAGTTTTGAACGCCTGGACCGATTGAAACGCGGTTGGTGGCATTCGATTGGATTCCGCTCAACTTATACTTCCTGAAATTTTGTACCAAATGGGCCTAAGAGATTTTGAGAAATTTTGAAAATACCCTAAACAAATTGTGACGAAACAATTTTTTTTTTAATAACTTCCAGATTAATGTACCGATTGAGTACAAAAACTATTCCTCAAAAAAATACATCTAATGCATAAATTGCCTCAAAATCAGTTTATTCGTTTGGAAGTAATCGTTGACGAAAATTTTGAAAAAAGTGTTTTTTCGACATAACTTCGAAATATTTCAACCAATTATTTTTTGGATACGATATTTTAATACTATAAAAATTACGTCGAATGCCCTTTTAAAAATCAAAACCGAACCTTATTTTCAAAGGTTACAACTTTTCAAATATTAAAATTACGTTTTCTTTAGCAAAGTTACTTAATATTTTGGAAATAACTTTCAGGCTAATATACCGATTGACTTCAAAATCTTATCATCGTTTCTCCTTTAAAAACTGCGCCAAGTACCGTTAATTGGATAAAAATCGGTAAATTTGTTTGGGATCTATCATAGACGAAAATGTTTTTTTGACATTGCTTCGAAATTTTTGAACCTACCGATTTTTTAGCTAAAGCCATATTTAAATTGGGTTGAATGCCATTTGAAAGATCAAATCGATCATCGTTTCCAAAATATACAGCTTTTCAAAAATCAATACGTGCCAAGAAAACTTATCAAGGACGTACTACGTGCGTCTTCCCGGTTGAAATTTGGATGTTTTTTGATTTCAATGGCTTCTTTCACTAGCCGTGGAATGTAATATGGCGTTCTGTCGAAAATACGCGTGGCCTATGAAATTCCATCCAGTGATTACGGCCCGACTACAGCTGTAGATGTTTAGCAATCGCCGACTTATTAACGTCGTTATTCTTGACTGCTTTGATATGCTACTAGGCCTCTGACACATGCTCTTAGTACCTCTATACACTACTCGGCCGACTTCAGTACGCGTCAAGACGCCGTTGTGAACGCACGTGTGTTTAATAGATTTTTTCGTTGATGTGCGTGTGAGACTCTATTATGAGCGGCATACAGTGGTCACAGGAGCAAACTATGTTGTTCCTTGAAACACTTCAAGCAGAGCCTTTTATTTGGGACCCCAGTGGGAAAGGTCATAAGGACAAGAAAAAAGTAAATTATGCTTGGGTGCGTATTCGGGACGTTTTGGAAATACCAGTTGAAGAATTGAAGAAAAAAAAGGATTCACTTTTTGCGACATACAGGGGCTACTACAGAAAAATGGAAGCTTCCTTAAAAAGTGGTGCCGGCGCAGATGATGTTTATCGTCCAGTTTGGTTCGCCTTTGATTTCATGAACAGCTTTTTGGGGTCCGTGTATAAATGTAAACAAACAATAACCACGGTAAGTTTTTTATTATCAATAACTTGTTTTATTATTACTAAAGTACAGATTACAGTAAGGTCGATTCGCCAGTTTGCGTCCATTTAGTGCAGTTGCTTGCTTTAAGGAGAACATAATAATGTCTCTGCATTAGTTTTAATATAAAAAGTATGTAGTTAATGTGGTAACGAACAGGCGAAATGACCCTACATTCGTCGTGTTTATTTATAAACATTGAAAATAATTTGTAAAGTAATCCCTTATCTGAACGGCAGATAATGGTGATCTGCGTGGTACTTGTGTAATATCTCTCAAAGCACAGTTATTATCAAAGTCTGCCCGCCAAGACCCGGGTTGAATTAAAACTCCATTATCATCATACATATCTACAGTACCAGGAGGCATATATATAAGGGATGATTTATTACTTTTTCTGAGAAAGTTATGCAATAAGAGACATGTCATTGTAATAATTGGGATATTATGAATATCCAAATCAATTGGCTTTCTGAATATTCTAAACCTGGATGCTAAAATACCAAACACATTCTCAACTACTACTCGAGATTTTGACAAGCGCATATTGAAAATCCTTTTCGGTGAATTGATATCATGGTTGCCAGGATATGGTTTCATTATATTATTATGTAAAGCAAATGCTCCATCTGTCAAAAAAACGTAGGGAATTTCGACATGATCCGTTCCGGATAATGGACTTGGCTTAGGAAGATTAAGCCCGTTAGATGCAATTTTTTGCCATAACGAAGAATTTTTAAGTACACCTCCATCACTGATCCTACCTTGACTACCAATGTCAGCATACATAATGTTATAGTTACTGTCGACTAAAGCTAAAAGTACTAAACTAAACGTCTTTTTATAATTAAAGTACTCAGAACCAGAGTTAACCGGACATTGTATAACAATATGCTTTCCATCCATTGCGCCAAGGGCATGTGGAAAATTCTCCTTGAATCCGTTTTCAACTTCCAACCACTGCTGCTCATTGCACGGCATCTGTAAATAAAAAGTATATTATATAAAAAATATTATCATCAAATAATATGTAAAAAGACACGGTCAATTTCATTAAAAGCTGACACTCAAATTGTATATAAATAATTAAAAAGCCGATTAATTGTAGCACTCATGTATTTTTCATAAAATACAGAGACATACACTCACACTCCTACATACACATACAGTACTCCTGCATATACGCGCACTCAAATGCATATAGTATACAGAACCCATATACACTCACAAATTTGGATTGGATTAAATAAAGATTTATTATTAAATAGGTCGTGATATATACATTTAAACCTTTGCTATTTTTATTTCAGGATCATGGAACTGATTCGATTCAGGAAGAATCAACCAACGCTTCAGAGGATGTACCAATTGCTTCTCCAACTCCAAAAGAACCAGAGCCCCCAAAAAATAGACACACCATCCGACGGCGTGACAACCCACCGGAATTGCAAGTTGCCAGTAGGCAGATGACAGAAGCCTTCAATAACTTAAATAAAGTGATAAATAATCCTTCAAAGGATAGCAGCGCAGTTGAGGACGAGTGCGACGTATTCGGCAAACTAATTGCCAAAAAACTGAAGAGGTTACCTGAACATGAAAGGGACGATATAATGTTCGATATACATGCTCTATTTCGGAAATCACGTTTTGAAAGATCTCCATCAGGTGAATCGTTTCGTACTTCTACACCTAAGTCTACGCCATATTATAGTCCGTTAACTACATCACTATCTTCTAGAAAGCGTCCTTTATCTGCGAATAATGCAGTTCATTATAATGTTACAACATTATCTCCTAGACCACACTCATCGTTTTCAGAGCCACCTGATACATATATAACATTATCTAATGAGTCCAGTGAATGTCAACCGACATACTTCCAACAACCAAGCGAAATCACTGCTCATCAACGCTCTTCAAAGATACGTGTTATAAGTGATGAAATTATTGCACCAGACACCCAAAGTCAATCAGTTTATCAACGCTATAAGCAGCCTCAATCAGATCAATCTAACGATGTTCAATATATTTTGCATATACCAGAGACCCAAATTCAATCTGATTGTCCAGAAGATAATACACATCAGAGTGATTTAATATATCAGGCATATAATGACTCGTAATGTATGAAATTATTCTTATTCTTATTCTCACTGATATTTTTGTAATTGTACATACCTAAACTTTTAATAAATATATGTCATAAATATTAAAATTTTACCTTTATTTCATCCTTGAGTTCCTCGTTCAAAGCTTCACAGACTTCGACTACAATTTTTGAAATCAACTGGCTTGAAATTTTAAATAAATAGTGCATAGATCTATAGCTGTCACCACTTGCCAAAAACCTCAAGGTGATTGATAATCGAATCTTAGCAGGTATAGCTTCTCTTAAATGAGTGTCTCGTTTAGCGATTAAGGGTTCGACTTTAGAAAGTAATAAATTAAAATCGTCCAATGACATTCGGTGGAAATTTTCAAATTCTCCTGATGGTTCTTGTATGAGTTCAAGAAATTGTTGTTCCATAGTACGTCTGTAAAAAAAAATACAGTTAATTAACTTGCCATGTAATGTACTTTAACTTATTAGAAATCCTAATTATTTAAATAAATATTACCTACCTAGTTCTGTTCCGATGCATTGCGATCATCCACCATCTTCTTTTTCTTCTTTTCTTTTTAGTCTTCTTCGTGAGATAAGTATGCACGTAGTTATAATACGCTAGAGAGCACATTGCTACGGCAGCTGCTACTTGAGCGTCCATTATAATAAACGTCCGCAGGGTACCGGTAACGCTACACGAATGCGCTCCTCGCGAAGTTGAACGAGTGTGTAGTGTAGCACCGCGGACTTCAGTCAACTTCGGCCGAGTACTTCACCGAGGAACTTCGCGAGTAGTGTAGAGGAGGCTTTAAGGACGAAAGATTGACTTTTTCTCTGGCAACACTGACTCAACCTGTCAAAAGCTAATTAGATCATCTGTTTTAATTTTTACTTAATTTATAAATATATTTATGTAATAAAAGTACAATAAAATAAAAATTGGCAAATAACGTTGTGATATAATAGATTTTAATAATAATTATCAAAAATTGAAGAAACAAAGTTTATAATATTGATCGACAGTAACGGTAACCTTTTTTTAAACAAAGAAGAAAGTTTCAAATTCTTAAACGGAAAACCGGGTAAGTATTAGTTATATTTTTTCCCCCTTTATTACACTTTCGTAGTATTAATAACTTTTAATATATTTCTTTTAGTACCCATAAACGTTGCAAGATTTATTAACACTGAATAACTCTTCTGGAAGAGTCCGAAATTTTGGAATTACTCCGAGTTTTTCCGACTTTGTAAGACTTTTTTCGACTTTTTAAATAAAAATAAACATTCATAAACTGTTACTTTCACTTTGTAAGTTATTTACCTACTTTTATCCGAGAAATTTTTTCCACAAGGGACATTACGTTCCTTAAATCGTCTGCGGAACTTTTTACCTCTAAAAGCCAAAATACTCCTAGTTCAAACGTTAGATCTGCCTATACTTGACTATGGTGACATCTGCTATACCAACATTTCTACTAATGTACTTTTGAAATTAGAGCGTCTGCTTAATCAATCTATTCGTTTTATTTTTGCTTCCGTAAGTATGACCATATCTCATTTTACCGTAACCAGCTTCGCTGGCTTACTATTACTCAACGGCGTAATCTTAGGACTTTATGTACTCTTTTCACAGTACTGTTTGATCCACTCGCCCCTAAATACATAAAATCTAAATTTGAATTCCATTGTAATACCCACAATTTGAACCTTCGATCATCTGACAATCTCACTCTGTCCATTCCTCTACACCGTTCCAATTTTGTCTCAAACTCATACACAGTGCATGCTGCTCGAATGAACTGAAACTGAATGAAATGAACTGTCCTTAACATTGCATCAAGCGAATACTAAGTTCACGTTTAAACAAAATCTGAAAATGCATTTGCTAAATTATATGTAGGCATTAGTATATTTTAACATCATCTCATGCTTCATTCACATCTAATATGTATATTTTATTTAAGTATTTGTAAGTCTGTATGTATTTATAAGTATTTGTGTAAGTTTGAGGTATGTGTAGGTATGTATTATAAATTTCAATATTAGTTTAATTATATTATATTACGTATAGTGTATGCAGTATATTTTAGGATTTGCTTAGGGCTACATAATATTATATCCTTACATTTTAGAGACATCGCACGCGTACTCTGTGTTGGCCTGAACGTTGACTGGAGGAGAATGCTACTAGGCATTAAATTCGCCTTTTGCACAAATTAATTTAAGGTGTACAATAAAGCTAAATAAATAAATAAAAATAACAGTACCAGATTCAATATTTTCTCTGTCTACCTTCTTTGCCGAGAGATACATATTACTTCTCTTTCTTAGAAAGTTGTAATTGCAACATATTGCTAGCACTATGTTACGTATTTTTCGGATATCGGATTTCGGCCCTTTCTATAGAGATGGTAACTATGGCAGAAAAGAAAACAAAATTAAGATAACTTCGGCTTGCTGAAATAGATTATACTTTTTTCGTAATTCTTAAAATATAAGCCCTTTATGTAGAGGCGTGCAGCTAGGGCATAAAAAAAATGTCGACAACTTCAGTTTGTGGCAATTGTCAGATTATTTTTTTGTTATACTTATAATAAAAGAAAATTCAGACGCGCTCGAGAATGTCACAACAACATTTTCTTTGCTAATTTGTGACCCTCCCACTCCCTTACGCTACAGTTGAATCAGCTTTCTAAATTTTAGGTGCAACCAACCATTCCTTGATTTAGCGCGATTTAGTGTTTCCATATCACAATTTTTGTAAACATTGTTTTTATCTTACAGTTTTTCCCCATCATTGAAATAAAAAACATTATATAACCTTTTTTTTCCTTTAATATAATCTATAAAATCCAGTAGGTCCCAACGACCCTCGAGTAACTATTTTTATTACCCATTTAGCATATTGGCTCCCCTACATAAAAAGTAACATCCTCTTGTGTTCATAAAATAAAAAGTAACTAAAGCGTCGATTAAACTGTGCTACATCTAGTGCACTACGACATGTAGGGCACTACATGCAGTTAAGTGTAAATGCATGTAGGATCCTAACTTAGGGCGGCAGGGACAGCCCGACCTGCCTACATCGCCTACAACACTACATCTAGTGCAGTGTAATCATAAGTAGGAGAGGTAGTGCGCCTACGGGGGCTCAGTCTCGCCCCGGCATCTGACCGATGCGAGAGTTTGTGTGGTTAATGGGCAAAGCGACAAAAAATGACGATTGAAAAATAAACTTTATTAAATATTTTAGAGTTATATAAAGATATGTCATTCTTGTGAGATAAAAATAATACTGATTACAAGAATAAAGAATGCCGGCATAATGAGTTCAAAGTTCTTCTCGAAATATACAAGAAGTTTGATCCAGATGCCAAAATGAAGACACTAAATAAAAGACTTAAAAATATGAAGTCTGTATATTTAAGAGAAAAGGGTACGTAAACGGAAATACTTATATATAATAATTTTATAATTATTTGATGATGGAGTTGCTCATGAAGTTTTTTTTCCTGTTTTTAGGAGAAATCATTAAAACACACGGGAGCAGGGTCGGGGGACGTCTACACACTAACATTGTGGTATTTCGATGCCTTCAGTTTTTTGGATTCCACGTCTGAAAGTTGTTGCCCTGTAAAAGATTCTATGGGAAATGAAAACGAAGAACCTTTTAATGTTTATTAATTATATATATATATATATATATATATATATATATATATATATATATATATATATATATATATATATATATATATATATATATATATATACACTTTTGCAGAACTTGCTATGTTTAATTTTAATATTTAAATTAAAAGAATTATATTGTACCGAGATTTTATTTTTTATTATCAAATAATTTTTATAATCAAATAATTATTTAAATGGTCGAATTATTATAATGTAACAACATTTTCTTAACTTACTTTAATAGTATATGTCTTAACTAAACTTCTTAGTTAATTAGTCAATCAATTTAGCACATTTTGCAAGTATATATCGCGCTCGAGTAAATACCAAAATCCCCTCTTGAGCTAGTGGGCGATAATGTCAGCGAGTATTATCGCTATAATAGCCCGCTCAGTTATACCACGCGCAATGGTCGAATTTCGGATAAACCCGTACGGTTCATCGATACATGATGCCTAATGTTAAGACAGATCCATATTTAAATAACCTTACTTTAATAACACATTTTATTCTGTAATTCTTTTTAATCTGTAATTATTCTGTCATTTTATTCTGTATTCTGTAATTGTTTTGTGTACACTGCACATCAAAAATTCTTAAGTATTCTTTTGATATTTACTCGAGCGCGTCAGATTAACATAGGAGAGGATAACTCGCATACTGTTAAGGCTCTCCACCAAATATAAGCCCATTCTATAGAGGGGGGTAACTATGGCAGAAAAAAAACAAAATAAACTTCGGCTTGTGGAAATTGTCAGATTATACTTTTTTTTGTAATTCTTACACAATTTCCTCCATTAATAAAAGAAAATTCAGACGCGCTCGAGACTGTCAAGACATTTTCTTTGCAACTTTTTGACCCTCCCACTCCCTTACGCTACACTTGAATCGCCAGATTTTCTAAATTTTAGCTGACAATTAACCCACCATACCCTAATCTAACGCGCTTCAGTATTTCCATGTCGCTGATTTTTTTAAAACATTTTTTATCTGTACATTTTTCCCCACCATTAAAATGAAAAACATAAAACTTTTTATTTTTCTTATAATTTACAAAATCCAATAGGTCCCTACAACGCTTGAGTTATATAACTACCCATTTAGCATCGTGGGCTCCCCTACTACTATCAAACTTATCACTACTTAGCATTATCACAACTAAATTTTTTATTACTATGACTATAATTTGTATTACTATTATCTTCTAGGCTTGGATAAGCTGGTTTTAACCTATCCATATACACGTCGACCGCACATTTCGATGAAGTATGTATTATCTTTTCTATTTAACACTTTATACAGCCCGTCGTACGGAGGTTGAAGCGATTTCTTAACAGAATCGTTACGAACGAACACATGTGTACAGCGGTCTAATTCCGCGTGTACGAATACTGTGGTAGCGTCCTTATGTGACATTAGCTTAGGTTTCAGGTTACTTATTATGTTGCGTAAATGCTCGACATTTTCACCTTCGTTGAAAATTTTTGTACTTTTATCTACGAAAATATCTCTAGGCAATCGTAAGATTTGCCCGTAAGTGAGCTTGGCTGCACTAACACCAGTATCCAACCGAGGCGCTGCTCGAAGTCCTAACATGAACATAGGTAACTCCTCGACCCAAGTTTTGCAATTCAACTAAAAAGTAGACTTTAGGTTGACCAAACGAGCATTTATTCAAGCTAATGGTAAGTCCAAACTTATCCAACCGCTCGAGAACTAAACGTAAATGTTTTCTATGCGTTACTAGGTTATCACTTGAGATTATGACGTCATCAATATAGGAATAAAAAAATCTAGCCCTTCTAAAACGGTGTGATTCATAAACCGTTGAAAAGTATGTGCGGCGTTGCGCAAGCCAAAAGTCATGCGTGGGAATTCGAATAATCCGAAGGTCGTAATTGTGGCGGTTTTCTCTACGTCCTCCAGGGCTGCCATGATAAAATGATATGCACGATTAACATCGATTGGCGAAAATATTTTTTTTACCTTCTAAAATATATGTAAAGTCATGTACGCGGGGAATGGGATACCTATCCGGCTTAGTAATCGCAATAATCGTATTTTAAAAATTCCACGCGGACGAAGTCGCGGGCACAGCTAGTTTTTAATAAAACCAAAGTGTTTACGAGCGATGTTTCCAAAAATTATGTTTATTGAAGTTTTTTAGTTAAAATATTTCAATAAACATGATTTTTGGTTTAGTAAAAGTATAATATTTAAATATTAAGGTTTGTTTATTTATTTCTCACAGATGGCACCAATCAAGAAATTGTATTACTTCATATTATTTCCAATAAATTCGTATTGGTTTACTGAAAAGTTTGACTACAGTCCAGTTTACGTGGGTTTCACACTGAGAGAAACAAATATCTTATTTTAAACATAACACAAATGCTGCTAATTCTTTAAAGAAAGCTGAGGATCACGAAGCACAGGCTTTTCCAGTCTGCATGTACCAGATGTAGTTCTGTCTTTTATCAGTTAGAACGATTTGTTGACTTGTCCGAAATTATCGCGCCAATATTACTTGAGTATGTATCTTAAAGCGCCGACAATGCTAACTACACAGCTGTTGGGATTCATAAAAGATCTCATAAATATATTGAGACCATCAGAAGTAATAAGTAAAAAAATATCGGGAGAAGACTGCTTACTGCAAGTAAAATTATACCAATCATATCTTGTCTTACTGCAACGTATAATTCAATGAAAACTGTAACTGATATTGTTACTAAAACAAGAATTTGGATTGTAGATGAGATGCCTTAAAAAAAGATTTGAAAGAGTCTAACAAGTGCATTTGTTAGCTGCTGCGATAATTTTAGATCCTAGATTTAAAAAAATATATTTTGCTGGTTCCGTAGCCTGTTCTCGAGCAATAAATAAAATAAAAAGAAAATAAATCATAACTTTCACAAAATACTAGCGAGAAATTCGATGCAACAGAAGGGACTGGTGAAAAAGGTATTTGGGATTTTCATGAGTTGCTTATGAAAAAGCAACTATCTACAAATAATGCACTTGTACTAAAAAAATCAAGGCTGACACGAAGAGTTTAAGCACTATTTATCGCAGACAGTTGTGCACCTGAAGTACGATCCCATACCTCACTGGCAACAACAAAAACATTATATTACCCTGAAGAAGCTATCGATACCAACACCAGAAGCTATCAATGCCGAAAATGAAGAACTCCAGATCAGTAATATTGATAATCTTGAGAATGTACATTCAAGCACTTCAAAAGCTACATCTACTTGTCATTTGGCTCCAAGGAAACCTTTTGAAGACTTGGTCTACAGGCAAAAAAGAAAACGTGTTAAACAAATAAATAAATCCTTATCGCCGGAAGAATTGAACGCAGCCACAATGAAAAGGTTGCAGCAAATCGGAAATGAATATATCGAAAAAATAATGAACCATTTACTCAAACATCTATAAAATTTTGAAAATTTGAAGAAATATTTGGTTAAGAATGAAAGAAATTAAACTAAAGAATTATTCGAATGTTCGAAAATCAAAACTATCGAATTTTTAAGCCCGAAGGAGCCCGCCGAGAGAGAGAGAGATATATATAGAGATAGAGATATAATTGATCTCGTTAATGAACGTCTGTTCAACTAGTCTGCTGAATAGAGGGCTCATAGAATTGGCCTCATTAATGGGCGTTAAGCGAACGAGTCGGCTGAGCAGAGGGCTCATAGATTAGAAATGATACGAAACCGTACAGCAACCGAGTCTGCTGAGCAAAGTGAGAACTAGCTAGCGGCAGCGCATCAGACGTCACAAAGACTTCATTCAATGACTAAGCGTAATTTTATAACCACCATAAATCAATACGATGAAGTACCATGTACAATCAGTAAGAAATTATTATATCCATAACAACAGACGTCATTAGTCACAGCACGTTTTAATTTCCTTCCGGGTGAGCTACCGTTGCTTGACTACGATAACAAAAAAGTTTTTTCTCAGACCTACTAGAACAACTTGGAAGTTATGTCTTTACCTCCTGAACAGACAGACTTGACAGACGTAGAACAAAGACTTTTATCAAGAGTAGGTCCTTTTATAACTAGTTACCACCCGCACCAAAGCACTCGTCAACACGAATTAAAAGAGTCCTAACTCGATAGAGTTGTGTCACTTAATTACTGAACTCATATGGCCAGTTTCTGGCCTCATTATCGGACCCTGGAGGATCTTAGTTACCACCAAGCACCAAAGTGCTCGTCAATATGAATAAACCCAGCCCAAACTCTATAGTTTTATCATTAACCGATTTTTAACCATTTAATTACGGAGTTCTCTATTTAATTAATAATTACTCTATGCTACAGCTCTATGTCATAATAACTTTTCATTGTCATCCAATTTACATCTATACATATAATAAAATCGTAGGAAAGTCAAAACTGTACATTGAATATTTTTTAAAAAGAATACTTGAGGCGTGATCTACAATCGATATCGAAGCCAAAAATATAGTTTTTAGAATTTTTGTCTGTTTATCTGTATGTATGTCCGGGGTAAACTCAGAAAGTACTGCATGGATTTACTTCAAATTTTGCATGAATATTACTAACAGGTCGGTCAACATATAGGCTACATATTATCACGCTATCACCTACCGAGGAGGGGCAGTGCGGAGTAAACGAAGTCCGCGCGGACGAAGTCGCTGGCAACAGCTAGTACGTATATAAAAATTGTGCCCAATTGGTAACCGGGAAGTGGATGAAATTTACTTGCGAATATTGATTTCAGACATCGGGATAGGTGAAATAAATAAAAAAATGCTCAAAATAAAAACTACTTGGCCTACCTAAATCAAATTTTTATGTGACCAATTTGATACTATTTCGCATAAAATAAAAAAGAATCATGTAAATCGGTTCAAAAACCTCAGCGAAATCGGTGTACATATATTTTTAAAAAAACTCTTTTTTTGTAGTCGGTTAAAAAGGTTTACGTCAATGGATGCGTATTGCAGACTCGTCCAAAGTATAGAAGAAAGACTACTGATGCTACCACTTCAAGAAAAAATATTGGATTTACATTCTACTTGACTGTAAGATGATGTGAAGAAACGTGTATGCTGAAATGTTTATTAACACTTTTAATATTGGTGAGAAGACTGTGCGCACGTGGATTTTACTAGACCAACCCAATACAAGCCAAGAAAACAAAGAACATCAAGCTCAGACCCCACGACAAAGATCAAACTTCGTTAAGAATCTAGAGGAATTCCTGAATTCACTGCCCAAAGTAGAAAGCCATTATTGTCGAGCATCATCCAGTAAACTCTACGTTGAGCCCTTGAGGTCTAGTCTAAGAGAGATGTAGGATGGGTGTACCAGTCCTAAACCAGATACCAGTGGTTGACCACTTGTATGTTTAATTGAATGAAATAAGACGGCCATTTTTTAAATATTCATTTGTTTTGTTATTTTGCCTGGACTGTTACCATCACCCGAAAATAATGTTTGTGTAAATGACCGAAAAATATTGCTACCTTACTCCTTTAAACAGACAGAGGAGTGTCTCGTCCACTTGCCTTCCAGCCACCATTACATTTAGAAGTGCACGGGAATATGTTAAGTAAAATCTATAAAAATTACCTGTTATTTCATAATTATTGTCATCAAATATTATTTCAAAAATTTAATGTGAGCTTAAGAGCCCTAAGCTTTTATTTTTAAGAAATAATGTTAAAATGAAGTAATTTTAAAGGTGTTTAACTACTGGAACACGCTTTGTACTGGGTTCCTATTGCTGACCAAGTGGTTGCAACTGGTGATCTACAATAATTTCTTTCTTTTATCATTTTTTTTTCAAAGAATTGATTTTGTTTGATAATTTAGTGCGTTTAAATATCATTAAAGTGGTTATTTCTACTGCTCACCAGTAGTTGACCACCGGTTTACTATTGGTACACAGTAATAAAAAAGTGTTATTATATATCCTAAGGATGGCCAGATTAGAGTTTAAACTTTTTTCTCGTTGTTTTAGATACAAAATGCTCCCCAAAAAGACATTTTTTAAATATACAGCAAATGATTTAATGAAGTGTCTCCATAAAATCAGTAACGGAGCTAAGGGAAACATTTAAAAACTATGGTATCCCTCATTCGACTGTTATAAATAAACTAAAAATCAGACGTCCTGTACAAAGGAAAATGGGACCACCAACCATCTTGACACCACAAGAATTATTATTAGCGATAATTAACGCTAATGCTAAAAAAAGAAATCCCCTAAACAAAAAAACGTTTATTGGAAACAGCCAAATAATACAAGAGGACGGTCGAAAAAATCCATTCACCAGCGGGAAACCTGGACGAAAATGGTTTAATGGGTTCCTAAAAAGACACCCGGGTGTGACACAGCGATATGCTGCATCTATAAACTCAGCGCGAAGCCGAGTAACGGAAGAAAGTCTAAAGAAAATGGCACTATGAACTAAGAGAGTTTTTACTAAGTGAACACGCCGAAGATATACTAGACGAATCTGATAGAATTCTTAATGGTGATAAATCCGGGTTCAATATATTTTGTCCTACGTCAGGTTTGGTATCGGGTCTTAAATGAATGGCCAATTTATACGAAATTCAAGATAAATAAAAAGAAAGTATTACTGTTTTAGAAACGTTCACAGCTTCCGGGAAAGTCTTCCCCGTCTTTATTATTTACCCTTACGAAAGGATTCCTCTTGAAACCGCGCGAAATATACCTGAAGGTTGGTACTGTGGTAAGTCGCCCAAAGGATGGATGACTAGATTCTAGAATTTTTCATAGCTACATTGCTAATACTTTACTACCAGAATTACGGAAATCAAATGTAAATCACAAAAACTCTTCTTATCCTGGATAAAGCTACAGTGCAAGGCACAAATGATAAATTAACATCTAGTGACGATTATATATAAAAAAAAAAAAAATTATTGGTGATTATACACTTCTGTTCCAACTCATTGGTCAAAATGTAATACAAATAATGCAAAATAATTACAAATAATGATTTTACTCAATGCCATACAGTTGAATGTACTTGGGATGTAGCTGGATGACAAGCCATCAAATCATATTGGCAAAAAATGTGGCCTATTTTATTATATTACTTGTGAAAAAGTTTTATTATTTCCATTACATGAATTAATACAGTTAGCTAGAACTACAAATGGCATAAGAAAACTCATCAGACAAAATCTCACTGCACTTAGATTGGACTGTCAAATCTGAGCATGCTCTGGATGAAAAGAAATGGAGTCATATGAATTAAGAGCTGATCATACTACAAATTTATATTCTGGTACAAACCAAATTAGATCAGCGTTATTCAAAACCTGACAAATTATACTTGTCATTTATTTCTAAATTACAGATTTATGCTGTACACACTAAGAGGTACATTTTATTTTTAGAAATACTAGCTGTTACTCGCGACTTGTTTCGCGTGAACCAAAATCATTGCTTTCTATTGCTTAATCAGGTAAAAAAGTAGCCTATATCACTCCTGGATACTGAAGCTTTAAACTAATTTAAAAAAAGTGAATTTTTTTTTTAATCCGTCGAGTAGTTTTTGAGTTTAATCATAACAAACAAACAAAAAATTACATCTTTTCTCTTTATAATATTATTTTAGACTAGATCAGGGGTTCCCTAAGTGTGCGCCGCGGTGCCTTGGTGCGCCGTAGAAAGCAAAGAGGGGCGCCGTTAATCGATCCTCTTATTATTGGACACCACAAATATTGGCGGTTACCTTTTTTAGTGTTCGCATCTGAAACGAACATAGCGTAGTGGAAATATTTTTTGTCGTCGCATTGCCTTCGTTCACTCGCCAAAAAGTGCCTACTCGCTTGAAAACCGTTGATACCATACCCCTCCCACATCTTTACCCGCCCGCGCTCGCTTGCTCGCATCGCAATGTCCGTTTATTTACCTACAAGTGTGCCGCGCGACGGACGTTTTGTTTGTTGTTGTTCCGTTTCTTTTTATTTTTCTTCAAATTCCTGACGCAAAATAGGACAGATTTTTACTAAATAAACAAGTCGGTAGTTCAAGTGGTAGTGATAAAGCATCTACTAGTGGCGGTGGGGAATCAAAGAAGCGGAAATATCGTAAATACGATGATAGCTATTTGGACTTTGGTTTAACTTCAATAGAAGTAAACAATGAAGAAAAACCGCAGTGTGTGCTTTGTTTGAAAATACTATCATCCGAATGTATGCTTCCAAGTAAGTTAAAGCGACATCTCGAGACAATTCATCCAACTATGGCTGATAAATCGCGTGATTTTTTTCACCGGAAATTACAAAATTTAAATAAAACGAAAAACGTATTCACTCAGCAGGTCTCAGTACCTAAAAACGCACTGTTAGCATCATTCAAGGTGGCGTACAGGGTAGCAAAATGCTAAAAACCTCATGCTATTGCAGAAGAGCTTATTCTACAGGCTGCTCGCGACTGGTAAATATTATGATGGGAGAATCAGCTGAAAAATTAATTTCCAAGATACCCTTATCTAACAATACTATCAGTCGAAGAATCCATGACATTGCTGAGGATCTCAATTACCAATTAATAGAAAAAATGAAAGGCAGATTTTGGTTTGCAACTTGGCGAGGCTACTGACAGTAATGATGATGCACAACTTATTTGCTACGTACGCTTTCTGGCTGACAATATCACTGTCGAAGACGTTTTATTCTGCAAAAGCATTACCGGAAGTGCGAAAGCCCAAGACTTGTATGAAATTTTAGACAAGTTTATTACAGAAAATTGTATGGATTGGAAAAATTGTATCGGTGTATGTACTGATGGTGCTCGATCGATGTCTGGCAAGTATGGGGAAATACAAGCGCTTATTCGTAAGAAACCACCGAATGCGATGTGGAACCATTGCATCATCCATAGGGAAGCTCTGGCATCAAAATCAATGAACTCTGAACTGAACCAAGTACTGGAATGTGTAATTAGTGCGGTAAATTACATAAAAACTAGGCCTCTAAAGGCCAGACTTTTTAAAAAACTATGCATAGATATGGGAGCTGAACATACAGCCCTGCTGTACTACTGTAATTCACGATGGCTTTCACGTGGAAATGTTTTATTTCATGTGTTTGAATTACGCGAAGAAATTTGCACTTTTTACAACAAGAACGTCAAGAAAGTGCCAAATATTTTACTGAACCTGATTTTTTGCTAAAGCTAGCATATTTATGCGATGTGTTTGAGAAATTAAACAATTTAAATCTGTCTTTGCAAGGCAACAACACGCACATTCTGAAACTTTCGGAGAGGATTGCGGCATTTAGAAAGAAACTACAGCTATGGATAACAAAGTTGAAAGAAGGCGGCGGTCAAGATTGCTTCCCGCAATTATATAATTATGCGGCATAAAATGAACTGGTTATTTCACAAGACCTGATCGGCCTTTTCACGGAACACCTAGCGAAGCTCACCGAATGATTTTCGAAGTATTTTGCAGATGATGATGTTGAAAAATTTGCGTGGATCCAAGACCCTTTCCATGCACAAAGTCCACAAGGACTTACATCACAAGATGAGAGTCTCATTGAACTCTCTTGCGTCAGCACCTTTAGAACTAGATTCGCGAGTGTCGATTTGGTGGAGTTTTGGTTATCGATTCAAAATGAATATCCAAATTTAACTTCCAAGGCATTAAAAATTTTCATTCCGTTTGCAACATCATACTATGTGAAGCTGGGTTTTCAGCTGTAGCTGTGATAAAGAACAAATATCGCTCAAAGATCAATGTGGAGCAAGAAATGAGAGTAGCAGTGTCAAGTCATTCCCCGCTTTGAAAACTGTGTGGAGATCACCAAGCTCACCCTTCACATTGATTTGACTGAGTAAATATCGTATTTAATTTTTGTTTTTTCTTAAGTCTTTCTTTTTGTTTTCCTTTTAAATTCTCTTATAACAAAAAAAGTCATTTTTCTTTCTTTTTGTTTTCCTTTTAAATTCTTTTATAATAAAAAAAGTCAATTTTGTATTGTGGTGTTTTAATTTTCGTTACGACCAACCTAACCTATTATTGTAGGTACCTATTTCTTTCGACAATTTAAGTCAAATAGTTAACTAGGAGAGGGCACCGCCGTGAAAAAATATTAAACTTGTAACTGCGCCGCGGGTTACAAAAGATTGGGAACCCCTGGACTAGATCATTCTTTTCCAAAGTGGGTGATAACTGATAACGCCCCCTTGGGCCCAGAAAAAATTGCAGGGTGTTAATATTACAAACTTGTAAAAGGATATTTTAAAACAAATGTTGATTTTTGGTTAATTTTAAATAGGTAAAAGATACTCTTAGTATTGCAAAGTTGTATTATTATTGCTTAATGTTGATTATTGTTAATTTTTAAAAAAAGATACTCTTAAGTATTGTAAAGTTGCATTATTATTGCTTTAAGAAAATATTGTTTAGAAAATAGGTTAATTAAACTCCATGCGAGACTAGTATATTATTGGGATTTTAATGTAAAATGGTGGCGCTACAAAACAACTGATTTTTAAATTAGGAGTTGAGACAAAATGAGTTTGGAAATCTCTGGATTAAATTAAAGGTACATTTTTGTTGTTTTCTTCAGATTGAAGTTTCTGTACATCTGACTCCACTGTTCTGAGTAATCATCTGGTAGTCCAGGTTTTATGGCAGATTAGAGAGAGAGCGAAGTACATAGTATAAACCAAGTGCAGTCGACAATATCAATTTAATTTTAAACCATCTTTTATTGCTTCATATAAATACTTCATAATAATTGTTTTTGTTTCAAATAAAAATTTTTTTTAACAAACTAACTCATTATATATATCACATGAAACTCAAAACATGTGTAATTTTGTTTTTTAAACACAATGTAACTCACAAAAAGTTATCAATTATCATTCACAATGCCATTGTATTATTAGCCACCATAATTGTAATTCTGGTAATAACCAGAATTGTAATTGGATGAATTACAATTTCCCTGTCTACAATACCTATTAAAAAAATAGAACGTCTAGTTGCAAAAATTATAAAACTGAAAAATTTTCCGGTGTCTGAGTTTTTTTCAGTTTCTTTGGTAAAAAAAATATTTTGAAAATGCTGTTTCAATTAAGTAGGAACCGTTTCTAGCTCTGTATTTAACTTATTAATTGTAATAAGTAATATGTAAAGTAATAAGTAATATGATTTTTTCTGAAATATGTAGTACCAATAGCCCCATAACTCAGTCCAAACAATTAATTTGTTAAATGTATAGTATTATAAGGATTTCTTTTTGTAATGATTTTTTTTACCCTAACAATGTATTTTATGGATACAATTTGATAATATCCATTTTCAAAATTTACATATAAAGTTAATGTATAACATATCTTGGTCCATACATGAGTGTCAACGATAAAGCAGACCTTTTCTCCAGAGTTTTCAACCTTTTGGTACCACCAGCATTTTTCAGTGTCACAACTCACAGCACAACAGTAAAAAGTAGCCAAGTAATTAAGTGTTCTGGGCTCCTGAAATGGCTCCCATTTTTAACTCATGAATACAATATGGCTTACAATTCTACACTTTTTATAGTCGGCACTTGGTGAAACTCCATTTTAACACAATATTTGCCAGCTGATAACACTTGTACTGTTTCACAACAAGTATTTAAAATATATTTTGGGGTTATATTGTGTTTCTTACAATAAGTGTTAAACCATAAATGTTCATTTACCTTCATGAATTTCGTTTTTAGTCTCCTATAAAGGACGATCAATTCAGCCATATTTGCTGTTTTAATATATTCTACACTTTTTATCGTCGGCAACAGTACAAGTGTTATCAGCTTGCAAATATGGCTTACAATTCTTGGCACACTTATAGTTACTTCTGCACACAGCTTAATAGGTAACAGCTGTTGCCATTTCTTTATTTTTTTTTATAAGATAGCAAACAAGCAGATGGGTCTCCTGATGGTAAGAGTCAACCATCGCCTATTGACACTGAAGATGTTAATGGTGCGTTGCTATTTTGTGGTGAGGTCTAATACCACATGCATAAGTTTACTGGCTACCTTACCCTCCAAACCGGGACACGACAGTGACAAGCACTGACGCTATTGCGGCAGGAATAGACAATGCAGAACTCTACCACCTAGTAAAATCAAATGTGACTTTTCTATACCCTTATTATACTATTAGGTATGACTGCTTAGTCTTGCACAAGATAAATGGTTTCAAAAAATTTATTCTTTTACACTTCTCGTATGCTGCATTAGTTGACTGTCTCTACTTCTTTAACTTCTGCACCTGTTATACTTTCCTAATAAATATTAGGGTTGTCCATAAATAAAACTTTATTTTAAATGAGCCTTATTTGTTACTATGCCTATCACCTATGAAATCTTGAGATATTACAATATTAGTCGAACCTCATCCTCCATAAATTTTTGAAGATTAATTGGCTTTATGGTATTTATTTGTCAAACATATAATGGTCAATTACTTTATATCATTATCAGTACTATCTTCTACAATATATTCATATATTGTTTTAATTAAATCAACTGATGATACTTTTTTCCAGCCTTCTGTTTCAGTGATTAACTTAGCCTGTCCATCCTTGATAAATTCTAAAGTGAGTTGTTTAAGTTTAGTAGCCGTATGTAAATCAGCCAACTGTAGAGTTTCAATAGCATTTTCTATGGTAAGTTTTTTATGTAAGGCATCTTCACACAAGCTCTTTAGCCTCTTTAATTGATAATAATCTGCAGCAGCTAATAATTTTTCAGGTATTTCATCTACTTGAGGAGCTTTATCACTGTATATAAAAGTTAACACTTCACGAAGTACCTCCGATTCAAGATGTGAGACAATTACATTTGTAAAGCACTCAGTAGTATTATGTTCAAAGTGTGCTTTCAGAACCACACTGCGACTAGCTAAGACTGCCTTATGTACTTTATATTCTATTCCTTCAACAGACTTAATAATTATGTCTGAATACAATCCATTGTTAAGTAAATTTTCAAAATCACTGCTTAGCTGAGCCTCAGGGATGTTTGAATATTCAACTTTTACATTACAATTGACATAGAATTGAAATTTTAAACGTATACTGCCATCACCAAGAAGATAAAGGTTATCATCTTCTATAATGTCACGTTTTAGTAGTGCAGCTAAAAACTGCCATTTGTTGGCTGAAGCTGTGTGATACTCTCTGATAACTATAGAACGTTCTTCAAATCTCTTAAGGCATAATGTTAGAATGGCTTTGCAAAATACTGAGATTGAAGACAAAAAATATATTTCAATTAAAGAATTATGAAGACCATAAAATTTCATTTTCAGCTGGAACATTCCATCTTTGTCATCATCACCGCATTTACTAACACGAATTTCACGCTTAGTATTACTATCAAGTAGATTACGAAAGTTGTCGATTGTCCATGTTATAGTAAAAATCTTAGATTGTCCTTCATCGCGAACGGTAACTTTAACATATTTTGACATCTCTTTTGATCTAAACTTACAATTCAACTTCAAACGTACTGAGTAACTTGTTTATAATATTATTACACTGATATATTTCATGCTGCACCATCAGTCGAAAAATCGCGCTGGCAACGCCTAACAAAGAGTATACAATAGACATGGGTAGGTGATGCGTGTAATATCACAAAGGTAATATCACTCGGAAAGGTGATACAACATCACACATCACACTAGCGTTTCAATCATCACACATTACTTCATTCATCACTCGGTACAGATCGGTTAGTGTCGTTTCTGGCCGTATCACATATTATACTACCAAGAGAAGAGTGTGGTGCGCAACGTGCGGGAGATATGTAACTGGCAGTATAACTAAAATAAATCGAATAATACCGAGATCGTTGGTTCGAGCTGGGAGAACGGGTATACGAGTACGTTAAGTATGTTAGAATGATTTGAATTAGAAACGTTTGGTGATAACAATTCGGTTCATATTTGTTATTAGTAAAATGTACAATCTTACTAATAATAAAAACGAGTACCCTTAGGTATTATGCAATAACTGTTTGAGTTAAGACATTTTAATTGTTCTGTGTGTCACACGTCGCGTCGTTTGTTTTATGCATCGTGGTCTAGGGGTTAGACTACTCGGCCATACTTCGACCATGAAGTCTCGATCGGGCAAAAGTATTATTGAGGATTTACTCGAAAATCGCCTCTGTGATCTAGTGGTCCAGCGTTGGCGTTGACTATATGAGGTCCCGGGTTCGATTCCCGGGTCGGGCACATAAAAAAGTGTTTTTTTTCAGTTTTCTGATACACAAAGTTGCCCGGAATTGGACAGTGCCCGGTCGGCTATAGGCTTGCCACCTATCACATTTGTGGGACCAAGTACCTTCGGTTAATCGTGGATGCACTTGTTGTACCTCTGCCTACCCCTTCAAGGATACGGGCGTGAAGATACTTTACTCGAAAATCTAAAATTTTAGTAGCAGCTCGGAATCTGGCGGAATGGTGTGCCAACCAAGAAACTGGTGAATCGTGGAGAACTGAAAGTCTATAGACGTTTGGTTTATTCTGCTTACGTCACATAGGTACCGGCGTGATGATACTTTTAAATCAGGTACCTACATGACGAATTGAAAATGTAATTAAGATTAATATAATCCACAATATAATCGTAATGTTATAACAAAACTTTCAATTAGACTAAAATTATTAGTCAGTTTAATTATCAATTATTACGGAACTCTGGTTTGGAAAGAAATATATACTCAGTGTAATGACTCGTAGTTCGCACAAAAAAGCGATGCGTACATCACATGCAACTCAAGACACTAAACGCTACTCGAGATGATATTTCCTTAAGGTGATATGATGAGTAATGAGTGATGAGTGATGTTTGCGGGTGATATTACCTTTTCAAAGGTGATGTGTGATGTTGCATTACACTTCAAAGTACCGTTTTGCGCATGTCTAGTATACAATACGACGCCTAAGCCGCCTAAATGTGCAAAGAATATAATACTGGACATGTGTAACACTGCGCTGCGCCGCGCAATTGCGCTATCCACAGAACAATATAACTAGCGGGCGCTAACTCAATTCACTGAGCGTAGCCTATTTATAAAGTACTTTGTGACTGAGCGGGTGTGTTAAGTCAACTCACTCATTCAAAATGTGTTAGCGCACGGCGCAGCATAGTTATACCACAGACTACTTAGAGACTATACGCATCACGCAGTAAACTCTCATTCATGTGCACAATTATCATGAGTCATGACTCTTATAGCGTGGCGCACGGCGCACGTTTCGTTCGCTGCTCACTTCCCTTTACCCGCAAGCTGCGTCAGATTTGTTGCGCCATGGCGCAATTTTGAGTTAGCGCAATGAGCCGACGCAGTACACTGCGCTTGAGTTACTGAGTTAACGCAAGGAATTTCGCTGAGTTACCCATGTCAGTGTTCTGTGCACATGTCTATCGCCTAATACTTGCCGCATGTATTTACATGGTATTTACTAGTCTTGTGTAGTTCGCGAATGAATCCTTCAATTGGACTACTTCAGTTGCGTTTAGTTCATCCTTCACTAGTTCAGTTTCAATTTATCTATATCTCTAGTTCGCGTAGTTCACCGCGAACGAAACGATTACGAGAGTCGAAGATTGCCGATCACGCGCCGATGGGAGTGACGTAGCAGACACAATCTCGGCGCGACTGAACTTGATACCGGTTAACACTTAACTATATCACTCGTACTTTCTTTTGCAATGTACATACATACTTGCGAAGAGATATAAAATGAATTCTTTAATTATAAGCGTTCATTGCTTATTGCGCATGAAGGTAGTTTTGATCTTCAATTAGTATAAACGCAATGCATACAATATCATAATGTTTGTTTGAATTTATCTAAAATCAAAAATTACAGTGAAAAATAAAAGTTTAGAAAAATCAGCTTAAAGTTAAGGCCATAAGAAACATTTTGCTGTATTCGGCAATTGTAAACACTATTTTAGTAAGAAATTTAATATTTCATTAGTAAAAAAACGAAAACATAGTACAAATAAAAAAAATATACTTTATTTTAAAATTGTTTTACTATCGCTTCAACGTTTATCTCGTTCGCAGAAATCATAAGATTCATTACACACGACTTAGTTCGATTAACAAACGAAGGAAAATCAATGTACTGAGAAATGATAGCGACTCAAGCCATTGGACTAGATGAACTACTGAACTAAGAGAGTGATATACTTCGCAGTGATCAAAAGATATGTTCATATCTTTTCAATTCAGTGACACATTCTGCGCACCTCTAGTATTTACTTTTTGGCTGTTGCTAATACCCACTACAAAACACCTAGACAGTGTTGCCAACTGGCTCAATGAATTTGGCCCCACTTTTTTTGATTTTCAGATTTTTGATATTTTTAATTATTTGTTCGTCGTTCGTTCTTTAATGTTCGATTGTAAAAATTGTTTGTTCGTCTTTTATTTATTTATAATTAATTAAACAAATGATCACCCTTAAGTTGGCCCCCCTTACTAGATATCTTTATTTTTATCACTTAGATTAATTAATTTTGATTAATTATCGTTTGTTCGACGACTATTGGTGATTGTTCGATCATAAAAACAATTAAATTCCCAATTATTATTTATTTTATATCTAATATGCAAACCATTACCTCACGCCTACATTGCGCATGCGCCAGCAGTCTCAGTCTAATGGCGACTGAGCGATGCGTAGTGCATGTCATGTAAAAAAATGGCACTATCGGAACTACCTACAATATTTCCTAATAAGAATTAAATACCTTTATATTTAATCGAGGTACTCACACTGTTGAATAAATACTTCATTCAAATCGTATAATTTGATGATATTCGAAATGCAGCATTATTTATAATTTATAATGTCATTTTTTTACATGACATGCACTACGCATCGCTCAGTCGCCATTAGACTGCTGGCGCATGCGCAATGTAGGCGTGAGGTAATGGTTTGCATATTAGATATAAAATAAATAATAATTGGGAATTTAATTGTTTTTATGATCGAACAATCACCAATAGTCGTCGAACAAACGATAATTAATCAAAATTAATTAATCTAAGTGATAAAAATAAAGATATCTAGTAAGGGGGGCCAACTTAAGGGTGATCATTTGTTTAATTAATTATAAATAAATAAAAGACGAACAAACAATTTTTACAATCGAACATTAAAGAACGAACGACGAACAAATAATTAAAAATATCAAAAATCTGAAAATCAAAAAAAGTGGGGCCAAATTCATTGAGCCAAGGCGTGGTGCGTGAGACAAATTTATGAATCAGCACAGCGCATGAACATGACGTATCACGCAATGACAGAATAGTCTAAGAGCCAGAATGGTTTAGTTGTTTTCCCGAAATAATACTCTATGAACATTTTTAACTTTAATTTTTAAATACTTACTAAGCCAGTAATTTGTATGTCTGGTTACCACATCATAACTGTAAACAATGTCCAGAGATACAATTTTTCTTTCTTCCCACAATATTCAATATTCATAAGAGTATAAGTAGTGTCGCCAAAAAATTGATAGTTTTAATCTAGATACGCCATAACGTCGATAGTATCGATAGTATTGAACGCTGGAAGTAAATAAACTATCGATTGCGTCGACAGTATCAATCATTGGAGATAAACAAAGTATTGATTCTGTCAATACCTAGTATTGTTGGACAATATTGCAATGACTATCGATATATTGGATACTATCGATAGTTTATACAATTGATAGCATCGATCAGTATGAATAAAGCTGACTATCGATAGTTTTAATTGTATCGATACTATGGATAGTAATTGTGATTAATGCAATATTAAATAACAATACCATCGATAGAATCGATACTTTTGGTAGTTTATTTTTTTAATCATGAATATTATCGATTGTATTACTGTTTGTTGATAGTATTATACTTACCGAGGTAATGAAACTCTATCGATAATAGACTATCAAGCAGCAACACTATAAATCAAAGGTTTCGAGTTCGACACTCATTCCAAAAATTTGTCTTGATTATTTCCCTTACTTCTTGTGAAATTCAACGTCTATAATATACCCCGATTCGTATTTAAATCACATTCTCTTCCAAATAGTAAGCGTTGAAGTACAGAACTACTCCCGTTCAAGCACTATCGAGATAAAGCTGAAAAAACCAACTTGCTTTCGGACTATACGGTCGCGGCCAAAACCGCCAAGCTCCCGTGCGTGGCCTCATTATCCGCGTCGCGCGAATTTCGCCGCCGCCGCCGTCGCCGCCGCCAGTTCGCGTGGCCGGGCGGTAATAGTGTTAAGTATGATAAACAATGACGTGTATAATATTATACACGTTATTGATTGTAAAATACACGGAATATAATATGTTTTCTGAGGTAAAATAAATGTTGTTGTCACTTGTCAGATTACATTTTAAATCCTCTTGCCAATTAATATTGACTACAGGTTTTAAACATAGCCCACGATAGCCCCACTTAAAATTATTTTATCGATTAAAATTCTTTTTTATTTTAATTGTTTATTCGTGATTGTTGAAACATAAAATTTAATTGTTCGTTTTTTATTTATTTATAAATAATTAAATAATTGTTCATCCACAAGATGAGCCCCCTTATCAGAGATCTTTACTTTGATGCTGGGGTCGCATTTGCGTCTATCGGCAATCTATTAATGAAAGGTGAGAACGACTATTTATTTGCGGTGGCAAAACACCTTAAAATTAAATAAACTTTCAAATTATGTTACATTTTAACTTTTCTGGAATTCTTTTTGATTAGTTAACAAATTAATCAATTTTATAAACGACAAAATAGAATTTTCTTCTGTCTTTGATGGCTGATTTCAGCGAAAAATAGCCTACGTTTTTTACGTAATTCTTAATTTGTACATAATTTTTTGATGTTACTATGGAAGCTTAGAGTCTATATAGCGCAGTCTTTTTTTACATAGAAAATAGTAACTTATATTAAAGTAATTAACTTTAACTTCTATTATTAGTATAGAAAAGAGCCTACTCATTCTTAAAAGGCCGGCAACGCAACTACAAGACTCCTGGTAGTGTAGATGTCTATGGGTGGCGGTAATCACTTACCATCAGGTGTGTCTCCTGTCCGTTTGGCCCCTCCTCTATATATAAAAAAAACTTCTATTAAAGTAAGGTACCTATGAGGCTGTTTATTTTATTCATAAATGCACAGTTCATAGAGATTTAGCAGCAAAGAAAAACAATTGAAGAAACCTACTTTTTAGAAATTTTTGAAACAAATCTGGTTACAATTATTTTGCAAAAACTCACTAAAAATCGCAACTCAAAAACTATGAAAAATCGTAGAACATACATTACAGTGATTCACATACCTCTAAACACGAGGCACCTAAAATAAATTTTGAACTCGGATTAGTGAGCTTCGTGCAATGATACGATGAATGCAGATGAGACCTCAAAATTTATTATATCATTGCACGAAGCTTTATGATGATGACGCAAGGGCGGCCCCAGCAATAGACGAGTGACAGAGGCATGTCTAGTGACTATAAACTGTTATAAAAAAGGATGCAAACAATACGTCGTTTTTTTAACCTTGATACATCGTTCATAAACATCGATGTTTTGATATCGATATTGAAATTCAAAACATCGACGATACATCGTTCTACATGAGCGATGTTTTATGAACGACGACGCTTAACCACAGAATACTTAGAGACTAACAGAAGTCAATGTTCCATACAAGTAATATTCGAGCATAGCACACATAGATAACTCTAACGGACGCGACGCGAGTCATCCCTGAAACTTTCCACTAAATTAAGGTATTTTAAGCTCAAAAGACTAAAAAATATAAGCATAGATTTTTCAGTTCAAACATCTATTTTGTTAAAAATGGCAGTATATTGATTTTTAAAAAGCTGTATATTTTGAAAATAATGATGGCATTCAACTTAATTTTTTAGGATCTAAAATATTGATTTATCTAAATAATCGATGTGTTGTAAAATTTCGATGCAATGTCAAAAAACATTTTATTTCTACATTTCTTCATTGATAAATCCCAAACAAATTGACCGCTTTTGATTAAATTAACGGTATTTGACGCAGTTTTTTTAAGGAGAAAATATGTTAAGATTTTTAAGTCAATCAGTGAATTACTTGAAAGTTATATAAAAAAAAAATAATTAAGTTTGATAAAAACAACGTAATTTTAATATTTGAAGGCTATAAGTTTTGAGAATTAGAATCGATTTTGATTTTTGAAACGGTACTAGACGTAGTTTTTTTAGTACTAAAATATCGTAGAATATCAAAAAATGATTGGTTGAAAATTTTCGAAGCTATGTCGACAAAATACTTTTTTCAAAATTTTTCGTTAACGATTACTCCCAAACGGATAAACCGATTTTGATGCAAATCATGTATAAGACGTAGTATTTTAAAGAATAGAGCTGGTTAGTTTTTTTATTCAATCGGTACATAAATCTGGAAGTTATATTAAGAAAATACTGTTTCGCTAAAATTTTTTTTGGTGTTTTTTCAAATTTCTTAAAATCTCCTACACCGAATCTGTTTAAATTTTCAGAAAATCTAAATTGAGTAAAATCCAATCGAATACCATCAACCGCGTTTTGATCGGTCCAGACATTCAAAAGTTATGAGATGTTTACATACACACATATATGTTTACATACACACACATACACACACACACACACACACACATACAGACATACTGACGTCATCGTGAAAATAGTCGGAAAGGGTTCCTAGGACCTCAAAACGTGTACATCTGATGAAAACTCGATTTTCGAAAATCGGGGTAAAATCAGTAACTTCCTTATCTACATACGTATCTAGTGGGAAGTTAAAAATATCGAAAACAATCGAAATCAATTTATCGCTCATAATATTCGATGTTTGTAACATCCATTTACTTTAGAAAAAATCGATGTCTTGATATCACTGTTTTTTATTAGCGATGTTGCATGCAAAGGTGGCTTTACGCTGAAATCAGGAATGCTACCGCGCTTGACTTGCCGCGTTGGCATCTCGTGGTGTAAAAAATAGCGTATTTCGAAAGAAGTACAATTCTTCCTCCAGGTTTTCAAAACAGCAAAGGCAAAAGCTGTCGTCAAGGCAAAAGCGGAACAAATTGGCAGAATTGGTGAGAAATAAGTTCGCCTTCCTTTAGGCACTCGGGCGTTCTGGTCTGTCGCCAAGGCTGTCTTAGTCTTCTCCCAGGCTTCTTTTCAATCCTTGCACAGAGACGATGACTCTCTATGGGCCACCATACCGCACAGGAAAAAGTCGATCTTCTGGGCTCGTTCTTTGCGGCCAACTCAACTCTGGATGACCACGGGGAACGCACCACCAACCATCCCGCAATGTGATAGTTTCATGCCAAAAATAAAATTTCGGCAGGATTATGTGTGTAAAGCACTATTTTCGTTTGGACATCCACAAGTCAAGTGGCCCTCATGGCATCCCTGCGATTGTGCTTAGAGAGTGTGCTCCAGAGTTGGCGCCTGTATTGACGCACCTATTCCGGCTTTCCTATTCACTCGGCGTGGTATCGAATTCATGGAAGACTGCTTTAGAGCATCCCATCCTTAAAAAAGCGGATCGCTCTAATCCGTCAAACTAGCGGCTAATAGCCACAACCTCCGTGTTCACCAAAATCATGGAGACACTTATAAACTGTCAATTCCTGAAGTATTCAGAAGAGCACGAGCTGATTAGTGACCGTCAGTACGGTTTCCGTCGTGGCCGCTCAGCTGGTGATCTAGTATACCTGACGCATCGTTGGGCGGAGGCACTTGAGACCAAGGCATTGGCAGTTAGTTTAGACATAGCGAAGGCCTTTGATCGAGTATGGCGTAAAGCGCTTCTCTCGAAGCTGTCTTCGTATGGGCTTTCCGTGAAATTATGCAAGTGGATCACCAGTTTTTTTGCTGATCGGAGCATCAAAGTCGTAGTCGACGATGCATACTCCAACCTTAAACCTGTCAAAGCTGGTGTTCCCCAAGGCTGTGTTTTTTTTTATAGAAGAGGGGGCAAACGAGCAAGTGGTGCACCTGATGGTAAGTGATCACCACCGCCCATGGACATCTGCAATACCAGAGGTCTTGCAGTTGCGTTGCCGGCCTTTTAAGAATGAGTAAGCTCTTTTCTTGATGGTCCCTATGTCGTAGCCTTATCAGGCTAGCATGGTGAAATCAGCAAAATTGCAAAAAAAAAATACATCAATTTGTAGCTAAATAGTTGCTAATTAGTTGCCAAAACGACGATTTTGTTGCTCGTGCCAATCCCTAGAAATCGCGAATTATGCTATCGTGATATCAAGGTAGCAAGGTAACTTAATGAATTATATTCTTTTCCGTTTATCTTTATAGAAGATTTAGTTACTATTTTTTTGCTATATCTTAGATATCGCAAAAAAATTTTTAATAATTGTTTTTTTTAATTTTTCTGTTCTTGCTATCTTGAAACTGGTTTTTCCTGGCATTAAAGAGTCTTTGAATTTTGTTGCTCATCAGGAGGCTACTCAAATACACTCAAACAACTAGCAACAAAATAGTTGAAACCGGTCAGCCGATTTTTGAATTTTTTTTTCATCTTCCTCATTCTTGCTATCTTGAAACTGATTTTTGTCGGCATAGAAAGTGTATTAAATTTGTTGCTCATCAGGAGGCTACTCAAATACACTCTAAGAACCAGCAACAAAATAGTTAAAACCGGTTGGGTGATTTTTGAATTTTTTTTTCACCTTCCTCATTCTTGCTATCTTGAAAGTGGGTTTTCCTGGTAATAAAATTTGTTGCTCATCAGGAGGCTACTCAAATACACTCAAACAACTAGCAACAAAATAGTTGAAACCGGTCAGCCGACTTTTGAATTTTTTTTTTCATCTTCCTCATCTTGAAACTTGAAACTTCCTCTTGAAACTTCCTCCTTATCTTGAAACTTGTTTTCCCTGATAATGAAGAGTCTTTGGAATTTGTTGCTCATCAGGAGGCTACTCAAATACACTCTAAGAACAAGCAACAAAATAGTTGGAACCGGTCGGCCGATTTTTGAATTTTTTTTTCATCTTCCTCATTCTTGCTATCTTGAAACTGATTTTTGTCGGCATAGAAAGTGTATTAAATTAGTTGCTCATCAGAAAAATACTCAAATACACTCCAAGTATCAGCAACAAAATAGTTGAAACCGGTCGGCAGATTTTTGAATTTTTTTTCCATCCACCTCATTCTTGCTATCTTGAAACTGATTTCTTTCGGCATAGAAAGTGTATTAAATTTGTTGCTCATCAGGAGACTACTTAAATACACTCTAAGAACCAGCAACAAAATAGTTGAAACCGGTCCGCCGATTTTTGAATTTTTTTTTCATCTTCCTCATTCTTGCTATCTTGAAACTGGTTTTTCCTGGTAAAAAAGAGTCTTTGAAATTTGTTGCTCATCAGGAAGCTACTTAAATACACTCAAACAACTAGCAACAAAATAGTTGAAACCGGTCAGCCGATTTTTGAATTTTTTTTCTATCTTCCTCGTTTGTTTTTCCTGGTAATAAAGAGTCTTTGAAATTTGTTGCTCATCAGGAGGCTACTCAAATACACTCTAAGAACCAGCAACAAAATAGTTAAAACCGGTTGGGTGATTTTTATAACATGATCGTTTATAACCCGGCATACCAATCAAAAAATTTAGAGCTTCAAGCTTTAGTTTGATGATTGGCAGACCAAAATAGAAGGTAGATAACATAACTGATTATCTTAATGGAATCTAAAAGTTCATGTGTTAGAGATCTAATTAAAATCTACCGGTTCGAATCGGTTCAAACTTACAGGAAATCTAAGTTCAGTGAAACTCTTTAGAACGCACTTTGGTTGGTTTCAATCGGACAAAACGTTCAAAAGTTATCAGCGGGTCACATACTTACACACGCACACACACACACACACACACACACATACATACAGACAGGGTGACACCCTCTTGGGAACCATCAGGGAAGATTCCTAGGACCTTAAAACGTCGAGATCTGATGAAAACTCGATTTTTATAAAACGGGGTAAAACCAATAACTTCCCGATTTTTCGAAAATCTTCGATATTCTTAGCGGGAAGTTAAAAAATTTTTCAAAAGCGGTTTTTCTAGAATAACTTTTAAATGGCTTTACCGATCGATCTCAAAAACTAATCAGCTCTTAATATTGAAAAAACACGTCGATTGCCGTTGGGTAAGTCAAAATCGGTTGAGTCGTTCGTGAGATATCGTTGACGAAAAGAATCGAAAAAATTGAATTTTTTCAAGATCGATATGTGTTTACAAATTGTTTGTAAAATTAAAAAAACTGCACCGATTGCTAAAAACCGCGTGAGATTCGTTTGAGTCATTCAAAAGTTATGGCAGATGGAATATTTAATAATTTCTGTTACATCGAACTTTTATGAGGCTTTTGAGGTCGAAGAGCTCAAAATAACACAAAAATTAATTTTTTGAGTTATATTAATTTTTTGAATAATAATAATACCTTAATTGATGATCTTTGCGAAGTTCTTTGAGAATTTGAAAAAACAATAAAAATCGGCCGATGAAGGTGAACTATTTTGTTGCTGGTTCTTAGAGTGTTTTCGAGTAGCCTCCTGATAAGCAGCAAATTTCAAAGATTCATTATCACCAGAAAAACCTGTCTCAAGATAGCAAGAATAAGGAAGATGAAAAAAAAAATTCAAAAATCAGCCTACCGGTTTCAACTATTTTGTTGCTGATACTTGAAGTGTATTTGAGTATTCTCCTGATGAGCAACTAATTTAATACACTTTCTATGCCGACACAAATCAGTTTCAAGATAGCAAGAATGAGGAAGATGAAAAAAAAATTCAAAAATCACCCAACCGGTTTTAACTATTTTGTTGCTGGTTCTTAGAGTGTATTTGAGTAGCCTCCTGATGAGCAACAAATTTAATACACTTTCTATGCCGACAAAAATCAGTTTCAAGATAGCAAGAGTGAGGAAAATGGGAAAAAAATTCAAAAATCGGCTGACCGGTTTCAACTATTTTGTTGCTAGTTGTTTGAGTGTATTTGAGTAGCCTCCTGATGAGCAACAAATTTCAAAGACTCTTCATTATCAGGGAAAACAAGTTTCAAGATAGCAAGAATGAGGAAGATGAAAAAAAAATTCAAAAATCGGCTGACCGGTTTCAACTATTTTGTTGCTAGTTGTTTGAGTGTATTTGAGTAGCCTCCTGATGAGCAACAAATTTCAAAGACTCTTTATTACCAGGAAAACCCACTTTCAAGATAGCAAGAATGAGGAAGATGAAAAAAAAATTCAAAAATCGGCCGACCGGTTTCAACTATTTTGTTGCTGATACTTGGAGTGTATTTGAGTATTTTCCTGATGAGCAACTAATTTAATACACTTTCTATGCCGACAAAAATCAGTTTCAAGATAGCAAGAATGAGGAAGATGAAAAAAAAATTCAAAAATCGGCCGACCGGTTCCAACTATTTTGTTGCTTGTTCTTAGAGTGTATTTGAGTAGCCTCCTGATGAGCAACAAATTTCAAAGACTCTTCATTATCAGGGAAAACAAGTTTCAAGATAAGGAGGAAGTTTCAAGTTTCAAGATGAGGAAGATGAAAAAAAAATTCAAAAATCGGCTGACCGGTTTTAACTATTTTGTTGCTAGTTGTTTGAGTGTATTTGAGTAGCCTCCTGATGAGCAACAAATTTTATTACCAGGAAAACCCACTTTCAAGATAGCAAGAATGAGGAAGGTGAAAAAAAAATTCAAAAATCACCCAACCGGTTTTAACTATTTTGTTGCTGGTTCTTAGAGTGTATTTGAGTAGCCTCCTGATGAGCAACAAATTTAATACACTTTCTATGCCGACAAAAATCAGTTTCAAGATAGCAAGAATGAGGAAGATGAAAAAAAAATTCAAAAATCGGCTGACCGGTTTCAACTATTTTGTTGCTAGTTGTTTGAGTGTATTTGAGTAGCCTCCTGATGAGCAACAAAATTCAAAGACTCTTTAATGCCAGGAAAAACCAGTTTCAAGATAGCAAGAACAGAAAAATTAAAAAAAAAACAATTATTAAAAAATTTTTTGCGATATCTAAGATATAGCAAAAAAATAGTAACTAAATCTTCTATAAAGATGAACGGAAAAGAATATAATTCATTAAGTTACCTTGCTACCTTAATATCACGATAGCATAATTCGCGATTTCTAGGGATTGGCACGAGCAACAAAATCGTCGTATTGGCAACTAATTAGCAACTATTTAGCTACACATTGATGTATTTTTTTTTTTGCAATTTTGCTGATTTCACCATGCTAGCCTGATAGGGCTCTATGTCGTATCCGTTCGGAAATACCCCTGCCGGTAATTGGTTTGGTAAGGCAAACACAGTTTGAATGTTTGCGACGGTAGCCAACAACTGCCGGCCACATCTGCATGTATCTTGTTATTACGTGAATCTTTGTGACAATAGACTGAGTGTGATCGCAGCATTATTGTAATTAATTAATTATTGAAATTTTAATGGTTCTGAAACCTTATACTAGTAACGTGTACCTTATTATAACATAAATACTATTACGAATTGTACTATAAATAATATTCTAATTATATTATGATTTGAAATAAATACCTAGAACTGCTAGTTTTAATTGTATTTAGCGTTAGGTGCCCCATAGACCTATAAAAATATTGCACAATATTACGTATTGTGCAATATTATTGCCCGTTTAGGGTTAACGTTGAAGATTGAACGAAAGTTTGAGGGGTTTAATTTTGATTGTGCAATTTTTTCTTGCACTGTAAAGGTTTGATATTGCACTTTTTTTTTCACTTCAGAGCTTTGAGCGGTCGCGGTCGGTCAGTCGCGGTGTTTAATGTATGGTCGTGTCGTAAATTTAAGCAAAATGGCGAGCAAGAAATTTTCGTTATTTCGAGGTAATTTTATTCATCTTATAAATTTTGGCCCATACTAGTAATGAACTATACTAGTATGGGCCAAAATTTCGACCACTGGCCGAAATTCGATACTCGGTCGGAATTAAACATGTGACCGAAATACGTCATTCCGACATTCGGTCAAAATTTGACATTCGATCGAAATCCGACTTTCGGCCGAAATTCAACATTCGGCCGAAATTCAGCATTCAGGCCAATTCACTCTAGTAAACAATATAAGTGTTAATCGAAACAAAACCAATCAATAAAAGATTAAGAACGGAAGTTTTTACTTGAATGTATAGAATTATATAGATTTATTTAACAAAAAAAATCACCAATATGATTGCCGCCAAAACTTAGCCGTCGTCAGACATGTTGGGTTTTTTTTATATCTTTTTATATCATATGATAGCAAACAAGCAGATGAGTCTCCTGATGGAAAGAGTCAACCATCGCCTATAGAGACCAAAGATGTTAATAGTGAGTTGCTATCTGGTGGTGAAGTCTAATGCCACATGCATAAGTTCACCGGCTACCTTACCCTCCAAACCGGAACACGACAGCGACAAGCACTGCCGCTATTGCGGCAGGAATAGGTAAGGCGGTGGTACCAGACCCTGGCGAGATAATATAGAACTCTACCACCTAGTAGCCACGATGGTAGTAACTCGATAGCCAATCGGTCGCCTTTTCCAACTTGCCTGGCAGAACGGCAGTTGGCCTATTCTTCAAAGGAGGCCGGGACCAACGGCGTAAGTACTCGCACGAAAATATTGATCAGACTGGTTTGTCAATTTTATTGAGTGAATTTATTGAATGTTTGGAAGCAAGGGGGTATTAAATATTATTGCACAATAAAAGTATTACGCAATATTATTGTAGGTCTATGGGCCGCCTTATCGTAATTGTATTAATTGTATGACATTATTTATTGAATTTTTTTCATCTGACACTATACATATTTTTTTGCTTCTAATATAATTGTATTATTGAATAACATTATTTCTTCAATTTTTTTAACACTGTTTATATTTTTCACTTTTAATATAATTTAATTATATTTCTAAATGTAAGCTAGCCGTATAAGGGGTGTTTGCCTATAGTTGGGAAATGGGAAGGCACTGCCATTGCTCAATGTACATTATATTATATTAAATAAAACGAGTACTTTATGTTGGCAATCTAAATAAAAATAAATATATAAAATAAATGAATACTTCCGCAAACCAAAAAAGAAATTAATACAGTTATAATACATGCGTTCTAATCTATTTAAAAGGGTTTGATTTAATCTACGACATACACACATCAGCATAATCAATCCTTGGTACGCCTAGTGTGAGTTTGGTTTGGAACAAATTGATTTTTGTATATCGTGTGAATTATTAGCTAACACTATTTAGAGAGGCGAGAATTTCACCTATGAAATATGAAAGTGGTTAAATTAATCCAAAAAATTTAAAACATAGGCAAGTAGGTAAATATTCGTCTGCAATAGATAGCATAATAAAACAGAAAATAACTTAGCACAATTTATAGTCCGTGATATTTCGATTACGGTGATATCAAAAAAATGAAGTTATCATTTAAAAAACATAGTTTTCAAACATTTTAAACCTAAAAATGATTTAATACAGGTTTAAATAAGCTTTCAGGTTTTAAACCAATTGATGTAAATGGTTTAAAACCGGTTTTACATCTATAGGCGTAATGTGTAAGAACCCTAAATGCTTCAATTCGATTATAGTTTTTTTTCACGTAAATACATGCGTAAATAGGGCTACTGGCTGCCATTTTGAGATTTTATAATTTTTATCATAGCCTATTATTGTCAAAGTACTGCATAATGCATCAGTTTTATCGTAATTTCAACTTTTGTTAAAACCACAGAGTACTTTGTAATATGTTAAAACTTTAAATAAATTGTCCTTCATCTGAATATCCGATCGCTGATTATATACTTCCAACAAACCCAAACACGATATAAGTACTGTATTTAATTTACACTTTTAAAACAGGGTATTAATTTTATGTTTTTAAGTCATAGAATAAGTTTTGGTATTTGAAAGAGAAGCAACCAGAACGGATGTAAGAGTTGTGGTCGATGATGTAGTGCTGGAACAAGTGGATGAGTTTGTATATCTTGGATGTGCTTTTAGCAGGGATGGAAGGTACACCGCTGATGTTGAAAGAAGAGTGTGTACAGGGAACAGAGTGAATGGAGCGTTAGGGAGATTACTTAATAGCACAATTTTAAGTCAGGGGGCCCGTCTAGCCCTGCATAATCATGTGCTTATCCCAACGCTATTGTATGGAAGTGAGAGTTGGGTATGTCAGAAATGGCATGAAAGTAGAATCAACGCGATCGAGATGAGGTCGCTAAGAATAATATGTGGTGTGACATTCACGGACCGGGTTCGTAATGTCGAAGTGAGAGAGAGGTTAGGTTTGAAAGAATGTGTCGGTGTAAAGATGAGAAAGGGCATGCTCCGTTGGTTCGGACATGTAGAAAGAATGGTAGATGAAAGCTTAACAAAACAGATATACAACGCGAATGTGGAAGGATGTAGGTACCGGGGAAGACCAAGACTGACATACCACGATCAGATTGCTCGAGTACTGTCCGAAGGTGGTGTCAAGAGTCTTCGCAACCGGCGTGTGTGTATGAAGAGAGTGATGAATGTGGAGGAAGCGAGACAAGCTTGCAAGGATCGTGATGTATGGCACTCGGTTCTCTCTGCCTACCCCGTAAGGGATTTGGCGTGAAGATATGTTGTTGTTGTTAAGTCATGTAATAGCAAGCAAACCTAGATGGCTTTTCTGGTAGACAAATAATAATCCCCTATAGACAGCAATGACATTTGCTTTCTGTGCGCCTGGATGTTAACGAAATAAAACATGATTATGTTTCCCGGCTATCTCGCTCTCTGAAAACACGAGAGGATACCTACCGACCGCTATAGCGACAGGGAAAGGTAAGGTGGTGATTTAAAACTCGGGATCAAATTCGTTGGGAAACTCTACCACCTAATAATTCAGATGTTTGGCAGAAAAGCAGATAGTGTATCTTTAAACAGGACCTAGATTAATACGAGGAAAAAGCTAGTTTGTGACAAACTTAAGAAAAAATTAAATTACAATTGATATTACTGTAGTTGAGTAAAATAGCTATTTTTATAGAATACATTTTGTATCAGCCATTTTTTGTGTGAATTAGTAGTTTTACTGATCAACTTCTGAGAAAGTCTAACAAGTTGAATAAAGATATTACATACTCTAAGTTAACCTCAAAATAATTTTAACAAGTATGTCTTTATTATACCATTGACGATTTGATTAAAATTAACAAGTGTTAAACTTGGTAAGCGACCCTGTAAAATGCCACTAAAATGATACTTGTAACAATTGGGTCCAACGATGTATGACAGTATATATTTAGTTTGTGTCCTTTTATTGCTTTTACGAGCCCTAGCCATTATGCAGTAACGGCATCGGCGAGTGGCGGTGTCAAAGTGCCGAGCCTTGGATTTATATAAATGTCTTTTTCTTTTCATGCGTTATTAGACCAGTACTGTGTCTAATAAGTAGATAGGTACTAAGAAAATTAATAAAATTAAAATGATATTTTCAAATCAAAATGAATAATGTCTTTAAAAAATTCTGTAAACCGGCAGGCCGGCACCCCTGCAGGCCATTCCTGAAACTTTCCGTTCAATCGAGGTATTTTAAGCTCAAAAAAACAAAAGTTATACTTACCTAACCATAGACTTTTTCAGAGTTCAAAAATCTAAATTTTGTCATAAATGATAATTCTATTTTGAAAAGCTGTAAATTTTGAAAACTGGAACATATCTCAATGACTGTGCATACCGGAAGTGCTTCAGTCCTAGGGTCCCTAGGATAATTCACGCCCAACTGAATTATTTAATATTAATTGAAATCACGAAATAAAGAAAACAATTAAATTGTTTTCTTTATTTCGTGATTGAAATAAATAGGTGGGTGATTTTTCAAAAATGTGTTTTCCGGGTAATTTCCATGATATTTTTGAAATCGCTTAATTAAAGTAAATTACACAAACATTTTAAAAGTTTATGCAAATTTAAAGAACATATCAAAATTCGACACGCAGTGGATCTATACTTTTCCTAAAAAAAGTATTGAACATTTGTGGGCCATGGAAATTACGTTAGAGATCACGGAAATGGCCCAGCAGGTAAAATTTTGCTAAATACCGTATCAAATATGAAAATAAGATTAGATAATTGTGTTTTGGGGAACTATGAACGGCTGTAATATATATTAAAATGATATTAGGCAAATTTTTTCAGCAGCTCTTTTTTTTCTGAATTTCTCCTCTCCGCTAAACTTAGATACAGCAAAACAGATTAGTGATAAAGTGCGTGTGCTACACATTTCCTATTACCTTTTGCTTTTCTAAGCCATGCAACTCAAAGTGTGTGAAAAACTTAGTGTTCGTATTTTCATAAAAATCATTATAATTGTAGCGACGATGTAATCATATAGGTACATAAGTAAGTAGTCGAGTAACGAAGAATTGCAGGATTAGAGAAAAATGTGAATGTATGGTCAATCGAGCAATTACCTAGCCTAGCTTAGGCGTAGTACTACACTTTACGTTGAATACTTCCCTTAACATCAAAACATTAATAGTAGACTCATTTTCGGCACTTTGAGCATGAGAATTAGACGCTTTAAATGATAATAAGCTTCGGTTTAATAAATTTAAATAAAAAAGGCAGATTAAACTAAACGTCTATAGACATTCTGTTCACCATAATTCACCAGTTTGTTGGTTGACAAGGTAAGTGATGATCCTAATCGCAGCATTTACCGACAAATAGGAATAGTCTACTATCTAGGAATAGTCAATATTGTTATATTATGTTATGTTAATAATCACTAGGAATAGTCGATAATGTTAACGATTATCGACTATTCCTAGTGATAACTGGGACCGACAGTTTAACGTGCTCATCCGAGGCACGGGAGTGGTAATACACCACTCCGCAAGATTCTGAGCAGCTCCTGAGGTTTAAGATTTTCGAGGAAACCTCGAAAAAATTTGAATAACATCTTTGCCTGACCTTGGGATCGAGCCTAGGACTATGAGGCAGTCTAAATGGTAAACTTTGGATTAACAAATTCAAATAAAAAAGTAACTGACTAACAATATTTGTTAGATACTCAAACTGGTAATTACATGAATTACAGTGTAAACATTGAATACTGCACTTTAATTATTGCAAAAAAATGAAATAGAGTAATTTCCATGAGTTTTATGTAACTTCCATGGTGTTTTATACATGGAAATTACACCACTTAAATCACAAAAAAGTATATGTTTGGAAATTACTCGCCATTGTAAAGATATAGGCTACTAGTGTGTTATTGGCTATCTACATTTGGGAGTTAGGTATAAGACCGTAATACCCGTTTACTAAAAATAGTATGATTACATTCCAAAAATGTGACATAGAAATTCTTAAAAATTGAGAACCAAAAATTGAAAAATTGAAGAACTTACTCTTGCACCGAAATGAAGGGACTTAGGGCTACGAATACTTGACCCATAAGCTGCATCATAAAAGCAGAATCAGAAAAACCAATCCCGATACCTCTAGACCTCGCCAGTTCATAGTAGTACCCGTCGCAACAAGCGAAGCTAAAATTTTGCCAAGTGTGCGACATACTTACTTACACCCATAAAATAAAAACTTTCAGTGCAATTGGATTAGAAATTTGGTTAGGATTTAAAGTGATTTGTATTTTTGAATTTTGTGTATAAATTTGATTAAAAGCGTTTGTGAATTAAAAAATATTGCGATTAATCGCGAATCGCGCGTGTTACGCGTGTAAAACGTGCAAAATTAACCAGATTTGAGTTGTTGAGGGTAAATAACTTCTATGTAAATGGTTATTACATAATAAAATCTATATGACATGACGCATATAGAATGTACAAACAATGTTATAGTAGATTTGTGCAAACATTATTTGTTTATATAGGAGATAAGAATCTGTTAGCCTCAAAAATTGTACTCCGAAGAATGACCCAGGTACTCTCTAACAATTGTTCTTTTCTCTAGGTATCTATCATTTATACTCTCCATCGTTGGCACTTGAAAAAACTCCGTCATCATTATTATTTTATTTTAAACACTTGTACTGTTTCATTATCACTATATTTTGATAGCACATTATTCTTTTTGCATGCACTATCGAACCATATATTTTCATTGATTTTTGTAAACTACAAGTTAAATCTTTTATATAAGACGTTTAGACTAGTCCTATTCACTTACTTGATATAATTTATATTTTGCATCGCCGGTACTTGGTGAAACTCTGTCATAATTATTGTTTTATTTTAAACACTTGTACTGTTTCACGGTCACAGTGATCTTGAAACAATACAAGTGTTTATAATAAAATAATAATTTTCCCTATCTAATGATTTACTAATGATTTAAAAAAAATTAAACGTCTAAGTCCATTTTTAGGGCATCAGGGAGCCAACTTCACACAATAAATTAAAATCGTTTTTATATAAAAACCAATTACTTTCTAACAATTTTTCTTTTCTTCCCCTCTTTAAAGATTAGCATTAACGAATTTTAAAATAATTAATGGGGCCAACTTCACGAAGGTGACAGCATAATGCTTTTGCCTTTCTGTATTTGAATAAAAGATTAAAACATTCGATTTTTAGTTAGTGAAGTGCCGAATCGGCTAATTTGGGTAACCGTGTATTTCGGTACTTGTTATAAAAAGAATCGAGTCAGATCTCTGCTAGGCTAGGTACTCGAGTACTTAATTGGGTTCGAGTAGCCAAGTGATTCTCATTTTCAAAAACACAAACAACAATGAAGTAATAATTAATTTTTATAAAGTTATTTTATTAATCAATCAACTTTATTTACGGTATACCCGTAACAGGAAATAAGGAAATAACATACACACACTTGACTTTGATAAACTTATGTTTCCGAATTTTAGCCAATAAAATAATGTTGCTCCCGGTATATCGATTGTCTTAACAGAGATAACAATATTTTGTTATGAAAGAGCGATGCCTCCTAACACAAGAGCAAAATGAACTTAAAAGGAGACACCGATCGCCTCGCATGATTTATGTAAACAAGTTTATGAATAAAGATTTCTGTTTTTTTGGAACGTAACTAGGAGGTTTCATTCTTTTTGATAATAACCTACTTATATTTATTCATATAACAAGTACGATTTAATGAGATTTATTTAAATAGGTAGGTAAGTTTGTGAATTAAGAACTCAAATTAGTTTTAACGTCAATATCAAATGAACATTTCACAGATGTCTAGAAAAAAAATTACAAAAATGAACCCTCCAACAACTTACATGTTGAAACCTTTATCGCTCACAGGAGCGCTACGAATTAGCGGTGTGCAATTTTTATTTCTTGGGGTAATTTTATTCACTTCTTCCGGCTCCAGACATGGATATGATTCATTTTATTTATTCCTTTGGCTCACTTTGTCTTTTTCTCTCGCAGCTCACTTTCTTCTATCATATTATGTGATTGTATCATTAAATGGACGTTTCATTATATTTTTCTAATTATATATTTAATAATTTCATAGTACTATATAACTATTATTATGTATAAGTAATTTATAAAGGTAATTATCATTTGTCGAGTCTCACCGAAAGATCCACAATTCGTTATACCATTTTCTCTCTTTCTCTCTAATTCTTATCGCAGACGTTCAGTCGCTCATCATTCTGGCCGGAATAAATAATTTCACGGAGACGATAAGGATTTGAAAGAATAAATAAGCTTATCTTGTCCAGCCTCGGAATCAGCACCTTTGATTCAGTACCTCCGGAGTTACACACCTCTATTACGAATGGTCAAGCTATGTCCGGTCCGAACCGAACCGAACCGAAACTAGCCGACTGCCGCAAACCGTCGAATGCTGCTACCACTAATATAACGTAAATATACTCGAGTTTCAAGAATACTCAAATACTGTAGTCGAATCTTGTGTATTCGAATACTTTAATTTGTGACCTCGTAACTACTAGAGCTTGTAAGGTACTCGAACCTATCTGCCTCTGCACATCTCTAGTTTTCGGTCAATCAGTTCCTGCGTTAGTAGTCTGTATATATTCTGTGATCAGTTCCTGCGTTAGTAGTATATGTTCTGTGATCAGTTCTGTACAAGTCAAGGAACTGATATACGATAACTGGAATTTTACGAAGCAATATTTGAAAAATAAAAATGTACTTTATTTCGTTATACATAAAGTTGACATTTGTTTCTTACTTAACAGAGGGGAAAAACTTTCTGAGCAAGACAACGACAAGAGTGGATGTTGTCCCTTTCTTGCAATTGCCAGTGTAAATAAAACTATCTGATGGTAGATTTTTATATATATTCGGTAATTGTTAAATCCTTTTTATTCATACACGTCGATAAATAAATGAGCATTAAATGTATTGTAATTAACATAGTGAGTTCTAAAATGTGCTTATTTTAATTATTACATAATTACTTATGCAATGTAAAAACTGTTTCTCAAATTAGTAGAATTACTTAATAGTAATTAGCAAACTACGCATGGCCACACTTATATATGGCGATTGGCGCTTTATTTAGTAGAAAGAGACACACTCCACTCATGTCGTGGTACTCTTCGGAACGATTTTGAAGTACGTGTAAGCATTCCGGGTAGAATATAACTTCCTTGGTACAAGTAATATACATATTTATCTATGGTTCTGTAGTATCCAAGGAAGTTACATTCTACCCGAAATGCTTACGCGCGCTTCAAAATCTTTCCGAAGAGTACCACGACATGAGTGGAGTGTGACCAAGGAACTTATATACGATAACTGGAATTACTACGAAGCAATATTTGAAAAATAAAAATGTACTTTATTTCGTTCTCAATAAAGTTGACATTTGTTTCTTACATAACAGAGGGGAAAAACGTTCTGAGCAAGACAACGACATGAGTGGATGTTGTCCCTTTCTTGCAATTGCCAGTGTACATAAAACTTTCGGATGGTAAATTTTATATATTCGGTAATCGTTAAATCCCTTTTATTTATACACGTCGATAGATACATTAGCATAAAATGTATTGTAATTAACATAATGAGTTCTAAAATGTGCTTATTTTAATGATTACGTAATTACTTATGCAATGCAAAAACTGTTTCTCAAATTAGTAGAATTACTTAGTAGTAATTTGCAAACTACGCATGGCCACACTGATATATGGCGATTGGCGCTTTATTTAGTAAAAAGAGACACACTCCACTCATGTCGTGGTACCCTTCAGAACGATTTTGAAGCGCGTGTAAGCATTCCGGGTAGAATGTAACTTCCTTGAGTGTGACTCTTTCTACCAAATAAGGCGCCAATCGCCATATATATAAGTGTGGCCATGCGTAGTTTTCAAATTACTACCAAGTAATTCTACTAATTTGAGAAACAGTTTTTGCATTGCATAATCAATTACGTAATAATTAAAATAAGCACATTTTAGAACTCAGTATGTTAATTACAATACATTTTATGCTAATGTATCTATCGACGTGTGTAAAAGGGATTTAACGATTAACGAATATATAAAAATCTACCATACGAAAGTTTTATTTACACTGGCAATTGCAAGAAAGGGACTACATCCACTCATATCGTTATCTTGCTCAGAAAGTTTTTCCCCTCTGTTAAGTAAGAAACAAATGTCAACTTTATGTATAACGAAATAAAGTACATTTTTATTTTTCAAATATTGCTTCGTAGTTCGAAATTCCAGTTATCGTATGTAAGTTCCTTGGTAGTATCTAATTGGTCTGTGCCAGTCTGTGCAGTTCTCTTTTGACTTTTGATAATGTTTGTACATACTATTTCTTTGGTTGAGGTAGGTCGAAGCTTAAGAGGAGTAGTACCGACTACCGGCCACCTACTTTTCCATTATTGATACTTGTACATGTAGTGTCCCAGGATCATCAAATTAAAAAACAATGAATTTCCTTTTGCATCATCTTTCAGGTTTTCGTTTTGTGTTTAATATTTAATTAAAGTGCTAAATTTGTGTCACTATGTTTGAAACGTTCATGTGTTGAAAAAAATAGCATGTTATCCGATATACAGCCCAAACAAAGAAATCCCATTGTATATTTGGATATTTCTATAGATGGTGAGAAAGGTACGTTTCGTTTTATGTACAAACAATATACTTACATTTAATAGTTTAAATTGTAACAACTTTTGGTTTAATTTTCAAATTTGCTAACATACTTTTGAGACAATGCACCTATGTTAGATGCTCATTTGATATTCAGTTCAATAAACCAAGGGCATTTGTAAATATTAAAACAGTGACTTCATAATTAATTATTTCGCAAGTAACCTAAATTTTAGAAGGAGGCATCAGGGAAAACATATCTTGGTCGAAGCTGGGATTATTGTAGTTTTTTTACATACTTTTTTTCTGTTTTTAGATATATTGAAAAATTCTACAGATAAGTAGTAAACACAATTATTATGTCATAGAAATTAATATACAGAAGCATGACTGTCTTATACGTTCTGTATATACAATACTTACAAGGAACATAGTATTACTGTGATTTGTGTGCGTACATACTTGGGTTAAACTGTACTTTAACGACCCATGAATTTCAAGGTTTTAGGGTTACTTTTACTGTGCAATTTTTTTATGCCAATAAATAGTTATAAACAGTTTCTAATTTCGTGCAAACAAAACTTCATTATTTTTATCTGAATAACCATGAATTTCTGTTACTTGGAATTTGACGGATAGGATTAGTAAATATAGACCTATCTACACAATAAATTTAAACACCATGCCACTGTTGCTATAGTACAGTCCCATTTGATCCCTTTCTTGTTTCCTCCACTTACTGTGCTATTTGCCCATAAGAAAAAGTATACCTTCAAAATAGTGTTGCCTTACTCTCCAAACAAACCCAAAAATATCTAAACTTAATACTACTTAGGTACTAAAACTACTTATTAAAAAAATAGAAGGGGATGGGGGGTTTCTGCTATGCCCCTTTTGTGAGATGGTTCAGTGAGGACTTTTTTTTTCAAAAAAAAGGAAAAAAGAAATTGCACTTACAAAGTTTGCTGCTTATGGTAAATGGAGCAAAAATCTAAATACTACTATACTAACTCTGCATGGACATTACTAATATTATGTCTGTCTGTGTGATTTTAGCAGGGCAGATAGTACTTCATATCAGCCCATTGCCAACTATATGGTGCAAATCCAGTCTTACTTTATACAAGTTGTGGTTGTGGGGCTAGATACTTCTTTTATTTATGGCCGAGGGCTATTCAGTACTGGCTTCTTCGTTTTGATTGCATTCATTACAGTGCACAGTGTATCGCGTGGAACATGCTAGGTGGACAATATTATTTTATGTTATATAACGATGCTCTTACTTATTTCAAATATGGGTAGTCATGTTTTTGTAATAAAAAACGAAAAAAATTATGATAGCAAAAAAATATTTTCAAAAATAATATATGAGCAACAATTAACTTAGCGAGTACTATGAATGCTGTAAATTGCATGCAGTTCAGATCGAATAAGTATCAAGAGGTATGTACAATATAAATCTAAATACATAAAATTACAAATAGTAACAAAACAATCATAGGTTTATTTACAATAAAAGAAAATATATGCATGAAAACTAAAACTAAGCAGCAAAGATAATATTTCATAACGTAACCTAATAATCATCATCAGAGTCTTCTGATGAATCGTTTACTGTGTAATCGTCATCATTTTGTGGAACTGTGCGATAATATGATGACGTTTCCAGTCTTGATTCTACTATACTAGGGCTTAAAATTAACTTTAAAACCTCTGAACATATTTTTTCCGGCTTTTTTTGGGGAATCTCTCGAAGGCTATTGATCAAGGGATCAGATGTTATAACCAACATTGACAGCAAGTCTCTGTTCGTGGCAACACGCGAGCACTTGCGGGTGTTGTACTCCCTAAATCTGCGGCAATCTTTATTACGTGCTTCCTGAGCCTCTTCGGAAAGCTGCCCAATTGGAAGCAATGCAGCTTTGATGACCTCTGTACTATGAATTAATATTTTATGTACAGTAGCAGGCATACAGTACCACGAATAGAGACTTAGATAATGTCTTCTGGTTTCAAGACAAAATTTATTTCAGCACGTGTTTCTGTTACAGCAATGTGCTCCTGTGCAGGATAACAGGCCTGTTTAGATTTTGTCAAACTATAATATGATGGAAACACATTATGTCCTGCCTTCATAGACCACTTTCTTGTTTGTTTGTACGCATGTGTTGTTGACTTAGAATCTATATAGTAAGCTAACGCTTCGTCACTACTTAACTGCCTAGGATTAACATTACTGGTATCCTTAGACTTAACATTAATAACTGAGCTTTCACTAATGTCTCTAATTACGCTGGCAATTTTCCGTTGTCCTGCTGAACGCGCAGCAATTTCGGCAGCTGTCACCAATTCACTGACACTTCGCGATTCTACGAGATCCACGACTCGACGTTTTTTGGTTTTAAACGACGATTCTTCGAATTCTTTGCGAGGCCTTCCTGCTGAAATCACAGCCTCACTCGAAGTTGATGGTTGTGGCTCAAAAGAACTCACAGTAAACTGTATATCTTCTTCATCCAGCCAGGTCTTATTTTTAATTAAAAAACGCTCCTTCGATTTTCCTGAAGCCAACCATTTGACACCAATTTTATTGGAAAAGTTGGATATCTTCAACTTTATTTCTTTTTGGCTACATTCAGTAATGTTACCAAAGTGAAATTTTGAAGAAAGGTACTCATATATACCCGAGTTCTTTTCATTTTTTGTGGGTTTCAACCACTCTTCAAAAAATTCTACCCTAGAAATAGAGTATAAGCGTTCTGAAAAAAAAAAGAAAAGAATATGTTGTACTGAAGTGTGCTAAACAATTTGTGTATTTTTATGAAGAATAAAGTATTTCCTATGATATATCAAAGAACTAGCCCGGATAAAGGTGAATGTCTGCAAAATTAACTCTTTAAAACTATTCTTTCATAAAAAAAATACGTTAAAATATATAAGCTATGTTAAAATTATACCTAAAATTCATTTGAACAGATTCAGATTTTAAAAAAGGTTTTTTAAATAATAGGACTTACCCTCCGTGTTGATATCCATCACAAACACTCAAAATATTAACTATAAGCCACTATGGATGTGTACGAAAGTGTCACTAAACTGCAACTGATTGACTGTAACGATTTCATTAAACTCAATACCTGACTTCTAACCACTATTCCTTATCAGTTAAGCATTTGACAAACAACCGATTCTTGGAATCTGGAGATTAGGGGTGTTGTTTACGTTTTGCAATTAAGATTTCCTGGAAATGATAACATGAATTTTGTCCACCTAGCATGTTCTAGGCGAAATACTGTGCAGTGGCTTGAATCTTTGGCAAATCAGCTTGACTGTTTGGCGTTATTAAGTGAAATGGCATTGTTCTGCATTTCCATTTAGTTTTATCATGGGGATTCCTACCTACAACTTTCATCATCGGACATCCTGACAAATATCAAAGTTACATCCTCACCATTTTAAGTTAAGAAATCCAGAACTGACTGATTCTCTAGACACTTTTTGCCTTACCCTACTCCTGTGGAAATAATTTTTGACAGGGGTTTTTCCAAACACATATGACCATCAAGAAAAGAGCTTTATCATTCTTAAAAGGCTGGCAACGCTACTGTATGACCCTTGGTAGTGTAGTTGTCTATGGGTGTTGGTTATTTCTTATCATGAGGTCAGTCTCCTGTTCATTTGCCCTGTCTTGTATAAAAAGAACCAGGCATGGGGGCTTGTTACATGTCCCCATAACCAGTGCTAATTTTAAGTACCATTAGACGGTTACCCCTTGTGTGTATACAAAAAGCTATTTGGTAACAGATATATTTCCTTGTTCTCAATATGTCTTTAGGAATAAAATTTGTTAAATACTATTAAAAACAATAGGAATAATTAACCTAAGTAACATTTGAAGTAATTAATTCTAAAAATGTTTTTCATGTAAACCCTGCTTATCCATTGTGCAATTTGTTTATCAGCAAAATGTGTGTCGCTAGCGATGATAATTCTTTACAGTATATACAATACTTGCAATGTTTTATTTTAAAATATTGTTTGCTTTTTGTTTTATAACAATCTTGTTTTGTACTATATTTTTTTATTTTTAATTTGCGATGTAATTTTTGCCTTGCGCTGTAACTACACTATTCACATAACATTATTCATCTATGTACCTACTTACGTTTATTTTTTACATATCCCTAAATAGCTAAATATATTTATAAACATAATTACAGTGAAAAGTTGATTATCCAGAACTCAGTTACACGGATTCGGAAATAACTGGACAGGCCGCTAACAAATAATAATTAGTTTGCACTAGCACTATCAGGGCCCATGAAATATTTTTTGGGCTCATCTCTTACAAAAGCACTTCAAACCATGAAAGCAGCTTTCAAATGGTACCTAAATATCTTTGGTGTGACTCTTAAAGCCACTAACATAAGTTTATCGGCTACCTTATCTTTCAAACAAGAACTCAATAAAAAGGAATAGGTGGAGCCAAGGCACTATACCTACTGCTTCCGTTCAACCAAGGGTAAGGCAGTGTTTTTAAATGGTGTTAAAAAGTTGAAGGAGACCGTTGCTGGTTAGCAAACAGATCTATAAAAAATAAGCAAAAACCAAATACTAGATAAAGTTTTTAATTTAATTTTATACATTTTAGAATGTTGTTATTAGAATTAAGGTGATCTGAATAACAGGCTTTATTATAATATCTACCTTCACTTTATATTTTCAAACTACTTGATAGAATTGCAGATAGTGTACTTTTCAAAGAGGTCTTGGACCATACAGGAAAAAGATTAAGTAAAAAACTGTGTCATTTGTGATTTTGTAAGTAGTTATGAATGCTTGCAACATTTTAATAATTATAAAAATGTATACATACAAATAGATGCTGTACTTATTATTAAATATTGCACATAATATAAGGATGTGATGATGTGTATGTGGACAAGGCTAGACTCTATTAGAGTAGAGAATGCAGTTATTATATGCACTGTTCTATATATATATATATATATATATATATATATATATATATATATATATTCAGTTATCCAGATTTTCAATTATCCAAATGCCTAATACGACATCAATTAGTTCAATTAATCGAGTTTCTACTGTATTGCTTATTCTAATACACTCACTCACAAACCAACAGCACACACAGACACACCTACTCCAACAGAACTGTATAGTCTATAGTAAGCTATTGTAAACTGTGCGGCGTGCGGATGTTTCTCTGTCTGTCTCTCTCTCTCTCTCTTATAGAAAGCAAGCCAGATATTTTCATTTCTATTTCACATTGAACAGTGTGGTGTCGCGACGATTATTTTTATTTTTGTTGAGTGTATACAGGTTTTTTTGTAAGTAACAATAAAAGGAACTTCGTTCTATCCGAGTGTCCCTAGACGCCTCTCAAGTTTTTTATTTTCTAGTTTTGTTTAAATTTCAATACTTGATATAAGTCTAGATACATAAACCTACTCATCTAGTAATAGCACCGTATAGTTATAGTGTACCCAAAAAAATCCTTCATTAACCAATGTAATGCAAATATTATAATATTGTACCTATTTTTAAATTTGCCGTAGGTTTGTAGTTAAAATAAATAAAATTATTGAAATTGTTGCATAAGAAATAATTGTATACTTATTTGTTTCTAATAGGTTTATATATCTTAAAATCTTATCTGTACCTAAATATTTATTTTACAATAAAGTTTTCTATGAAAATAAATTAATACCCTTTGAACGTAACTTTGTTTTGAAATGTTTTGTACAAGCTTGATAGACAATAATACTGGTTGTTCATGACACTTATAAAAATAATATACAATTAAATTGCAATTTTAAATTAGACTGAATCATGGCTTAATTCATCAGGATTTATTGTATATTTTTTGAAAAAAGTTACATAATCCTTTTTAATCATGGAGATTGATATTTCAATCTGGCTTAATTCATCCAAATTCTATTATATATTTAAAAAAAAGTTACATTATTCTTTTAATAATACTGATTTATATTATTTGATTATTTAGCTTGACACACAGATGTATACTAATAAGTACTAAATAACTTCTACCCTTGAGGTCCTTATTATTATTAATAGCTCAGTAGAGTCTAGACAGAGATGTATTGATACGTCGGCTGCCATAGGCCTATGTAAAACTAACCCCCCACCCTCCCTATTTGCTATAACCAGATAACCCTGTACTAATATCTGTAATTTTTAGTAAAGCAAAATGAAAATGATACACTTGAACTTGGAATGAACTAATAAGCAAAGATTAAGTTGTATGGTTAAAACTTCTAATAATCATAATTTCCATACATATGATTTTTTTTCAATACTGCATGGACACATTTCTGAGTTTTTACATGTATGCATATAAAAACTCAGAATTGTGATTGCAAGTCAATCTGGTTCACAAAAGAAGCAACAACTACAAAAAAATGACAAAAATTTCCTGCCCCCATGTCCAGGCTCACTCGGCCTATGAGCCCTGAGTCTGGAGAAAAAAAAAATGTTGACTTTGAAATTAATTTGCATCAATCTTGTTGGATTTAGTTTATCCTAAACAATCTTTTAGTTTTTGCCCCTATACTGCCTATTTTACCAGTTTCAGGTGTCCAGATTGCCAGTCAATCTGGTTTATTCCATGCAATGTAGTTAGTTGCTGTTTTAAAGTAGGTAACTTACAATATAATATTATTTTTTTCAGCGGGAAGAATTGTTATAGAATTATTATACAATGTTGTACCTAAAACAGCGGAGAACTTTCGAGCTTTATGTACCGGTGAGAAGGGGATTGGAGTTAATGGAAAACCTTTACATTTCAAAGGTGTTAGATTTCATAAAGGTATGTTATACATATGTAATATATTCGAACCATTTACCTGATTCAACATATTATTCACAAATTTCATTAACAACAACAATTTTAAACAATTTCCCACATGTTGGTTCCTTTAAAAAATAGGCAATCAAACCATTAACATCTTTGATGTTTATAGGCAATGGCTTCTCTTTGCATTATGAGAGCCATTTGCTTATTTGATATCTAATAATATAAATAAAGAAAACAATTGCCTTGGTGCATGTCAAATGTTCTAATTTTGAGGTTAAGGTTGTTAGTAAATATTATATTCAATAAAACTTCGTATTTAATTATAATTCATGTTTAATGTGCTAGGTAGCAACAACAAGTGACAATATCTAATCCTACCTCCATTTCTTACTTCCATTATTTGTTAACAATGACAAGCAAAGACTTAATTACCTACACTAGAATGATAGAACCTAATTATTGTATACAACAGTAAATTTATGCATGTGGCTTTAAGAGACTCACCAAAGATATTTAGGTATAATTTGAAAGCTGCTTTCAGGGTTTGAAGCACTTTCATATGAGATGAGTTCAGAGTGTTTCATAGGCTTCGATAGTGCTAGCGCAAACTAATTATTGTTTGGCGGTCTGTCCAGTTAAATGCGAATTTGTGTAACTGAGTTCTGGATAATCGAGTTTCCACTGTAATTATGTGGTCTAGTAGTCCAGCGTTGTCGTTGGCCACATGAGATCCCTGGTTCTATTCCCGGGTCGGGCACATAAAAAAAGTGTTTTTCAGTTTTCTGAGAAACACAAAGTTGCCCGGGATTGGAAAGTGCCCGTTTGGCAATAGGCTGGCCACCTGTCACATTGCGGGATCAAGTATCTTTGGTCGGTCGTGGTGCATGTGTTGTACCTCTGCCCACCTCTTCGGGGATATGTGCGTGAAGATACACTGTAATTATGTTTATTAATATATTTAGCTATGTAGGGATGTGTAAAAACTAAAAAATAAAGGTAAGTAGGCACATAGATGAATTCTCTCATGAATAGTGTAGTTACAGCGCTAGGTAACAATTACATCGCAAATCAGATATGTATATGTAACATCATATGGATGGCAATGCACTTTTAAAATCTTTGGTGTTATAGATGATAGATGACGCTTATCACTTCATCAGGATAGCTATCTTGTATTCTATCACAACATGAGAGCAATTTAATATGTGCAAGAAAGTAACTTGGTTTTTAAAATGTAATCATGGATTTTTAGACTTTTTAAATTTCATAATCCTTTTCTAAATTGCAATCATAATTGACTGCTTGATTGCTCTAATGGTTAGGGGCTCTGGACCTTAAATTGGTCAAGGAAAAGAATTATATTGGAGTTTTGTCCAAATAGAACTATCTGAGTTACAGCCTGGAGTCTAGCTGTCTACGGCATTTAAAGAACAGTCTACTAATGGACTTTGGAATGAAAACCCTTTGGAATGTGTGGGAAATTTTTGATACTTTGGTGTTTTACCTTAATCTATATTAATTTTATAAAAGCGAAAGTTTGGATGTTTGGAAGTTTGGATAGATGGATGTTTGTTACTCAGTCACGCAGACACTACTAAACGGATTTGAACGAAATTTTGGCACACAGGTAGATGATAACCTGAAATAGCACATACATTTTATGCTGGAAAAATTAGCTGATCCTGCTGGATTAACCAAAAACTTTTAAAATGCAGTTTTATATAATTTTGATACTCAGGATACTCTACACTACTAGTTTTAACAAAGTAATAAAACTCGAAAAAGTAGTCCAAAATAAAATAAGAAAATGAAAAAAAAAACAATGAAAATTTTGCATGTTCTGCAAAAAAGGTATGCTGGTGGAATCTCATTTAGACATTATTAAAATGCCAATTTTTTTAAGTTTTTGGTATACTTTTCCTTACACGATAATAATAATATAATAATTCAAGGGACAAATAACACTTACTGATCTAACCCCAAAGTAAGCAAATTATTTGCTTGTGTTATGGGTGTTAGTCAACGATACTAATACATAGAAATACATATATAAATACTAGTATATATATAATAAACACCCAAACCCGGAAATACAAACATTTATGCTCATCACACAAATGCTTGTCCCCGTCGGGGATCGAACCCGAGCCCCGTCGATTGCGTAGTCAGGGCCGCTAACCACTCTACAGAGAGAATGAATGATTAATGCAAGTCTTGCCATTTGGCTTTTGAAAAATAGACCATTGGCCTTTTTCCCAGGCAGTTTGTAACGACTAAATATTTGCCAAACCTCTCACTACCATTATGAAGGGTACTGACAATATTATGACAGGAATCACCTTACAGATTCCTGTCATAATATGGTCAGTGCCTTTTACTTTTCGATGTCGATTTTTCCATTTTTTTAAAAGCTTTGTATTTTTTGAGATACATAACTTGGATTTTTTTTTATTTTTCTGATAACTATTATAACTTGGCTTATCACAGGTAATCCCGTATATCACAGGATATCCCGTATATCATAAGATAGTAAACAAGCAAATGGGACACCAAAGGTGGTAATGGTGCGTTGTGGCGAGGTCTAATGCCATATGCATAAGTTTACCGGCTACCTTACACTCCTAACCGGAACACGACAGTGACAATAATTAACGCTATTCCGACAGGAATAGGTAAGGCGGTGGTACCAGACCTGGGCGAGACAATGCAGAATTCTACCACCTAGAAGCCACGATGGTAGTGACTCGCATAGCCAATCAGTCCACTTTTACGATATGCCTGGCAGAACGGCAGTTGGTCTATACTTCAAAGGAGCCCGGGACCAACACAGAGTAAATGTGTCATGTTCTTGTTTGGAGTGAAAGACAGTTGGTAAATTTATACTTTAAGCATTAGATCTAGGTCATTCCAATGACAATGCACCATTAACATCTTTCAGGAGGTCAAATGAACTTAATTTTTTTGTGTTAATCTATAATATGAAAAAATCTGCCCTTGGGCTTTGTCTAATCTTTAATTATGACAAGTCTCATGCTCTTCCATGCCTTTATTATCATTCAAATAGGTTTTGAATTTTTCACTTTATTTATTATTACATAATATCGCTTAAATACCTATTAGGTATATAAATTTGTTTTTTTAATACTTCAGCTATACCACAATTCATGATACAAGGTGGAGACATAGTGTATGGAGATGGCACTGGCAGTGAAAGTATTTATGGACCAACGTTTGATGATGAAAACTTCAAACTATCGGTAATTATTTATGTTTTTGAACAAATGACATATTAAATATTACCTTCCTTTTAAAAAAATATCCTTGGTCAAAATTAATATTTCCCATTTTGGACTAGAGAGGAAGTGTTTAATCATTTAGAATATCTCCAAAATGTATGCATCAGATTGATGGTTTACATAATACTTAATGCCTTACAGGCCAGTAGTAATTCTCAACCAATAAATGGAACATAAAAAATTTAATAGGGTTGCAAATAAACATTTTAAATGGAAACAGGAAATAATATGATAACTAAACAAAATACAAAATAATAATAATAACTATCTAACTTAAATTAAACACAGATTACAAAACATACAAAAGTATTTTTATATACAAATACATAGGAAAATATAAATAGATACATCTTCTTCTTCTTCTTCTTCTATATATATAAAATTCTCGTGTCACAATGTTAGTCTCCATACTCCTCCGAAACGGCTTGACCGATTTTGATGAAATTTCGTATGCATATTCAGTGGGTCTGAGAATCGGCCAACATCTATTTTTCATCCCCCTAAATGTTAAGGGTTGTCCACCCCTAAAATTTTTTTTTTTACTTTATGGACAATTTTTTTTATTTTTATTTTTTTATGATTCAGCATTAAAAAATACATATAACTCTACATTTTTACCCTTCTATCACCAACCCTTATTTTTTTATTAAATAATTTATATGGCAAAACATATATATATATATATATATATATATATATATATATATATATATATATATATATATATATATATATATATGTGCAAGTAAGCAATTTTAGTAACTAACACCTGTCATTACCATACGTCATAAGTAAAAATCAAATATCATGTAACTTGAATTAAAGCTGAAGTCACGAACCGAGTTTCAGCAGGAAGAGAAGGGTAGAAACCAACACAATAATTTACATTAGGGGCATTTCACGCGAAGCGGGCAACGAAAAAAATGTCAGGTCCCGGATTTTGTTCATACTTAGATAAATTATACTTCTAAGTGTTCTGAATAAATTTACGTCATTAATTTTTTTATTAAGCTGTGTTGCCAGTTTTTATGAACCTTTAAAAATTGACGAATTTTTAAAAATTGATTTTCTGAAAGCTATTGTTAGTATGGATTTTAAAGATGAAAATTTAATTTAGGAAGTGTTATTTTAAGAAAAATAAATGTTCTATATGGAAATTATCACAAATTTGAATAATTTTTTTTTCCTATAGAAAACCGGAAGTAAATTTTTCAAACCTGATTTTACTTAACTTCGACATTTTTTAAATTTTTTGTTTTTATCTCAAAATGTAGCTTAAGGCTTACAAATTATATGTGAAAAGTTGTAAAAAAATGACGAAGTAAAATCAGGTTTGAAAAATTTACTTCCGGTTTTCTATACGAAAAAAAATTTTTTATTCAAATTTGTGATAATTTCCATATAGAACATTTATTTTTCTTAAAATAACACTGCCTAAATTAAATTTTCATCTTTAAAATATATACTAACAATAGCTTTCAGAAAATCAATTTTTAAAAATTCGTCAATTTTTAAAGGTTCATAAAAAATTGCAACACAGATTAATAAAAAAATTAATAACGTACATTTATTCAAAAATCAAGGAGTATAATTAATCCAAGTATGAACAAAATCCGGGACCTAACATTTTTTTTGTTGTCCGCTTCGCGTGAAATGCCCCATTAGGAAAATCGAGATTCATTTCATTGAAATCAAATCAGAACATTTCATCATTATGAGTAATGATTTGTGATTTCATTATGAATTAAATTAAATAAAGTAAAGAAGAAGAAGTTAAGTAGAGTAAATAGAAAAGGTGCCAAATGGACAGCAGGCTCCCTTGATGGTAAGTGATCACCGCCACCCATTGACAACCACACTACCAGAGGTCTTGTAGTAAGTAGTATTGCTGGCCTTTTTAGAAGAGTAAGTTCTTTTCTTGAAGGTCTCTAAGTCCTATCTGTTCGGAAAAAACCCCTGCCAATGATTGATATTTCATTGCTCTTTTTTAAAATCATAATTTATTCGTCTTCAGCATACCGAAGGAATGGTCAGTATGGCAAATGCAGGTCGTCCCAATACAAATGGCAGTCAATTTTGCATTACAACAGTGTTATGTCCACAATTGGATGGAACTAATGTGGTGTTTGGAAAAGTCTTGGCCGGTCTGTCCGTAGTTACTGAGATTCAGAGTGTTTCACGTGATGATCGCCCTGTTGTGGTAAAGTATATTTTATCACATTTTATAAAGTATCTTCACGCCCGTATGCAGAGGTACAATAAGTTCACGCACGATTAGACGCAGATATTTAGTCCCACAATATGATAGGTGGCAAGCCTATCCACCAGAGGTATTGAACTTTTACACAGTATATGAGTGTGTGGAAGTTCGATACCTAACGGCCCAGTTCTTCAAAGAGAATAAAACGTACAAGGAACTATTTCATAATCCTTCTACGGTACTAGACCTCTGGAATGAGCTGGGTTGGCAGGAATAGCCACTATATATTTGCGCACAATGGCCCGTAGTATGGGCTAAGTGAGGTATAGCCCACTTTTATAGATAAATAGGTAGCCTACCCACCAGACACTTTTCCGAGTCCGGGCAACATTGTTTTTATCAGAAAACTGAAAAAAAGTCATTTTTAATCGTCCGATCTAGGAATCAAACCTGGGACCTCATGAAGTCAACACCGACACTGGACCACTAGAGTGGTCACGTTGTGAAGAGGCGATGTTATTTATGTGTTATTAAAATATATTTTTCCATGATTTCCTTATAGGGATAGACAGTGTATAATAGAAACAAACAATATATTATGTCAATGACATCATAAAGAAAACAATCACATGGATTTATAAAAATACGGTATTTTTGACTTTCCAAAAAAGAGAGGTTCTCAATCTGGATGTTTATATTTTTGTTCAGGCATGACTTGTGGACTGATTTGCAAAATTAGTTTTTGTTTCCAATTTGGTCCAAAGTAATTTTTTGAAGATCTGATTCACAGTTCCAAGAAAACAAAAGATTAGGAATGGGTTGTTGCAGTTTTATTGCGTTTAAATTATAAAATGCTCATATTTATCCTTTGATTTTCCTAAAATTTTCTATTCCAACTGGACAACAATATGTGACAGCGGCCGGGATGTTGTAGTCGCTTGTGTCTGCCGACATTTTTCAGCCGAAATTTAGCAGCAAATTTTCTGTATTTGTCCAAAAAATATGGTCACCGCACGTTATACTAGTGAATCTAGTCGCGAGTTCGATAAATCGCTGTTTATAAACAATGAACTTCTATGCGTCGTGTGTGGTTGTGTCTTTATTAAACATTTTTATTGAGTAATTAGGTCAACATTTGAGTACCTATTTTTTAAATATTTGGTATCAGAATCGAATACTGATTGCCTTCCTTCAGTATGTACAGTCTTACCAGTCAACCCGTATATGACGGAGTTATACTCGAATATAAAACATATCAACATCCGAATTGAGAACCTCGAAAATCTAGAAAAGCAAATGTCGCCGATAGACTAGGCCAGGAGCGTACCCAGGTTCTCAGCCAGGGGGGGGGGGGCAACCATAACATTTTAAGACTATATTTTTATCTACAACAGTACATAGTTAGTAGAGGGGTAAATAAATTCCAGGGGGGCAGCTGCCATTCCCCTCCTAGGCTATATAGAGACTAGGCTATATAGAGTTTTGCAACGAGTCGCCCGATTTCAGCACTACCGCCTTTCTATTTCTTCTGCAATGAGGTCGGTCCTTCCGTTTAGGATAAGAGCGTCATGAAATTTTGTCGAGCCGTTTTCTCGTCATTGCAGACATTTTTTTATGTTAGTTGGATAGGCAAACTGGCAGGCGTGAAACCTGATGGTAAGTGGTAAACGTCGCCATAAACTAGTTTAACTGGAGCTATCCCGGTAACTCATTTTCATATGTGTTGCATATCTTGAGACACAAGATATTAAGTCTCGGTGCCAGTAATTACACTGCCTGTCTTGCCCTTCTTTCCAAAACACAGCAAAGCTGTTTCACGGGAGAAACAAGCAAGGTGGTGGTACCCATGCAGCCAGAAGCGCGGCACAGCGTATCCCTTCCACCGGTGACATTATTTCTATTCAAGCGTCAGTTTGCGTAAATTCATAACTAAAATATGAAATTCGTTGATATAAAAAAACCCAAAATGCACAATCAGTGTTTCAAAAACATCCTCAAAAAATGAGCACAAAATTTTAAATTGTGCGCTCGTTTCAAATAGAATTGTCGCGATAGTGTTAGTTTTATTACTTTTTGTACATTGCTATAAATCTTGCGCTTAAGGTTGGATATGTAAAAATACTATGCGTTCCAACTAAAAATAGTATCGCGCTTGTTATCAACTTCATACCACAAGTGTGAAATTAGTAATGTCAGCATAAAAATATTTGTTCAAAAAATATTGCTGATTTATTAAAGAACACAACGTTTTAATAATATTATTTTCATCAATAAAAAATTAGTAACAAACATCAGTTTAGCTGATCATCTATATAAATGTAAGAAAGTCGTGTTTTTTACACCACTTCTAAGTCAAAAACGACGGATGCGATTTTTGTAGGTTTGGGTTGTATTTGTCCAGAATAGGCTAAAAAGTATTAAAATATAATATTCATCAATTAAAAACAGTAAATATATCAGTCTAGCCGTTTATCTATATATAAGATGTATATATAAAATCGTGTTAGTTATTTTATTTTAATACATGTAACATGATATGATGGGAATCTAAATAAAAAATATACAAACTAGAATGAAAATATATTTTTAAAGTATTTCTTTGTTAGAATTTTTTTGCACACCTTACTCATCACTTATGAAGTTTTTGCAAAATGCGGAGTCCTATTCTTAGTTGGAACGCATAGTTTATAATTTTGCCATATTTATAACTACTTGTCTGAAATTAGTGACAATTTTGAGGGTCAGTTTTGTAGGGTCTCCCTCACCTGCAGCTGCGGCTCGGTTTTCAAACTCAGCCTTTGCAATAATGTGCTGTCTTGTCAAAATTTGTTTTTCGTTCTGACCTTAATATAAGGTTGGGGCAAAAGTATTTTCGTATTGTTCATACAAAAGAAACTATTTTTTTAGGTATAATTTTTTATTTATTTACTAGCTGTTGCCCGCGACTTCGTTTACTCCGCACAGCACCTCCTCCGTAGGTGATAGCGTGATAATAATATAGTCTATATGTTGACCCGACCTGTTAGTAATATTCATGCAAAATTTGAAGTAAATCCATGCAGTACTTTTTGAGTTTACCCCACACATACATACAGACAAACAGACAAAAATTCTAAAAATTATATTGTTGCCTTCGATATCGATTGAGATCACGCCCCATGTATTCTTTTTAAAAAGTATTCAATGTACGGTTTTGATTTTCCTACGATTTTATTATATATTATATAGATAATATGTATGTGCCGTTTTGATCCATAATTTTGTTGCCATCTTGTGGGTAGTGCCAAGATCCATTCCTGTAGAAATTTTTAGATTTTTGATTAAAAAATCTGACAGGTAGTATTCACAGTGATCTTTTGAAGTTAGCGTTATGCTTCCTAAAGAGTTCTGCAATGACCGAAACAGGTGGAAATCAGATGGAACAAAGTCAGGGCTATACGGAGGATGCATCAACACATCCCACCCTAGCTCTCTCAATTTTTGCTGCGTGACGTTAGATGAGTGCGGTCTGGCGTTGTTATGGTGGAAAACCACGCCCTTCCTATTTACCAGCTCCGGCCGGTTTTTCTCAATAACTTTTTCTAATCTCATCAGTTGCTGACAGTAGAGGTCAAAATCGATAGTTTTACCCGGTGGCAAAAGCTCATAGTAGACGATTCCTTTCCAATCCCACCATACACCCGGGTCCCGGGTCGGGTGTATGTGTGGCCGCGTTTTCGATCCGGTAGTAACTCAAAAAATGTTGACTCGTCAAAAGTGCCTGTAAAGGATAATTTGAATAAAAATGTTTTGACTTTGACTTTGACTATGGTGGGATTGGAATACACCCGGGAGCCAGGCCGGGATTTGCCACGGTCTGTGGGGCTTATCCATGCTTCGATCATGATCTTTTTTGCACATTCTTATCGTTAGTCACCAATTTTTCATCACCCGTAATCAACTGTTTCAGAAATGATTCGGAATTGTTACGTTTCAACAAAGAATCGCAAATTGAAACATGTTGCATTAGTTTTCCCTCAGTGAGATCATGTAGTACCTAAATGTCAAGTTTTTTCTTGTACCCAGACTTTCGTAAATGACGTTTATGATCAACATTCAGTTCTTCAGCAATGTCGTAGCTATTAATATGTCGATCTTGCTGCTCTTTCTCAAAGATGGCACTGATTTTATCTGTGACTGGGCATCCAGAGCGAACTTATCTTTCACACTAACATTTCCGATTTGATTGATGAAAAGCCGAAAACTAGTTTTTTTTAATTTATTGCATCTTCAGAATGTCACATTTTTAATGGTATTAATACCAGCCAGTTACATTCAGTACAGCCAAAGAGGTTTAAGTGCTAATAATTCATTCAAAATACGAAAATACTTTTGCTCCGACCTATTATGTCAGTGTTTCACACTTGTTTAGACATACAAAACTTTTTCTTGTTTAAACACAATAATTTCAATAAACATCCTTTCTCTCAATTATATTTGTCAGTCCGAGTCTGTAAAAGTGTTTCCTATCATTATATTTAAGTATTATTATGAATTTAAATCTAAATCATGTTATATATATATATATATATATATATATATATATATATATATATATATATATATATAAATAATATTATATAGATCAAGATTAACATCTGTATTTCATCAACTAAAAATTATGTTCAAGATCGGATCCAGCCTCTGGGTCTGGGGGGTCATATATTTGAGGTTCAGTCAAGATAGACTAATCTTTGTTTGCAATAATAAATCCATACCTAGACCCCTGCCTATAAGAAGGGGGGTGGGGGTCATGATCCCCTGCCTTGTAGGGTAGGGGTCATGACCCACATGTTCGCCCCCTGGATCTGCCCTGGTTTATGCTTTATTAATATTGCTGGAATAAGATAATGGGCGATGAGATAATTAACGAAAGTTTTTAATAAACATATAATGTAACAGGACTGCATAATAGAAGATTGTGGTGAATTTGAAGACCTGGATAATTGGGAAATTTGCTGTATGGATGGTACAGCAGATCGCCTACCTGAGCATCCTGAGGATCTTCGAAAGGAGCTTACTGTGAGTAATTCATTAATTTATTCAATGTTTATTAAAATTTTAGTGATTTTATTAGACATTTTTCATTCTGTTTTTCGTAAAAACACGAGGAGGACGATAAAAAACTACTGCTGCTTCGTACAGTATTGTATCATTATAAGATGGATACAAACCAAAAGACGAATGATATAGCGTCGATGAAAAAAATTGCTAGGCCTATTTGTAATATAGACTTGAAACATCTTGGTCGAACAGTACTCGCAATAAAATATTAATTTGTAAATAATCTAAATTTAATTGTTTATTCTTTGAAATCACTCGTTCTGAAAAATATGTCAACGAATTTCGGAGTTCGTTGTCTAAATCTTCCAATATGCGACCTGGTGGAGGGTAGTTAGAATGATCAAACACTGCGGATTGAATATCTTCGTGAATTATAGCTACAAGGAATTTATTGTTTTTTTCGGAATGGCTCTATTACTGCTAGGCTTATGGGATGTTACAGCTTCACCGGTCGCGGGGGCGAGCAGAGTGCTCAGCCAGAATTTATAGGTGTAGGGCTGTACGCCTTCCACCCTAAGGGTGTCTCCTGCGAGACCGAACCTCGGCTTAGGGTGGGGTCGTGATTTGCGATGAGAGGGCTAGTGGCATTGTTTTGTCCGTCGGCCGAACCTTGCCCTTGTGCTCGGTTCGCCGAAGGGCGAAACAGGGGTCCTCCGATGTCGCGAATGTAGGTGTGTAATGTTATCGTGTAAACCGTGGGCCAGAGTTATCGGGATTGGTAAGAACGTGGCGGGGCCTACGTAATTTGGGATCGGGATTAGGATCTGGGATGTAGTCAGCCGCGGCTACCACCAGTGGGCTCGGATGCGAGATGGCACAATCGAAGTCTTTCAGAGATTTCTTTGAAATGCTTTGCTAAGCTCGGCAATTCAAGATCGTTATGGAGGTCTACGTTGCGCATATACCACGCTGCTCCCGTGACAATACGCAGGAATTTATTTTGTACGACTTGCAACGGATGCAAGTCCGTACGGGGGAGATGGGCAAACGCTACGCAAGCGTATGAAAGGATGGGGCGTACGTACGACTTGCAAAAGTATCATCTTGTGTCTAAGTGTCATTTTACTGTGTTTATTGATAAGGTTATATAACCGACCTACAACGAATTTAGCCTTAACTTTCATTCTTTGTATGTGCGGTTTAAATGACATTTTACTGTCCAACGTTACCCCGAGGTATTTGACTTTCCTGACTAACAGAGTAATGTTGCCTAGCTTTCGCAGACCGCGCCTTTGCTGTCGCGGGAGTTTACCGCGGTGAAAGTACACGGCTGCACTTTTTGTGGGGTTTATTTCGATACACCATTTTCTGAACCAATCACCAAGGGCCGCAGCCTGCATCCGCTTGGTGATTGTAACTTCGGAAAAATTGGACGAATAGAGGGCGGTGTCGTCGGTGAACAACGCGAGCTCGACGTGCGGGTCGCGTGGTACGTCGCACGTGTAAAGGGAGAATAATATGGGTGATAGTATGGAACCCTGCGGGACACCTGCTGTGATCGATGTATGGGTGATGTAATTGTATCTTTCTTATTTTTTTATCCATTTCTTTTCTTACCAGGCTTTTTTTAATAATAATAATAATGATATTTATTTGCCTAAAATGTGCGTACAATAATAGGTGTTAAAAAGTATAACGTTCTGCACATTTAGTCAAAGTATTGACACGCAAAATTTCCAAAAACTTTAGGGTATTAGGTATATGTAATTTTAACAAATGATATTCATAAAATCAAAGGGATAATATTGTCATTTAAAATTATTTTTAGATTAAGATTAAGATATGTTATAAAATATTCTGCTTAGAAGCTCTATATAATTACCATACTCCTCAACCTTTAATTACAATTCTTCACTATTTGATTATGAATAGGTCAAATACTCAAACTTAATTACTTATAACTAATCTACATGTTAAAGTCAATTATTATACATAATCAGATATATATATATATATATATATATATATATATATATATATATATATATACATGTTTCCAATGGATGGACTGCACAGATACGACAAATACATTTTTTGGGCAACAAATACTCGATGTGAAACTGACCTACCCCATATAAGAATACCATACCTGATTATACTTCCAACATATCCATGATAGGCAGTGAGGGCAGCATTTTCACTTGCAGTTACTCTAAGTCGGCTTAAAGCAAAAACAAAGCTGTTCGTTTTTGAATATAATATCGTCTTGGGATTTCAACCTGCAACTATCATCAATCATATCTCCCAAAAATTTTGCTTCATTGGTTTCTTTAAGAGGAATTCCATTGCTTATTATATTTATTTTATGAGAAGGCAATTTTCTATTATGAAAGTTAATGTATTTTGTTTTAGATAGATTTACTTTTAAATTATTATTTTCAAGCCACTGCAAAATTTCATTTAATGTGTCATTAACTTCAGTTTCATGATCACTTTTTATGTTTATGTCAGGTATTATAACAGATATATCATCAGCAAAGATCACAAATTCATGATCTGATGCTTCTGTTAGATCATTTATGTGTAGCAAGAATGTTAACGGCCCTAGAACACTGCCTTGTGGTACTCCAACTTCGCATTTTTTCACGAAAGAATGGTTGATTTTAGAATTCGCTTATCGTCTAATTTGTGAATTTCTTTGTACTGGGTTCTACCAGTAAGGTAACTTTCCGACCAATGTAATGCCGTGTCTGTAATGCCATATCTTTCACACTTATCTAAAATTAATTTATGATTTACGCAATCAAATGCCTTACTCATGTCGAACAGGGATTCCTTTATCAATATATTCAGTAACACGGCTTACTAGGGAGTATATTGCAAGTGTAATAGACTTATTTTTTTGAAAAGCATTTGGCTTGATTCAAAATATCGCGATAATTGTCTTTTAAGCATGTAAATGTTATTGTTTCTGTGTTTTAGTGATAATACGTTTATCCCCATACTTCAGTTTTAGTTGTACTTTAATTTTAAAGTAAACTGACAGTCATCGCTATTTTCTATGTAAGTAAATATTTCATCCATTGTCAGATTCGCAGTTTCGTCTTTAGGACGACCGACTTTTAGCCCCATTAGTGGAAGGTTTCATGAATGAAATTAGTAACCACGATGATATTTGGTTTCAGCAGCAACTGAATTATATTCAAATTTGATTCGCCAGAAACAACTTCTGCAATATCGTTGGAACGAGTCCGAGCTACTTCTATATTTGAATCTTTAAATTAAAGCGTACTTACTTGGCTTATTCGACGGCTACAATCCGAGGGATTTTTCTCTCATACTCTTCATTCAATTCCTTGCCATAAAATAAGCACAGTTTTTAAAAACAAAAATCTGATTCACTTACACATGATCTAGTACGAGGAGGACTTACGGCAGATGTATTGGCTTCTTGTTCTTAGCATTTTCTTGTATTATCTGCAGTAATAAAAGACTTCCGAGTAACATTTGTACGACAGTTCTTATGTATTGTCACAGATTACTGATTTTTAAGATTTTCTGAAAATTCAACAAGTCTTTCCATACTTGAATTGCTTAAAAGATCAACACAAATTGTTATGTTTGATACATGCACCAATGAAACACAAATAATTTCCACTGACACAGTTACTCGCTCGGGAGCCGAACAAAGAGTGCGCGGCAAGCCGTTGTTCGCCGCGCTGCTACTTCCCAAGCCCACGTCACGAGTAGGCGTGTCTATTTATTATGCATATATTACATAAAATAAAAAATATTCATACATTTTATTATAAAACTCAAAACAGCATGTGTTTCATGCTGTTTTGTTTAGAATAAACACTTGTTTTCACTACGGAGTTGCGCTCTAGACTAACGGTATTTCATTTTCGCAATTAAACAATATGGGTTCATTTTGAGCTGATTAATCATTGGAGTTTATCGCACGGGACTGTTATCCAATTTGTTGCTTCCATTTCAGCCATGACAAAAAATATTTTTTTCCTTTTGAATTGCATGCCGATTAACGTGGAAAATTCCTCTTTTTATTAACCCGTTTTGTACTATAATGGGATATAAGAAGACCCGAATTTCAGTTATAATGTGCTCAAAATCCGCTTTCGGCCATTTTATTCTTAAGTGCAACCGCTGCTATTTGACAAAGGCATCTTCCCACTGTCTTTCAGTGGTTTCATCGTACTGCAATCTAAAGGTTGCAGTGCGTGATGAATGTGGAGGTAGTTTTATAATCGTAATATCTTTAGACGCTACTTGTTCTACCACATTCAAATCGACATGGGTGGAATGGCCGTCGTAAATCTTTTGTCTTTTGACACCGACTGTTGTTATAAAGTTCTCTTATTTTTCAAATATGGTTGTCTCCATCCACCCTTTTTGGATTACTGCATAGGCAGTTTTTACTTTCTCGTTTTGATACATCCATTCATTCTAGATATATTTTCCTTAAAATATTGCTAATTATTGGCTAAGATGTTAGCTTTAAACCACTGGACTTGCAGCAAGTAAAACGATTATATTTTCGCGTCCAGGACCACTTGTGCTAGTAGATTGTCAATTTTGCTTATAGATGGATCCGAACAAAAATTCGTCTCATCTAAATTAAAAATTTGTACGGTATTGTCCGTAAGCTCCTATTCTTGCATAAACTTTTCCAGTATATCAAAATAGCCATTAATGATAAAAGACTTTCTGGCCTTTTTACGTGTTATTTCAATGGATTGTGGTTTTTGTATGATTGTTAATGTCTTTTTCCGAAAGCTTAAAACCATTCTTTTCTTGGAATGTCTTGAAGCAAATTATGATTCCATTTCTACGAATATATTCAGAAATTATGGCTATAATTTCTTTTTTTTTAATGAACATCCACATTTCTCAGGGATGTGAATATGGGATGCAAGTTTTTTTCTCCATTTCTATTGAAAACACTTCAGGTCTATCAGCTGTAGGCGTTTTAGCTCTTCGGGTACCATATAATCGTGCAGTAATAGTAGACCTTAAGATACCGTATGTTTCAGCTGCATTATAGTTATTTACTTTCTTACTACACACTAAGTCAACAGCTTTAATAAGCTGTTCTTGGGTGTATTGTTTCTCGTTTTTTCTTTTATAGTTTCTTAAAATCTAAACAATGCGTAAAGGCTTTTACCACAATATATTAGAAATTATTAATAAGTATTATTAAAACATTTGGACAGTAAAAAAGTGTAGCGGCTCAAACAATTTGTGATTGTTTGAGCCGCTACAAGAAAAAATAATAAAAATGGACAAAAATCTATAACAAATGAAAAACTGAAATTCAAAATAAAATCCTGAATCGCGATATTACAATTATTTATCTTGTAACACTATATACGAGTTTCAATGTTTCTCAAACGGACTTCGGTCCCCAGGCACTACACCTTGCCTGGCTGGGAAGATCTTCCTATTCCCCGTACTTGTTCTTGTGTGACGTCATCGACCTCCACAGTAATGACGTCATACTGACAAGCAGCTGGCCCGCTGGTTCCATCACTATGACCCTTCAGCGGCACGGACCAGCGGCGCCACAAAAGTTTTGCAAAATGAAAATAAAGTGTAAATTTTAGGGGGTCGTTTCCTTTTTTCGCGCAATTTCGTTACCTTTTCTTACACAAATGTTATAAGTATTTGAAACAACGCCGAAGAACCTTTTATCGTTTTCAATCTTTGGAATCGAATAGTGCTTTTCTTCTTATTTTGACCATATAGGTTGTTAACGAGTTCTTAATAATGGTAAAATAGTTCCCATTTCAGCCATGACAAAAAATATTTTTTTCCTTTTGAATTGCATGCCGATTAACGTGGAAAATTCCTCTTTTTATAAACCCGTTTTGTACTATAATGGGATATAAGAAGACCCGAATTTCAGTTATAATGTGCTCAAAATCCGCTTTCGGCCATTTTATTCTTAAGTGCAACCGCTGCTATTTGACAAAGGCATCTTCCCACTGTCTTTCAGTGGTTTCATCGTACTGCAATCTAAAGGTTTTTCTTTGCTGTTTTTAAGGTTTTTCCAGATTCCCAAGCACGGAGTGAGTGCTATAACACAAAAATAATACAGATGTTTTGGTTACAGAGATATACAAAATTTAACACAATAAAATCCAGTAACAAGTAATTAACAATATAAAAATATCAGGTATTTAACAAACAATATATAACAATAACAATTGAATGTGGGTTTAATAAAATCTATCTTAAGTACCTAAATAATGCGGTTAGGGCTCTATGACTGTAGATGAATGGTATCGAGCAGCTTATTTTTGAGAAAAATTGTAAACATCATTATATTTGATTATATTATAGTAAAAAAGTTATAGAAGTGGATTTTAGTTAATTTTTAAATTCAATAAATTGAACACTATGAAGCAATTTAAGTTGAAAAAGGTTGGGAGTCAGGATACAGGCTGCCAATAAATATAGTCGATAACTTGTAGAGTCATTATAACAATTAGGACTTTTGACACATCCTAATCACTTAAAGTTCTACGGAGATGCTTTATAAGATGCATGACGGAGATGCAGCATTAATGTGTCTGTCTCTCACACATTATTGTGGCACGGTTTAAGTAAAATATTAAAGTAAAAAATTTAGTACCCCAAAGTAAACGGAACTTTATTAAATAACTAGCTACTTATTGTTTGATAGCATAGCAAAATAAAAGAAAAGTTAAAATTGTCATCTTAGTACATTGCCGTGCACATCGATATTATAATATTACAAATGCGAAAGTTTGGATGTTTGGATGGATGTTTTGATGGATGTTTGTTACTCAATCACGCAAAAACTGAATGAAATTTGGCACTTAGGTAGACGATGACCTGGAATAGCACATAGGCTACTTTTTACCCCGGAAAAATGAAGGGACCTCGCGGGATTCAACAAAAAATGTATAATGCAACGGGCTGCACGCAGCAGCTAGTACAGTGAAACCTGGTTAAGTGAGACATCAAGGGACCTGCAATGTCGTTTCACTTATAGAGGTATTCCACTTACCCAGTGTCTCAGATATACAGGTATAAATAAATATCTGTCTCATTTACAGAGGGTTCCATTAATAGAGGTGAGAATACAGGTTATTTCAGTTATACAGGTGCGATCATTAAATAAAATAAAGTGTTATGTATATAAATGAGTTTTAATAAAAAAAATATAGTATGTACTTAAAGGTAATCATACAAATGTAATCAACAAAAATATTCAAGCACGTTTTTACACGTAATATGTACGAATATGGAAACAGAATGTATCAATTATAAAATCTGTCATTTTAGTTTGTCGTTTGGAAGTATCAGCCATCAGATGTTTTTCGATATTATAAATTTTATCAAATATGCTTTGGTCACCAATTGATGACATTTCAAAATAACTGTGCAAAGTTTCTAGTGCTTTTACTGCTTCGCGTTTAGAAATTTTTACTAAATTTACTTCCGCGCTCATTTCATCGTCTTCTTCTTCATTTTCCAATGAAGAAGACGAGAAGGCATGAACAATGTCGCTTTCATTAAGTTCTCCTGAAACTATTAAACCGTCATCGACGTTTATAAAATCTTCGAATGTTGGTTGTTGATTATTGTCATTGCTGATGGCTAAGTTCCAATCTTCAGGATCAGTTTCTAAGTGTATTATATATAAGTTAAGTTTAGAATATAAAGTCAATCCTTATGATGCTTTATTTATTGTACACACTATTTTTATTACTATTATAACTATAATATATAACTCCATACTCCAATATTTGTTAGTTGTATAATCAGTTACGATTTTTATAATTTACATATTCTTCTGTTGAATAAAACATTTATATAGCACCCTATCTTGTAACTTGTGTTTATTTTCTGATAGTATTTTCATATAATTTGGCAGTGCGTTGTATAATTATACACACATGTAATAAACAATGTTTTTATAACTGCTAATCCCCGTTGAGGGTTTCTTAAACATGAGTTACAATACACAGGATCATCTCTTACAAAAAAGCATGTTATTTTCGTGACTATGGCAATGGCAGTAATTATTTTAAATTAAAAAAAGGCTTAGCACTGATGATACATGATTACCAGAATGTGCTGCCTCTAACCCTTTCAGCACGAGAAAAAAAAACTTGATTTGTGAGATATCTGGTTGATTTTCTGGGTTCTTAGGGTCTAAGCAATTAGGGAAAAATTAAAAAAAAAATTGGGACATCTTAGGCGGGTCCTATACCCCCACACGATCGTATCAATCCGTCACGACCCTATGAACAACATTTTCATTAGAGATACAATTTTGAGGAGGAAATAAAAATATGTCAACATTAGGCATATTATGTATTTTTCTTTGTCAATACAACCACCAGTTAAGACAACATAAATAAAAAAAAACTTAACCATATAATCTTTTGGCTTAACCATTTTACTATTCTTAGAATATTTATCATTTATAGTTAATCAGTCTTAGTTTTGTAAGAAACTACTATTTAAATAACTATTAGAGATCAAAAGCATTGAGCTAGCTAAGTTTTAATTATTATTACTGAAAACATTTGTGATAGTCATAAAAGCAATTATCAGCTCGAGAAAGGCACAAGTAAATGTTGCACTTGGAACATAGCACCTTCGACCTAGATTTACAATCTTCCATGCAACAGCTTCTTGAAACTTTTATGCTGTCAAATATTAGTAGATGATCATATCCGTCATATCTCTTATCAACCGAAGGAGGAGGGGGAGGTTTGTAACGACCAAGACCACGATTTTTGTCAGGGCTTTCATTAACGGCTTCTTCATGTCTATTTTTGTCAGGGGTATTCAACAATAAATCTGTAGTAGCCAACCTGAACCAAAAAAGGTCATTTTTGTTACTGCTATCTGATATCTCTGAATCAATTTTATATCGACGCCAAGCATTAGCAATTGATAAATCAAGTTAACGTATTAATACTTTTACCGTCCATTTCTTGGTTTTTTGGAAAGCCCGATAATATTCAATAATCTGGTCTAAGACGTCCACTCCACCTATATTTTTATTATAGTTTAAGACCACATGTAAAATGGTCTCAAAGAACCTTATGCGTGCATGCAACAATGGCAAGCCGAATTCTATATTTTCTTGTTTGCATGGCTTCACCTTCTCCAAATCGTTAAACTGTGTTGAGGTGGAGCCGCATAAGTAGCACCTCATGGTTGATTTAGTATGCGTAGCAGCATTGCATATTTTTCCGTCAACCGTGGTGAAAAGCATTTTATGCTTGACAGAAAACTTGTTGATTTCGCTTTTAATGAGCATCGCTATTTGAGATTTGATATATTCAATTTCTTCATTTGTTACGTCTATGGTTTCTTTTACAAATCTTATTCTTATTGGCCGACAATACCTTGGTGAAGATGGAGTAGGGTTTTGCCACAGTATTTTTTTTTGCGGACCGTAAACCAACTGAAGCGGTACAACGGAACTTTGAAATATATTTGCATCAGAGTCGGTTTCATTTTCAAATTTCATTTTGTACTGCATCTGTTGAGATCCATCGCAGTTCCATTTGATAATTAATAATAGCGATTGTTTTTCTGACTAAATTAATTGTTCTATTGCCTCACCAAGGTGTAAAATTAGTTTTTGTGCTGTGTGATCCATGAGATTTTGAACCCTTACTTCAGCGCATGTTTCAGTTACAGTCAGTTTTGTAATATTGAATAGCATGGATAAAAACTTGGATTCGTTTCACGCACTATTTCATATTGGGCTTGTGTCAATCCGGCTTCAGTATACATAAACAAGGCACGTAAATGCGTTAATTTGATAGATTTCCCCTGTTCTTCACTAACACTTTTTTCATAGCTGCTGCATATTTTTTTGCTCTTCTAGGACTTTTCGTTAAATCCTTACCAATTTTTGACGCTTTTACCTTGCCGCTTTCCCGTAATTTCATTTGTTTTGCATACGTCAATTCATCTGTGTCAGAAGATCTTAATTCTTTTGTTTTTCGTCTTTTACTTCTATCACTCAAGTCTATAAACGACTTTTGAGGTCGACCGGGACTTGCTCCTAAAACAAAAAGACAATAGTCGAAACATGTATTCTTATCACATCCTTTACAGTAAAATTTAAATAATACAAAACTACGTTGTTGTGCGGCTAAGCAAAATTCTTCAAACATAACAATACAATAGAGGTAATGGACTTTGGGTAACACCTACCTATGCAGCGATATGCATCCTTTAAGCCACTCGGCATTATTTTCTAGGAATCTGGCCTTTGTATTGCGAGCAGCTAACCATTTTTGTTTAAGTTGATGCCTAATAAGCGACAGTTTTTGCTTTACATCAGCAATATTTTGTTCAGTATCTGCATATTGACGAAGCAGCTCTTCCTTCATAAATTGCAATTTTTCATTAAAAGTTGCGCTATTTGAGCGTTACATTATACTAAATAAATCATGTCGAGTTAAAATCCTCATTCCATAAGAACCTATAACAAAAACACACAAAATATAAGTCAAACTTCATTTACCGAGTAACGTATGAGCCTTTGACAAAAAATCATTAAAAATTAAGGGTGCTTTGGGGTGGCTGTTTTTTGATTATTTACATTCTATAAAGTGTACACTATAACAAACAATTAAATTTTGAGATTTTGGCTTAGAAATGCTGAAAAACATATTAAAAATGCCTTTGAACTTTTAAAAAGTGTTTTTTAAGCAGGTTTTCAGTGGTTACTTCTCAAGGCAATAAATGAAGAAATACTATCGATTAATTGTTAATATTAAATTGAAAATAAAGTACATACCTGGTTGTGCACAATCCATAGCAATATCCAACACAAAATAAATTAGTCTTATTCAAAAGGATGAAATTTGAGCGCATCGAATAATCACACGAACACTGTAGGCGAACGGTAACTTCCGACTGAGCCCACAGTGCATTATGCACAGACACTAGCGCTTTGTGTTTTTTGCTATTGTTTAAAGTTGTTATACTAGATTTTGGAAACAATGGTTTTGAATGAGAGAGGACTAAAACAAAAAAAAAAATGATTTTGGCCATCTTTTAGGGCCAAATACCAGTCAGTGCGGCGGTAGAATCCTGCGGCGACTCGCTTGATCGGTGGGTACAAGTAAGTTTGACACGGCAGTCGTGTCACGAAATATTTGAACGCCGCCACTACTAAAAGTTTTGGAAAATACCACAACAAATCGGTTAATTAACACTAATTATAAATATAGAACTGGTATAGAAATGGTAAAGGTTTAGTGAAGGAAGAGTTGGAAAGCCAAGCGATCTGGTAGGAATCTGGTAGGACGGCGACTGACTGAATGCGGACTAGCGAATAGTATAAATGTCAAAAGTTCTGATAAAGCACTTTTGAGGGTTTTGTTGACGGAGGTCTGATGCAAGCCTTTTAGCTTATGGTTAGGGAATATAACAGTACCATGACAAAAACAATTATATGTTGGCTATACTCAGTGCACTTTCGGTACCGCAAACCAATAAGGCCGCTTGCTGTCTAGTTTGGGTTAAATATTAATTCGCCATCCAAATACTGTGAAAAAATAATTATGGTAATAATTTACTTTAAAACCATTTCTTGCAGCAATAACAATGAAATAATTTACATAGTTCATTATGTATTTATATAGCTTTTGTATAATTATGATCTTGCAATGGCTTTACACCATCAATTTTATAATCTTCATCATTGGATTCTTCTGTGAAAAATCCCATAACTTGCAACAAACCTTAATAACAAATTTATCAAGTTCGATATCTAATAACCCATCAGATGCATAGTATTTTTCTTTCAGTTTTTCTACATTGGCACACACCTTCTCATTCGCTTGAGGTAAACGTGAATAAAGCATTTCTGGTTATTTCCTCAATTTGATTGCCTGATTGACATTTTTTCGGCGATAATTGGTTTAACAATGACCCAAATTTTTTTCAATCGGATTTAAATCGCAATGGTACGGTGCCAACTGTACAACCTCATGTTCATGTATGCTTTTTTCTACTTCAAACTCCGGCTCTGCGTTATTTTGTTTCATTGGTTTATATAATTGATACAATATTTTATATCTATAACACTTGTACTGTTTCACAATAAACTCTTTATTATCCAACTGGTTTCGCTTCTATAAGCATCATCAGGGCAATTACAAATTAGAACTAAAAACAAAATAACATCTTACCGTCCCGATTTAACATTTTAGAGTATTACAGCATAATACATACTACCTTCATTTTAAAATCTAACTGTTGGGTTGTTACCCTATATGCATTGTTTTTCCCCACAATTGAAAACATAAGTGAATGTACGATTTTTATAATGTCACTATAAATTAAATTAATTTAAATAATAATGTCAATATATAATTATAAATATTGAAATACTTATAATTAAAATTGTGAAAGATCTGGTACTATAGAAAACAGGTTTACGGTCTTTAAGCAAACGTGAACACTTGTACGTGATTTCGCCCAACAACCTAACTCTGGAATCTCTTGGTCGTTACTTCCTCCTGGTATGTATAATAAGGACCTTACTTGCATTTTTAAATTTTTCTTTATTATGTTATCAATCACCCTGGCGTCATATCCGTTATTCGTGGCTATTTCTTTTATAGTTGATAATTCTAGCTGATAATCATCTTTACTAAGTGGCACTGACATTAACCGATGGAAAATAGCATGTAAGGCCGCATGTTTATGATCGATTGGGTGATGAGATTCTGCAGGTATAATATAATCACTATACGTTTCTTTTCTATAGATCTTAAACTAGCTACAGTTTTTTATAATGCTGATATGCAAATCTAAGAAATTTATTTGTTTCTGTCCAATTTCCACCGTAAATTGTATTTGTGTGTTTAAAGAATTTATATAAGCAAGAAATTTGTTCAAGTCAACTGCGGAACAAGCCCATAGACATAAAATGTCATCAACATATCGATACCAGAATAAAATATATTTTTGATACTCCTTACAGCTACGTATGTCCTTTTCCATCTTATCCATAAAAATATCTGCACAAAGAGGTGATAGAGGTCGCCCATAGCTAACCCGTCTAATTGTTTGTAAGTAATGTTGTTAAACGTAAAATAATTTAGATTCAGGCATATATCAACCATGTGCGCCAAATCTATTATGTTTTGTGGTTCTAATTTTGATTCCGTCTTTATATTAAAATTTGATCGTTGCAATTTTTAATTGGTACACTAGGAAATAGGTTTTTCACATCGAAAGAAACTAATATGCTTTCATCTGGTACAGTGATATGTTTAATTTTGTCAATTAAACCTAAACTGTTTTTGATAGCATATTCAGGGACAAATTTAGTCAAGTTTTCTTTCCCTCCTTTATTTGTTGTTAAAATGCTTGTACTAAATGCTTCGTTGTCACATCATTTGTCACAATGTCAATATCCACTGCTAAATTTTCCAAGTCTCTAATTGCGTTTTTAAATTTCGGGCAATATTTGGGTCCCTTTTATAGCAACTTAATTTCCTCCTTACTAAATATTACGTTAGTTGTATTATACACACTTCTGTAAAACGTGTTCGGGTCAACTTTTTCTTTCAGATGAGGTTGGTTAAGAAAATTTTCTTTATATAACCTATTAAATTTTTTAAGATGCCTTTTATGCATGTCAGAAGAGAGTTTTTGGGTTTTCACATATGTCTGCTTAAATAAGATGTTCAGTTCTATGTTTGACAACCTTCTGTGTAGTTCCATATGCAGTACTTTAATATGGGAGCCTAAGTTGTTGTGTCGGTAATATTCACTGTTTAACCATCTTCGTTTAAGTTCATCAATTAAATTCGTGTTGTAATTTCTATTATTGTTAATTTTTAAATTATGATGATATATTTTGCTATTATACCTTGCTTCTTACATTTAGTGTTAAGCCATAGATGTTCATTTACTTTAGTGAATTTTATTTTTAGTCTTCTGTAAAGGACGATCAATTCAGCCGTACTTGCTGCTTTAATATATTCTACACTCTATATCGTCGGCACTTGGTGAAACTCCATTTTCATACTTATATACATTTTCATACATTTTCTTATATCTATAACACTTACACTGTTTTACAGTAAACTATTATACATATTATCCAACCGGTTTCGCTTCTATAAACATCATCACGGCAATTACAAATTAAAACTAAAAACAAAACAACATCTAACCGTCCTGTTTTAACATTTATAGTATGACAGCATAATACATACTACCTTCAAAAACATAATCATTGTAAAATCTAACTGTTGGGTTGTCACCGTATGTGCATATGTTTTTCCCCACAATTGAGGAAAACAAGTGAATGTACGATTTTTTATAATGTCGGTAGAAATTAAATTAATTTTAATAAGAATGTCAATCGTAATTAGAATTGAATATTTAAAATTAAACATATTGTAAAATCTTAAAAATCTTAAATTATTTGACAATTCTTAACAAATTTTTGAATTGTCAAATAATAGTTACCAGTTAATAATAGTTACTATAGTTCGTAGGTTCGGCACGACTGCCCTTTTAGGCACAGGCTGCACGTTAGCAAACTCCCATGATTTAGGTACTTTTCCGGTCGTCATCGAAAGGCGAAAGAGACGTCTCAAGACAGGAGCGAGTTCAGGCGCACGGGTTTTAGGTACTATTGCTGGGATCCCATCCGGGCCACTGGCTTTGTTCACATCCAGATTCTGCAGCGTTTTAAGAACCTCAGTCTGACGGATGCGAATTTCCGGCATTTTCACCTCGCATCCAGGTAGACTGGGAGGTTTCGCGTTGGCAGATTCAAGACGTGAGTCTTCCGCGAATAGAGTAGCGAATAGGTTCGCTTTCTCTACAGTGGTGTGAGCCAGAGTCTCGTCCGGTTTTAGCAGTGGAGGAAGTGAGGGGCGGCAGAAATTCGATTCAACCGACTTTGCCAGGGACCAAAACGCTTTATTACCTGAGGGGTACGAAGCCAGTTTGTTCCCAATACGGCTAACATGGTCGAATCGAGCATGGTCGAGTAGAGAGAGTAGATCCTGCAAAAAGTTGCAGGATTTGGCGGCCCGGTTAAAGGCTTTCTTCTTCTCCGATACGTCCTTGGCCTTGCGGTGTCGAGCATCATCTTAAACCAGATCACCGCTTCTACAATCGGCTCTGAACCAGGGTTGAGCTTTGCTGGACATGGCTACGTCGGAGAAAGGGATAAAGTATTCCATTCCCTGTCGCAGCACATCAGCCACAGCATCCGCGCTGGTCGAGGAGTCTTCAGAAGAAAAGCAGAGAGGTCGCTAGAGATAAGACGCAAAGAAGGAACGCATCTCGTCCCAATCTGCTGACTTGTGTCGCCAAACGCGCCGGGAGCCCCTGGGACTGGGATCGGGCGGCGAGTAGACGGATACAGATTTCACCAGACAGTGATCGGAGCTGCCAAGCGACGAGGAAATTGCCACCGAGTAGCGGTCCGGATCCGTAGTCAGCAGAAGGCCCAAGCAATTGGCTGTGTGGCTCTCAACGTCAGGAATCCGCGTCGCTCCTTGAACTAGCTGGGTGAGGTTTAACGCTATAGTGAGTTTACGCATCTCTCTCCCAGCGAGGTCAGTGCACTGATATGGGTATAGCCACTCCTGGTGGTAGGCATTGAAATCCCCCAGTAGCACTAGCTGAGCGGAAGGGTATTGAGCAGCATCCGCCGCCTCACTTAGGTACTCTGTGAGCCTGATCGTCTCTTGGTCTCCGCAATGCGCACGGTAGACACAGGCATAGAGAAGCTTCTCTAGACCTGTATCCACCAGTGTCCACAGTACGGAGAAGCGGGGGTCTTCGAGATTACGAAGACGTCGACAGCAGATGTCGTCACGTACGTACGCGCACACACCTGACCGAGCTTTAAAGTTATTCTCCGGGGTGTAGCCGGGATAGATTAAGTACGCCAAATCAGACGGGCATCTTATTTGCGTCTCCGTGAGGAACAAAATACAAGGTTTATGAGTGGACCCACCTGGAGCGTGGAAGTGGACTGCAGCGAGATTAGAGTGTAAACCTCTGATGTTAGTGAGGTCCACTTTCATTGAGAGGGAGTGCTGCCGTTGTATAACGTTAATCTTGTATCTTGTCTTTTTCATTAGAGTGAGTGAAGTAGGTATGAAGACGGCAATGAGTAAAAGTGAAAGAGGCGCTATACTTACAGACCTGAGACACAAACTTAGGAGTTACACTGTTGGGGACTAGTCTGGAGACTGCGGGGACGGCCGAGGCCCCCCGAGAATGTCCATAGGGCCCTCTCATCCGATCGCCGACAGGCACTATGGCGCATTTTGGGATTTTTCGCTAGTTGGCGGGGCAGCCTTTCACATGAAAGTGACTGAAAGTGAAAGTACTGACTAGCGGTCGGCCAGCGGTGCACCGTGCCTCGGATCCCGCTACCCTCCATGACTAGTCTCCAGATGTATCAACGTCAGTGTGCATCAGATCGTCCAGATTGTATAGACGCAACTGATTCGACCCGTCTTCTCAAAAGCTACATCAGCGTTAATGTGACGGAAAACGGACGCTTGGCAACACGACTTCAGCTGATGGGTGGTCTTTATAAACGCTACATGTGTCTCCCACCATATCACCTGATTAGCACCACCCATGGGGCCACGTGTAGGGATACAGAATTCCGGGTATTCTCCTACGGACGAAGGTGATTCAGCCCCCATAGCTTGCCAGCAGTTATGTGCATGATAACTAACTAATATATGTTTCATCTTGATATATCACAGGAAGATTTTCTTCTTGTCGGTATTTGCGCATTGTACTCAGGTCCACCAAAAATTTACGTTTATATTGACATCTTTTGTAAGTATTTTTGTTAGTTAGTTTGTCTAAGTATGTTTGACATTTTTTAATATGCAAAATCTATATCAGATTTCAGTTCTCGCCATAACTTGTCAATCGCGGGAATTTCTTTTTTAAAACATAAAATGCATGTATTTTATGCCTAATGACACACTTGTCAAATTCTTCGATTGATAACACACCTTGTACTCGATTCCTTTTCTTTCCAGGAGTTACAATCCAAGAAACTACGTCGTTGTCGTGTTCCTGTGGTCTTTCACCGGCCGAATATAATGAATACACTATGTGTCGTGCCGTATTTGAGTATCTTTTGCACAATTTAGCAGTATTATAATTGTATTCGCCAAAAATAATAAGCATATTTTCATATTCTTCATATACATACATATTCATCATTCATACACTTCTGTGTACATATATAATATGTAAACAAATAAAAATTAAAATAAATTACACGACTGTGGACAAATACAAATGGACAAATAAACGCAACAAACCAATAAGTCCAGATTCACAAAAGCCAAAGTTACACAAGTCCAAAATCACACAAGAAATTTTTCAACAAATTTTCATCATAAAAGTTTACGCTTACGAGCTAATGCGCAATAAGAAGTAATGTTTTGATTACATTGGTAATATTTTTAATTCATTGAAATGAATTTTTTACTTGGTCTGCAAAGTGAATACACAAAATACCGTTACTTTATTGTATGTGGAATAAAGCGAAAGAAAGTCACAGTGAACAAGATAAATGTGTTGTCCTCTAGAACAGGTATTCCTAAACTGTCTAGATAACGGAACATCAACCAAATACTGTCTATTTTATGGAATAAATAATTATAAATCAAAGTATCATTTACACATCAAAGTATTTTTCTTTTTCAAAGCTGTGTTTATAGGTCAATTATTCATCCCCAAAGTATTTTTGAAGAACAATTTACAAACTCTTGTTTTTCACCCGAAATAGTCAAAAAGAAAGAATTGTTGTTGTTTTGAATAGTTTCAACATTTCCATCCGAACCAACTTGAATGTTGTTTTGGAATGATTATGTCTAGGCTGTTAGCAATAAACGTCCATTATTTTTCTATTGAACCTAAGCTCTAGTCATTTAAAACAGTCTGTCTTTGCTTCTCTGTAAATCCACATTTAAATTTACATTTATCTTTACAAAAAGGTTTCAAATCACGACTTGGCATGTTTTTTGATTGGGAAGATTGATAAGGCTTCCCACTATTTCTTAGTCGTTTAGCTACATTGACTTGTATAGGGACCATCTCACTGCTTCCTTTACTTTCTTACCTTATATATATATAAGGTAAGAAAGTAAAGAAAGAAAGAGGAGAAGAGTAAGAAAGTAAGTATATTATAGCTTCTTTTACTTAGCTTACCTTAGATTAAGGAAACTACTAGACGTGAAATACTTAAGGAAAAAACTTGTAATTTCGTCGCGAGCTATGGTGGACTTAAGTAAAGCTTTCTACATAACAATTTACAAAATCTCAAGACATAAATCTAAAAAATGTCGTCATTTTATCGATATCTTTAATATAATTATATATTTAAAAATCGGTAAATATTTATCTAAAAAAACATCATTTGACGTTTTATGTACATTGACAGCGTGCAACAGTAATGGCGAATCGGCTGTAAACTACCGTTATGGTGACGTTATTTTCATAAATGATTTGAAATTAGAGCACTGACAAAATTTTTGTAGCTTTGTCTATTCTGAAAATTCGAACTTCTTAGACGAATATAGATAGATAAGCTATTTTTATATGTTCAGCGTTGGAATGCGTGCTATATTATAATTTTGATTGCTTACAAAATTAATGCCAAGTCCTTATCTTCTCTTGTCAAGGGTTTTTACCCACTGGCAATTCTTTCGCAAGGTACCTATTTTATCACTTGTAATCTTACCATCCTAAATATTTTTACCTTAATTTTACCCACCAATTTCATATTGTAAATATTTTGTTTTTAATAGCAATAATGTAACAGTAATTTTGGCCAATTCATTACAACCAATATAGGATAGGCCAATATAGGACAATTCTGAAATAAACATCGCTCGTTTTATTGTGCTAAACCTCCGCCGTGCCCAGCTGCACCTCCGGCTTCTCATCACCTTCCAGTACTGAAAACCTTCTGAAGCAATCCTTCACATTGCAAGTAGTCTATAAGTTTGATCACGCGGGTCTGCTACCGCTACGCAATCCAGAGGCACACTAGCTCCGCAACAATGCCAACATCTTAACAATGAAGTCCTTTTTTGCAGGTTGAAGAACTTATGTCGAACATAGAAGTTGTTAAATTTTGCGGCAAAGAATATTATGGCATCGCACGATACAAAGCAGCAGCGAGAAAATATAACAAGTGCTTGCGATATTTATCGCACATGAGAGATTTGATATCAAAAAATAGAGAGCAGAATGAAAAACGAGACGTGGATAAAGAGCGAGATGAAATTGTTCGAGGGACAACCAATTCCGCGCAGCGAAGCTCATTACACAACACATGTAAGTAATATTTATTATTATGCATTAGAATATATTGTATAGAAGTGGTAAAAAAAAGTGTTCTTTTCGGAACAAATTTTCACTATTGCTTTCAAAACCGTTCATTTTAAAAGTCCATTTAAAATCGCACACGTAAACAGTTACTATTAGTATACCCTCCTATTAAGTTCCTCATCTTCATATTAAGTTGCTGTTATAGATTGTGCAATGGTCTAGAAAATATGATAAAAAAAATTTATACATATATCATCAGATAGTAAACAGACAGCTTGCTCTGTATATAGACACGAACGATGTTAATGGTTTTTGCTATCCGTTCCGTCCGTTCCATTATTGCTATCTGTATGGCGGGATTACAATTTCAACGACCGGCTATCGTATCATCTAAATCGGAACATGTCATTGGGAGAGAAAAAAATGTTTAAAATATTTCCTTAAAAATTGTTTGAAACTTTTGCTCTTCATTGTTCGGTACAGCCAAGAAACTTATATAGTACGATAACTAGAATTATTACGAAGCAATATTTGAAAAATAAACATGTACTTTATTTCGTTATTAATAAAGTTGGCATTATACAAATACAAATACAAATACTTTATTTCTTCTCTCACATAGCAATTACAAAAAACTTAAAGCTATGTCTACACTGGGTTAACCACGAAATAAAGAAAACAAGGGGAAGTGAAGAGTGGGCGTGCCGCGTGCGTCACTATTATGCGCTTTTACTCTAAATTGCCTTAGTGATACTTACCATATCATTAAGAGATAGTCGTCGTGCGAAAATCTATTATACACTGAATTATGCCGTATTGTGCCATCCTTGAATGCATGATCATGCATCCTTGAATGCAATGATAGTAGAATACAGATGATTAAAAATGGAGATATTTCATATCATTCGAAAGTACAATTTTCATTTTATTTTTAATAAATTCCTGATTTAATATAATCTCTAATGATATAATAGAAAGTCAAGCTAAAATCAGCCGTACACCTTACATATAAAGTTCATTTTAGGTTGACCTAATTTTTCTAGAAAGATATACGTAATGACAGTCATTAAGTATATCGTTCTAGAAAGTTCTCTACTCAAATATGATCAACTGAAAACTACGGAAAAATCAATGCTGCCATCTATTGTAGAAGCGAAGCGAAACTATTACGATCTGAAGTTTCACTATTGTACAAATAGATGAGTCTATTTTGAATAGACTACAAAAGGACGTAAATACTCCTTTTTTTTTGTAGCAAAATAAAATTTATTGTAACGCAGTTTGGTATATTTTTAAATGTTCTGTTTGTGTGTTTCGGATTATTGTTGTTTAAAATGAAAACGACCAATGAAACAATGTTTGCATTAGTAGTTTATATGCAATAATGCTTATTTTATGTGTGAGTGTGGCGATCGCGTTCCTGATACAAATGTTTGTACTTGCCAATTCCGTTGTTTTCTTTATTTCGTGGGCTTAACATTATGTTTATTAGTCTACGTGAGAGACTGGTGTCTGTACTAGGAGGCCTGTGTTACAGATTACCAGCCAACATTTGTTTCTTATTTAACAGAGGGGAAAAACGTTCTGAGCAAGACAACGACAAGAGTGGAAGTTGTCCCTTTCTTACAATTGCTAGTGTAAATAAAACTATCTGATGGTAGATTTTTACATATTCGGTAATCGTTAAATCCCTTTTATTCATACACGTCGATATATACATTAGCATAAAATGTATTGTAATTAACACAGTAAGTTCTAAAATGTGCTTATTTTAATTATGACGTAATTACTTATGCAATGCAAAAAGTGTTTCTCAAATTAGTAGAATTACTTAGTAGTAATTTGCAAACTACGCATGGCACTTATATATGGCGATTGGCGCTTTATTAAGTAGAAAGAGACACACTCCACCTATGTCGTGGTACACTTCGGAACGATTTTGAAGCGCGTGTGAACATTCCGGGTAGAATATATCTTCCTTGGGTACAGCATATAACAACTGACAGCTGCCAAAGAGTATGAAATTCCTACATTCCAAGAGGTGTGAGTACTTTAAAGTTTAAAACATTTTGTACGTAACCTGCGAGTACTTTTACCACAAATAATGTATTTTATTGCAAAATGTTTATTCTAGAAAACTTCTAATAGTGTTGGATAAATATTAACTTCCTTCAACAGCAGGACCAAGAGGTAAAATTAATATCGTCTTTAATTATTTCTTCCCATTGCATCTCTTTCTTTCAAATTGGAGTTGCAAGTCCGCTCTCCATTTTGTAGATCTACTAAAGTGACCGAAAATTTTCAGTATCAAACTTTCAATGTCCACTTCCAACTTATTGGACCGTCCGGTTGGTCGAGTGGTTAGCGACCCTGACTACGTAATCGACGGGGCTCGGGTTCAATCCCCGACGGGGCAAGCATTTGTGTGATGAGCATAAATGTGTGTATTTCCGGGTTTGGCTGAAGAATCCAAGTTCACGGAAAATGACGAAAGTTTTATTCTAAGATCTGGTTTCACTTGATGTCGGCTTCTATTATTACTTTTATGGTACTAGTGTTGAAAATCCATCTTCACATTTAAAGTTGTGACAAATGCCATTAAAAGTTATTGCTCATTAAGAGCTTATTTTGTGTATTCTTGACGATAAGATAACAAAAAATCTATCAATCGTCGATCGATAGTAGGTAAAATTTTAAAAACAAGGCGGGAATATTGCCACCCTTCATTTTATTTTGATGGACCGGTACCGAATCGCCACCTGGCAAATGAAAAATGCTGATTTATGCACTTGGATGTTAACATTACACCAACATAACGTGCGCAAAGGAAACGTATATTTACAGGACCAAACAGGAATCATTCAATGAAATACCTTTTTTTAAGGAAAACACAGGTATTATCCGTGTTTTCCTTTTCTTTTAAGGTACATTTAGGTAAATTATATATCTTTATTAAAAAAAAAAGAACAAAAGGCTCATATTGGGAGGCTGCTATTATGAGTATGGCACATCACTAGTGTCAACACACATCCCTAGCCGGACCAATACAGCTGCAAGTAAAAAACAAACAAGCCTGAAAATGCACAAGTTTGAAACGGAATTCTCTAAAACATTAGCTTTTATTAAGGAAAAAGAACCATAAAAAAGTTGATAACAGAAGAAAAAATGTGTCTTTGGAGTTCGATTAATTTATCTATCTATATTAATTTATTTACAACAAAAAAATACAAATATTAAAATCTTTATTTGTCTACATCTATACCTTCTATATATTATATAAAAATCAATTGCTGTTCATTAGTCTCGCTAAAACTCGAGAATGGCTGAACCGATTTGGCTAATTTTGGTTTTGAAGTAATTTTTGAAGTCTAGGGAAAGTTTAAAAGGTGAGAAAATATAGAAAAAAATAAGAGTAGTTAAAAAGGCAGAACAACGTTTGCCGGGTCAGCTAGTTAATTTATATGAAAATGTTAAGCCATTGCAGATACCAGCTAATAAACACTAAAATATTTGTATCAGGTGGCCCCACATAATAAAGGCATAATATAGGCCTTATAATAAAAATATGCACAAGCTTATTGTGCGTGTGGCGCGTTTAAGTGTGTCTGCCCATGTGTGTTTACGTGTGTGTGTGTGCTATGTGAGATTATTGGTCATTTCATTTTTATTTTCGGATAGGACGCCGAAAAACATTGCGTTGTGACATATATCATCTAACTAGCTGACCTTGCAAACGTTGTTTTGCCATGCAACTTACTTGTATTGAATATTTTGGTGAGGCACTTGAGAGGAGGGGGGGTTAATTGAGATAAAAACTACCCTATCTTAATAATCCTTTAGTTAACTATCCTATCTTTTAACCAAACAGTAGATAACAAAATTTCATTGAAATTAGTTCAGTAATTTCGAAGTCCATCGCGGACAAACAACGTGACACGTAATTAATTATAGGTATAAGATTATATAAAGAGTTTTTACTTCCTAGATGATAAATCAATTGCGACGACTACGCTGCAATGCCACCTGAACTTAGCTGCGTGCTACTCCAAGCTGGGGGACTACAGAGCTTGTATCATCAGTTGTGATAAGGTAAATAAAAATATGGCTACCAGAAAGTTTTATTTGTATAGGTTGGCTGGTAAAAAATTGTACATATTGGAGGACATGATAGTTAATGGTTATAAGTAAACAATAAAAATATTATAGAAAGAAAATACACCTTAACAACACAGTAAACCTTGACGATTTATACTATGCGTTCCAACTGAGAATAGGATTGTCAGGACGCCATATTGTTCCGCATTTTGAAAAAACTTCATTATCACCATTGACGTGTATAATATTACCACTGGACTTTCTGCTGTCAAAGAATTTTTGTGCCTATTTGAATATCGCCATTTTGGCGCTGTAGACCGATGCGTGCGTCCATGGAACTAAAATTAGTGATTCCTACATGTCGACATCTTCGATAAGTTTATAGTTTATCGATCGTTTAATAGTTTATCGATCGTTTAATATTTACAGCTAGGTGGGCTGTGGTCATGAAAATACTAAAATGATTGTATTAGTTTAGTATATATAAGCAAATTATTTGTTTGTGTTATGGGTGCTAGTTACTAATACTGACGCTATCACCTACGGGGAGGTGCTGTGCGGAGTAAACGAAGTACAGTGGCAACAGCTAGTACTAAATAAACAGGAATAATAAGAAATATAGTGATTCATATATGAAGATTTCTCCGTGTTGGACGGGAGTCGGAATTCCATTGAAGAATAGACCAACTGCCGTTCTACCAGGCAGGTCGTAAAAGGTCACTACCATCGTTACTACTAGGTGATAGAGTTCCGCAACGTCGCACAATTCGGATTCCGCAGGCATATCACCTAAAATTTACAATCCGCCCGTGATCCTCCATAGTTATACAATTATCTCAATATCGATGGTTATATGTACGAAAGCCATGCCAATGGCAAAGTGTGTGTGTTTGTTTGCCCCTCTTTCACGGCAAAACGGAGAGACGAATTGACGAGATTTTTAAGTGAATATTTTTGAAGGGTTGGAGAGTGACATAGGCTATTTTTTGTCTCTTACTTTACGCGAGAGAAGCCGCGGGCAAAAGCTGGTTATAATTTATAATTCTCTTTAAAAATTGTCTTTAAAATTTTTACTACGTAAGAAAACCTTTGCGAGCCCTTACAAAGCTTTGTATTTTTAGAATAATAAAATGTTTTAGTTCAATTTGTCAATTACTCTACAGAGGTGAACTCTATTGTGTTTTTTTTTTTACTATTGTTTGCTATTGATTATACGTAACACAAATTCACAAAAATTTGGCGATAATGCTGCAATTTTAATGAAGGATTGCTTTGCTTTTGCGATATACGTGATAGCCCCGCCACTTACTGCAACCTAGTAACTTTCTCACGTTTCAATAACGTTCGTATCGGATAATATTTATTTTTGACTACCACGTGATGGGAGTTAGCCTATTCGACTCAGATCATAAGGTCCCGGGTTCGATCCCCGGGCGGGCCAAAGTGTTATTGTGGTTTCTTTGAGGTTTTGTCGAAAATCCCAAATATCCGTAACAGCTCGGAGTCTGACGGGTAACATGTTACCACTCCCATGTCTCCGATGAGTACGAAAAGCCTTCGGTCCTGGCTAGAAATAGTCGATAATCATTATGGGGTCGGTAAAATGCGGCGATGGGGATCACCACTCATCTTCCAACCGACAAACCGGTGAACCGCGGTGAACCAGAAAGTATAGACGTTCGATTTACTCATCCTACTACGCAAGGGAACCGGGCGTGATGATGACGATATTTATTTTTGTTTAAGGTATTACATATAGAACCCAAGACAGAAAAGGCTCTTTACCGTCGAGCATATGCCAATTTCGCTCTCAAGAACTATGACTCTGCCCTTGAAGACCTAAAGTTAGCCATAAAAGTTTGCCCCAAAAACGAAGCCGTAAAGAAGCTTCTGGACGAAGTGAATAAAACCAATAAGAATTATAACGATATACAAAAACAGCGGTTGTCAAAGTTTTTTCGTGACCAAAAAGAAAAAGCCTCAAAAATTGGACATCACAGAAATTAAATTAAGAGTTTCAATTTATAAACTTTAATATAAGGTTCTGTTAAAAATGGGTTGTAAACAATTACCATTAATATTACCATTAAAATAATATTTTTGTTGTATACAAAAACCATGTGTGAACAAAAATGCGTTACAAAACTTGCACACATACTTTTGGTTTAAAACATTTAATCCAATAGCCTTAAAATATAGCACATGTAAATTTGTGAATAAAATGTATACATACACATTATTATTGTATACTAAATGAAGTCAATTTAGTGTGTCATTCAAGCACATTGTCAACGCACTCTTGTTAACATTGAAACCCTCAATTGCTGCTCCAGTTCAGCAATGCAAAAATATCGTGCCATGCCGGGTTCCTGATCCGTCATTCGTAGCATTAAGTATTAGCAATCAATTTAATAATAACGATGCGTTCCACAAGTTTTTGTATAATTTGACATTTACAGGAACAGATTTAGCTTAAACGGGGAATTCACTGGACGGACATGCCCGCGGGCAAGCCTGCACATATGCCCGCCGGAATTTGCTATTATAGGCTGGACGGCCTGCGTCGGTAATACACTTGACAGACATTTTTTCCACTGGTGGAGGAAAGGGTGAGGAGCAGGTGGATCGAGCCCGACCATCAGACGTCATTACAGGACACGGTTGCTTTAAAGGGCGGTTGAGACCTGGTTCTAAGTGACATGGGATTATGTTACTGCGGCTCCGGCGTGGATGAGTACCGTGACCACGTACTATAGGAATGTTCGTTATATGCAGACATTCGCCAAAACCTGCTAAATAAGATGGAGCATTCGGAGAGGGGACTGGTTTATTTCTCAGGGCTTGTAGGTTCACCGGCGAACTTAAGAGCATTTAGGGAGTTCGCGCGAAAGTGGCATAAAAGAAGAGCTCCCTTGAAGATAGTAGAGGAGCCAAACGAGCAACCTCTGTGTGCAGTCTGTCCCTTCAGGGGAGAGTGACTTTAGGGGAAAAGGTCGAGAAGTAAATAACTTGTAGGGAGAGAAGAATTGCATGACGAAGAGATCCTAAGAGCAGACGTCGTACAATCTCCTGAAGATTCGGCCCGTTAAACCATGAAATGGTAGGCAGGGCCATGGGGGGTGGTGGGTTTCCCCTAGACCTATAGGGTAGTCCGATGAGCATGTCTGCGGACTTGCCTACGGGCATGTCCGTCTAGTGAATTCCCCGCTTTACACTGCGTAGAAACTGTTACTACTAAAACGAGGCGTTTTATCAATATAGAAACCGGGCATATAATAAGTGACGGAATTTTTTAATAAGTTCCCATTATATCTGGGTAGTTTTTGTAGTTTTTATATAACTTACATTTATAAATATAATTATATTAATAATTATATTTATAATATTTACATTTATAAATATAATTTTTTATAAGCTGCAGTGATTCTGAGATGTTCACTATATTTCTTAGTTTTTGTATCGTTCAAGATAAACGAAAGATGTTATAAAAACTTGTGTGGCAACGATTATTGCAATATGTACAGGTATAATAATAGGTTTATTTCTTGTGATTTTATTTTATGTAACATAAGTCGTATGTAATAGCTATACCAAGAAGCATTGCGTCTTCTAAAATCAACGCTGGGCACTATATCACTCGATCATTACTCACGAGGAGATGATGCGTTTCGTATACTATAAAAATAACACCATGTTATTGTTATATAATTTTTTTTTTTCACTTTTTACAATATATTTTATAATAGTTAATTATAAAATGTATTGTACAAATAATAATTAATTAGTAACTTGACCTCTTAAGCTATTCAGTTCGAATCACGGTTTAAACTGGATACAGATACTGGATACTGGATAATTTCTTAGGTTAAATGTATTTGTTTTCGGTTTAAATGCAAGCTGCATTTATACCTAGAAATACAGAGTTATTTAGCGATTAAATAAATTCATTTAAGGGATATTTTTTAAACCTTAGCTTCTTATTCGGTAAAATAAATAGCACAACAGTGCATATTTATATTTTTTCAGTATATGTTCAAGCGTTTGACATTTAGGAGCATTTGATCCTATGCGCGGCTACACGATTTCCACCCACACCATGAGTTCTGGTTTGCCTTACTGGTCTAACATGATCATTTAAAGAAACCATTGAAATTTACCTAAATATGTAGTTGTTAATCTAAATGAATCTAAAATAATATCGCACGCTTAAAATAAAAGAGACCTAATTCAAAAATCCAGTTTTTTGGGAAATGGCAAAAAACGTTTCGCAACAGGGACTTCGCGTGCATTTTTGATCATAAAATTTTTACAGATGAAAATAGCAGCGCACAGATTTTTTTAAAGTTAGGGTATGAATTGAAGGCTTGAATAAAATTAAAAATTTGTCCAAACACTTTTGATTTTATATATAAAAAAATATCAAAATTGTTATTGATGTTTTAAGTCTATTTATTACAGAATAATGCTTAAAATTTTCAAAAACAAGAAGACCAATTTTGTTTTAAGTCTTTTTATTTATTTATTTATTTATTTATTTATTTATTTATTTATTTATTTGATTACCAACATAAGATACAGCACTTAATATATGTAATACAAATTTGGCTATGGGTACTATCTAACTGTTCTTATAATAACAGGTAATCACAGCATACTTAGTAAGATAATGACTTGTTGCTTAAGTACTAAGTAAACATAAACTTTAAAAGGAAAACTAAATATTAATTACTGAGTGAAACAATACAATTAAAATATCTATGAATATAAAAAAATTAAATCTTGAACATAGAAAACATGGTACTTTGTATAATAAAAACTAAACTAATACAATCTAGCAATCTAAATATTTTCACTACTTATTACTCTATTAATATTTCGTTCGTTCGTCAGGCTTTCTAAGTTTGGTTAAAAAACTGGGAAGGCTGTCAAAATGGATATCTAGACTTGGCTTTTTTTACAATTTCGTTATACAGACGAGAGATGCGTATCACAGAACAAGACTGACCAAGATTAGTTCTACACTGAGTGGATTTAAAAGGGGGACATGGATACCTAGGTGTTCTATTTGGGACTTTGAATTGTAATTTGCTCAAAAGTGGTGGGCAATCAATGGAACTATTTGTTAAATTGTTAATAATTGAATATTAAGTCTAGGTGAGATCGGCGTTCGCGTAGCTGTTCAATCTTTGAAGTGTTGGAGTTTATCTATATAAGATTTTATATGTCTAGGTGGTTTAAATCTATATGAAAGGCTGCGAAATAGTTTTTTTTTGTACTCTCTCTATTCGGTTTAAAGCATGTTCGTAAAGGTTTAAGTCTAATCGACAATATAATGACTTACCCTATTTTTAGTGATAAACAGACTGATGCAGTAATATGTCACTTTTAAATCAAACGAAACTTTGTTTACAGTATAACAATGTTGCGAATAAGAGATGCGTCTGTGTTATGGCAAAAAATATCACCGTAAACCGTGAGTATAAAAGAGACTGAAAATTGTGGGAGCAGTAAAACACTCCTTTTTTGAAATGTTTCTTGATGTAATGTCATAAAATTTTATAATTAAAATAAGGTCAACGGCATATCAAACTCATATTTGAGATTTTTTGAATTAGGTCTCATTTATTTTAAGCGTGCGATATGTTGATGTGATATTGTTCATTTTCTTTTGTGAACTAATCTTAAGCTAATTTTAAGCGGTAATAAAATCACTGCCATTTTTTAAACATTGATATTAAATCGAGTTAGTATTAGTTGAAATCGCTTTAAAATTTAAGATTATTGTCTTAAAACGCGAAATTTAAGTGCAATTTTGGTTTTTAATAAGGAAGTGATAAAGAATATTGTGGCATCTACCAATTAGGAGTTAGGATAATTCAACGGTGCTTTATTTAGAAGAACGAGATACTTAGATTGTTAAGATCAGTATATCGCCAGCAGCAAAAAGAGAAGCAGCTTCTGGCTAAGGAACGTAGATTAAAGATATCCAAAAGTTTAAAATGGTTCAAAAGTAAAAGCCCAATGATTATATGCACCTATGCTGGAATTTTAGAGAGTAAAACCTTCTTTAATTATCTGAAATAGAAATTAATTTAATATAATCTCAAAAAAGATGTTGCTTCAATAAAATCGAAATTGTCTAAAATTCTTAGTCATGTTTCTTTTGCAGTGGCCAGTGATGTAAAATCGTGTGAAGTTTAATGTAATACAAAAATATGTTCGTCAAGTGTATGTGATTGTACGTTGTTTTAAAAATCTGTACTTAATGTAATCAAAGTGTCAAAGCGTTTCTTCTTGCGAGTACTACCACCGCCAGTGGATTTTGGTAAGTTGGTGAGATCTTGTTTAAATCTAGAAAAAATAGCAATCAGGTTTTTTAATGATTTTGAGGATATCTGCCCTCTCATCCAAACTCAGCGGAAAAAAATGTCTTGAGACACAAAAAAAGAAAAATATCGCAATGTCATAAAAGTATCCTAATAATATTCCGCCATTGACAATCTACACTAGACTAATAATGTTTCTCCTCCTCCTCTCTTCCTCAGATTTTTGACAGAATTTCTTGTACCAAATTAATTCTGTCAAAAATCTGAGGCGCGGAGAAAAGGAACACGGTGTTCCGATTGGCTAATTCAAAATATGTATTTTTGGATTATTATAAGATACATTAGTCTGATGTGTTGAGAGAACAATTGGTCTATTATTAGGTCTCTTGTCTGTTGTATCAATGTAATCCACCTTATTTCTCTGTGTTACGGTTTATGTCCGATTATCACTCAACTTTACTAACGAGAGCTCGTAAAATGTTATAAGCCATTAGAAAATTCAACTTTAAATTTATACATTTAATGTTTAAATTGCAAGTCATATGCACGTCACGATAACGTTGGCTGTGATTGGACAAAATAAGTTTTTTCGTGCTCTTATCCATTAGCCACTTTTAGGGCCGTGATCTAGAATCTGGTTGTTTTTTATCGATCTGTACAATTTTAACTCCATTCAATCTGTTGTATGATATAATTTAAACGCGCTAAAACTGCAACTATTGACAACTAATCTCCTACTTTGCAATTCTGGATCGATCTTCATTAATTTTTTGTGGGACCTAATAGAAAGTATATATACCTTCTCAAATAAAAAAATATGTAAACGGTTGACCCTGCAGGTCATCCCTGCAACATCTCACTAAATAAAGGTATTTTAAGCTTAAAAGAGTAATATATAATAATAAAGATAAAAACAGTTGAATTAAGAATATCCTGCTTTTTGGGAAGTCGGATTTACAAAATATGACTCAGTTTCATACTTTTTGACGATGACATAACGCTCTTGTATTGAACAATAATATTTGTTACTAGCTGACCCAACAAACGTTGTTCTGCCTTAATTACTCTTATTTTTTTTTCTATATTTTCTTACCTTCCCTGGACTTCAACAATTAATTCAAAACCAAAATTAGCCAAATTGGTTCTGCCGTTCTCGAGTTTTAGCGAGACTAACGAATATAAAATAATAAGATATGAATGGGCGCGATGAAATTTATTTATTTATACATACCAATTTTTTGCATGTGAAGTGTAACAAAAAATTTAGTTCCATTTGTAATTTTTTATATTTAAATAAAGTTAAATATTTAATTTAACCCCCACTTTTTTACATTGAAAGCAGGGATACTAAAAATTTGGAGCGGGCACACCAACCACGCACACTATGACAGTTAATAAAGTACACAAGTGATACTCATTACGCCTTTACACAAGTAGATTTATCTGAGGACATTTTTAAACGTCAGTTACTTAGAATTACGCTGTCTAGACGTTTGTATGGTATAAGGCTGATTCAGAATTCTAGAGACAGGAGATTTGTAAACAGTCGGTGTAGTTTTACGGCGATAAAATTGTGTAAGTAGTAATGTAAAAATTACATACAATTATTAGGTAAAGAGACATGTATAATTTCCAATATACATGTAACAAATTAATAAACAGTAAGTGCTTTTGTACAATAGTTTAAAGTAAACAAAGGTTCGTATTAACTCAGCTAGCTAAGCGAGCAATAATGAGCAAACATAAGATGTCTATAAATTGTAACTTCAATCGTCTACATTCGACCACATTAGATTTCAGCTTTGAATATGTTAAGTGTATTTTATGGGTATTAGAAAATTATTTAAACGTTCTTATTGTTAATTAAATCACCAAAATGAAAGTTAAATATTATAAAGTTAGACTCTGTTCAGTCATGAATTTACTTTTAATATTCACACTTTTTCATAAATATGAAAAAAGTTAGCGATAAATAACGACAGGCAACCATATGAACGCACTTTTGTACATATATTAAATAATTAGCAATCTGCCTTCCTGTCTGGCAGGTTGTTAGCAAACGATTGTTCTCACTGGTATTTTGAATATTGGCCGGAGGCACCGCCCTATATTCCGGTTTCGGTTCAAAAGATATACGTCTTTTACAAAAAATGCAAAAAATATACAAATAGCGCAGAAAATTTCAGAAAACTTAGAGTATTGCATTTTTGACGATTCGTGCGTTTATCAGTTCTTGCGCCGCCATTTTTTTTTTGTTATTTGTTCCAATTAGAATTGAATATTCATAGCTAAGACGGAAGAACGCCTTTCGGTATTTTATAGATTCACGCGTTATTTTTCAGAAATCCATAACTCAACGAGGAATATTTAATTTGCAAATTCTAATGGAGACCATGAAACTTCTTATGAAGTCAATTATTGTAAATAATCGAATTGGTAGAGGTTGTGTAGGCTGAAATGACACGCTTTGCTACTCAATTGGTTGATTAAGATATGTGCGTACAAATATTAAAAACTAGCTATTGCCCGCGACTTAGTCCGCGCGGACTTCGTTTACTCCGCACAGCACCTCCCCCGTAGGTGATAGCGTGATAATATGTAGCCTTTATGTTTACCTGACCTGTTAGTAATATTCATGCAAAATTTGAAGTAAATCCATGCAGTACTTTTTGAGTTTACCCCGGACATACATGACTTTCTTACGATTTTATTATATGTATAAATAATATAGATGACCCTTAGTTTGTATGGATTAAGTGTCATTTGGATATGTATTTCATCTATATTTTGCCATGTGTATAAATGCAGTAGTGGGGCGCATCATTTCAGCTTAGACGAGCCCTTTAGCCCTTATAACATTCTAAGTGTATATCTATACATATAATAAAATCGTAGGAAAGTCAAAACTGTACATTGAATATTTTTTTAAAAGAATACTTGGGGCGTGATCTACAATCGATATCGAAGCCAAAAATATAGTTTTTAGAATTTTTGTCTGTTTGTCTGTATGTATGTCCGGGGTAAACTCAAAAAGTAGTGCATGGATTTACTTCAAATTTTGTATGAATATTACTCATAGGTCGGGTCAACATATAGGCTACATATTATCACGCTATCATCTACGGGGGAGGAGCAGTGCGGAGTAAACGAACTCCGCGCGGACGAAGTCGCTGGGAACAGCTAGTAATTAAATAACCCCTTATAATTTATAGCTATCAAAAGTAAAAAAGATTGGACGGAGTATAACATTTATTTGTTGGTGTAACGAATTACTTAGCGAAAATATCAAATTTTTGTACATGACTGACGTCGCGTCACTTTATAAAGAATTTAGATTACATCCATTTGGATAAAACATCACCGCGCCTAATTGTAAAGCTCAATTATATACTGTTTAATTGGACAATATGTAGAAGTTTAGTAGATGAATTATTTTTTAATATATTAAGTTGTTTATATTAGTAATATTTTTAAGTTATTTATAAGATACCTATTGTTTTCTCTCTATGTCATAACTTGGGAGTAATTTGCGCGCCATTTCATCTAGATCCAAAATGGCGCTAGCTGAATGTGTTAGCGTTGCATTGCTTTACACTATAGTTTTATCCGCTTTCTAATCTAAAAATTTCACGTCTTTCATCAAATCTAGAAATCAATTTTGCATACTATGTATTTACTTGTAGCGTGCAATGTGTTTTTTGTTGTTAATAATTGGGATATTATTGTGTGATCAAGATTTCATATAAAAATTTCGCTCGTTAAAATTTTCTATCCTGCCGAAATTGTAGATATATTTAGATGATAAGTATGTTTTCTACTGTATTCTTGTTGTAGTATACGCACAATTTTATGATAATTATGAATTATCGCGTAAAATTATTGAAAACAAATTCATGTTCCAATTTATGATATTAAGGTTAATTAATCTCGATGTTTATCTTGTCACTTTCATTTAATTGATAACGATTAATTTTTGAAAGGCGGTAACATGAGCTCTTTCAGATCATCATAGGTGTAAGATTTTATTAATTTCACCAACACTTTCAAAACAACTGTTGAGTTCCTCAATATTATGTGGATGTGTTCCAAATTTTGATTATTGTTCCTTATTTTGATACAAAATTTATTTTAAGTAAAACTAGGATGTAAGAAACGTCACTAATGTGTGACAGGGCTGGATAGAAAAAACATACTTCGGCGAATTCTTTTACGAATTATAATACATTTTTATTTACAGGCCACCATACATTCTTGGCATAATTGCCTTTTGTCTATGCCAGTATTCGTCAGTAAAAAATAGTCGGAAAATATTTGGAAAACTATAAGATTGTATTTTAAAGAGAGAAAAAAATATCTAACCTAATATTCTGAATTTTCAAATTTTTTCAAAGTACACTTGCTCTTGTCAATTTACCGGAAGTGATAAATTATTGATAAATACCAAAAGAAGACCGACATTTTTTCTTTAAGATTCTATAAATTATGAATGTTTTGATCTCTCTATTCTTTACTGTATTACTTAATGAATAACTAAATTATAATTTCTAAATATATATATTTTTTTAGGTAACTTCCTTGATTGTTATAGCATATTTTAGTGTAGACTATTTGTGATGTATCGTTACAATGGAATTAGGTATTAATATTGTTAGCAATAGTAGAGAATCCGACTTGAAATTGATCTTAATCCATCTATTTAATGGATAAAAAGTATTTCATATAAAATTTTATATGTTAAAAATATCGCGACTGGGTTGACAAAAAGATTTCTTAGCAACGCGATGTTAATTAATAATTTAATATTTACTTCATTTTAAATTAAACATTAGTGCAATGTTTCATTAGTTATTACACTTATGTATTTAATTAATAAATTTTATACCAACTAAAAGCCTAAACCCTATAGAATATGCGAACATAAGGCTGTTCATGTTTTTCCTGACATAACTACCGGGTTGGCCATACTTGCCAACAGGTATATTGATACTAGCTATTTTCACCCATTTGTTTGAAAAAAATTCATATGAAAATAAACATTGCAAGCGCAATGACATAGTTTTGTCCAAAAAAGCCTGGTTACAGTTGGCGAGTTTTTATAAATTGAATTTTGATGCAGATAAACTCCATGACAGAGAGATTCGAGGTAAATATCCCGTCGACGCAGCATGACAGTTGTTTGCAATGTAATAGCCCTTGTTTTGATGTAAAAAGTATTTATTAAATAAATAGGTGAAAATAACTAGCCTCAGTAGGTATACCTGTTCATACCTGCCAACATCGACATACTAATACCTCTAGACTTGTAACTTCAAACAAAATGTCTTTCATAAACGGCCCCACGACGTTCGTGGGGACGTTTATGAAAGACATTTAAACAGCTAGTTTGTTTTTTATTACCATCAAGTAATAATGATTGGCGGTATGATCAATGCTCGTCTCTGATTGGGTTGGGTTGAAATCAGTGGTGCGTGAAATTTAAAATAAGAACAACAATTTGACGGCCTGAAAAAGTAGTTAGGGAGGGTGTTATATGAAAGGTAGCAATTAAAGATTTGACTTAATTTTTTAACCAGTCGATTTTTAATATTTTACATTTTTAATATGTACTTAAAACTGCTAAAAATCGAATTAAGTTTTGTAACATACAGCTTTTTAATTATAATTTTTTTTTCATTTACAACAAATTTTATTTAATTAAAATATTTCTTACACAATATGTACAAAAGGTGAACTTAACGTCTGAAGACGTTTTCTACCAGTTAACCATAAAGTTGTAATTATATATTCTAGATTGAAATATATTTATTGATGGAACCTCTTGAATATAATTTGGGAGATAATTCCAAAAACGTATTGCTGTAAGCGTAAAAGATTCCAAATAACTTTCTGTGTTGTGGACTGGGTCCAAAAGGGCATTAGTGTGTAAAGAGCGCTGAATACGATCTGGGTATAAAAGTAATGAAACACATAAATATGATGGAGAGAAAGTATCATGCAGTATTTAAAAAAACAATATAATAACATGATCATTCCGACAGTAACGCAAGTCCAACCATTTTAATTGAGATTGAAACTGACTTACATGACCAAAACTTAATAAATTTTCTTCATATTTTTAAAATAACTTTAAGACTTCACGTTTTTCAAATCTGATTTTAAGAAACTGGTCAAATAACATAAATTTAATTTACTTGAATCTTTTGCTTTGCTTGATTCGTTCGGGATTTATTTACGACATTCATTTTTTTTGAAAAAAATTCTTTTTGACGTTATTATTTTTCAACTAATCGAGTTTGAAGCTAAGACAAAATTTAAGAGCTCAAATATTGAGTGCCATTCAAAGGATCAAAATCGATCATCGTTTTGAAAATACACAACGGTTCAAAAAAAAAGAAAGAAAAAGTTCCTTCACACCCGTATCCCCGAAGCGGTAGGTTGAGCTACAAGTACACCCACGATTTGCCGAAGAAATTTAGCCTCATAATGTGACAGGTGGCAACCGAGCACTTATCCAATCCCGGGCAATGTTCTTTTTATCAGAAAATTGAAAAAAACACATTTTTCGAATTGTTTGACATAAGAATTAAACCTAGTACCTCATGTAGTCAAAATCCACACCGGGTACTACTAGACCACAGAGGTGACAACTGTTCAAAAACGAAAATAGTTTATTAATATAATAAAAATAAAATAGTTTATAAATAGTAATTATTTTTAATAATTTCTAGAGTTATGAAATCTTTGAGTTTCAAAAATCTATGTTTTTGTATACTTTTAGCACCTTTGAACTTTAAATACCTAGCCTAGCTAGTGTATTTTGTCGGAATCTATTTAAAAGACCAATTCGTTTTTAATGTAGCAAAGAGAACACACAAACATCTTGTATTTCAAACTGGAAAAAATCAACAATACTTAACTTATTTCATTGAGCATACTACCATTCTTTTAGAGAGACAATTGTATTAACAGTAGTAGGGATTCGTTGGTTCCCGACCACCCGGGTCGTTGGGTCTGGATCCCTGTTTCTGTCCCACCTGTGTTTCTGACCCACTTGGTGGTCGGTCAAAACTAAAAAAAAAAAAAAAAAAAAAAAAAATTTGGTGTCAAAATGGGGGTTTCCGGGTACGCCCGATCGATTGCAAGCATCCGTTTTTTGATATCTCGCACGGTTGCAAAGTTAGCATTCCTGGCTCTCCTTCGTTATCTAATCACCTCATTATCATTAAGCTCGAACGCCCGTCACACAATCGCACTATTAAAAGCTCATTAGGACGTCTCGCATTGCGTATCACTTGCAACTAATGAATATGGAATAAAATAAATATCATCAAGCTGATTCCCGTGTCGAGAAGGCAGAGCGAGCGTCTTAACGTTCCACTGCGATTCACCTGTTCAGCGGACAAAAGCACGATTATGGCGATCATTCTATTATCATTTTAGCAGGCTGTAAGACTTTTACTTTTTTTTTTTTCATAGTAATTTATATCATTAACATCGTGAGTACTGACTAGTTGGTGAGTTCTGCAACGTCTCGACCAGGTTGAGTACCACCACCTTGACCCATCTTATTACATACATCATCAGTGCTAGTCGCTGTGGTGGTGCTATTATTACTGGGTCTGTGTGCTTATTAAATATATTCCAGTACTTGTATGCATGTAAAAAAGTATCTTCACGGCCATATCCCCGAAGAGGTAGACAGAGGTACAACTAATGCTCCCACGATTAGCCGAAGATACTAAGTTCCACAACGTGATAGGTGACAATCCCGACCCAGGAATCGAACCTGGCAAGCATCGTCACCGCACCATTATGCCGCAGAGGTGATTTGTTTGAATGTATTTATTTAGTGTTGTTGACAAACACCCATATTGCATGATGTCTGGGCTAGCAGGATCGGTCACTTCCGGTATCAAAAGCTTCACATGCTCTTAAGGTATGTGGGTGTTTCGCAATACACAAGTATGAACTTCACTAACGATTCATTGGAATGTTGTATCATAATTGCTAATGCGAATGTGATGAGCAACAAGATTTGTAACAGAACGTGTTCGCTAATGTTAATTGCTTAAAACTTCCTATATAAACCTTGGATGAAAGCACATCTACAATATATCAAATAATTATTTTAACAGAGATAGTGCTACATTATTGTAACGTGTGTGTGTGTGTTATTGTGTTCACGTGCTACTTCGATAATATGGATGTAAGTATCTCATTTATTGCTCTTATAATATCTTATATATTAAATATGTGTAATGAATGTAGATATAATATTTTTGTCGTTTCATATTTTTACAATATTATTCATGTATTTCACCGGAGAGGAAAGTATACTTGTATGATGAACGTACACATATTTTTTCAGATTTGGTTAGAAAATAATATTTATACCTACATGCACACACAGAAATGATGTATGTGTTAAATCTATACATATGTGTACTACATGTATACTGAACAGAAATTTTATTCAGTCGTTAAGGCGTGTAAGAACTTGTAACAAATATACACGCACAAACTTTAGATTTATAACATAGTATTAGGATTTTACGTTAGCTATGTCGTAGTGTCTAATATTTGGTATTATGTCCTTTACAGAATTCCTCGAGCATCCTTGAAGAGAACACTTTAAAACATTATTATTATCCACTGTCTGACGACGACGAGTCAGATTTACAATTGACACAGCCATTGAAAATAAAAAGAACACGTAGCAGCAGCAGTTTGGACGACCTATTTGAAAAGCCAGCCAAAAAGAAGAAAAAAATGTCGTCCTGCGTTGGAAGGGCGTCTCGAGATGGTGGAATGGCATACATATCAACCAATACCGACGATGGGGCGCAAGCCACACACTTTGTAAAAATAGAAGTTTACGATCTAAAAAAACTGGCGAGGATACCCCCAACTGATCATTGGAAACATGCAACCACTCGGATTAAATATTATGCGGCAAGTCATAGGCTCAACAAAATCAATGAAGTGATCTATGATATATCTAAGGAAATAGCCGATGCACCTGACGTAAAAAAATATCACTTCGACAAAAATACTTGATATTGTTCTTTCAATGACTGATTTTTTAAGTATGCTATTGTATAAAGTTTCAATGTAATTAGAGATAATAATGTGATTGTGATTAATTTTAGTCATCAGTTAACAATTTTAAAAGAATTTTAAAGGTCTTTAGTTAATGAAGTGGGCGTGGAAAGGTGCCATATATATAACAGCGTTGCACTAAACAAGTGCTATTATTGTATATTTTAACGCAGTTGTCGTACAACCAACTGTAAAAATGTCTTTTATAAAAAGTTTATATTTTGAATTAAGTAACGATACTTTAGTTGAGTCACTATATGATTCGTGCTACGATGCTGAACTATATGAAATATGTTGCAAAGTAGAGAAGCAACAAGCTCAATGTAAACGTAAATCTGAAGATAATTATCAAAATGGCAATCATGAAAAACATCGCCGAATCAATGAAGATGAGTTTTGTCATGGTCACCGAAATAGATCACAGCCTTTCGTTGACTCTCAATATTTAGACTCAGAACTCTACAACATGTGTGAAACTATTGAAAGGTAAACGCAATTTATTGTTATATGAAATATTATTATTTATATACCCGCTATATGCAGTTTCTAAATTATTAATAAATTTTCAGTACTTTCATCCAAGTGGGTTGTGGAGAACCAGGTGCAATACCATCTACATCTAAAGATCATACATTTCATAATATAGAGACGTCGATTCAAGAATGTACACCATCTACTGTGAAAATGATGAAGTGTACTACTTGCAACGTTAATGTAAAAAAAAGGTATTTTTCCAATCATGTTAATAGTCATTTACATAAAAATAACTTATTTAAATTGAAACACTCCTTGGAAAACGTAGATATAATTGAAACTGCATTTAAAGACCGATTACTAACATATAGGATAGGTACGAATTCTTCCAAGGATTTTACAACCCCGGAATTATATTTTTCTTCAATCAATAACAGTGTTGTGCAACTACTCTCCGAATGTATAAAACAATTTACTACATTTAAGGTTAATTTTATATTGCGGGGGAGTTTTATTCAGCAAACGAAAGATTTAAAAAATTCATTTGATTTTCAGACTTCCAACTATATTGTTTGTATGAGTACTGATGTTAATGAACTAATTACATCTGTTTATAGTATCTTAACCAATAAGATTAGTGAATTTGAAAGGAAAGATAGTGGTTGGAGCCTTCAACACCTGACCGAATTAGATTTGAATGTAGGAAAGTTTAATCCCTGTCGGGGTAGTTCTTTTATTGAGCTGCCACGTGACATACGTTCTAAAAAGGCAGTTATTAATGTGAAAAACACAGATGTTCTTTGTTTCAAATGGGCAATTCTCTCCGCTTTATATCCTGCACAAAACCATTCTGATAGAGTCACTGCTTATAGCCAACACTCTAATAAATTAAAATTTAATCAAATAGCATTCCCAGTAAAATTACGTGATATTTCAAAATTTGAAATTTTAAATAATCTAAGCATTAATGTTTTTGGTTTAGAGTACAGTAAAAAAGAAAAAAAAAATATCGTAGTTGGGCCTTTACACCATACAAAACAACGTAGACCTGTTCACGTAAATTTATTGTTATTAACACATGGCAACACTAATCATTATTGCTACATTAAAAACTTATCTCGTTTATTGTCAAAACAAGTTACTAATCGAAACAATGCAATTTTTATTTGCGATGGGTGTTTACTATTCTTTACTAAGAAAGATGCTTTAATGAATCACCAAAAAAGTGACTGTATGCAAATCCGTACGGAAATTCCATCCGTAAATGCTTTAAGGAAGGATTGGTTTGGTACATTAACACACAGCAATAAGTTAAAATTTGAAAGCTATCACAAAAAACTAAAAATTCCATTTGTAATATATGCAGATTTCGAATCATTTTTAAAGCCAATTTATAGTTGTTCGAATAATCCATGTGCATCACACACAGAAAATGTACAGAAACATGATGTATATAGCTTTGGTTATTATATTAAATGTTCATATGATGATAGCATTTCAAAATATGTATCTTATAAAGGAAATGATTGTGAGTGTGTATTTATTCAGAGTTTAATTAAGGATTTAGAAAACATTATAGAACGTAACACTTTCCGCAAATCACCAAAACCACTATCTGAACAAAATGTAAACTTTACAACACATGATAGTAAATGTTACGTTTGTGATTTAGATTTAAATTGTGAAGATTTCACCGTGTATGATTCATATACCGGCGAATTTAAAGGTTTTGCACATACAATTTGTGGTAAGAAATATGTAACGCCTGACTTTGTACCAGTCATATTACATAACATGAGCCATTATGATGCTCACTTTATAGTCCGTGCTTTACACGTAGTTGAAGGTAACATTCAAGTAATACCACAAAACAAAGAAAAATACATATCTTTTTCAAAAACTATAAAGATCAACAATCGTAGTATTAGTATACGATTTATAGATTCTTTAAAGTTTATGTCCAGTAGTTTAGAAAAATTATCTCAAAACCTAAATAATGAACAATTTATTGAATTACGTAAAAACTTTCCAAATAATGAGGACTTTGTACGTGTAAAGCGAAAAGGAATTTATCCGTATGAACAAATGCAATCATTTCATTCTTTAAATTTAACAACGTTACCCCCTAAGGAAAGGTTTTATAATTCAATGTCCGATTCTAATGTGTCAGATGAAGATTATAAACATGCAAAGGACGTGTGGCAACATTTTAAATGTAAAAATATGGGTGATTATTCCGATCTATATTTAAAAACAGATGTTTTATTGCTGACCGATGTATTCGAGAATTTTAGAAATGTATGTTTAACTACTTACTATTTGGATCCATGTCACTATTACACAGCACCAGGGTTAAGTTGGGATGCCATGATGAAATTAACAAAAGTGGAATTGGAGTTATTAACAGACTTTGAGATAATTTCTTTTTTAAAATCAGGTATACGAGGTGGTATTTCACAGTGTAGTAATCGCTATGCTAAAGCAAACAATCAATACATGGAAGATTATAATAAGGAACAACCTGATTCCTATCTGATATATTTGGATGCCAATAATTTATATGGGTGGGCAATGTCACAATATCTTCCAATAAATAACTTTGAATGGGTAGATGTCAACACAAAATTCGATGTTTCTGACGATTCTGATTATGGATACATAGTAGAAGTAGATTTGGAATATCCTGAAAACCTACATGATACTCACTCAGATTTACCTTTATGTCCTGAACGTATTTGCACAGACCAATCTATTCACCCCAAATTAGTAACAAATTTAAATAATAAAACAAAATACGTAATTCATTACCGAAATCTTAAACAGTGTTTGTCACTGGGCTTAATACTTAAAAAGGTTCATAGAATTTTAAAATTTAGACAAAGTCCTTGGTTAAAACAATACATAGATCTTAACACATCTCTTCGAACTTTATCAAAAAATGAGTTTGAAAAAGATTTCTATAAGTTAATGAATAATTCAATATTTGGTAAAACGATGGAAAACATAGAAAAAAGAGTTGATGTTAAGTTACTTACCCATTGGGAAAATCTTGGAAAGACCCAAGGAGCTCAATCACTTATTGCACGTCCCGAATTTCATAGTCTTTCTATATTTTCCGAAAACTTAGTAGCTGTTCAACTCAAAAAGGTAAAACTTGAATACAATAAACCAATATATCTCGGATTTTGTATACTGGATATTTCAAAAACCTTAATGTTTGATTTTCATTACACCTATATGAAAAGTAAGTTTTTAAGCCCAAAATTACTATATACTGATACAGATAGTTTAATATACCAAATATATACGAAAAACTTTTACAGTGATATTAAACCAGATTTAGAAAAATATTTCGATACTTCAGATTACCCGGAAAATAATATTTATAATTATAACCTGATAAACAAGAAAAAAATCGGGGTTTTCAAAGATGAAAATAATGGGCAAATATTTCGTGAATTTGTTGGGTTGCGATCAAAAATGTATTCAATGATAGTTGATAATAAATTAATAACTAAAGCTAAGGGTGTTAATAAGAGTGTTACTAAGAAATTAACATTCAAAGATTTTGAGTCCTGTTTAATGAATAACACAATCAAATTAGCGGAAATGTATAGATTCAGATCGATTAAGCACATAGTTTTTACTCAAAAAATTAATAAGATTTGTTTGTCTTCTAATGATACTAAAAGGTATTTAATACCTAATTCAACAGACACCCTCGCATGGGGGCATTATTCAATAAGATAATTTAAAGAAATTGTAAATATTTTTGTTTGTAATTTGTAATAAATGTAACGTAGTTTTAAGTATTTTTAATATTTGTAACTGTAGTTTTAAGAATATAAACTCCGTAGCACTTAAGTGAAATGACATACTTTGTATAGTAATAAGTTTCTTTCTATAAAATAAATAAATAAATAAAATAATTTGTGTAAAAATATGTATAGTATAAATGTGTTCTGAGCAATAAATTTATTTGTATATAAAGACTCTGTTTTATTTCTTCATATGCCATTATAAATTATTGTTTATAAAGAGGTAGACGTTTAATATAATACGGAATAAAAATGATTCACTTTATTCATCCATTCACATCGATAGTGGCTGGACCTAGTGGATGTGGAAAGTCTAACTTTGTTTCAAATTTTTTGACTTACATAAAAGATATATGTGATGTCAAGTTTGATAAAATATTATGGTGTTATGATGAAATGCAACCACTTTATAATAGAATAGATGTGACATATATCCAAGGAATACCTGATATGAATATGTTTAATGGGAAACACCCTCAATTACTCATTATCGATGATCTTATGAGAGAATCGGATGGTCGTATAGTTGATATCTTCACGAAAGGAAGCCACCACAGAAATTTAAGTGTATTTTACATAACCCAAAACTTATTCCATCAGGGCAGAGGTCAGAGAGATATTTCTCTAAATACCAGCTATCTCATATATTTCAAAAATCCTCGAGATAGGACACAAATAAAACATTTGGCCCGTCAGGTGTTTCCCGACAATCCAAAATTCGTGGAAGAATCTTACAGAGATGCTACTAATGAGCCTCATGGGTATTTGATGATAGATTTAAAACAAGCTACGAATGACGCATATCGGTTTAAGACGAAAATATTTCCCTTAAATGAACATTGTATAGTGTATGTACCGAAAAAAGGATTTAAATACGATTTGAACGATGAGATTCTTAATAGTATCCGATGAATGGTGTCGGTGAAACAGCGTCTACTGCAAAGTCCAGTAGAAAAATTTTATACACTTTTAAATCAAAATATCGCAAACTTTTAATACAATCTTACAGTGATAATGAATTAGATCTTATTTGTGAAAACCTTTATAAAATTTTTGATGGAAAACTTGCAGATGTCACTAAGTCTTCGGGTAACATTCTGCAGTGCAGTTGTTTTTTGATACCGTTTATAAACTATTTTACACCTTAAAATTTCTCAGTGTAGAGCTATGTCGAAAAGAGTGAAGACACATCAAGATTTATTAAGAGCTTTACATACACTGAAACCCAAACATCGTACAGCCTTATTAAAAGTCTGTAGCGATGAGGAAATAAACTGTATTTGTGAATGTATTTATAATGTTCTGAATGGTAAAATAATATTGAAGGAAACAGAAAAGTCTAAATTAAAGAAATATAAAAAGCTGTTGCGTTTGCTAGTGTCGAAGGGTAAACATAGGTTAAGAAAGCGAATCATTATACAGAAAGGTGGGGCTTTTCTTCCTATTATTCTTAGCACAGTATTAAGTGGATTATTGAATTACATAATAAATAAATAAAAACAAAATGGATACTACAAAGAAAATGATATTGATTGAACCAGACGCATTGGAGCGACTAAAGAAAAGAGAAAATATTTCTGATGATTCTTTGTCAAGATTAGACAAGGAAATGCAAAAAATATTAAAAAGTAAAATTGATGATCGTGAAAAATGGTCATTATACCTCCAAGAATTACAGAAATACTTACACTTAATACAAGAAGATAAAAAACCTTTAAAGTTACCTATCACAATTGAAGAAGTTAAAGACAACACAAGCGAGAAGCAGATGATTCCATTTGTAAAAGAGTTATCACCAGTTCAGGACGTACAGACACCGGAATCTCCGGATATATTACTAAAACACTACACGGCTGATTATTTGAAACGACTTATTCCTAAAACTTACAAAAAGAAAGGTAGCATTCTTTTAGATACTCTTTATAAAAATAACGATAAAATTTCCTGGAATGATGATGGTACTGTTGTGATCAACAAAGAACATTTACCTCAAAGCAATATAATAGATCTCATAAATATAACTCTCCGACCCTTAAAATATAAACCTGATGGGTGGGAAAAGTTTGCAAAAGCATTAAAAGATATTAAAGTACCACTAATATGTGTTGGTAATCCTGAAATAAATAAATTCATGAATGAATTGTATGTAGAAGATTTTCGTCTTAATACTCCTACAAAACTAAATACACCGAAATTATCTAAACCAGGAAGAAAAATAGATTGGGAAAGATGGACACCTTATTAGATATACATAGTACTTACTATGATATAGCAAATCCGGCGGGATATAGTAGTGTAAATGCATTAACTAGAGCAATGAAAGGTAAAATGAATCGAAAACAAGTTCAAGAATGGCTGCAAAAACAGGAAACTTATACTCTTCATAAACCTATAAAAAGAAAATTTCCAAGAAACAGATATATCTTATCAAACTTAAATGAACTCTGGCAAGTAGATTTAAGTGATATGAGAAAGTATAGTCAATATAATGATGGTTATAATTATATTTTGTGTGTTATTGATGTATTTAGTAAATATGCATTTGTTAGACCCTTAATTAAAAAGAATTCACAATCAATAAAAAATTGTTTTGAGAGCATATTTTGCGAGGCAAAGGCCACACCTAGTCACATACAATCGGATAAGGGAACCGAATTCGTATCAAAAGATGTAAGACAATATTTAATGAATAAGAATATTAATTATTACACAACGAATAACCCTGATATTAAGGCTAGTATAGTGGAAAGGTTTCAGAGAACTCTCAAAACGAAAATGTGGCGATACTTCACCCACAAAAATACATATAGATACATAGATATATTGCAAGAATTAGTCTATTCCTATAATTATAGTTTTCATTCGACTATAAAAATGCGCCCAGTTGATGTTAATTTTAATAATATAATGACTGTATGGCGTAATATCAATGAAGGACGATTACAGGGGAAAAAAATGGTACACAATAATCAGGATCCAAAATTAAGTATAGGCGACTACGTTAGAATTACTAAATATAAGCATATATTTAAAAAAGGCTATGAGACTAATTGGAGTGATGAAATTTTTATAGTGGCCTCGGTAAAACGTAAGCCTGTATTGATTTATACCATAAAAGATATTCTAAACGAGGGAATTGTAGGTACATTTTATGAGAATGAATTACAAAAAGTTTCTTATGACCCCACATCGTATTTTAAAATTGATAAAATAATAGGTTCACGTTATTCTGGAATCAGAAAAGAAGTGCTTGTGAAGTGGGTAGGTTATCCGAATAAATTTAATACTTGGGTTCCTATATCAAATTTAAAGAAAATATAATGGATAATAGTTTTTATTTAACGTTACTTAGTAACAGCTCCATGGGCTACTTTCCAGAAAACACAACAGCAAACTTCTTCACTAAACTACCTAAAACTATTAAGCTAGAAGGAGAATGGGTGGTCGGTCTAGTTGAATGTCACTATCCGTGTAGTATGTTAAATGTACAGGATCATGAAAATGTAGTATACATTTCTAAAAAAGTATATTTACCCGATTCAAAAACAGATTATGCTAACGTTGAATATAAATCCCATATACCAGCAACAAACTACGAAAATATTAGTAACTTCTTAAACGCATTCAATGCAAATCCTTTATTAAATGGGAAAGTAAAGTTTCAACACGATCAAATATCAAGACTTGTCGCCGTAACAAATATGACAAGTAACATTACTCGAATAACAGCTAACCCCAAATTGTCACTTCAACTTGGGTTCGAACCCAATACAAATTTTGTTAGGCAGAATATTGGTAAGTATCCAATAAACTTACATTTAGGTCTACCGTCACAACTATTTATTTACTCCGATATAGTACATCCACAGATAATAGGAGATGTAATGTCATCTTTACTGAGAATAATTCCATTAGATCCTACGAAATATATTTATGGAGCCTACAAAATTAATGTATTTTCTCCTGCACACTATCTTCCTGTTTTACGTAGGGAATTTGATGTGATAGAAATTGATATAAGAACGAGCATTGGTGAAAGAGTACCATTTCAATTTGGAACCTCATGTATTAAGCTTCATTTCAAAAAAATAAGTTCTTAATATTACATTAAATATATAAAAATGGTATGTCCCTATCATCACTATTACTCTGCACAAGCAGGATCTGGTGTAGGTATAATTTATAAAGGAACACCATATCAACGTGGACATGGCATAGGGAGTTTTCTAGGGGGTTTATTTAGGTCAGTATTTCCAATTTTAAAAAGTGGCGCAAAGGTTCTTGGAAAAGAAGCATTAAACGCTGGAGTTGGTCTTCTAAGTGATTTGGTTGGAGCTCAACCTCTTGATGAATCGATAAAAACTCGATTCCGAACCGCTACTTCTAATTTAAAAAGAAAAGCTGATGAAAAACTCGACTCCATAATGGCAGGATCCGGTTATAAAAATAAAAGGCAAAGACTTAAGTCTATCACTCACAAGAAGACATCAAAACAAAGAAGAACTCTTAAAGGAGCTCTCAAAAATAAAAAAGATATTTTTGGAAATTAAAAATGGCGTTCCTACACAATAATTCTTGTGAATGTGTGAAATCAGAATTGGATATCTTTGCTTTACCGACAACACAAACAAGTATAGAGAGTGGTCAATGGATGCAATATCGTCCGATATCATCGCTAACTGATGATGGCCCTATCGAGTTTTTAATACCTGGTGCTGGTGATGAATATATTGACTTATCACACACAATGATTAGTATCAGTGCACGAATAGAAAATATTGATTCATCAAGATTAGCTGTCGATGCCAATGTTGCACCTGTAAATAATTGGCTACACTCGCTTTTTAGTCAGTTGGATATTTATTTAAATCAGAAACTTGTTTCTCCACCAAATAACACATATGCATATCGTGCGTATATAGAAACTTTATTAAATTATGGTCCAGCAGCGAAAGCTTCCCATCTTACCTGTGGTTTATGGTATGAAGATACTCCAGGAAAGTTTACTTCGTGTGACGCAACTAACGAAGGATTTGCTAAGCGACAGCAACTATCAAAGCAGAGTTCAACTATTGAAATGATAGGTCATTTACATGGTGATATATTTAATCAAGGGAAATTTTTAGTTAATGGTATTGAAATGCGGTTAAAATTAGTTCGTTCGAAAGATTCTTTTAATCTCATATCGTCCACAGTAGAAAATAAATTCAAAGTTAATATAATAAATGCTTCGCTCATAATCCGTAAAGCAAGAATCAATCCATCAATATTACTTGCACACGAAAAAGTACTAGCAACAACCACAGCTAAGTACCCAGTTGCTAGAGCTGAAGTAAAAGTATTAACTATTCCATCTGGTGTTCAAGGGAAAGTTCTTGATAATGTATTTCTTGGGCAAATGCCTAAAAGGTGTATTATAGGATTCGTTAGCAATAAAGCATTTAATGGCAGTTTCGAAACGAATCCCTTCGATTTTAAACACAACAACCTCAATCTGCTTAGTGTATATGTAGATGGACAGCAAATACCACCGAAAACATTAACTCCCAATTTTTCCGACAATGCTTTTACCAGCGTTTATCATACATTATTCTCTGGGACCGGTATACACTTTTTAAATGAAGGTAATTCGATATCTAAAGAAGCTTTTGCAAACGGGTACTGTCTAATGGCTTTTGATATGACTCCAGACTTAAGTGCAAACTCTACAACTCATTGGAATTTAGTAAAACGTGGAAGTGTTAGAATAGAAGTACGGTTTGAAGGCACTTTGTCATCAACAGTAAATTGTATAGTATATGCAGAATTTGATAATGTTATAGAAATAAACAAAAATAGAGAGGTTATTATAGATTATAATAGCTAATCTTAATTTTAATTAATTTATGAAATAGTACTTATATATTATATTGCTAGTGTATTTACTGTCAATTTCATTCAGCATATCTTTAAAAATAGACGCTTTTAAAAATTAAATCCTATGATGGATTCTATAGAAATCCAAAAGTTTCTGGATATGGTTAATGGTAGCTTAAAGCTTAATGTTTTTGCAGCTAATCGTATACCAGTACATGTTAGCTTACCCTTTTATTCTATATCAAATTTAGATCCTGATACAAAGCCTGGTTCTCATTGGGTAGCAATATGCATTGATAAACATGGTGTTGGGGAATATTTTGATTCTTTCGGGAGAAAGCCAACTGGTTATCATGAGTCATTTTTGGTAACAAATTGTAAGAAGTGGAATTATAATAATAAAGTAATTCAAAATTGTTTTAGTTCTATGTGTGGAATTTACTGTCTAGTTTTTATATATTTCAGATATTATGGAGTATGTATGTTTAACTTCACTAATATGTTTACTACTAATACTGTTATTAATGATAAAATTGTAAATAATTTGTTTAAATACTTTTTCTGTAATAAAATATAATTGATAAAGAAATTTCGTTGTATTATTTTACCCTGTATGTCATAGGAATACAAAAAAAAAACAAATGGGATAACAAAAATAAAATCTTTATTTAAGTATTCAAGTATTAATCACATTATTATCTCTAATTACATTGAAACTTTATACAATAGCATACTTAAAAAATCAGTCATTGAAAGAACAATATCAAGTATTTTTGTCGAAGTGATATTTTTTTACGTCAGGTGCATCGGCTATTTCCTTAGATATATCATAGATCACTTCATTGATTTTGTTGAGCCTATGACTTGCCGCATAATATTTAATCCGAGTGGTTGCATGTTTCCAATGATCAGTTGGGGGTATCCTCGCCAGTTTTTTTAGATCGTAAACTTCTATTTTTACAAAGTGTGTGGCTTGCGCCCCATCGTCGGTATTGGTTGATATGTATGCCATTCCACCATCTCGAGACGCCCTTCCAACGCAGGACGACATTTTTTTCTTCTTTTTGGCTGGCTTTTCAAATAGGTCGTCCAAACTGCTGCTGCTACGTGTTCTTTTTATTTTCAATGGCTGTGTCAATTGTAAATCTGACTCGTCGTCGTCAGACAGTGGATAATAATAATGTTTTAAAGTGTTCTCTTCAAGGATGCTCGAGGAATTCTGTAAAGGACATAATACCAAATATTAGACACTACGACATAGCTAACGTAAAATCCTAATACTATGTTATAAATCTAAAGTTTGTGCGTGTATATTTGTTACAAGTTCTTACACGCCTTAACGACTGAATAAAATTTCTGTTCAGTATACATGTAGTACACATATGTATAGATTTAACACATACATCATTTCTGTGTGTGCATGTAGGTATAAATATTATTTTCTAACCAAATCTGAAAAAATATGTGTACGTTCATCATACAAGTATACTTTCCTCTCCGGTGAAATACATGAATAATATTGTAAAAATATGAAACGACAAAAATATTATATCTACATTCATTACACATATTTAATATATAAGATATTATAAGAGCAATAAATGAGATACTTACATCCATATTATCGAAGTAGCACGTGAACACAATAACACACACACACACGTTACAATAATGTAGCACTATCTCTGTTAAAATAATTATTTGATATATTGTAGATGTGCTTTCATCCAAGGTTTATATAGGAAGTTTTAAGCAATTAACATTAGCGAACACGTTCTGTTACAAATCTTGTTGCTCATCACATTCGCATTAGCAATTATGATACAACATTCCAATGAATCGTTAGTGAAGTTCATACTTGTGTATTGCGAAACACCCACATACCTTAAGAGCATGTGAAGCTTTTGATACCGGAAGTGACCGATCCTGCTAGCCCAGACATCATGCAATATGGGTGTTTGTCAACAACACTAAATAAATACATTCAAACAAATCACCTCTGCGGCATAATGGTGCGGTGACGATGCTTGCCAGGTTCGATTCCTGGGTCGGGATTGTCACCTATCACGTTGTGGAACTTAGTATCTTCGGCTAATCGTGGGAGCATTAGTTGTACCTCTGTCTACCTCTTCGGGGATATGGCCGTGAAGATACTTTTTTACATGCATACAAGTACTGGAATATATTTAATAAGCACACAGACCCAGTAATAATAGCACCACCACAGCGACTAGCACTGATGATGTATGTAATAAGATGGGTCAAGGTGGTGGTACTCAACCTGGTCGAGACGTTGCAGAACTCACCAACTAGTCAGTACTCACGATGTTAATGATATAAATTACTATGAAAAAAAAAAAAGTAAAAGTCTTACAGCCTGCTAAAATGATAATAGAATGATCGCCATAATCGTGCTTTTGTCCGCTGAACAGGTGAATCGCAGTGGAACGTTAAGACGCTCGCTCTGCCTTCTCGACACGGGAATCAGCTTGATGATATTTATTTTATTCCATATTCATTAGTTGCAAGTGATACGCAATGCGAGACGTCCTAATGAGCTTTTAATAGTGCGATTGTGTGACGGGCGTTCGAGCTTAATGATAATGAGGTGATTAGATAACGAAGGAGAGCCAGGAATGCTAACTTTGCAACCGTGCGAGATATCAAAAAACGGATGCTTGCAATCGATCGGGCGTACCCGGAAACCCCCATTTTGACACCAAATTTTTTTTTTTTTTTTTTTTTTTTAGTTTTGACCGACCACCAAGTGGGTCAGAAACACAGGTGGGACAGAAACAGGGATCCAGACCCAACGACCCGGGTGGTCGGGAACCAACGAATCCCTACTACTATTAACGCAGTACAATCAAAAATTAAGTCAATTTTGAGCGCTAGGAATGTTTCTATACATTGATTTCGCTGCCTGCCAACCCGACATTTCTGCTAGAGAAAAAATACTTATATTTACATACTAGCTGTTGCCAGCGACTTCGTCCGCGCGGACTTCGTTTACTCCGCAAAGCCCCTCCCCAGTAGGCGATAGCGTGACAATATGTAGCCTATATGTTGACCCGACCTATTAGTAATATTCATGCAAAATTTGAAGTAAATCCATGCAGTACTTTTTGAGTTTACCCCGGACATACATACAGACAAACAGTCAAAAATTCTAGTAACTATATTTTTGGCTTCGATATCGATGGTAGATCACGCCCCAAGTATTCTTTTAAAAAATATTCAATGTACAGTTTTGACTTTCCTACGATTTTATTATATGTATAGATTCTATAGATTTCAGGCTTTTAATTGGTATTAAATTTATTCATTAAACTCATAAGTGTAATAACTAATAATTCGTTACACTAATGATTTTAAGTAATAAATTTATAAAAAGTCTAATTTAAATTCGTTCTTCTTTTGGTTTTGGCAAACAGTAGCTTATTGCAAAGCGAAATTCTGCCATTGTCATGTTTAACAATTTTAAATTATTTATTAATCATTAGCCAATTTTAAATTATTTATTAATCGTAGCCAATTTTAAAAATATTTATTAATCGTAGCCAATTTTAAATTATTTATTAATCAAAGCTTTGACGGGTTCTTTTTTGCCAAAACACTTGCGATGTATTTTTTGGCACGCTAATCTAGACTAATACTACAAAATTGTTGAGTTTGTTTGTTATGTTTGTTGTACGCGGTAATCTCGAAAACTGCTGAACCGAGTTGAACAATTCTTTTTGAGTTGGATAGCCTGTTTATCGAGGAAGGTTATAGGATATATAAGATCTTGCTACGACCAGCAGGAGCGGAGTAAACAAAGTCCTCGCGGACGAAGTCGCGGGCAACAGCTAGTTTTAGATAAAATGCTTTTCATTGATTAAACAGATGGATGAAGGTCGATTCTAGTTCGGATCTTAAACTATAAGCTCAGAAATGGACGTCATAATTACGATTCATAATAAGTTTTGTCGCTAGAGGTAGTCGCTATTTGCTGCTCCTATTTTTAGTGTATGGTAGCGAGAGTTAAATAAGTCAGTATGGACGTAGAAGTAGCCATCCTTGCGCTTCCAACATAAGAAATTATAATATGTTGAAAATATGTGTTGTAATGAGAAATAAGAAAAGGAAAGAAGGAATAACTAGGCAAAATCTTTGGTCAGTTTTCTGATTAGCTAACTTATATTACTAAGATCTTAGAACACATCTAATCTTAATTACATTAGCTGTGTAAAAATATCTGATTAACGCAAGAGAAAGTCTATAAAAACTTATTAATTGTCACGCTGGTGTTTAGTTTTCTTAGGATATGCAATGGGAGAAAATGTAGACTCGATAGTTCGTCGTAGAGACCTTCTTCTACTTGTCAATTATAGGTACCTAACATGGATGTACACATAATACGACTTAATACGTTAAAAGTCGAGATAATAGTTTTGCCTAACACGTATATTAGTGACTCTGATTACGGAATCATAATCAGAGTCACTAATATACGGAATCGGGTTCGATTCCCGACAGGACAAATATTTCAACTGTATGTCCCTACTTTCAGTATCGAAACTAAAACTATGAATTTTGATAACACTGAATAACTATTTTTATATATATTTTCGCACAAAAAGGGATATTATATAAAATTTATTCATAAAATTTAAGCTTTTATTTAAGACTAACTGTGCCCGCAACTTCGTCCGCGAGGAAAAAAATTTTAAATAAAATTAGCCAACTTAGGCTTGTTGTTACCGTGGCTTAAATAGATAGTCCCGGAATTTTACGCGCATAGTTCCCGTTCCCTTGGGATTTCCGGGATAAAAATGTGGGATGTCCTTTCTCGGGTCTCAAACTATCTTTGTACTAAATTTCATTCAAATTAGTTCAGTGGTTTAGGCGTGAACAGTTACTTTCTCATTTATAAATTTAGTATAGATTAGTTTGCCTTCGCTCCATAAATAACAATTTTGTAAACAAACTTAACATTAGATAGGTCCCTGTAAACTACCCGTTTTTAATTTCATTTATTTATTTATATCATGGTCAAGATAAACGAGATATTCGGCCACATCGTCAAAATATTTTCCTCTGTATGTTTATCTCACGTTGCAAATATTAAGCTGAAATAAATTGGTTATTATCATTATAAGCGTATGGAGTGTACGCAGGCGTGACTGACAACTACGACGTCTCTGGGATAGCGCCGACGTTAAACTTGGGAAGTGTTTTAAACTTGGAGAAAGGAAAGAGGTCCGACTTATATAGGGAAAGAGCTGTAAATATCCGGTGTATACTTAAAGTAACGTTTCAAGCAGCTACAAGAGTCCAGAATGGCGCTGGGGTAGGATAAACAACGGTATAAAGTTAGCAGTTGCTGACAGAGTAGTATCACATAATACTTAAGAGACTACCAGAAGTCAAAGTTTCATACAAGTAATATTCGAGCATAGCACACATAGATACCTCTCACGGACGCGATATCTCGGACTGGTGCGGTACAAATTGTACTGAACCATTCCGAGATATCGCGTCCGTGAAAGGTCTATGTTTGCGTTGCTCGAATATTACATGTATGTAGATTGACTACTGAGTCTCCAGTATACTGTGGTAGTGTGCTGAGCTTAAATATTTAGTAGCACTTGTAGCGCTATTTTAACAGTTTACTGCCAGCGTATTTAAAAGCACGTTTACAGCTTTCAATAAATTCTTATGCGAAGGTGGCGCCACCATTATTGTATGCTCTTTGGTAGACACACAAAGTTGGTCCTCCATACCTCTACATTCCATGGTACCAAGCATCACAGCTAGAACAGTTCCCCCTTTTATGTAGGATTATTTGAGAAAAAATGTAATCGGTAAGATCTACTCGTATTTTTTATGAAATAGTCGTTTTTTATGAAATAGTCAAGTATTTTTTCTATTAAAGTGATTCACATTAGCAGTTTCTTGGTGCCCTTGAAGAAATCCGCTAAATTCTCAAAAGGTGTTTTGTACTGCCTCTGGGCTGTTGATTTTTTTTGTGCTGAAAATTTATCCAAATTCTGGAAAAAGTAGAAGTCTTTAGGCGCCAAGTCTTGTTACTTCAAGACCGTCTGCTGTGCCGTATGAGGACGCGTGTTGTGCAGGAGCAATGAGAAGCGAGAAACAAAATTGGTCGAAATAACTTTGAGTTTTGGCGGCCATTTTTTTTAGTACAACGTGGGCGCCTGTAATAAAGAATCTATAAACAGGTGTTAGTTTATATTTACGTAACATTCACGTTCTCGGCGGCAGGACGGCTTCCGATAGTTCCAAACTGTTCCGTACGAACTCCGCGACAGCGGTGCTGCGTCGTACGGCCAACGGCATTATGCTTTAAGTAACGTACGACGGTACGGCACATGCATGCCAATGTGAGTCGGTCGGTGTAAAGCGTACCAAACACTGTAATCAAAAAGAATTTGACAATGCCTAATTTATATAAAGGCAGTACGTAACCCAAATTAGTTACATGTGAAATAGCTTTATATAACAATAGATATAAGATTCGTTCATAGCCTGCGTCAATCTGAGCTTTGAGCACAATATATTTTTCTGTACACAGTTGCAATTTGCAAATGAAACTAGCATGAAAAAAAATAGCATGTCCTTAGCGTTTAAACGCTAGAACTGATATTGTTATGATAAAATTAATATACGAATTTTGTCACGGAATCTGTTTTATTTATTGGTAATTTTCACAGTGTAATAATATATATAACAATAAAGAAATTTTTTTTACATGATTTCAAGAGAACACCCGCCATCACGTGACTGCAAAGCGATATCGCTCGTCTCACTCTGTGTTTGTCTAGATCATTTTTTAAACAATAGATTAGCTGCCTTACTGCTAGGCATTTCGTAAAAGGTGAGAGGAAGCCAATACGTGTCACTACCATCGTGACAACTAGGTGGTTCCACCACCACAATTCAGCAACATCTTGCTCGGGTATTGTACCACTTAGGTACTAAGTCCTGCAGTTGCAATAGCGTCAATGCTGTCGTGTTACGGTTTGGAGAGTAAGGTAGCCGGTAGAATTATACCTGTGGTATACCAACCCCATCACACGGATAGCCACTAGGTTACAAGTTCTCATTCATTCCCACAGGAGAATCGTCTGCAGGTTTGTTGGTCTGTGCTCCCTTTGAAGAATAGACCACTTATGTTCCTATTTGGAGGGAAAGGTAGCCGGTGAATTTGCAAGTGGCATTCATTAACATATTTGTTGTCTACAGGCGATGGTAACCTCCATGGGCGTAGGCAGCAGGGTGCAAGGAGGTGCGCTTGCACCTCCCTGACAGGAAACAAAATACGTATAAAATAATAATAATATATGTATTATTCTATTTTTTTAGTGAATGGTATGGTGTGTAGATGCTATGCACACACCTGAAAGTAATCTTGGCGACGCCCATGGTTACCTCTCTATCAGGAAAACCATCTGCTGGTGTGTTATCCTGTGCAACATATTAATCAATAATCATACATTTTGCGTGTACCTACCTATAGTCCGCGCGCGAGCTCCGAGGAATCGGAGACTGAGGTAGGGGCGGGTGTGCTCTGTGTAATATCGACTAAACGACCAGACGTTTTGTACAAGGGCGGATCCGGGGGCGGGGGGGAGGTAATGACCCCCTCCCCCTGGGCAGGGGTCTATGTATGGATTTATTAGGATTAGAATCTATCATGACTGAATCTCAAACATGTCCCCTCCCTGAACCGAAGGCTGGATCGGCTCTTGCATATGTGATCTCCCCCTGAGCCGAAGGCTCGATCCGTTCTTGATTTCGTAGCGAAATTGTTTTGGTTTTGCCAGACCCCTTAACGTTAAAACAGCAAAACTTAATCGCCACAAATGAAAGTTGTCGTCTTAAGTTCAACGGACAGTACCGTACATCAATAACGCACAGCAGTCTTCAAATATTCACTACTGCATACTTTTTGTTTTACGCCCGTATTCATAAACACCCTTACCTAAGTAACGTAGTAACACTATGCGAAGAACCCTTATTTGCTATTCAATTCACATGACAAGCCGTATGTTTCATAAACAACACTTAAGTATTACTGGCCTGTGAGATATCATAGTGTCGAATACCCAGCTGTGATTGGTTGGCTATAATGCAGCGTATTTCACGCTGTATGTTTGACAAATGTCAATTGTCAATAGATCAAATTATCAAAATATTCTAACCTACATTTCTTTTGCGTGTTGTTACTTCAATTTATTCCTATTTATTAACTAAATAATATAGTATTATCAATATGGCTACGTATTTGAATGTAAATATATCCGGTGCAAATATTTTTGAAGAGAGAAAAATATTTTGCAAATCTCAAATACCTTATTTTTTCCTGTTATCTTCTATTTATTTAATTATAGGATTTTTCTTCACTTTCGTAATCCATTACAAACACAAATTTCAACTTCACTAATATTAACATTAATCCTCACCTCGCTCTGGACAATACAATACTAATTTTTGAGACAACATCTGGTCACCAGACTCCAAAACTGGACACTATTCGTTCTGTAAAATAGCTCGGCGGTTAACTTTACTGTGCGTAGATTTGAAAGGACGCATAGGGGCGACGGGCACTTAAGTATTGTTTATGAATCACTTTAAACGACCCTATGCGCTCACTACCCTTGTGGAAAAATTTCTCGGATAAAAGTAGGTAAATAACTTACAAAGTGAAAGTAACAGTTTATGAATGTTTATTTTTATTTAAAAAGTCGAAAAAAGTCTTACAAAGTCGGAAAAACTCGGAGTAATTCCAAAATTTCGGACTCTTCCAGAAGAGTTATTCAGTGTTAATAAATCTTGCAACGTTTATGGGTACTAAAAGAAATATATTAAAAGTTATTAATACTACGAAAGTGTGATAAAGGGGAAAAAAATATAACTAATACTTACCCGGTTTTCCGTTTAAGAATTTGAAACTTTCTTCTTTGTTTAAAAAAAGGTTACCGTTACTGTCGATCAATATTATAAACTTTGTTTCTTCAATTTTTGATAATTATTATTAAAATCTATTATATCACAACGTTATTTGTCAATTTTTATTTTATTGTACTTTTATTACATAAATATATTTATAAATTAAGTAAAAATTAAAACAGATGATCTAATTAGCTTTTGACAGGTTGAGTCAGTGTTGCCAGAGAAAAAGTCAATCTTTCGTCCTTAAAGCCTCCTCTACACTACTCCTATGTCCGGGGTAAACTCAAAGTACTACATGGATTTATTTCAAATTTTGCATGACTATTACTAACAGGTCGGGTCAACATATAGGCTACATATTATCAAGCTGTCACCTACGGGGGAGGTGCTGTGCGGAGTAAACGAAGTCCGCGCGGACGAAGTCTTGGGCAACAGCCAGTATAATTATGGCGAGCGAAGCGAGCCCTACTCTAGGCGACTTTCTATGCACTTTTGTGGTACATTTTCCTGAAAAAGTATCCCACTTTAAGGTTTGGGCTTTGACGTGGTGGTTTAAATTCATGTCTAGATATATTATCTACCATTAAAATGCTATTTCATAAACATTAAAAAAATAGAAAATACATTTTGTATTAGAATTTTATTACTGCTAACGCCATCTATTATAAAAATAAATAAATAATAATAATAAATAAATATTCACGGGACAAACTACACTTACTGATCTAACCCCAAAGTAAGCAAATATTTGCTTGTGTTATGGGTGTTAGTCAACGATACTAATACATAGAAATACATAATATATAAATACCAGAATATATATAATAAACACCTAAACCCAGAAATACAAACATTTACGCTCATCACACAAATGCTTGTCCCCGTCGGGGATCGAACCCGAGCCCCGTTGATTGCGTAGTCAGGGTCGCTAACCACTCGACCAACGGGAGGGTCAAATAACGAGTAAAAATGCTACAAAGCTACACTAGGCGACGATCTGTGCCCTTTAGTGGTACATTTTACTAAAAAAATATCGCACTTTTAGGTTTAAGCTTTGGCGTGGTAGTTTTATTTTGTTTAATTCATTTTCATTCACTCCAGTTTAATACAATATTAATCTATTAAAACACTTGTACTTTTTAACTTCCCACTACGTATGTAGATAGGAAGGTTACTGATTTTGCTCCGATTTTCAAAAATGGAGTTTTCACCATATGTCCGCGTTTTGTGGGCTTAGGAACCATTTTCGACTATTTTCGCGATGACGTCAGTATGTCTGTATGTATGTGTGTGTGTGAGTGTGTGTGTGTGAGTGTGTGTGTGTGTCAACAACTCATAAGTTTTGAACGCCTGGACCGATTGAAACGCGGTTGGTGGCATTCGATTGGATTCCGCTCAACTTATACTTCCTGAAATTTTGTACCAAATGGGCCTAAGAGATTTTGAGAAATTTTGAAAATACCCTAAACAAATTGTGACGAAACAATTTTTTTTTTAATAACTTCCAGATTAATGTACCGATTGAGTACAAAAACTATTCCTCAAAAAAATACATCTAATGCATAAATTGCCTCAAAATCAGTTTATTCGTTTGGAAGTAATCGTTGACGAAAATTTTGAAAAAAGTGTTTTTCGACATAACTTCGAAATATTTCAACCAATTATTTTTTGGTATTCTACGATATTTTAATACTATAAAAATTACGTCGAATGCCCTTTTAAAAATCAAAACCGAACCTTATTTTCAAAGGTTACAACTTTTCAAATATTAAAATTACGTTTTCTTTAGCAAAGTTACTTAATATTTTGGAAATAACTTTCAGGCTAATATACCGATTGACTTCAAAATCTTATCATCGTTTCTCCTTTAAAAACTGCGTCAAGTACCGTTAATTGGATAAAAATCGGTAAATTTGTTTGGGATCTATCATAGACGAAAATGTTTTTTTGACATTGCTTCGAAATTTTTGAACCTACCGATTTTTTTGCTAAAGCAATATTTAAATTGAGTTGAATGCCATTTGAAAGATCAAATCGATCATCGTTTCCAAAATATACAGCTTTTCAAAAATCAATACGTGCCAAGAAAACTTATCAAGGACGTACTACGTGCGTCTTCCCGGTTGAAATTTGGATGTTTTTTGATTTCAATGGCTTCTTTCACTAGCCGTGGAATGTAATATGGCGTTCTGTCGAAAATACGCGTGGCCTATGAAATTCCATCCAGTGATTACGGCCCGACTACAGCTGTAGATGTTTAGCAATCGCCGACTTATTAACGTCGTTATTCTTGACTGCTTTGATATGCTACTAGGCCTCTGACACATGCTCTTAGTACCTCTATACACTACTCGGCCGACTTCAGTACGCGTCAAGACGCCGTTGTGAACGCACGTGTGTTTAATAGATTTTTTCGTTGATGTGCGTGTGAGACTCTATTATGAGCGGCATACAGTGGTCACAGGAGCAAACTATGTTGTTCCTTGAAACACTTCAAGCAGAGCCTTTTATTTGGGACCCCAGTGGGAAAGGTCATAAGGACAAGAAAAAAGTAAATGATGCTTGGGTGCGTATTCGGGACGTTTTGGAAATACCAGTTGAAGAATTGAAGAAAAAAAAGGATTCACTTTTTGCGACATACAGGGGCTACTACAGAAAAATGGAAGCTTCCTTAAAAAGTGGTGCCGGCGCAGATGATGTTTATCGTCCAGTTTGGTTCGCCTTTGATTTCATGAACAGCTTTTTGGGGTCCGTGTATAAATGTAAACAAACAATAACCACGGTAAGTTTTTTATTATCAATAACTTGTTTTATTATTACTAAAGTACAGATTACAGTAAGGTCGATTCGCCAGTTTGCGTCCATTTAGTGCAGTTGCTTGCTTTATAAGGAGAACATAATAATGTCTCTGCATTAGTTTTAATATAAAAAGTATGTAGTTAATGTGGTAACGAACAGGCGAAATGACCCTACATTCGTTGTGTTTATTTATAAACATTGAAAATAATTTGTAAAGTAATCCCTTATCTGAACGGCAGATAATGGTGATCTGCGTGGTACTTGTGTAATATCTCTCAAAGCACAGTTATTATCAAAGTCTGCCCGCCAAGACCCGGGTTGAATTAAAACTCCATTATCATCATACATATCTACAGTACCAGGAGACATATATATAAGGGATGATTTATTACTTTTTCTGAGAAAGTTATGCAATAAGAGACATGTCATTGTAATAATTGGGATATTATGAATATCCAAATCAATTGGCTTTCTGAATATTCTAAACCTGGATGCTAAAATACCAAACACATTCTCAACTACTACTCGAGATTTTGACAAGCGCATATTGAAAATCCTTTTCGGTGAATTGATATCATGGTTGCCAGGATATGGTTTCATTATATTATTATGTAAAGCAAATGCTCCATCTGTCAAAAAAACGTAGGGAATTTCGACATGATCCGTTCCGGATAATGGACTTGGCTTAGGAAGATTAAGCCCGTTAGATGCAATTTTTTGCCATAACGAAGAATTTTTAAGTACACCTCCATCACTGATCCTACCTTGACTACCAATGTCAGCATACATAATGTTATAGTTACTGTCGACTAAAGCTAAAAGTACTAAACTAAACGTCTTTTTATAATTAAAGTACTCAGAACCAGAGTTAACCGGACATTGTATAACAATATGCTTTCCATCCATTGCGCCAAGGGCATGTGGAAAATTCTCCTTGAATCCGTTTTCAACTTCCAACCACTGCTGCTCATTGCACGGCATCTGTAAATAAAAAGTATATTATATAAAAAATATTATCATCAAATAATATGTAAAAAGACACGGTCAATTTCATTAAAAGCTGACACTCAAATTGTATATAAATAATTAAAAAGCCGATTAATTGTAGCACTCATGTATTTTTCATAAAATACAGAGACATACACTCACACTCCTACATACACATACAGTACTCCTGCATATACGCGCACTCAAATGCATATAGTATACAGAACCCATATACACTCACAAATTTGGATTGGATTAAATAAAGATTTATTATTAAATAGGTCGTGATATATACATTTAAACCTTTGCTATTTTTATTTCAGGATCATGGAACTGATTCGATTCAGGAAGAATCAACCAACGCTTCAGAGGATGTACCAATTGCTTCTCCAACTCCAAAAGAACCAGAGCCCCCAAAAAATAGACACACCATCCGACGGCGTGACAACCCACCGGAATTGCAAGTTGCCAGTAGGCAGATGACAGAAGCCTTCAATAACTTAAATAAAGTGATAAATAATCCTTCAAAGGATAGCAGCGCAGTTGAGGACGAGTGCGACGTATTCGGCAAACTAATTGCCAAAAAACTGAAGAGGTTACCTGAACATGAAAGGGACGATATAATGTTCGATATACATGCTCTATTTCGGAAATCACGTTTTGAAAGATCTCCATCAGGTGAATCGTTTCGTACTTCTACACCTAAGTCTACGCCATATTATAGTCCGTTAACTACATCACTATCTTCTAGAAAGCGTCCTTTATCTGCGAATAATGCAGTTCATTATAATGTTACAACATTATCTCCTAGACCACACTCATCGTTTTCAGAGCCACCTGATACATATATAACATTATCTAATGAGTCCAGTGAATGTCAACCGACATACTTCCAACAACCAAGCGAAATCACTGCTCATTAACGCTCTTCAAAGATACGTGTTATAAGTGATGAAATTATTGCACCAGACACCCAAAGTCAATCAGTTTATCAACGCTATAAGCAGCCTCAATCAGATCAATCTAACGATGTTCAATATATTTTGCATATACCAGAGACCCAAACTCAATCTGATTGTCCAGAAGATAATACACATCAGAGTGATTTAATATATCAGGCATATAATGACTCGTAATGTATGAAATTATTCTTATTCTTATTCTCACTGATATTTTTGTAATTGTACATACCTAAACTTTTAATAAATATATGTCATAAATATTAAAATTTTACCTTTATTTCATCCTTGAGTTCCTCGTTCAAAGCTTCACAGACTTCGACTACAATTTTTGAAATCAACTGGCTTGAAATTTTAAATAAATAGTGCATAGATCTATAGCTGTCACCACTTGCCAAAAACCTCAAGGTGATTGATAATCGAATCTTAGCAGGTATAGCTTCTCTTAAATGAGTGTCTCGTTTAGCGATTAAGGGTTCGACTTTAGAAAGTAATAAATTAAAATCGTCCAATGACATTCGGTGGAAATTTTCAAATTCTCCTGATGGTTCTTGTATGAGTTCAAGAAATTGTTGTTCCATAGTACGTCTGTAAAAAAAATACAGTTAATTAACTTGCCATGTAATGTACTTTAACTTATTAGAAATCCTAATTATTTAAATAAATATTACCTACCTAGTTCTGTTCCGATGCATTGCGATCATCCACCATCTTCTTTTTCTTCTTTTCTTTTTAGTCTTCTTCGTGAGATAAGTATGCACGTAGTTATAATACGCTAGAGAGCACATTGCTACGGCAGCTGCTACTTGAGCGTCCATTATAATAAACGTCCGCAGGGTACCGGTAACGCTACACGAATGCGCTCCTCGCGAAGTTGAACGAGTGTGTAGTGTAGCACCGCGGACTTCAGTCAACTTCGGCCGAGTACTTCGACGAGGAACTTCGCGAAAAGTGTAGAGGAGGCTTTAAGGACGAAAGATTGACTTTTTCTCTGGCAACACTGACTCAACCTGTCAAAAGCTAATTAGATCATCTGTTTTAATTTTTACTTAATTTATAAATATATTTATGTAATAAAAGTACAATAAAATAAAAATTGGCAAATAACGTTGTGATATAATAGATTTTAATAATAATTATCAAAAATTGAAGAAACAAAGTTTATAATATTGATCGACAGTAACGGTAACCTTTTTTAAACAAAGAAGAAAGTTTCAAATTCTTAAACGGAAAACCGGGTAAGTATTAGTTATATTTTTTTCCCCTTTATTACACTTTCGTAGTATTAATAACTTTTAATATATTTATTTTAGTACCCATAAACGTTGCAAGATTTATTAACACTGAATAACTCTTCTGGAAGAGTCCGAAATTTTGGAATTACTCCGAGTTTTTCCGACTTTGTAAGACTTTTTTCGACTTTTTAAATAAAAATAAACATTCATAAACTGTTACTTTCACTTTGTAAGTTATTTACCTACTTTTATCCGAGAAATTTTTTCCACAAGGGTAACACTGCAATCGCATAGTATCGTTTATGAATAAATAATAAATAAATAAATAAATATTCAAGGGACAAATTACACTAACTGATCTAACCCCAAAGTAAGCAAATTATTTGCTTGTGTTATGGGTGTTAGTCAACGATACTAATACATAGAAATACATATATAAATACAAGAATATATTTAATATACATACACCCAAACCCGGAAATACAAACATTTATGTTCATCACACAAATGCTTGTCCCCGTCGGGGATCGAACCCGAGCCCCGTCGATCGCGTAGTCAGGATCGCTAACCACTCCACCAACGGGGTTAGTCGCTTCCCGGCCCTTTTTAAAGAAAATATGAACTACCTTGCTTTGCATCTCGTATAAATGAAGTGTAGGCTAATTAATGTCATTACCATTGTGACTTTTAAATACGCTCTAGAGTTCTACGACGGCCCGCTCGGGTTTGGTACCACCGCCTCACATATTTCTGCATCAACGTTTGTGGCTGTTCTGTTCGGTTTTGAGGATAAGGTAACCAGTATACTTGTTCATGTACTTAGCATTTTTCAACCCCGCCACAGAGATGGCAACGCACCACTAATATCTTGGAGGTCTATTGACGATGGCTATTTTTCTATAATAGTTCTGTGGTTACTTCTATAGGTAGTTGTGCTTATTTCAAACAAATTACAGCCACATACAGTCAAACCTGGGTAAGTGAGAGTTCAAGGCAGCACAATCTCATTCTCGGTTATAGAGGTTTCTCACTAACCTGAGTTTTTCGCTAACGCAGGTACATGGATAGCGTTTCAGCAATAACAACTCACAGCAAGTACGGATGTATTCTGTACATATATATTTTTAGTAGTGTGTATATGATGTTACGTTCATTAGATTTCGACATTTAATCATGTATCAAGATGCTTACGAAAACAAAACAAAAATTCAAGCGCTATGTAATTTTATTTTATTTAGAACTTATTTACACCTAAAAAATCCGTCAATTTCGTTTGGGTTTCTGTTTTTGTATTTTGAATTTCATTCCCTCTGAATTTCATTTCGCGATATTCCGGATTCAAACGCAATGTATATCACTTAATGATAGTACTTTCATTTTCCGTTTTAACATGACGCAGAACAGAACTTTCCTTCGTAATTGATTAACTATAAACTGAATAAGTCCAACAAATCGACAAGTGTGCTTGTGTACGGTCCAGTTTGGACCGTACACAAGCACACTTGTCGATTCGAAAAGTATACGATAAAATAGCAATGTTATTTAGGTCCATGAAATAGAATAGGTACAATATTGACGAGAAAACGTTACAAAAATAATGGTAGGAAGTTCCACAAAAGTTAAGAATGAGTCATAAAATAGCAGATATTTTTGTAATTTGTTTTGCTATTTGTTCCTCCTAAAAATATCTATACATATAATAAAATCGTAGGAAAGTCAATGTATGTCCGGGGTAAACTCAAAAAGTTCTGCATGGATTTACTTCAAATTTTGCATGAATATTACTAACAGATTGGGTCAATATATACGCTACATAATATTATCACGCTATCACCTACGGGGGAGGAGCTGTGCGGAGTAAACGAAGTCCGCGCGGACGAAGTCGCAGGCAACAGCTAGTAAATAAATAAAGTTCGACTGTCGCTTATACAGGTATAGATAAGTAGCAGTCTCACGAAGGACCATGAGGGAAAAACGACTCTCTCTTACAGAGGTTTTTGTTTCTCGCTAATAGAGGTTTTGGGAGCTTAAAATGACGGGTCCTGGCTATTACTCTCACTTATAGTTTTCTCACTTATTCAGGTTTGACTGTAATTAAAAGTTCAAATATATTTTTAACAAAACCAATATGGAAAATACAGATATGTTTTTAGGCATATTATTTATTTGGCAAACATTGCAAATGGAAAGCCCTTTATAATAATTCCGTGGGAAAGCCCACATTGGGTCTACTTAACTCAGAATTCTAACAAGATTGACAAAATGCTTAACTAAAATTTTGCACGGACAAATTATAGATACTAAGTCATATTCCAACGTCAAGGCGCTATTGTATCGTTCAACACTTTTTATATAGGTTTCGACAGTTAAAGATAGAAAGTGTATCCATCCCGAAACCGGCTGAACTCATATACTAAGAATCAAAATTTTGTTTACTCTGTGACATGTCCGGTTATCTTACTAAGACTGATTAATTAGCAGATGTTCTGAACACACTCAGATAGATTAGTCTGTTTTGAGAAGAATAAGAGAGGTAGTAATGTTAAATGCTACTTTGTTAGCGGTATCACGGATATGTTTTACCTATTAGAGAGCATAATCACAGAATATTGTAGTCTCCACTATTCTGTGGCATAATGTACCACGTACTAGAGAAGAGAAGCTAAGTTATGCAAGACGTCTTGTTCCATTTCATTAACAGTCCATGGACTGCTCCTAAATCAGAGCTCGTTGAATGAAACCCATAATCGTCATGCGGTGGCTACAACATTTTGGTTGCGGATAGATATTATACGCTAGAGCGCTGAAATAATAATAAATCATCCAACCAAAGTCACAATTAAGCAGCGCTGCAGTATACATATTATATGTATTTTAAATAATACAAAGGTACTAAATATCAGGAATTTACAAAAGGTACATATCTCAAATTAATAAATATATATGGGTATTTATTTAAAACATTTGGATTTTAACGTTTATTACAACGTTAAAATCTAAATGTTTTTGTACGGGGAACAACTGTTTTTGTAGCTTTTGTTTTATTTATTGGTCCTAATATATAACTCAAAAATATATTTTTTAATATTATACTTCTTCAATAAAATATTTGGTCTCTTATTGACTAAAAAGTTCAAATATTTAGAGATATGCACTTTTCGAAATTAACTATTCACGTAGGATCAGCTATAGCTCTAAACTTCAAGTTTCAAATCGGATGAAATCTACCTATGGTTTATAAAATAAATAAAACGAGGATATTCTCAAAATTGTTTTATAAAACACAATAAATACAGGCTATAACATAATGACAACGAACAAGGTGGGTACGCCTTACATTTAGAGACATTACAACATATGTCTACATAAACGGCTCTTCGCGTTGCGTGAGATTTACCAAGAATTGAACTGATATTTAATGCGAAAAGCCGTTGTAGCCGACACGAGTCAAGTGTGAGAGTTATGAATGTGCACAGGTCGGCAAGTGTCAACATAACATAAAGAGTTTGCACAGACGGGGAACATGTGTGTCTCGTTGGTCGAATAGTTAACAAATCTGAATACGCAATCGAACCCGAATCGGGTTAGATTTCCCAAAAGAACACACATTTGTGTAATAGTATTAGCATAAATGTTTCTTAGACAGTAGAGAGGTAAACAAGTTCCAGGGGGGACAGCTGCCCCCTCCCCCCACCTCAGTACGCCCATGTTTCTATGTATTACTTTGACTAAAACCCAAATCACATGCAAATATGTTACTTAATTTGGGAGTAGATCGATTCGTGTATTATGTCCATCCAATAACATTTATATTTATTTGTTCGTGGGAAACAGAGGTCCTCGAAATGCAGAAAATAACTATTAATCCCTCAAGTTGTTACTTCTTGCAATTGCAAATAAGTATATTTTGAATAGCAAAAATGTACCTAAAAGACTCCCCATCTGCGCCATTAAAAGTTTATATGATGTTATCTTGCAAGTTCTTAAGTCGTTCTAATGACATTCTTAAGAAACTATGTACGTTTATTACCAGATTTACCACATAAACCGCATTTTAATATTATAAAGCGTTATCTACAAAATAAAACAGATCTACAAAATGAGAAACACCTTATGAGATTTAATGTAGGCCGAGGGCGAGGCCAGGTGAGAAGTATGATAAGAGCAAATTAGACTTAAGACTAGACCCATGTATTTGTATTTATTGAATCTTCATAGTTCTGGAGTATTCTATAACAATTTCCAAGCAGGGACTTGTTTTATTCGCAGTTTAATTAAATCACGATTTAATTTGAAATAAATACTTTGAATCGAAAAATGTTAAGCTATTAACTTCTGCAAAATTATTTTGCTAAAGCTAACGGTACTAAGAGTGATCAATATAATGAATTGATTACTAATAATTGGCAGTAATTTTAAGTAGCAGTCAGAAAACATTTATCACTTTATTGTACACAAAATATATTATTAAAAAAGGGCGAGCTTATCTCTGAAAGAGATACATAAATTGCGGACATAATGTCTTCCAGCAGACCCAAGAAGTGAGAATGCAAATATATATGTAGAACACTGTACAATTTACAAGTGACTACTTATACACATCTATACTAATATAATAAAGCTGAAGAGTTGTTTTTTGTTTGTTTGTTTCAACGCGCTAATCTCTGGAACTACAAGTCGGATTTGTAAAAATCTAAAAGTGTTAGATAGCCCAAATATCGAGTAAGGCTATAGGCTATATACCTTCACACTACGACCAGTAGGAGCTGAATAAACGAAGTCCGTGCGAAAGAAATTGCGGGTAACAACTAGTATTATATAATAGTATAACTACTACAATTATATGATATTAAAAAGAAAAAAACATCTTTGAACCTATAAGGTTACAAATACATGGTCTGAAATATCCCAACATCATGTCCCACAAGAACTATGGGAAAACCAAAACAATACACAGGGCTAGGCCTGTGTTTTTAATTAAAAAAAAAAACTTAATATATTATTAGGACTTCCGAGGAAACTGTTGTCTGGTATCGGGCCTAGGTAAGATAATAACAAATATTTTTTCTATTTAAGTTTTTTTAAAAATTGTTTAATGTTTTGGTACTTAAAATAAAACATGTATAAAAAGAGTCAATTATCCGTCGTTTGTAAAGGCCCATCCAGACTCACGGTGAGAAGTCTCAGCGAGAACTTTCGCCGAGACTTCTCGTGAGAACAAGCAATTTATTCACACTCCCGTTTTTCTCACTCATGTTCTGGATCTTATCCAGTAGGGATGACATTACAGACGATATTCAAACTGCAGCTGGTTTGGCTTCGTACGCCATTGCATATTATAAATTGGGAAGTTTTAACTAAAAATAAAATGAAAAAAAAAATAGAAAAGCTAAACGATGGTGGATAACGCAAATTCATCGAAACAGAACAAAGTTGATAATTTATTTACGGGTGACGTCTACTCTCCGCCGCTCACTGATCGACACTGTGACAAGACATGTGTAACACTGCGCTACGCCGCGCAATTGCGCTAACTCAATTCACTGGCCAGGTGTGTCAACTCACTTCTTCAAAATGTGTTAGCACACGGCGCAGCATAGATTATACCACAGAATACTTAGAAATTATACGCAGTAAACTTTCATACATGTGCACAATTATCATAAGTCATGACTTTCATGTATCGCGACTCACTCATTGGGTTACCAATGAATCAACACAATTTACGCGCTGTGCGCTGTTTGTTCTAAGAATCTGTAGCGTGGCGCACCGCGCACGTTTCGTTCAAAGCTCATTTCACAGTTCCTGTCACCCGCGCGGGCCACGTCATTTATTACGCCAGACGCAATGTTGAGGTAGCACAAAGAGCCGGCGCAGTACACTGCGCTTTAGTTACTGAGTTAACGCAAGGAATTCGCTGAGTTACCTATATCTAGTGATAAAACGTGAGTGTTTATAGTCTTCTCTCTTCTCGTCCGAGAAATCCTTTGACATCGGAGAAAAGGCAAGCGCGAGAATGAGAAGGCGAGAAACTCCTCACATTCACGCTTCTCGGGTGTTCTCAGGGTTTCTCGCCGTGAGTCTGGATGGGCTATATGACATTTTAAGATTCCACGTGAAAAGCATGAGGTACATTATCTGTCACAACCATTTTTAAATGTCAACTTGGTAGATGTGCTATATTTTTATGTACTTAATCTGTAACTATATGGTAGGTACAGAAACTTCAATGTTAATTGTACAAAGAAAATGAAATTGAAGGTAAGAAAATGCCGTTAGGAGTAGAAAATATAATTTTAAAGGAAGTGTGTAAAGTGCCGGCACTTTAAATTGGCTCAAAATACCCTCGAGTTGTCGTTACTGACTGACACTTGGCCGATACTCCTTTACGGACAAGAAACTGTCTGCTAATTTGCCGTAAGCAACGTGCACGCTTCACGATGCCTAAACGATAGTGATCGGCACTTTATCACTTGCTTATTACAATTTTGGGTTTCAGACGTTAAATAATGGTGTAGTATTTGGTAATTTTAAATCATAAAATTAAAAAAGATAATATCTAGCATAAATTTATATTCATATATACTGTAAATTATGTTCGAACAATTGCTAATGCGTGTTCGGGAGAACTAAATTCTTAGTAATCTCAGTTAGACAGAATAAATAAAATTTGTTCCGTTTTAGACACTCTTTTTTGTTTAAATGTCTTGGCCGAACACGGTAGAAAAACCACTGCCACCTACCTTCTATACCGGCATTTTGTAATATAATCATGGCAAATCTCTTTTACATAAAAGACAATGTATATGAACATACTATAAGAAAAAAATAAACCATTTATTCAGCGATTTGTAACACAAAAAGACATGACACATTACTATGTTATATAATTACAAATAGCCAACGATCGTAAGCACATGAAGCAAAGATTATACCGAAACATTCTTACAAGTTAGTGATGTCGATTGCACTTAAACATCGTTAAAAATGACTAGGAAAGTAATATACATCATAAAAATAAGTGTAACTGGTTGGATTTACTTGATATTTGTGATTTAGCAGTGATGAAGAAAACTTAAAAACTTGTGAACAATGAAAAATATTGACACGCCTAGGATTGAAAAAGCGACCATCTAAGGCGATAATTTAATATGAATAAGATATTCTCCTTTGGTTTGAGATCGATTCCGGCGATTGTACTGATAGCTAGTTATACATATGACGGCGTCCGCGTCATCAAATGCAAGAATATTATAAACAACAGGTGCACCGCCTAAGCCACCGAGCGCATCGTTTGATATCCCTAATACTCAACTTGTTTTGCTACCTATATAAAAGGCTCTGAGCACCCGCAGTTATGGCAGTCTTGGCTCTGGCGTGGCTCGGTACACTTGTATCTTGCTAGCAGCTTATCCTTGACTCTTGGATAGTTATTTTGTGCAAACAAATTAATTATTATTGTCAACTATAAATTAGTCGCAGTACAATTTATAATTGACTATCTATTGCTTAAATTATGACTTATTTGTAATAAGGAATAATTAAGGTACTTATGGTTGGAATTGTTAACGAGAACTAGTAACTAATAATGGAAAGCTTTAATAGTGATGTTATGTTATTTTGACTAAAAATTGATCAAAATATAAAGAGCTGTTATATCACCACACCCGCATTTTATTTGTCATAGCTGACCCACTTCCTGCATCAGAAGTTGGATTGGATTCACTCCCTGAAGTGGGAGTGAATCCAATCCCACTTCTGATGTGCATCAAACTATTTCGGTTAATTATGTAGAACAGTAAATATCTCTTCGCTTCTAGTATGGAAACTATTCTTTGAAAAATAGCCGAAAATATTAATTCACGTTCTGTAAATGCGTCTACTCCCATTAAGTTGAAGTTTTGATTCTGATGAAGCAGATTCTGATATGACTAATGCTGTCTGTAGCTCTTAGTTTCCATGCCTCTGCACCGTACATAAATATGGAGAACACCAGCGTACCAACCAGCCTCTGCATTGTTTTTAATGAGATGCTTCTGTCGTTCCAAAGACGCTTCATCTGATTCATAGCATTTAGAAAGCTTTAATAGTGATGTTATGTTATTTTGACTAAAAATTGATCAAAATATTATAAAGAGCTGTTATATCACCACATCCGCATTTTATTTATCATAGTTGACTCACTTCCTACACATACATATCTCTGTATATTATACTAGTTAAGTGAGTTTATCGTTAGAGATGAAATTCAAAATAATAATTATCAATACTTTCGAGTTTCTTACTATATATGTCCTTTAGCACTGGTCCCGTGTTGCGAAAAAAAATTTTTTAAAACAAAATCTTGACACGACTGGAATTAAACCGGCGCCTACCTAACCCCAGGCCGGGCCCCCTTAAAAGGATAGATCATCAAACGTAGCAGTCCTTAAAAGGCTAACAAAGACAAAACTTTCAACTCCTATCGTGTCTACTAAGTGGTAAAGTTCTATGTCTCGCCTTGGTTTGGAAAACCCCTCTTGATATTTCCTGTCAAAATAACTGGAATGGTGGTCGGTAGACTTTGAGTTAAGGTACATCTGACTGCATGGAATCGCCACTTTCGGTCGCCCAGTCATTTTTTCTCTCAGAACCACTATTTGCTAGATCGAGAAAGATGTTGGGAATGCAACCGTCTTAAGGATTCCACCGCATGTTATCGCATTCCCGTTATCTTTCTCGCTCTAGCAAATGGCGGTTTCGAACGTCAGAAAAGGATAAGGCGAAGGAAAAAGGTGATTCCGTGCTAATAAATATAGCTCAGGCCATGTACATATTACAACCCCGCTACGTAGATGCCAACGTACCATTAACTTATTTGTTTATGGCTTATCAGCCAAATATTTAGGAAACATGAAACGGTATTTGTGACTTGCACATATTTGACGAGACTTTTTTTTATTTACTAAAACAAACTTACAGAAATAAACTTGTTTTAGTAAATAAAATATACTAAATTTTATTCGTGTATGTGTCATTAGGCAAGGACAATTCCCAACAATAATCTGTTGAGAACATTTTCTTTTCAAAAGCTTTTTTTGATGTTAAATTATCAAGTAAATCCAATCATTTGAAAAAAGCATACAAAAAAAATATTTTAAAAAATGTCTTAAAACTAATTAAAAGTGATACAAAATAAAGCTCATACAAGGCATTTAAATGTGACAACTTATCGGCTAAGGGGGTCTATATCGTGGCTAAGATTTTAATGAGAACTTTCTTACATCCGAAATGATTGTTATTTGTAAATAAAATGGCTAAGCCCTTCTATGGAAACTAATTTTAATTGAATACTACATCATAATTTATATTAAGCCTATAATAAATGCGAGTTCCGTAATACGTTAAGACTACTCATTCATATTAAGTAAATACCAATTCTTAAAAAAATTGTCAAATCAAATAGACCCCCAATTTATATTATAATTGGCAATAAATACTATTGTCGACTTAATCTAATAAATTATACTATTTCCATTTTCATTAAACGAAACAAATGTTTTATTAACAACACTAAACTATAGCTACAAATTTATTTTAATTTTAAAGATGGTCCTTCGAGCCTCGAACTTTTTATACTAACTAGAAACCTTTAGATGCTAATAACAAAGTAAATATCACACATTAATGACAACGACTAGCATTATCTTGCCTAACCGGTATTTTAAGTTTTAGTAAAACTGTCAAATGCAAGAAATTTGAGATATAATACTAAATTGTTTTTCATTACAAATTTTTCAAAAAAAGCATGTCACATTTAGCGGTTGATATTCCTATTGCCCATTTAAAAAATAAGTCACAACAATTTCCATAACTAACGCGAAATGACGCTAGAAAAATAAGTAATATTTGAAAATATTCGACATCAGATATAATTTTAAATCGAATCAAATTTCATATCGGAGAAAATTAGATTTGTAATAAAAGTTTACTTGTTTCCTCCTAGCGTAGAAAAACCGTTTTAGGATTTTTATGACGAACAGTTGTAAAATGTTACTTTTCGAAGGAACAAGCTTGATAATATTTTATTAACGATTTTTATAAATATTAACAAATAAAAACAAATAGTAATTGACATTTGGGTAAACCACCAATCTACATGTTAAACAAATGTGACACCCTTTAATTGTGTTGTCAGGATCATTTTAACTGAGGCGCCTACTTTTTATTTATCTCCATTCAACATCTAAAGATTTCTAAGAATTAATAATTATTTGAATTATTTTAGTGTGTAATTTTATGTTCAACGTATCTTAAAATTCTTCATTTACACGTTACACATTTTAAAATTGAATATGATGGCAGTGATTGTTGAAAGACAAAGTGTATTTCAATAAGCTCTTATTTTATTAAAAATTCGTTTAATTTTATGATTAATTTATACAATTTTGTCATTTAAGACTATGAAGAGTAAAATTAATTACCATATTTCTTATTGAAACATAAAAAGAAAATAACAATAACAGTCAAGAGGCACGGTTACTGTTTGAATAACAAAGTGAATTTTATTTGCAAATATGTACGTCTAAAAAATACTATATTAAGAACGAAGTCTTAGACTATACTAAATAGGTCGTACTTTACAATAACGAACTTAATTTTTCATTTACTGTTAAACATGTTTTTCGGAGTTTGATAATTCAAAACCGATTTCGAATAATTGCTTTAGGGACCATCCTAAATTACGTCACACACTAAGGAGGAGGGAAGGGTCGACATAGTGTGACGTTGTGTGACAAAGGTAGGGTGGGGTTTCAAATTTTTTGACATCACATTTTTTAAATTTCATATCTGAGTATTACAACAGTAAATTTAAAAAGCCACCTGTATTGATAAAAATAATCAAATGAAATCATTATTTCAATGTAAAATTGTTAAATATGTGACGTCACACTAGGTGTGGGGGGGGGGGCTCACAAATGTGACCAGTTGTGACAAGGACCTACGAGGGGTCAAAAAACCATGAAATTCGTGTGACGTAATTTATGGATGGCCCCTTATCTAGCAAAACAAAATTTATAATATCGTTCGTCAATCGATATAGGCAATGTTTGCGTGATTTTATCGATTGCGATCAAACGGTTACACTTTTTTATTGATTTGGATAAATTAACCATGGAAACCACATAAGCTTTGAGATCTTTTAATAGGCAATCAACTTTTCCTTCCAACTTGAAGTAAATCTGAAATTATGTGAAAAAACTCAATGAATTACTCTTTTCTCAATCTGTACATTGTTCAATCACCAATCACACACCTAGTTATCATAAGTTGAAATTCTATATTCCACATATCAAATACTTTAATCACATAGATATATATAACATATCTTTCAGGAATGTTCGTAAGGCTCTAATACCATAATAAGTTTTTCCAGATCACCTAAAACATATCCGCAATTCAAATAATAAGACTTGTACAACTTTTTTAACCTACCTACATTAAAGAAAAACAAGAAACAAGATTCGGTACAAATTGTTACCAAACATATTAAATAAGAATGGCGTTAACGTGACTTTGTGAAGAAATGATTTGACTGTTCAAATAATATGTGGATTTAGCTAGCCTGTTTTTACTAAATTGTGATTGGCCTATGTACACATGTATTCTAGCTACTATATCAATTGATAGACGCATGCGCAATATGTTACATTTTTGAATTTTATTGAAGTTTACTCCTTAATTCGCCATTGGTGACGTATATGTCTGAGAAACCGGGTGATTCGAAAGATTCGAATAAATTTTTCACCTACCGTCGATTCGAGTTGCGATTTCGAATAACTGCCTCATTTTAAGTCCCACGCCGTTAGTACTACTCATGAATTTGCAACGGATGTGCGTTCATGAGTATCAGCACCAACCCGGTCCGTAAGACCAGCGTCACCAAACATGTAAGTAAAATATTTATAATATTTTCATATAGTAAAATACATGTAATATTTTTTTGTTATAAGGCTATATATTTCTGCTTATTTTCTAAGAGTTTTCAATGTCCTTAGATTTAAAAAAGGCTGATTTTAATTTAAAAAAATTAAAAATTTCTCCCAATTTTAAATTTTTTATAAACACATGGGTAAATAGAATATTTTTAGTGTCGTGAGTATAATTTTTTTAATAAGTAATAAACAACTTATGATCGACCGAATTTTTGTGGTTTATTTTCATAAAATATGTGTTTATAATTAAACTTAAACTAACTAGAAGTAGGATAACTAGCCAATGGTTGGCAAAGTCTTAGGTTGAAAACCCGGGTCTGTGAGACCGGCGTCACCAATGTTGTAAGTGAAATTGACGTCACCAATGGCGGGTTAAGAAACGATTTTCAGAATTAGATTGCGGTATATAAAAAAATTATATACCGCGAGCTAATTCTGAAAATCGTTTCTCATAAAAATGAGGGGTAAAATCGAACGGTTACTAATAGTGAGGCGTTAAGTTCTTATGCGCACATATTTGGCGCATCTTTCACTTCGAGATTATGTGTGTATATACAAATGTATACTCAGCTAGTTATGTGAAATAGCTTATATTTTCATCGGAATTATGGAAATAATATGAATAAATATTCACATGTATACGCTTTATTTTTAAAAAAACTTTCATTTACCTATTTTTACATAACCTACAAAATACTACTTTTACTTTTTTACTGACACACACACACTTTAACTGATTTTATTAGATTAACGCCATCTTAACTTTATTTTATTTTACACTACAGCGTAGTGAAATTAATTTAGTTCTCTTTCGCGTTATAGATAGTTAGAATACATAAATTTCTATCAGGTATAATTCAGTCGATATGACATATAATACACCTTTGATCGAATCTTAAATACGCGCTCTACACAGACGCATGAATATAAAAAAGCAACTAAACATATCGACTAAAACATACCTACATAAAAAAATTTCATATAAAATGACAAATAATAAAATTAAAATGCAGGTAGATTTGAATTTCACGTCTTCTGTTTAAACTAACTTATGCAAACTACATAAATACAACCACGATTTGTGACAACATTTTTGCAACTATACAACTGCTTCATCCACCATATTTTACCCTTAAAACTTATATGTTATCGGAAATCTATTTCAAAACATTCACTATTTGATTTATTTTACAAGTAGGCCACACGCCTGTTATTCATAACTCTCTTGATACGCTATATTGCGTTTAAAATATATAAAAGATTCAAAATCTTAAACGAGATTTCCGTATAACACATATTTATCATGGGTTTGTCTACAAACTTCACATATTAAACAAAATTACAAGTAAACCAATTGCATTGGAATGTTACTTATACTAAAACATAAATAACTTATACTATTAAATACTTATAAAACTAGTTGTCATGTTAGGAAAATAAAGGTACGTGTGCAAATGTGAGTCTTATTGTAGAGTTAACAAGGTACAAATATTTAAAACAAGATAAAAATATTTAGTAAATGCGTTTTATTAAGATATTGATTGAGTTTTGATATTTGTTCAGAGTTTACAAAAACAAAAATATACTTAACGGATTTTTGATGACTAAAATCGAGAAAAAACCTGACGCTTATTTTCAAAATTCTAGTAGAAAATTGAGCACTGGACTGTTTCATGGGAAACAAAATAATTTGAATTCCGACTTGCGAATTGCCATGCTATAAAATTAAAAAAAGTAAAGGTAGTAATTTTTAAAAAAAATCAAAGATATCTTTTGGGTACTTTAAAAAATGATTATTTTATAGTTTGAATTATGGTCCGTTGTTTTAATTAATTATGATATCGCTTATTTTCAATAAATAAAAGAATTTGGGGTATTAAGCAATTCATTAAATGTAAGAAACTACTAGAAATAGTGATGGTATCAAACGTTAGGTTAGCTTCTTTAAGAATCTCGAAGACCTATATATCTATTTAACACAAAATTAAAATGAGAAACGCTAATAAAACAACGCATGCAAAATATTTTCGTATCCTGTCTTTCTGAATCTTATTATTTAAAAATAAACATTATTGTTAGTGACTTGAAAATATCATAATCAAAAAATCAAATATCAGTAGGTTAATATAAACATAGCTTAATATTTTAAAATATTTTTCGTAGCAAGTTTGTATAAAAATAAAAACGTCTTGGGTGATCATATGATGAGTAACTAAACGTCCAAAATAGAATTTTGACATTCAAATAGCCAATCATAGTTTGTCTCTGGTATTAGAATTCCAAACTATGGCCATGTATTGGTTATCTAAATATCAGCAAGTTTCTTAAGCTTAGTTACAAATCATAATAACACCATAATTCGATAGCATAATTGACTGTTTAATGCATTAAGCGCAGACAACTGATTGATATAATAATAGACAAAAGAGCTTAAAGAACGATTTAGATCTCGCCCGGTTAGGTTTGTCCCGGGGTTGTTTGGAGGATAAAGAAGACGGAATATTTGGTATTGCCATCTGGTTACACAGATAGCAATATATGATTAACATCTTTGGTCACCATCATAGGCGATGGTATTTTGCATCACGAGAACTAGTTGCTTATTTAATATCCCATGCGATAAAAAAGCTTAACTAGACTGAGCTGTTCCTATGGTGACCGAATACTTCGTATTTTGCGGGTTACCCAGTTTTTCACGGTAAAAAAAAATAAGAAACCCGTAATTTTACTAGGTGGTAGAGTTCTGCATTGTCTCACCCGGGTCTGGTACCACCGCCTTACCTATTCCTGCCGCAATAGCGTCAGTGCTTGTCGCTGTCGTGTTCCGGTTTGGAGGGTAAGGTAGCCGGTAAACTTATGCATGTGGCATTAGACCTCGCCACAAGATAGCAACGCACCATTAACATCTTTGGTGTCTTTAGGCGATGGTTGACTCTTTCCACCAGGAGACCCATCTGCTTGTTTGCTATCTGATGATATAAAAAAATTAGTAAAATTGAATACGTGGTAAACATAATTCTTCTATTTTTATAAATCCGTCTGGACTAGCGATCACGACTAACCATGAGTGTAAAGAGAATCCGCCACTTGACTATAATTTTATTTTTCGTTTGTCTGTGTGTTCGTGTGTCAGGCAGGTGTTCGTACGCACTCTGTCCGTGTTATTTTCTTCGCAAAATGAAAATGTTATAAAATCTGTTTTCTGTGACAATAGATATAGATTTTCTCATAAATTAGTGTCGCTTTAAGTGTCTCCCGCAAGATAAATATAAAACCTGTAGTTTTTATGCTGGTAACACTTAAATCCGGAAGTGGCAGATGGCAATTCAGCTGTTATTGAGTATATGTTGTTGTTGTTTAGGATATAGATATAAGAAACAAAATTTGATTGCTTTTAAGAAGTGACAGTCGTTACGTAAATCATTCACCTATTTAAATACGTCATAGCTTGTTCACTCTTTCTCTGAATTATATCAGCAATCTTCGCGAGATTTAAATGCAACTTCTGGCAAATATATATATATATATATATATATATATATATATATATATATATATATATATATATATATATATATATATATATATATATATATATATATATATATATATATATATATATATATATGTTACATGTATTCCCTATTATGTTTGTAATTGGGGAGGTTGAGCTGCTACTCTTTTTGATAATGTTTGAGTAATTCTATCTTCTTACAAATAAACCCTCTTTGATTAGCTATCTTAACTTCCAAAACTTTCCTTCTTCAAGAACATTGGATCTGTCAGACATTGTATTAAAATCTTGAGAATCAATATCGGCCTTTGTCAACCAGATGCTGTACTTAGCATTGAAACAGTCAAAATTAACCTATGTCTTTACAAATCACAGATAAATAATAATTTGGTATTCCTATCATATTGCACTGGAATCTAAAACAATGTGGTTAGAAAAGTGCAATTTAGAACCGGCAAAAGCAGCGCACCACAATCACACTTATGCACTACATAATAAAGCGTATAATCGTATCAGTCGAGGATGATTTCGTGTTCGGTGTTCGCGTCCTCGGTGCTGACTTCTTCTATCATAGACTCCGTTCGTTTAAAGTCTAACGTGTCTACGTCAGCTGTTTGTTCGCTAGAAATACAAATTATTACATTTTGAACATAACTTATATCAGATACAATATTTTTTTACCTTAACTGTGGATTTGTGAAAACGGTCCATGTGTCTAAATTATTCCAATAAAACTCATTCGTTCTATTTCACTTTTTATTTTATTACTAATAATTTTGGTTTTGAATTAATTGTTGAAGTCCAGGGAAGGTTTAAAAAGTGAGAAAATATAGAAAAAAATAAGAGTAATTAAAAAGGCTGAACAACGTTTGCCGGGTCAGCTACGGCTTATGTAAAGTAACCTAAAGTTTATAGAAAAAGAAAAGAGAAGAAATACTCACTATTTGCTAAAATTCACTCAGTGAAATGAAATTTATTGATATAATGTCAATAATATATTTTTATTATTTACTTTTGGTTTAAATTATAGTTCCAGTATGTTATTTATTTTTGTTCTGTATATGAATACAGAACAAAAATAAATATTAAAAAAAATAAAAAAAACAACAAATAAAAAAGCTGAAACAAAGCCTGATCAGGATATAATGCATGAAGAATTCATAGATGGATTGATGGCATTTAGTAAAGAAAAAGGGTTTTTTTTTCACGAAATTATAAAGCAGTGTGATGTACAGTAGCGGTACGAATAGGTTCGTCAGTTTCCAAATTGATTCATTTAACAAGCTGCGCGCACATATGATGTTTTGAAATTTTGTCACATAATAGACAGTTGCATAAAAATTATGCTTAACTGTTCGATAACATGGTTCAGACTTGCTTGCATCAACACTATTTCCTTATTTTATCTTGTGTAAAATGATTATTATATTGTTACGTACTCGGATTCGTTATTGTAAGAAAACACCACTTATATTAAATCCGTGTATTTACACAACACAACACAACGTAATACTAAAATACACTTTGCACAATAGTCACTTGCTGTACTATCACTGAACTTAGAACACTACACAATAAAACACTTCTCGCTTCGCACTAGTCACTTGATGTATCGCTCTCGATCGCTTGATAAAAACTGCCTTGTGTTTGTCAACATCTCTGTATTTATAGGCAGGGGAAAGTCCTAGCTGGATCCAGAAAAATCTAAATGTATCGGGAAACAATGAATCACTTCTTATCGTAAACATGTTATGATTCATAAATCCTAGTACACGCTACTTTTAACCTTATGCCATATCCCACAAAGTCCATTATGGCATAGCCCAGGTCAACTATTTGTTTTTCAATAGGAGTAGCTATCTCTTTCTTTTATTTCTAGATAATTACCGCGCGCGCACTCCAACTCCACACGCTTCTAGATTATTCGTAACAATATAAAGAGATGCTAATGTTTTTTTAATTAATTGATTTGATCTGCCATTAATATTTATGATAAAACTATTGTCATGGTTAATGTCACCGTTGTTATTTCTAGATTTCTAGTGTTATTCAATATGTTATTGCAAAATAAATTTGACGTAAATATAATATCTTTTATTTTCGTAGTGTCATAATAATGCCGAGACCTTTCAGAATTGAAAAACGAGCAGCAATAATTGCCGAACATGAAGCTGGCTACAACATCAGTGAGATATCACGTTGTCTGAATGTGACCAGGGATAGTGTGAGATTCTGGATAAGGAGACACGGTGGAAGGTGCACTCGTAGTAAAAGTTAAACCTATTCAATTGAGATAAACTTTATTTGATAGAAAACGTCACATTTATTTAATGTTAGTAGAACTGTTTCTTCTACTGGTATGTTGGCATGATTGATTCTTACACTAGTGCAAGCGAAACTAGATCTTATGATGACGAACCTATTTTTACCTTGACTATACTTAGTGGCAATGTCTAAAAGTAATCTAAGGATATTTCCACACGTCCCTTAGTTCAATGTTAAACACATAGAAGGAAGAGACGTGTGAAACTGAAATATTGCCAAAAATTAATGTATAACATTATATATTGACTTTATAATATTCACTTTGTGACATAAAGTCAAAATCGTAAAGTCACGGCAGGTCATCACACATTGGCCGCACAATTGAGATCTTCAAATTTGTCCGATAATTTAATCGATAGTTCGTCTGGTGTTAACAATAAATAAATCGACGGATCCTAAGTAAGTTGCCGTAACTTAAAAAATGCAATTTTCGTTTTTTTATGAAAATGACTCCACTTTCATAGATCTTTTATTAGATAAATTTTAAATAAATAAATAATAAATAAATCTTTTAATAACACGAATAATAAATATGAAATTCTTATTAGAAAAATCCAACTTGTAATAGAAAAACTATTTTTATTTTTTGTGTTATTAAAAGATCTATAAAAGTGAAGTCATTAAGTTACGACAACTTACGTAGGACCCGTCGAAATGTGTATGTGTTATGCTGCGGCCGCACCTGCGTCTATCGTCACAAAGCTTAGCGCACTGACGCGATACATGCAAATGTAACCGGCTATTATCAGCTATCGTCGCAAACATTCGGACTGCTTATATCTTCGGGTTGATACACGCAGGTGCGGCCGAATGGTTAGTGTGATGTGATACAACTCACATGCACACAGCGGAAGCAGGAGCGGGAGCGGGAGCGGGCGCGGGAGCGGCGAGCGCCAGCGACTGCGGCCGCCGCAGCCAACTGCAGCGCTCCTCCTGGACAGATACAAAACAAATTGTTTTTTTTATAAGGTAGTTTCTTCATAAAGTCGAAACGTTTTTTTTTCATAAGGTCCCGAAATTGATATTCAGATCAACCAAAGATATTATAGCAATTTTAGTTTTGGTAGTTGTAAGATAACATCCTCGTGCTACAGATAAGCACGTGAATCTGTCTGTCTGGTTATCGCAAGAAACAAGATATGTTTACAGGTTGGGGAAAATATGCCAGGGTTCACCTTTGACGAATATATCAGGTAGGACAATAATAAAAATTATTATAATGCCTGTGCTAAAGAGCCCTATACAGCGTTAATGTTAATAACAAGACCTTCGTTTGGTAAATCAAAATAAAACAATAAATTTAGATGTTCATGATTCAAACATAAATTACATTAAAAAGGTAAAATTTGACAATTATGAATAAAAAATGATATCTGATAAATGTCCACCACGACCACGGTTACAATCGCCGATTCTTTCATCCAAGTTTATGAATTTCGTTTATCATTTCATGAATTTTGAGTTTTACGGCTGCAATAAATTCGATTGACTCCATATAAAATCTGTTGTTAGCATAACCCCACAAAAAATAATCCAGTGGTGTTAAATCACATGATCCAGCTGGCAACAGCTGAATTTCATGAAATCTTATAATCGGGATTTTTTTTTGCATGAATTCATTGTTGTAGTGGCTATGTAACTTATGGCACCGTCTTGTTAAAACCACATGTTAATGTATTCTATACTTTCCATCGTCGGCACTTGGTGAAATTCCATTGTTACTAGACACTTTTACTATCCCACTTGTACATCAATTTCACTTTACACAATTTTAATTATATTACTCGACCGGTTTCACTTTTTAAAGCATCTTCAGGATGTAATATACTTAACTGATTATTATTGACTGTTGTGGAATATAAACAAACGTAAATATTGATTTTAAAAGGGTAAGCTTAAATATCGCTCCCAGGTGTTGTCAGCCTTATCAATTTTGCCCAACAATGTGGGAAATTTTAATTTACAATTATATTGCACTAATTTATAACTATACTTATGGATACAAAAATGTCAATTAAATAATTAATTATGCTATATAAATAATGTCAAGTAAAACAAAATAAAATAAAATAAAAATAGATTAACTAACTATTTCCTATTACACAGTTATTTATGTCAAAGATGAGTAAAAATAATTATCACTAAGTAAATAAAAATGAAAAATGTTTAAATGTCAAATTAATAATATAAATTAAGATATTTAAACTAAAATAATAACAATAAAACAGAATAATTATCGAAAATGTCAAATTGAAATTGCATTAAAAAAAAAAAAAAAAAAAAATATTACATTGCATTACGTTATAATTAATAATTATTTTTACTTTTAGTACATATTTGTGCCTATATAAATATTAATAAGGGTTTAACAAAGGAGAAGTATTGAGCTCCGTTTGGTCATTTAAGAGTCTTTGTTCACCTTTGTGTCGATTAATTTCAAGCGCTTCTAAGGCATTGAGCCTTCTACCTTTGCTGCAGAAATGTAGTATTTTTAAATTTTTTGTACTATCAAAGGTATGACCTTCTTTTATAAGGTGTTGCGCAAAGGTAGAATCACCCTTGCCCGAGCGCCAACTTCGAAGGTGTTCTTTAATTCTCGTTGAAAACGACCTTCCGGTTTGGCCAATGTATATCGCATTGCAACTCTCACATGCTAATTGATACACACCACTTCTTGACTCCTTAGATATTTCTTGTTTGTTATTATATATAAGAGATTTTAGTGATTTAGTGGTATAGAAAGTAGGTGTGCAGTCTTTTAGCAACCGTGAGGTTCTATATGATATCCGTCCTAAAAATGGTAATCGTATATATCTTTGTTGATTTTTTCTTGTATTTTGTTGTCCTGAGTAGAGAGAACTGGCGATTAGTTTCCTTCTTCTTTTCTTTACTAATGAATCAATTAGACTCGGTCTGTATCCATTATTTTTCCCTATTGCTTTAATAGTATTTAACTCCTCGTGGAAATTCACCTTGCTTAGAGGGACTGACAACAATCTGTGTATCATAGAATTAAAGGCGGCATATTTATGGCTTAGTGGATGATGTGACTCTGCTGGTATTATATTGTCACAGAACGTTTCTTTTCTATATATTTTGAAAGAGTGCTTGTTTTTAATAAGTTTAATGGTTATATCTAAATAATTAATTTCATTACGTCCTATCTCCATTGTGAATTTAATATGACTATCCAACGAATTGATGTATGTCAAAAACTCATGGAGTAAATCTTCTGGACCAGTCCAGACACACAAAACATCGTCAACATATCTATACCAATACAAGATATATTGAATGAAATTGTTTTCTTTAAACACCAAATTTTCTTTAAACACCAATAACAAGATTTATAAACAAACCGAAGGATTAGCAATGGGAAGTCCTCTATCTCCTTTGTGTTCTGAAATATTTATGAACAAATTTGAAAATTTGGTGTTTAAAGAAAACAATTTCATTCAATATATCTTGTATTGGTATAGATATGTTGACGATGTTTTGTGTGTCTGGACTGGTCCAGAAGATTTACTCCATGAGTTTTTGACATACATCAATTCGTTGGATAGTCATATTAAATTCACAATGGAGATAGGACGTAATGAAATTAATTATTTAGATATAACCATTAAACTTATTAAAAACAAGCACTCTTTCAAAATATATAGAAAAGAAACGTTCTGTGACAATATAATACCAGCAGAGTCACATCATCCACTAAGCCATAAATATGCCGCCTTTAATTCTATGATACACAGATTGTTGTCAGTCCCTCTAAGCAAGGTGAATTTCCACGAGGAGTTAAATACTATTAAAGCAATAGGGAAAAATAATGGATACAGACCGAGTCTAATTGATTCATTAGTAAAGAAAAGAAGAAGGAAACTAATCGCCAGTTCTCTCTACTCAGGACAACAAAATACAAAAAAAAAATCAACAAAGATATATACGATTACCATTTTTAGGACGGATATCATATAGAACCTCACGGTTGCTAAAAGACTGCACACCTACTTTCTATACCACTAAATCACTAAAATCTCTTATATATAATAACAAACAAGAAATATCTAAGGAGTCAAGAAGTGGTGTGTATCAATTAGCATGTGAGAGTTGCAATGCGATATACATTGGCCAAACCGGAAGGTCGTTTTCAACGAGAATTAAAGAACACCTTCGAAGTTGGCGCTCGGGCAAGGGTGATTCTACCTTTGCGCAACACCTTATAAAAGAAGGTCATACCTTTGATAGTACAAAAAATTTAAAAATACTACATTTCTGCAGCAAAGGTAGAAGGCTCAATGCCTTAGAAGCGCTTGAAATTAATCGACACAAAGGTGAACAAAGACTCTTAAATGACCAAACGGAGCTCAATACTTCTCCTTTGTTAAACCCTTATTAATATTTATATAGGCACAAATATGTACTAAAAGTAAAAATAATTATTAATTATAACGTAATGCAATGTAATATTTTTTTTTTTTTTTTTAATGCAATTTCAATTTGACATTTTCGATAATTATTCTGTTTTATTGTTATTATTTTAGTTTAAATATCTTAATTTATATTATTAATTTGACATTTAAACATTTTTCATTTTTATTTACTTAGTGATAATTATTTTTACTCATCTTTGACATAAATAACTGTGTAATAGGAAATAGTTAGTTAATCTATTTTTATTTTATTTTATTTTGTTTTACTTGACATTATTTATATAGCATAATTAATTATTTAATTGACATTTTTGTATCCATAAGTATAGTTATAAATTAGTGCAATATAATTGTAAATTAAAATTTCCCACATTGTTGGGCAAAATTGATAAGGCTGACAACACCTGGGAGCGATATTTAAGCTTACCCTTTTAAAATCAATATTTACGTTTGTTTATATTCCACAACAGTCAATAATAATCAGTTAAGTATATTACATCCTGAAGATGCTTTAAAAAGTGAAACCGGTCGAGTAATATAATTAAAATTGTGTAAAGTGAAATTGATGTACAAGTGGGATAGTAAAAGTGTCTAGTAACACATGTTAATGATCTATACCATCATCAATAAGAGAAACTTGAGTTGGTAACATTTCTCAAGAGCATAATCCATTGACCGTTACACATTTTCAACCAAATTTTCGAATGTGGCTCACGGCTGCGTGGTTCTAACTTAAATGTCCCGGTCAAATATGCGTTGATGTTGTTTTTTGGGTTTCGTACCTAAGAGGGAAAACGGAACAATATATAGAATAGAACATATTTTATTTGCATGAATATGGGTTACAAGCCTCCGCTGTTTGTATGTCTGTCACCAGGCTGTATCTCATAAACCGTGATAGCTAGAGAGCTGAAATTTTTACAAGTTATGTATTTCCATCGCCACTATAATAACAAATACTAAAAATGAAAATATTAAGGGGTGTCCCCATACAATAAAGGTGCTTTTCCTGTATTTTTTGCTATGTTGTTACGGAACTCTTCGTGCGCGAGTCCGACTCGCACTTAGCCAGTTTTTTTACACATTATGTACCGAGCCTGTCAACTCAAATTTATTTACTGGAGCGGCGATCTCATAAGGATGATTACGTTAACCTAAAATATTCTGAATTTTAAGAAAACTAATCTTTACAGATCCACCATTTTTATAGTAAACTAACTGTACCCGCGACTTCGTCCGTGTGGAAATATTTCTAAGGGTCCCGGCGTTTTACTAACATAGTTTCCCTTCCCGTGGGATTTTCGGGATAAGAATTATTTTATGTCCTTCTCAAACTATCTTCGTTCCAAATTTCATCCAAATCAGTTGTGGTTTAGGGCGTAAAGAAAACACAGACAGACAAAGTTACTTTCGCATTTATAATATTAGTATGGATTTTTAATATTTTCGAGTGAAATTGAGTGAAGTTTCTTCTAAATATGTCAAAAAACGAAAAATTCCTGTGACCGTATTAAAAAAGTTCTTGTTGAAAAACTTTTTATTATTGTTGCGAATAATCTAGAAGCGTGAAGAGTTGGAAGCGCTGAAGAGATCTAGAAATAAAAGAAAGAGAGCTACTTCTATTGATATACAATAGCCACCGTTCCCCGAATAGTTATGCCATAATTGACCTTATTGCTTAGTGTATAAGGGGGAAAATAGCGTGGTAGTAATTTTTTACGATTTGTATTATTAACGCAATATTTTCGGAATGTTCCCGAATAATGTCGAACTTTAGCCTGGGTATAAATAGGGATATGTCGGTTGCAGTTTTTATAAAGCGATCGAAAGCAGTACTTGAAACGAACAGTGTGAATCGAGAAGTGTTTTAATGATTCGGCGTAGTCGGTTAAGTGTAGTGTTGATATAGTGAGTGTTATTGGTGTTTATCAGTGTATTTACGTATTACATTGTGTTGTTTTGTATACTTGTGTAGTAAATACGCGGTTTTAATATAAATGGTATTTTCTTGCACAATTACAAACACGAAGTACGTAACATTATTATAGAGATATGAATATACCTGTGGCGTGAGTAGCGCAGTGATGTCGGTCTGTGTGGCGGCGGGCTGGCGGCGCTGCGTCACTGCGCTGAGCACCTGCTTCATACATCCCTGCAACTCTTCCACCTGGACACACTACATCTTTACCACCTGGCTTTAGGACATGCAATTAGCGGTAGGTAATCTTTATTCCTGGAGGTGAATTTATTCACTTATTCCGGCTCCAGACTCGGATATGATTCACCTTATTTATTCCTTTGGCTCACTTCGTCCTTTTTTAATTGCAGCGTATCATATTTTATAATCGTATCTTTAAATGAACGTTTCCCTATATATTTGTCTCGCTCCCACTAATTCCACAGAACTATGGGATTATTTTTTTAGATTATCAACTTGACCTTTCACCGGAAGTGTGTAGACATTATCCGATATTCGCAATATCACTCACTCTCTCATTCTAATCGCAGTATGCTCATAATTCTAGCCGGAATAAATAAATGCGCAGATACCAAAGGGATTTAAAGGCATAAATAAGCTTATCGTTAACAGCCGCGGAATTAGTACCTTTGGTTCAGTACCTCCGGAGTTAAACAACTCTATATACAATGAGAGATAGCTTCAGAATTAACTACTGAATTCAATTCACCAAATTTAACATACTATGTATTTTTCCTAAAAATATTTGAATAAATTACTCATACTCCGTTTAGAGTAGAAGTAAAAAAATGAAACCCCAAAGTCAAGAAAATAGAGTTCAAAGTAACAACTCTGTAATATTAGAAGTGTTTAATAAAAAATAACAAATAAAACTAAACTTTGTTACGATCAACATAACGTTTTTATTACAATAAAATTATCAATTTTAGAACTATCCAACAGCTTGAAAATTAGAGCAACTTGAAAATTAGATTAGGATTCTCTTTTCCACAAAGAAAATCTAAAAATCGTTGCATTTGATACTTTAATGGGCTCTCATTGGGGTATAAAATGCAACAGTCGCCGCAAGCGTAAGTACTCATCAGTCAGTCATATGACAGTATTTATGAGTTAACATAATTAATTACTTTGTTAAGCTGTATCTAAGTTATTATATATCAAGTGAAGCCTTATGTAACAGCAATTGTTTATATTGCTATTCTTCAACCGACTTCCTAAAAAAGGGGGAGATTCTCAATTCGCCGCAATCTTTTTTTATATATATATATAACATAACATAGCAAACAAGTAGTTGTGTCTCATGTTTTTAGTCATCTCGGTATTTTCGACGACATAGGCGTGACGGTATTTCTTATTTTTTAAGTTTCTACCGGCGCTCAATCGGAAAAATATGACCACACCTAACTTGAATTTTATTATATTATATGTAAAATATTTTACTGAATAACTTTATTTTGAATATTTATATCGTATTAAAAGCACTTGTACTGTTTTACTTGACTCCTGGTAGACAGAAAATATATCAATCAATATGTAGTCGTTTACAGAATGATAAAATATGGTTTAATTATAGAGAGATCATATTATTTGTACAAGGCGGTACCAGAGTTGGTGCGGGTCAATTAGTAACGAATGCCAACGCGCGTAAATACAGCGCGTGCGTGTGTGGGACTCGACGGATTAATAACAAATTGTGATAACTTACCTGAGCTTGCAAAGACATACACGTCTCCATTAGTTGCCGCAGCGTTTCTGAATTGTCTTCCGCTTCTGATACCTTATGCTTGGGGTCTAAAAATTGAACCAGAGACATTAAGTTAAATATAATGACAGTAAACATAGACAGTAAATGAAATTTGAATTTTTCACGCGTATTTTGAACCATCGCATTATGTTTTCTTGCCCCATAACCTAAGTGCTTGTCATTGTCGTATTCCAGTTTTATTGTCGCCATAGACACCAAACACGATTACGGTGCACTGCTATCCCTATGGTGGGATGGTAATGCCCCGTGCATAACATTATCGGCTACCTTACCCTCCAAATCGGAACTCGGCAACATAAAAGAGCAAGTCCATTATTTATTACATTTAACTTATCTGTAGTCCCATCCTTACTTAATAATATTATGAATGCGATTCTTTCTGCCTGTTGCGCCTTAACAGTTAAACCACTGAACAAATTATAACAAAACTTTGCATGTAGATATTTGAAAATCCGGGCTCAAACATAGGCTATTTTCTTTTTCAAAAATCAACCTATAAGAGCCTGAAAAGAGGGATGAAATTTTATATAAAAACTACATGAACGATGTGTTAGGGCCCTAACTCACCGGGCCGCCATGGCGACGTCGGCCGCCGTGATCAAACAGTTTATATTGAAATATATGGTGGCTAACTCACTTAAGCGACGTAGCCAATTCGTAAAATTCAATACAAATTGTTTGGATGCGTAGCTGGCAACGTCGCCATGGCGTCGCGGTGAGTTAGCGGCCTTAATTTAGCATATCGTCCATATAATGGGGTCTCTCGCGGGCGAAACTTCGGGGGCCAGCTAGATTCAAATAAGCTTACCGCTTTAAGATACTAATCTTTTTTTTTTTTTTTTTTTTTTTTTTTTTTTTTTTTCTTTTTGGCATGGGCGTTGAGAATACTAATCTTATAAGCAGTAAGTTTATTTGAATCGTATAAAGGTGCGAGCACACTGAGGCGGATTGCATTGCAAAAATCCGCTTAGATCGCTTTCGTTCACCTTATGTGATGTACTTATCGTACACTACGGCGGAGCACATCGACGATTTTCTTTTGGTGGATTTCGGTGAATGCGATGCGCTCCACCCTGTTATCATGTGCGATAGCAAGCGGAATTACGCGCACGTATTCCTCCGTCTTTCAAGTATTAACTTATTAAATCACGTACGTTAAGGAGAATTATAATAATATTTAGAGAAATTATTAATAAATATTAATAGTTTTAGTTAATTTAGAGAAATATTAACAATTTTAGTTTAAAGCTACAAAGAGCTATATGATTTGCAAGATCCACGTTATGATAATCAGCAAGGGAAAATAACATTTGGAAAGAAATACAAAAGTGTGGTGCGTTGCAATGCGCCCCGCTCCGCCCGCTGCGGTCCGACCTAATGTGCTATGCTGTACAATATCAGTGTGCTCGATATTAACCTACCCGTATTCTGTAGTGTGGAGACCTTCTTCCAGAGCGCGTTGATGGCCTGCATCTGCAGTTGCTGTATCTTTCTCTCACTTTCCAACGCTGCCTTCGTTGCTTCCATATCACATGTTAATCGTCTGGAATTATTTTTATTAAAATTAAACTCAATAAGGTCATATCATATACAAGTGCAATTATAAAATATGTTTTTTGCAGTTTTCTGATAAAAAGATCGTTACTCGGGATTGGATAAGTGCCCAGTTGGCGACAGGCTTGCCACCTTTCACATTGTGGAACCAAATAGCATCGGCTAATAGTGGGTGCACTTGTTGTATCTCTGCCTAGCTCTTCGGGGATACGGGCGTGAAGATACTATATATAAATGTTTCCAGTATGGTCCATGCCTCCTTTGAAGAAAAGACCATCTGCCATTCTGTTAAGTTGTTTTGTAAAAGGCGAATGATTGGCTGGCTATACGTAGAACTACCATCGTAACTACTAGGTGGTAGAGTTCCGCAACATTTAATACCATAATGTTACCACCGTTTATATGGGACGACCGTCCTACCTATTCCTGCCGCAATAGCGTCAATGTTCGTTATTGTCATGGTGAGGTTTGGAGACTAATGTAGCCAGTAGCCTTATGCATACGGCATTGCGATTCCGCCACACGAATACCAACGCACCATTAACATCTTTGGTTTCTATAGGCGATGGTTTTCGTTTAAATCAGGGCAACCACCTGCTTGTTTGCTGTCCCTTAATATAAATCAATGTAACTAATACAGGGGTCGGCAACCTTCTAAGTCGAAAGAGCCAAAAATTGCAATTTATAAAATTTCAATTTTTTTTAAGAGCCAAACAAAAATTCTTGCCCCCAATAAACGGTATTTCAAAAAATAGAGTTTTTGATAAAAAAAAATGCCTTGGGTCTAAAGTGAATTAAAACCTCGTCATTTGAGAGCTTCAGACGGTCTGACAATATCGGTCTGAAGATACGCGGAGTGAAAAGGGAGTACACTTTTGCTGGGAGTCTGGGGAAGAAATGGTGTCTAATCTTCGTTAATCGATTCAGAACAATTTTTTTTTATAAAATAAATAATAGTTTCGTATGGAACTAAAGAGCCGCAGCTTCACATCAAGAGCCGCAAGTTGCCGATCCCTGAACTAATATATTTTAGTACTCAAAAATAATTATTGATGTTATTGATACTTACTGTATATGTTGTCTCGCTCTCGCCGCTTGTATAGCGTGTAATATTCTAAAAGTATCCTTGTTTAAATTCCTGCTGCGGTAGCCCCTCCACATCTTCTGTATTGTAATTGCTGCCATAGTTTCAACACTCAGTTTCTTCTGCCGTCTCTGGTTCGACGCAAGCTTTATTACCTCTAGCTTTTCTGGATCAATATGATCCTTTTCAGATACACCATTCACTTTCTCTTCTTTTGATTCTAATTTCGTGAGGCTGCCTTTTCTTTCCATTTTAGACCTTAACTTAGGGGAGGAAGTTGCACTTTTTGTTAACTTCGGTGAGCCCCTGAGGTTTTTGATGACTGATTGGCTCTTCGGTTTGTCTTCTTGGATGCTATTGCTAGATTGTGAGGATGTGTTTGAAGCGTTGGAGTTTGTCTTTGGTATAGTTCTTTGGATGTCGTATATAGGATCCTGATAATCTGGGCTCATGAGAGATTCCGGTACAGGTACCATTTTAGATGCAGCTTCTAATGATTGATTGATTAATTTGGGCGCCGGTTCTGTTGGATAAATGTCATTTCAAGTTGGGTTAAATTTATATTTATCTTAAAAAATATTTATTGGTATATTTTGAAGCAATATTTATGTTATTTAAATTAGCACGTGAATATTTTTCCATGTAGATATTGCATTAAATTATAATTAAATTCGGTTATATGTTTTTCTTTATATTGCAATGTTTTTTTGTGCGCAACCGAAATTTGTTATATGTTTCGTACTATTGAACGCCGAGCCGCAAGCGAGGATCTATACTCGACCTGCAATTGTTTATTTCGCGGCATTTGCAATAATGTATGTACTATTAAATATTAATCAATTACCCGAGAAGCGGTCCCGTCGTTCGTTCCCAGTGGGCAGCTCTCCGGAGCAGGACAGCGACATGGCGGCGGCTGGTGAGCCGCTTCGGGCCATAGCACAGTGGTAGCTCGAGCTCAGCCGGTCCGGGGACCGACCCACGTGCCGCTGGCTTATACGGCCTGGACCATTCCAATCAATACATAGCAAACAAGAATAGCTATTTTGAACAAATAATAAATACTTAAATATTTATTAAACACCCAAGTCCAGTAAAGGGTCGTCAATTAATCATGTGACATATTTTAGGAACTTTTTATCTCCCGGTGACACATGTTGAGGATGTAGACTCCCCCCTCCCCCCTTCTCCAACCCAGATCTTATGAAGAGAAAGAATCTTATTTCTTTTTACAATATTATCTCTAAATAAAATTAAGTATAATCAAATATTACTCTGGACCAATCAAACCGGTCAGAAGAATGAAGAAAATAACCATCATCCATGTTCACCAAACATGTCAATGGTACATGTCATTCGTGTGCCAAAGTAATATACGACGTACATAATTTTACCGGCTAACTTATTATCAAAACCGGAACATTAGCTATTACAGCAAAAAATGGTAAGCAGACAGTTCAAAACTCGGGTAAGACGTTGTAGAGCTCTACTTCTAGTAGTCGCCTTTTGCTTTTTATTCGCTGTTTGTGTCAATCAGGAAAACATTTATTCTAGTCTTTTAAGAGTGCTGAATCAACAGGGACAAAATTATGAACTGTCATGACATAAAAACGTGCGTTATCGTCGGCGACGCCTGAAAACCTCATAAAGAATGGCATATTGTGCTATTGGACGGACCGCAGCAGATTTTAGCGCGGCGGATTTTGTTGAGTATGATATCTCCTACCTGTCCCGCTCCGCTTGGGCATAGTGTGATATGGCGAGAGGAATTGAGCGCACGAGTTCCTCCGTGTTTTAAGTATTATTTTATAAAGTCACGTATTTATGGATGAAGAACGATTAATAACTTTAGTTCAAGGCTAAATACAAAATGTATGAAAATGATCTAGGTGGATTTTAGCGATGCCCGCTGCGTCCCGTCCTATATGGTCGATCCTTAAGTGTCTTAAAAATATTTTAGAGGTGTTTTTATTAATTGTTTTAATACAAATTAGGAACTACTTTTTAACTAACTTACTATTACGACGTATACATTTACAATAAAAGTTCTGTCTAATTTTGCATTTGATACACGATATGAGCTTTTCTAATTTTGGTCAGATAACAATTTACGGGGTTTTTCACTCGTCGCCTACGTTATACCGTTAAATAATTAGCTGAAAGAGCTCTCCTAATAGTAAGAAATAAAGGCCTACTAATGTACAGTAGCGGTACGAATAGGTTCGTCAGTTTTCAAATTGATTCAATAACAAGCTGCGAGCACATATGATGTTTTGAGAATTTGTCACATAATAGACTGTTGCATAGAAAATTATGCTTAACTGTTCGATAACATGGTTCAGACTTGCTTGTATCAACACTATTTCCTTACTTTATCTTATGTAAATGATTATTACCTAAAGAGATGCTAATGTTTTTTTTTTAATTAAAACCTTTTTATTGTTTTGACCTGCCATTAATATTTATAATAAAACTATTGTCATGGTTAATGTCACCGTTGTTATTTCTAGATTTCTGGTATTATTCAATATTTTATTGCAAAATATATTTGCCATAAATGTAATATCCTTTATTTTCGTAATGTCATAATATGAATTTTACGTATAAATGAAGCTAGCGCATCTCATATAAGAGATATATGTAAAATATTTTTTTTTAAATTATTAATAAACAATATTTTTATTATTTGTTATATTAATCGCAGTAGTTCATACTCTGTGAAATTTTAAATATCTATAGGCTAGATAATTAAAATGGCAGGACAGATAACTAAAAAAATATTAGATTAACTTACTTTGCATTCTAGGAGATTGTATTTTTGATTTGACTGGACTGTGATTTTGGTCTTTTAACTGCTGCTGATGATGCTGCGCCTAGGAAAATATTTTTTTTATTATCAAAGCAAAGTGACCATATATTTTAGTTGAGCAAAATATGATGTAAATCTATACATATAATAAAATCGTAGGAAAGTCAAAACTGTACATAAAATATTTTTTTTAAAAGAATACTTGGGGCGTGATCTACAATCAAAAAATCAAATCAATATAGAAGCCAAAAATATAGTATTTAGAATTTTTGTCCGTTTGTCTGTATGTATGTCCAGGGTAAACTCAAAAAGTACTGCATGGATTTACTTCAAATTTTGCATGAATATTACTAATAGGTCGGGTCAACATATAGGCTACATATCATCACGCTATCACCTACGGGGGAGGTGCTGTGCGGAGTAAACGAAGTCCGCGCGAACGAAGTCGTGGGCAACAGCTAGTAATAAAATATTATAAAACAATGCCTCTCTCTGTATCTCTGTTTCCGATCTGGCAGTAACAAAAAATTCTACATACATTCATACCTTCACGCCAAGTCCCTTATAGGGTAGGAAGACTGAGTCAAGTGTCATAAATTACGACCAGTCAGACTTACATTACTTCCTTTACATTCATAACTCTTTTCATACAAACAAGCCTGACGACAATCAGATTGAAATTAAATTCTCTAATATTGCAGTAACCTTGCTGTTGTCACCCCTTTTCCCTGTATTTCCCTTTTCCCTTTCCCTTCTCCCTTGTCCCTGCTAAGTTTTATCATAATTTTCGTTCTATTGAACGATATTTTAGATATAATTGAACAGTTACTACTGTATCTATACAAGGTAATGTATGGATGAGATTTTCCAATGCTAACAAAAATTGTACTCTGGGGTAGTCTACGTTAAAATTTCATTTTCATTTGGGGATAAGGCAGATTTAACTTCTTAGATACTCTTAAACTAAAAAATTTAATATCTCTGGACAAATCACTCAGAATTGATCTAACCCCAAAGTAACCCAATTATTTCCTTGTAATATGGGTGTTAGTCAGCTATACTAATACACGGAAATACAAATGTAAATACGCAAACATATTCAATAAAAAATCAAACACAGAAATCAATCAATCGCATAGTCATCCAACAGGGCCGTCAATAAAACGCAAAAGTAGTTATATCGCATTGATGTTCTCCCCTAGGTCCTGTACAATTGCAATTACACAACCTCAAACATGTTTTTAAATCTAGTATTATTAATGAATACTAAAATCAACAAGGTCAATTATTAATATAAAACCTTACTTTACTAAGAATAAGTCGCAGTTTCCTTTGGTCCTCAGTCTCGAGTGCGTCGGCAGTGAGTGGGCAAGTAGTAGCAAGATATTCGCATAACTCTTTTTGTTGTCCGGTGTGGAAGTGACGGCCTTTGCCTTGACTGTACAGCCACTCCGCTTTCAAACTACGAAAAATACATATTTCAAATTCGTTTCCTATTATTTATACGGGGTGTAAAGAAAACCCTGTCCGGTCCGAAAGAGGTATATAAGTAGGTCAATGACATTATCAGAAAAAATAATAAAATAATTATTTTTATTAAAATAAGAAAAATATCGTAGTTTAAAGTGCTTCATTTTAGTACTAAAATTGAGCAACTTCCCCTTAAACCGTGCAAATATTTGGAAAATTTATGTATCAATATCCATAAAATAATGACACAAATATGTTTGTATTAAGCTACCAAATAATACCTTTGACGATCGGACTGGGTTATCTTTACACGCTGTATATTAACACGTGAAAGAAAAACTTGATCCCTTTTTTAAGGAGAGCTGCGCGAACTGTGGAATATGAAATTTAGCACCTTTTTCATATTTTTCTTAATGATCCACTAACATCACAACATTTTCATTTACGCGTTTACGTATTTTACATCTGAGTGCTAAGTGTGAGTTTTTCTTTTCGCATTCGATCGTGAGCGCGTTTGGACTTTACTAAGAATTTGTATGTGATTTGTACAGCGCCACCTAGTGGTAAACGTGAGAAACCAGTTTACCACTAGGTGGCGCTATACAAATCACATACAAATTCTTAGTAAAGTCCAAACGCGCTCACGATCGAATGCGAAAAGAAAAACTCACACTTAGCACTCTGTTATTTTTAACTTTCTGCTAAGGAATTTATTGAGTTTATTTTTTTGTGAACTTTTAACTGAATTTACCAATCAAAACGCGGTTGACAGTATTCGATTGGGTTCAACCTTACTTAGAAGAGACCTGAAAATTTTTAATTAACTTTGCCAAATAAATTTAAAGACTATAAAAAACTTAAATGAAATTGCCAAAACTGATGATATGATATTGGTTAGATACTTAAGCCGCTGCTCTTTTCGGCAAGGTGCTGACAGAATACCAGCGTTACAGTCTATGCTGTAACATAATGCTGAGTCAGTAACCCTTTCTCTAAAGTGATACAATAATGGTATTTAGGTTAATTACTTATAGTTTTAGTTTTATTCTTAAGTTAAATACCTAGTAGTTAAGTATCCTATTATTTTCTTATGTATCTTTACTTTCTTTTGTGTATCATTTTTTGGGAATAAATATTTTTCTATTCTATTCTATTCTAAAACAACATCATTGTTAATGACTTCCAGGCTAATATTGATTTCAAAACCTAGTAAGTCATTTTTCCTCGAAAACTAGCGTTGAATGCCACATACTGGATCATTTCGACATAACTTCTAGATTTTTCAATCAATTGATTTTATAACCAACTAGCTGACCCGGCAAACGTTGTTTTGCCTTACATATTAGGAATCCATAGCGGACAGACACGTAATTTATATAAGACTAGGGGATTGTCCTTCCACGCAGCCAAAATTACATTAAACTTTATATGGTGGTTAAGTATTCTTAAATTTTCTAATTTTCCGCGCAATTTTCTTAATATTTTCTTTTATAAGAACCTTCTCCTTACAATTACAAACACAACAAAAAAAAATTACCGAAATTGGTCCAGCCATTCAGGCGTGATGTCGTGACCAAGGAAAATAGGGATTGATTTTTATATATATATAAGTATATAAGATAGAAGATAGAACATTTTTAGGAAATAAAAAATGTATTTGAACGATCAAAATCATCTGTCGTGTTCAAAAAATATAACTTTTCAAAATTGAAAATAGTGAAGAAAAAAAGTTTTTTACATAATAGGTTTAATCTATTTCGCCATTTTAGTGACATGCACCACTTATGGCTACAATTAATGAATTTAAAGGCAACATATTCACTGTTAAATTACATAATAACTTTCAAAGGTCGGAAAAATTTGTAATGTTTCGGTACTAAAAACAACTTTTTTACCACCTGCTTAGTGTAACAATAATTGTCACAATATAATTAAATGAATTAACAATTATTAAAAAAATTAAGTAGTCACAAACAATTATCCTATTCAAAGCTTCTTTTTGCTAACTCGAGTTCAACTCGAGTTAAGTGAATTTTAACTTGAGTTAACTCGAGTATTGTTTATTCCGAGTTGGCGCATCGGTAGATGGAACACAATCGAATGCCGACAAGTTGTTCCAAAGTTATAAGAGGTTTACAGACACACACGCGCACACGAATACTCACACGAACTCACATGCGCACACATTAAAATCATCATAACAATAGTCTAAAACTGGAACTCAAGGAGGCGAGATCTGATGAAAATGTTACTTGAACCAATAACTTTCTTAGCGGAAAGTTAATAACACAGAAGAAATAATATCAATCTTTCAATATCACACCAGGGTCGCTACCAATCTTCTTACACTTACCTCTCAATAGCACTAACAATGAATCCGTCTATAGATTTAACGCTCATAATCCAATTGAGGACAAATGGACGGTAGTCAAATCCCCTGAAATATATCTTTAAGGAACTTTTTGTTTCATTTTAAGGAGTTTTGGAATGAAAGCATTAAATGGAACCTACCAATATTCAGTGATACCTTATAATAATATAAGCAATCATCCTCAGCTTTGCATGAATGCAATTAAATAAAGACATTTACATAGGTCAAACTATAAGTTTTGAGTAACTTAAAAACAAGATGTTATAACCAAAATATTATGTTTATTGCTTTTCAAAATAATCTCCTTTACATTTGAAACATTTTTTTCATGCGATCGAACCATTTTTAAAAACAGGAAGACCACAGATCTGAAGGCATGTTTTCTACATGCTGATTGAATGCTATCACTTTTTTTTTATATCATAAGATAGCAAACAAGCAGATGGGTCTCCTGATGGAAAGAGTCAACCATCGCCTATAGACACCAAAGATGTTAATGATGCGTTGCTATCTTGTGGCGAGGTCTAATGCCACATGCATAAGTTTACCGGCTACCTTACCCTCCAAACCGGAACACGACAGCGACAAGCACTGACGCTATTGCGGCAGGAATAGGTAAGGCGGTGGTACCAGACCCGGGTGAGACAATGCAGAACTCTACCACCTAGTAGCCACGATGGTAGTGACTCGATAGCCAATCGGTCGCCTTTTACGACCTGCCTGGCAGGACGGCAGTTGGCCTATTCTACAAAGGAGGCCGGGACCAACACGGCGGAAATCACTGCTTCTTAGGAGTTGGTAAAAGTAAAACTTCTCATCAAAGCTTTATTTTGGGGAATATACAGAAATCACAGGGTGCTAGGTCGGGGCTATGCGTAGGATGAGTGACGAGATGTACTTTTTCGGAAGCTAAAAATGACTTTGTTTTGTTGGCCGTGTGTGAAGAAGCATTATCATAGTGTAGGAGAATGCGGCTTTTGGGTCGTCTTTCGCGAACTTTTTCTAACATCCTGGGTAAACAAATGGTAGAATACCACTCGGCATTAACACTCTTTTGAACTTCAAGTGAAAAAGATGGGACCCGTAGCTGAGAAAAAAAACGCGATCATTTTTTTACCAACGTTTCTCGCCTGTCTCACTTTTGTTGGCCTGTTCTCATTTTCAAACATCCATTCACAAGATTGCTGTTTTTTTTCGGGTTCAAAACAATAAATCCACCTTTCGTCTCCTGTGACAATGTCATAAACAGCATTAGAGCACCATTCCACGCGAGCCCGCTTCTGCTCCGCTGTCAGTTCATGAGGGATCAAACGACAACAAAGTTTCCGAACTTTCAATTCTACATGTAAAATTTCCTGAATTTGGCTCATACCAATCCCCAATAGTCCTCGAATTGTCTCATAGGTAATCCGGGGGTTTTCTTCAATTAACCGCTTTACAGTAGCCACATTATTTTCGTTGACGGCAGTTGAAGGCCACCCAAATTCGTCATGTAAAGAAACTCGACCTCTCTCAAATTCAGCAAACCATCGCCTCACGGTGCACAAACAAGGTGCTTCTTTCCCAAAAGCATTTTGAAGACAAGCGGCACAGTCTTGCGGAGAAAGAGAACTTTTAAAATCATAAAAAAACTTTTAAAATCATGTGTGTTAAAAAAACAATTGTATGTTTTTTTAATTTTTGCCAATTGTTTTTTTTTATTACTAAGAACGTTGCAATATATAACATTTGACATTCAAATAGTTCCGATTAGCTAGAAGTGCAAGACTTTTAGTGTGCCTTATGTGTAAGAAATGCAATACTCCATATTTGTAAGAAATGATTTATAAGTGAATTAAAGGTTCGAGTTAAGATTGCTACTTATGCCATAAGTCTATCTGTCTGTCTATTCGTAATTTAGTACTAGAAAATTATAATTTTGCATATGCTGAAACTGTATACCTAATACTTTGAAACAATTTTTAGGTGAACTTCCTTCATAGATTCGGCTGGCATTGAATAATCTTTTTAAAAATAATTTACACCTAGTAATCACGATAGTAGGGACTCACAGCCAAATAGTCACCTTTTACAAACTGCCTGGCCAAATGGCAGATGATCTATTCTTCAAACGAGGCTCAAACCAACATAGAGAAAACTGTAAAACTGTTTTAGAGACACTTATAACAGTGTGCTCCTTATCTATAAACTCCATATTGTAATTATAATCAGTAACACCCTCTTGTATTAAAAAGGATACAATTTATCTTTTCCCGCCATAGCAACACAGGGATTACCCTGTATAGTGAAGCTGTCAAGCTCTCCCAAATGGACAAGGTGGCTCACTTCATTAAGGTCTTGGATGTTATTGTGACCGAGTCCCAAATGTGTAAGATTGGACGGAAGGTAACGATCACACTGTCGAAGATCTACTATCCGATTGCGCTCCAAATTAAGTTGCTGAAATTTACAAACAGATGTTTAAATATTTATAATTCTATATTATGAAATTGACAGCCGAGATGTTGCCAAACTGTTAGTCGTTCTTTAATAATCAGCAAAACAAACGCAGTTCATTTGGTATTCAAAGAAAAGGCAAGAAAGTTTATTTACATGAATATGGTTGTTGTAAATTATTACAGATATTTTATAAGTTACTAACATATTCTACCAAATATAGTGAGCAAATGTTGCAATTTCATTCTAGATCAAGTCTAGATCACTTACTATTACACATAGCCTTTTCTTGCCTCATTGCAATAACTCTTTATTGTGCACCAAATATATGACAACATATAAGTTACAAAAAATATTTCACAAATAAGATACACAACGGTGGTCTTATCACTAATAAAGTGATCTCTTCCAGACAACCTTTATGATAAGGATAACAAAGGAAAAATGCATTCTTTAGTTTCATTTACTTTGAATAAACATATGATACCAAATTGTTGCTGGCTGTTTTATTCTTAATCTTACTATTTCCAATCCAATGTTTCTTCATAATGTATAAGTAAACTAACAAATACTTCGCATGATAAGTGTTACCAGTGAGAACAACTCAATCATGTAAAAAAATGATTTTTTATAGAAATAAAATTATTTGATTACTTTTTGAGTTACAAAGAGATTCAGATCATAAATGCAAGCTGATTTTAGATTTAGATAAATTACAGTTTAATATAAAAGCACTATAAGTTTTTCAAAATATTTGATCACAAAAACACTATGTTCTACAACACTTGTACACTAGAATGCATACTTTTTTATAAAACTAATATTATTGACTTCTACATAAGCATAACTAAAGCAAATAAAAAAAATCATTTATTACCTTCAAGTGTTTCAAATAAGAAATGTCAGCAATAAAAGAAATTTGATTATTTGATAAATCTAAATGTTCTAAATGTATGTTTTGATTTAAATGTTCTATAGACTTGATGTTATTCCCTGTAAAATTACAAAACATAAACATTATTTGTATATTACATATCAAAATACTAAAAACTAAACATTTCTTTTGCTAACAGCCACTAAAATATCAAGATCTAGTTACTACAAAAATAATGTTACGAATAATCTAGAAACGTGTAGAGTTGGAGCGCTAGAGAGATATAGAAATAAAAGAAAGAGATAGCTACTTCTATTGACAAACAAATAGTTGACCTTGGCTATGCCATAATGGACTTTGTGGGATTTGGCATAAGGTTGAAAGTAGTGTGTACTAGGATTTATGACTCATAACATGTTTACGATAAGAAGTGATTCATTGTTTCCCGATTCATTTAAATTTTCCTGGATCCAGCTAGGGCTTTACCCTGGCTATAAATAGAGAGATGTTGACAAACACAAGGCAGTTTTTATCAAGCGATCGAGAGCGATACTTAAAGTGAACAGTGCGAAGCGAGAAGTGTTATATTGTGTAGTTCAGTGATAGTATAGTGAGTGACTACTGTGTAAAGTGTATTTTAGTATTACATTGTGTTGTCTTGTGTATTTGTATACTAAATACACGGATTTAATATAAGTGGTGTTTTTCTTACAATTACGAACCCGAGTATGTAACAATAATAATAGCGTAAATTCATTGACAATAAAAAATATATGGATTGTCATCATCTGACAGTAAAAAAAGGCATGTGTGCAATCTCATGTTCTCATTGTGTAGCAATTTTCATCAACATTAGTCAAGCCGCACGCGAGTTATAAGAGTACACAGGTAGACCCAGTGATACAAAAATTATATGGCCCATTGTTTGCACTATCATGTGTTCTCTATGGATACCTATCTTCATTAAGATACTATAAGTATAATATGACACACAGCCAGACAGACAAACTAATTTAATATAGACTATCATTTGTGCAAATGTGTGTTCTCACTGTATACCAGTTTTCATCAAGATCGGCCAAGCTGTTTTTGAATTATAGTGGAACATACTGACATATATGTATGTCATGTCTATTTAGAAAGACTAAAGTTCTCATTGGCCTACGTACATACCTCTTTCGGATGGGACAGGGTTTTTTACATTGTATATATGAAAAGGTTAAAGCGTAGTCACTTGATTGGGATGTAACAGAGCAAAGTAGCTGGTTTTAACTTACATATATTTACATACAATTTAACCGTTTTACCGCCCCGTTGGTCGAGTGGTTAGAGACCCTGAGTACGCAATTGACGGGGCTCGGGTTCGATCCCCGACGGGGACAAGCATTTGTGTGATGAGCATAGATGTTTGTATTTCCGGGTTTGGGTGTTTATTAAATATACTCTAGTATTTATATATGAATTTCTATGTATTAGTATCATTGACTAACACCCATAACACAAGCAAATAATTGCTTATTTTGGGGTTAGATCAGTATGTGTAATTTGTCCTGTCCCGTGAATTTATGCAAATCCTCATCAGTTTATTCTGTATGTCTGTAACATTAACATTGTATATTTTTTTTTATTTTATTTATATTATAAGATAGCAAACAAGCAGATGGGTCTCCTGATGGAAAGAGTCAACCATCGCCTATAGACACCAAAGATGTTAATGGTGCGTTGCTATCTTGTGGCGAGGTCTAATGCCACATGCATAAGTTTACCGGCTACCTTACCCTCCAAACCGGAACACGACAGCAACAAGCACTGACGCTATTGCGGCAGGAATAGATAAGGCGGTGGTACCAGACCCAGGCGAGACAATGCAGAACTCTACCACCTAGTAGCCACGATGTTAGTGACTGGTTAGCCAATCGGTCGCCTTTTACGACCTGCCTGGCAGAACGGCAGTTGGCCTATTCTTCAAAGGAGGCCGGGACCAACACGGCGAAATAAATAAATAAATATATTAAACATTATAGTACTGTAAAAGGTATTCTGTGCTTCTTACAGTGTATCATCTTTCCTACTTATTAAAATTAATGAACAATAGATAAATGGAAGAAGTGAAATGGAAAAATAATTATAATTATTAACTTGTGGCATTTGTAAATTAAGAGTTGTTTTTCTATAACTTAAGTGGTAAAAGCCATCAATAAAAAAAAATTATACCATTTAAAAAAGATTAAAGCTACAAAAAAAATATTCAGAAATTAACACATCACAGTGATAAAATTTCAGAAACAGTTACACTAAAAACATTAACCATTGTAACTAATATAATTGAGTCCTCTGGAACCGGCATATTGTTGTCTAAAAGTGGACTCCAGCCTACTTTTGTAATTTAAAGTTACGGTTAACACAAATAAATAAATTTATTATTATATTATTATTATTATAATTGATATTTAAATTCTTTCAATTAATTTACAGTAAAATGATGTGCCAAAGAAAATACTGGATATCCTTAACAAGTGTTCAAGTTATGATACATAAGAATAACTGAATAAGTTTGTTAAGAATAGCAGATGCTCAGCTTCATGCAAATATATAAAATTGACTTACACAAGCATGTCAATTATCAATGTCATATATATAAACAAATACTCTAGCCTTCATAGAATATCTATTTCTGACTTGAATTTGTTATAATTGTCTTATTATTTATGCATACTCAAGTAATTTATCCACTCATATTATTATACTAAACTAGCTGACCCGGCAAATGTTGTTTTGCCAGCTTTGTGTCTACTTTTCCATTTTTTTTCTACATTTTTTCATCTTTTAAACCTAACCTGAGCCCCCATGAAGATATTAAAACCAAAATTAGCCAAATCAGTCCAGCCGTTCTCGAGTTTTAGCAAGACTAACGAGCAGCAATTGTTTTTCATATAGATAGATACTATAATTATCTATGAATGTTTTCTATAATAGTAACTCAAGTTCATATATTTTATATGAACTTGAGTTACTATTATAGAAAACATTCTTTTTACATTTCAATTATTTACCAAATTACTTACCAGCCAGTTTCAACACTTTTAAATAGATCATTTCTTTTAGACCCTCAATTTGTAATATCCCATTATTATTGAGAGCCAATACTCTAATATTATTCAAGCGGGATACTCCATGCATTCTATGAAGAAAGTTATTACATATGGACAGCTACAACAAAATAAGAAAATTCATACATCATTCACAACTCAACTATTTATTTATGTATTATTATGATAGCAAAATACAATTCATGTAAAGTAAATCATTCCCTATAAATCTATTAGATCAGGTTTATGTAAACCTTGTTCTTATTAAAATATATAAAACAAAAGTATCTTCATGCCCGTATCCCCGAAAGGGTAGGCAGAGGTACAACAAGTGCACTCACGATTAGCCGAAGATATTTGGTCCCACAATGTAATAGGTGGCCAGCCTATCGCCAACCGGGCACTTTCCAATCCCGGGCAATGTTGTTTTTATCGGAAAACTGAAAAAACACATTTTATAATTGCCCGACCCAAGAATCGAACCCGGGACCTCGTGCAGTCAACTCCGACACCGGATCACTAGACCACAAAAGCGATTATTAAAAAAAATTAAAATATATTCTATGTATTAGGCCATAAAGATTAGAGAATCCCAACATTTTATTACAGTTATGTTTACATTATAGACCTGACATGTATAGTTCTGGCAAAGTGTACATTTTGAATATAAATAACCAAAATTTACTTTATATCTATGTGTGTATATCAGAAGTAAACAAACAGATTTACGTTTTCCACTCGACTCCAAGTCTCTATGTTATCCAATCTCTGCAATTCATTGTGATCGAGAATTAAATTGATAATAGTTTTCGCCTCTTCTGGAGGTGCTTTCTCTATTTTCTTCAATCCACGCTTCGATAAATCAAGTGTTTCATTGTTTGAATCGTCTGTAATGAGTATAATACATGTATTAAATTTATTTTAATAGACTGCATTACAACATATATGTGATGAAATCATATCTTACCCATTTTATTAGACTTTAGATCATCATTTTAATTTTTAAATTGGTGGAAATTGGAATACTAAATGTATTGGACTTTATAGGTAGTACAATAATCAAATCAACAGACAACATCATATAAAAGAAACGTTCATAATCAAATCAAAAATATTCACGGTTGCAATTGATTTACACAAGTTAAAATATGTACGAGAAATGTTTTGTGATTACATATTTTGTTTACATTTTTAGAATTCAAAACTGTTTAATGGATATGTTTACATTTTGCAGTAAATTAAATAACATTTACTTGGTTACATTTGATAATTAACCTTTTATCAGTTTCAGAACATAAAATTTCTATCCAATTGTCAAAAGACAGCCACAGATTAGTGCTATACATACTCATTCAAATGTGACATTAATAGTGATGCGTGTCGTGTTTTGTTGATACACATAATTGTGTATTATGTATAATAATATACATATAATATTATTATACATAACTTATAAAAAACGACATCGCAGATCCTTTATAAATGTTAACTAAAGAACAATGGTGGGTCTATATCTGGTATGTAAAGTAATCGTATGTACTGAAATCACCTACGACAAATAGCCTTATAATTTTATTGTACATTGCTCGTATTTATTATGTCTGAGTAGAGCCTGTGAAAAAAGATATTATTTTTATATAGTCTTTATTTGAGCTATTTTAATTGTTGTCTTTGTTTTCTCTATATGCAATACTTGAAATGTTGCCTTTTAAATTAGGCAAGTTAGTAGGTTTTTCAGCCAACCATCGCTCTTACTATTTAGCTCTATATATTTTATTTTTAATAGAAAAATTAAACGCTAAATTAAAATATCATTCTTCTTGGGCTTAAATTATTATTTTTTATTCATATTTATAAAGGTCACGGTAAAAAATGAAAAAGATTGTAGATTCGATGTTCAATGATGTTAGCTATCGAATATCATTAAAATTATTTGTATTGTGCTTTTGGTGCAATATTTGTTATTATATTGCGAAATATGTATTCATATTTTGAGAAAATATTACTTGTGCTTAATTTGTAAAAAATCCTTGTAACTGTTTATTTTTTTTTTATTTTAATCCATTTACTATACCTTTACCACATAATACTTTAATTTAAACTGTTATATTTTTAAAGACATGACAAAAAAAATTCCAGGTATATGCTTGTTTGACAACCCGTCATTCTTCATTAAATGAAATACTTATTTTAAGTACCTATTTAAATCTTTTACTACTGTAGCTGTAAAGATTTGGAATACTCTTCTAATTGATGTCAGGAATAGTTTCTCTAAATTTTCATTTAAACGTTCTTTCTTTAAAAAATAGCCAGAGTAACAATATCACTTGCTGGTAGAACATATAAGAATGTGTGTTATATATATTTAAAGTTAATTTGTATGTTGGAATATCGCATTATATTGATGGTAAGCCATTGTAATGTTATTCTGTGCCTTTCATTCCATATACTGCTCGTATTTGATTAGGGTTGACTAGAAGAGAATATTATGTAAGCTTAAGTTTACCTCTGTATAATATGTTTTTGCGTAAATTAGTATTTTTTGCATACTCGAATAAAGTGAAATCACTAATGAAGTTTTTGCAAAATGCAGAGCAATATGGCGTTCCTGATCTTTGTTTATATTTTGTTTGTTTGAATTTTTTGCATACTTGAATAAAGTGAAATCACTAATGAAGTTTTTGCAAAATGCAGAGCAATATGGCGTTCCTGTTCTTTGTTGCCTGTTGGCTCACATAGTACTTACTAATATACAAGCACTTGCAGTAATAGGTCCATGTGTAAAAAAGTACAGCGTTGAGTAAGTAAATATACGAAAAATAACTTGTTAAACGTGTTCAAACAAAATTCATACTTAATCAATTTAGTTCCCTGTTATATGACATATGAGTAATGGTGTAGTAAAATATTAAGCTCATTAAGATTATTAGATAGTCAGCAATTAGGAATAGTAAAAATTATAAGGCAACATTTTCTAACATCTGCTCTAAAGGTCTAGGACGTGAGATATTTCTTCCAAGTCGAGAATCCCTATGGATTTCAAGAGAAAATCCTGCTTTATAATAAAAACCTTTCCGTTACCATTATACCAATATGTATGTAACTTAACAACGCTTAAGCGAGATAGTTACAGATAAAAAACTTACCTATAGACTTGCCCTATAGTCAGAATATGTAAAAGGGTATATAAAAACCAGTAATTTTCGATATTAATTATGCTTTGACATCGTTACAGTTTTGGTGTAAGGCCGCAATCACTATATTTTATTTCAAGAAAAAATTTACCTTACTTTATTAAACATTTTAAACATTTTAAAGCATTTATATACTTAGAGTGGTCTGCACTGCACTGCATTCAATATGAACCCCAATATAATGAGCAGATTATTTCGATTTTCCGTTCAACCCTCAAGAAAAATCAAAATAAGAAATAATTACTAGGCAAGGCGCATTCGCGCGTCTTTAACAGTCATGACGTCTCGTCTCGGTGCGATTTATAAAAGGTTTTATTACTTTACAATGAATCAATATTTCATCATTCTGTAAACGAGCATTTACTATTTGATATATCTATTATCTATTAGGCATTAAAGTAAAGAAATATTATAATAATTTACTTGAAAAACGATACTATCTAATATAGTTAAAATTTACTTGAAAAAAAGGTAACATGATAACCTAATTTTACTGATCCTTATTTTTTGTTACTACGATTTATTTCTTACAACTAAATATCTAAATACAATGATTATAAGCTAAATAAACCTTTTATGATCCTTTTATAAAAAAACACAGTAATTACACAAGACACACGCGTCAATTACGTTTGGCTCTAAATGGAAATCATTTTACGGAATAAATAATCACATATAAATTGAATAGTTTGAATGAATGATTAAGTGGTTGTACCAAAGAGTGTAAGCCACACAAATTCTCCATACTAAAATAGTCTGTATTATTAGTTGTTGAAGATTCAAAATCAAATGCGATGCGATGCGGCTTGATCGGGCCTATCGGTTCATGTTCATATCGGCGCGGCTCAATCGGGCTTCCCTGGTGCTTCATCGGTTAATAAAAATAATCGTCTTTTCAGTTTATTACTGTACGTTTTCAGCAATTTTTAAACTTTTTATTAAGGCTGCTTCGGCCAACGGTCTACACTGTCTAATTTGGAGGCGAACAATCCGCAAAAAAAATTTTTCACACTTAACTGACGTGACGATAACAAACTGTATGGTACTATTTGAATACTTTCTATTTGAATACTGTCCATTAGTAAAGTTGGAGACGAACAATTACAAGAAAACTTGTGCTATTAAACAAAACAAATAGTATGTTACTATTTAAATTCTTTCGAATAACATTTATATGATTACAATGAAATGTAAATAAATAAGTCAGAATTTATGTAACCATTCCACTCATTTAAAATATATACAATATTATACATTCGTAAAGGAGTCATTTGCCAAGCCAACACTAGTCAGTAGTATTTTATGGCGGCGGTGTTCTACTTTTAGGTTAGTATACTTATTTTAAAACTTTGTTTTTTTATCAAAATATAAACAATTTATTTCTTAGTTGGTACCTTAAAATGGTTAAAAGTTTGGGTAATTTCGAATGAATCTTATATAATTATACTTTTCATTCATGTTTTACGATAATTATGAGGACGCTATGTATGATTGATAATGATAAACTATTTTAATATCAACATAATTTTAGAATTCATCTATAATTTAATGCTGAACTGTCTTTATATTTTCTTGTTTTTAGTAATTTATAGTTTTAATTTTATTTTTAATAATCTTTTTGATGGTGTCTATTTATAGTAAGTAACCTTTTTTAGGCGGGAGAATGGCTTTGGCAAAGGGCCTGGGGCCGCTCCAGATTGTGTTGGTGATATTATTTGTAAGGATCGCCTCCGTTTTTGTTGTGCAAACTTGGTATGTGCCTGATGAATATTGGCAGTCACTGGAGGTGGCCCACAAGTATGCATTCGGCTATGGATCTTTGACCTGGGAATGGGAGAAAGGAATCCGAAGCTATTTGTATCCAAGCGTGATTGCGGCTTTGTACTCAATACTCAAATTCACTAGATTGGACTATCCTGAACTTGTGGTGAGTGTTTTTTTTTAAATATTTTTTATTGTTTATTATAATTATATGTGTTTTAGCACTCATCATGTGCTAGGGAAAACTTTAAAACTTAACAAAAAAATGTTGATGATTGGATTTAAATCAGTGAACTTGCCTAAGATCAGCACGTTTTACAGTTTGATTCACGAAAGATGAACACTGTGCAGAAGTCGATTTTTAGGTCCCATTGGTTTGCGGGGTGAGGCGGGCGGAACGTGTTGAGACGCTATTGGTATGGGCATGCCCGCTCAGTCGCTATTGGTCTCTCAGACCAATAGCAACTGGTCAGAATTGTACACTGCGCAACTGGCCGTCATTTGTGTCCATCTTTCATGAATCAAATTGTACCCAGCTGTTTAAAGTGTCAGTCATTCAACTTTGTGTGATTCTTTGCTTTGTGATTGAGTGTTTTTTATACTGAATGCTAGATATACATATGTATATTTATTTATTTATTTATTTTATGTCATAAGATAGCAAACAGTCAACTATTGCCTAAAGACACCAAAGACGTTAAAGGTGCGTTGCTATCTTGTGGCGAGGTCAAATGCCAGCATGCATAAGTTTACCTGCTATGTTACCCTCAGAACCTGAACACAACTGTGACAAACACTGACGCTATTGTGGTAGGAATATGTAAGGCCGTGGCACCAGACCGGGGCGAGACTATGCATAATTCTACCACCTAGTAGCCAAGATGGTAGTGACTCCCATAGCCAATCGGTCGCTTTTTAGGACCTGTCTGGCTGAACGGCAGTTGGCTTATTCTTCAAAGGAGCCCGGTACCAACACAGGGAGAGAGAACTCACCTCTTATGATCAGTTGATGTATTTTTCAAAAGGGGCCTAGATAAACATTGGGACTTAATTTTGAGAAGATAAGTTATTTCTATTCCTTTTATGTATCAATAGATTGAGAACTATTCTTTCAAACGCATAGTGAATAAAAATTACATCTCAAGCCTAGTGGATCCGATAAATCCATATCAGATATTTTTTTTTACTTTTAATTTGGTTTTGAGGTAGTAAATAAAAAATACAGTCAAATTGTGAAACTCTTCATTTTTGGGATATAGTTAGGTTAGGTTAGTTAATCTGTCATTGTTTATTAAACAAAGAGCCCTCTTTGTGATAGCAAAACAAACTAACATTTAAATTTAATATCATATATATATATATATATATATATATATATATATATATATATATATATATATATATATATATATATATATATATATATATATATATATATATATATATATATATATATATAAAGACTGATAATTGTTGTAGGTTAAAGTGGGGTATACATGAGACTAAAACCTAATCTTTTCATTTTTTATAACCATAAAATTCTTTTTTTATATCATTTATTAATTAAATTATACTAATACTTCATAGCTGTTAGGTAATTTGATTGACTTGTGGGTAGTTAAATTATAAAGACATGTTTCAGTATAAAATAAGTGTCTTACCTTTTTCCTCCAAAAAGTGCAATTATGAGACATGGGCGGAAAAATATAAGACTGCCTTTATTTTCTATATCTTTCAATATACTTCACATCAAAGGCTAAGTATAAGACAAGAAGGTTAAAAATGATGCAAAAATTTCGACTACTAAAAATATTCTTTTAATAATTACAAAAAAATAATCAAAAACATTGTTACGATTTTTTGCTAAAAATATTTATTATTTGAGAAATTTAACATTTTTTAAAATGCAATAATGAAGTGTGTAAATTAATATAAAATAGTCAAATTGTAAAGAAAACTAATGTAATAAAGATAAACATAATAACAAATCAACATCACTTACACAGTCTACACTTATTCAGTACTAAACTAAACAGTCTTAATTACTTTGTGATACATAATTGAAGTCAGGAAAATAATTAGGAACAAAGGATAATAATATGTAACGAAGATTTAACCCTAATGCGACTTACTCAACGTGGTATTTCTCAAAGTCGATATCAAAACATAAGGCATCTCTTTTATTATTTTGTGTTAGGGGTGCCAATTTCATGATGATTTCCTCTTTAAGGACAGAGTATTTTATGTGGACAGCAGGATAATTAAAGAGAATTTTCTGTGCAGCACAGACATGTTTTATTGTAAATATTAATGTAAATAGATAGTAAGGCAGGATAGAATGTATGTTTCGTTTAGTTCTCGTTTAGTTCGTAAGTTTTCTATAATAAAGAATGTTCGTTTTCGTCTTTTATTCGCCCTAAGACCTACATACAGCTTTTTTGTAGAAATAATAAAGCTTTATGTAGCTATGATCTTTGCCTATTAGGCATATTACGAATAAAGCGAGTTCCACGCAGTTGACGACATTACGAGTCGACTCTTGCGAGATAGTATTTATATGCGGGAACTCGCAATTACGAAAATCCGAAAATTGCAAAATTATTTGTTAAAACAAATGTTTTACGATTGTAAATAGTGTGTATAATGTAAGTATAAGCCTTAGGCATATGTTTAGACACTTTTCTGTAATATAAAGATAGTTAACAGGATAGTACGACCTGAAAAGGCGTACAACTCTGTAATTGTAAGAGTTTCCGAGGTCCTGTAAGAACGTATAATGTATATAACACTCTTGTTTGTTATTGAATAAGTTTATTTGTGTTAGATCCTTGTATATAAATAAGAAATAACATATTGTAATTCGTTTTCGATAGGTCTTAGGGCATTACGTACTTTGTTTTGCATATATTTGTAAAAAGGTAGTACCGTTGCACTCGCTAGAGGGCCACACTAGTTAATTAAAGGTAGGAGAAGCTACCTAAGATAAATAAATTATAATTTTTTAAAAGAATACGTGGGGCGTGATCTATCGATATCGAAGCCAAAAATATAGTTTTTACCATTTTTGTCTGTTTGTCTATGTATGTCCGGGGTAAACTCAAAAAGTACTGTATGGATTTACTTCAAATTTTGCATGAATATTACTAACAGGTCTGGTCAACATATAGGCTCACACTATCACCTACGGGGGAGGGGCTGTGCAGAGTAAACGAAGTCGGCGCGGACGAAGTCGCAGGCAACAGCTAGTAGTAAATAAGGACCTACTTGTATGATTCACTGTGCCTTCTGCCCTTTTTTTGCAGAAGTAAGTTTCGTTTAAATTCCATACATTTTGCGATTTTTCCAATTGTTCTAGTTTTTTGGTGGCTAAGCCATTTCTTTTAAAGAATGAAGCCATCCAATCCTTGCCAGGGTAGTTATTTTTAAAATTATTTTGAATGTTATTTTGAACAACGTATCCACGCCGCCGCGCGAATGCAAATTGATCTTTACAATGGTGTAGCTTGATTCTTCTTATTTCTGGAATTCGATGTCACAACACTCACAACACTTAATTATTATTTATTTTGAATTTTCTTTTACGACGTTAACAAAGTTTGTCGTCGTCGTCGACGTCGTCGTTTTGAAATGTACCGACTGTGGGACGAGTAAACGCCATCTATTGAGTTTTACCAAAATTAAAATATAGTGACTACCACTATTTCTAGCTGTTGAACATAGAAAATTACAGATGGCAGGGTTCGAACATGAAAATATTTTTTACTCATTATGTCCGATTCACTGGTTGTTATTTGGCTGATATTTTCCTTTTCCTGGTTTTAGATGGTCGTTTTATTTTATTTCCTTTCGGTTTTTTTTTAGACTTTATTTGTTTAATACCCAAGATACACAGTTCCGAACAAAACTGACACTCAAAACTGTCGCTAATTAAGTCTAAAAAGTTTATAGTTGTGGCACAAACGTGTTTTTGCATATTCAACTTTAAGCGCAAGATTTAAAGTTGTTTTTAAAAAGCAATGTACAAAAAGCAATAACATTTTTGACTTAAGTTAGCCGGTAGGACAAGGCATAAGTGGAGTCGAATATAAATATTTTTATGCATTTACTCAGGTAGTATTTTAAGGGTTTGTAAATTTTACATAAAAGAAAATCTGATCGAAAATCTGTTTTTGCATAGAATATTTATATATCAATAAAACAAATAATTATCATTAAAATAATTTATTTATATTTCAAACATTGTAGGTTAATTGGTTCTATTACACATAACCTAAACATATCGGCCCACTGTGGGTGTATACTGTATAACCATGTAGTATTTGAGGCTTGATATTGATACATTTAGTTTGCATAGTCTATGGTGACTATGACTACGTTATTAAGTTCATAGATTCTTACATTTTTCTTCAGACTTATTATATCATGTATCGACTACATAGTAGGAAACGCATTAATTTCCTAGAAATAAGTTTAACTTTTTGTAGAATTCTCTTTTCGGATTCGATTTCAGTTTTTCTGTTGTTTTTTTTGGAACGAAGTTCCTTATCGCGCGTTGTGACAGGGGGCTAGACGGAAAAAATTCTTACGAAAAGTTGTCACGACACTTTTTGCTATAGTAAGGTATTGTAAGCACAGAAATATCCAGCCAATTTCCTTTAGCTCGTGCATTGAAAGTGAAAGAGTCTATCTACTATTTGATTAAGTTTACTTTTTTTCTAGTGCCAAATGTTCGACATTTATACAGAATTTCGGCCGAATGTCGAATTTCGACCAAAAGTTGAATTTCGACGGACAGTCGAATTTCGAACGAGTGTCGAAATTCGGCCGGGTGTCGAAATTCGACCGTGGGTCGAAATTCAACCGGGTTCCGAAATTTGACCGGGTGCCGAAATTCGACCGGGTGCCGAAATTCGACCGTGGATTGAAATTCGACCGGGTTCCGAAATTCGACCGGGTGCCGAAATTCTATTTCGCATTGAACAGTGTGGTGTCGCGACGATTATTTTTGTTGAGTGTATACAGGTTTTTTTGTAAAAAATCATAAAAAGAACTTCGTTCCATCCGGGTGTCCCTTGACACATCTCAAGTTTTTTTTGCAGTGTTATGTAATCGAACATTTGTTTAGTTATAGTATCTACAGGCGTACGGGCGAATATTGCCCATAGACGTTTGCAACACAAAAGGTTAGTTGCTAATGCGATGCCGGCGTCTGAAAATTTTATTCACCCTCCTGTTAAAAATTCCAGTATCAAGGCTGGTCGGAAAAACTGAGTGAGGTAAGTTGATCCAGAGTTTGTCTGTTTGTATAAAGAAGGTACAAGCAAATTAAACTGGATGTAAACTTTCACTACGGCGTAAGCCTAATTCGGCAAAAGAGTACGGGAAAAATAATGACTTACCTACGTATTTTCGCGTTTTCCTAAGTTCAACCTCTTAGAGGGTAAAATAGGGGATGAATGTTTTATATTATTTCACAAGTAAAACGCTTAGGGCTAGAAACTTGAAATTTTGCAAACGTATTCTTATGATGTAGGTATCCACTAAGGAATGATTTTTCAAAATTCAACTCCGATGGGGATTAAATAGGGTATAAAATTTGTATGATAATTTTTATTCCTTGGACATATTTGCATGAAATTTCGCACGAATTGACGAAAAATTAAAAAACGTACTTTTTAGACGTAACTTTTTTCAACTTATGGTTTTTCGACTTTCAACAATATATAAATAAAAATACGATTACAACAGGATCAATTTGTATTATTCGACTAAATTAAAAGGAGGTTGTAATGCATTGTCCTTTTGCTGAAAAAGTGACCATTGAAATTTTGTCGTATTATATTTGGAGCGTCGAGTAAATTTTTAAAACAAATAAAATGAAAATCATATTTAGTCATATAAACAACAAAAATAAATCGATAATCTCTTATACTTACCGAAAAAACAATATCTTATATTTTTTTAACGTTCATGATGTTGTATTTTACAATTTATTAGAGAACAATTCTGTATTTTTGACGTGCAGGCAGTGACGTGAGCGACGGGATTCTATTTGAAGTGAGCGCACAATTTTAAATTGTGCGCCCATTTTTGGAGGACGTTTTTGAGACACTGTTCTCAAAAACGTCCTCCAAAAATCTTGGGTTTTTATGTATCAATGTATACGAATTATATTTTTTATATTAGAGGTACATTGATTAGGAACTCATATTGAGCATATAATTTGATAATACATTGTGTCATGTTATGTCAAAATTATTAAAAACATAATTAATTACAATATACAAAAGAAAAATAAAGACCAAAGATATAAATAAATATAAAAGGGAATACGTAAAAAATATAAGTAGCCCTATAACTCTCGTAAGACAAATTCAAAATATAGAACCATGAACATAAAAGTAAGGAATTATTATAACGATGAGCATTCCTACTATGGGACCTGTATAGGCACGCGTAGATACGTGGATGGTCGTCGCAAACTACGCGTAGCCAGAGGATGGAGAGGAAAGGAAGGACGTGTGGAACGTTCAAGTTTGCCGAGGCGCTGATAACAGACATCTTCTCTGACGTATACGCATACACCAGCCTGCGGTACAAAGGAATGTTCCAATTTGTAACCCGAGTAGGATAGATAGGAAGTATCAGCCGGAGAAGATATCTGGGTCTCGGTCAGAAAGAGCAAGGCTGGCTTCGCTGTCCCGAGATGGTAGTGGACGGCGTTAAGGTTTGAGTGAAGCGCCCTGATGTAACACAGGTCCGCAGTGAGCGTGGTAGAGGGTGCCCTGAGTTTCTTGCTCTCATAGGCTCGTGCAATTTTGTGACTGAGCGCAATTTTACCGCCCTCTCATGGTTGGGCAGTTGGTATAAATCATTTTCTTGAGGTTTAGGAAACTCATGCAGGACTAATATATCATCATTATCATCATCATCTTGCTCATTGTTACTGTCAAAGTTTCCATTTATGTTCACTTCAAAATTTCTAAATCAGCATTCAACAGGGGTCCACCACTTGTATCAGTTTCTAGATCAGGTTTACCAGCAGCGTGCACAGAATTATGACACCGGGTATGCAGCTGTGTACTCGATCACAAAAACTTTTTCTTATAGATTTGTAGCATAGCTACAGCCACGCGACGGATCTCTAAGTCGGAAATCATGCCAACAGAATAAGTCTTAGATGTACTACTATTCATGTACATCTTCTACGGCAACGCAAACAAAACAGCAATCGATCGTCGCGGCGAATAAAATTGAAATAAAATAAGTAAAATAATAAGCTAAATTAATATCTAACTACTCACCTAGTCAGCTTCAATTTTCACTGAAGGTTCTGATTACTTGAGATTACTATACACCGGTATAAATAAACGCAAGATTTTGACCACCTCAAATATATTATCCAAGTGAGTGATAATTACAGAACACATCCCTTGCGAGATATCCGATATGGCCTTATATAATATAAACTTAATAATAAAATTACGCGTTAGTAAAAAAACAAACTACTCATTCATTTATAGATTACTAGCGACCTGCCCGCGGTTTCACCCGCGTAGCTTTTGTTCTCGTAGGAATATCTGAAACCTTCCTCAAGAATCAATCTATCTATTAAAAAAACCGTATCAAAATCCGTTGCGTAGTTTTAAAGATTTAAGCATGCATATGGACATAGGGATAGACAGAGAAAGCTACTTTGTTTTATACTATGTAGTGAAATCTATGCGCCTATCCTTTTTTAAATATGATTTTAGGATATCGTCATAGAAAGTTGAATTGCATTTTAATTCTATCATTAATGTCGTTTCTATAGAAATCATGGAAAGCTCTGTGAGTCGGTGATTTTGTGTGTTTCTGTGTATTGTAACTCGGGTACACACCTACATTTAGACACGATTTGAATCTTTTCACTGAATGACAAAATAGAAAAAACTTGTTATTTTTAATTTTTAATAAACACATATTTTCAACACAAACTTCACAATCAAATAACATTTAAAAAAAATCAACAAATGCACTAGTAAAAGCAAATCACTACAATTATTATAGAAACTCAGTAATAACCTATTAAATGTACCTACACACTTTCAAATATTAAAATGAAAACTTTATATAATATACTGGCACAAACAAAATAATAAACAATGCTTAACAGTTATCACACGAAAAAGCAAATGGCCCCCGCGAAACACAAAACATTTCTGCTATTTAAACAAATAAAACCTTAATTAACAAAAATGCATAATGTGATTATATTGTTTGCCAATAATATTTCGTCTATTATTTTTACCCGGATTATAGAACAAGCCCGCAGTACTTGCCCTAAAGAATAGCATGATTGTGTGAGTGAGCCAGTTACGTGCGGATAGGTAATTATGTCTCGCACACATTTACAATATGAGGCAGATTTCTAGCGGCATTATTTCAATATTATTTATCGTTTAATAAACGCCTGGCAAACATGTTTGAGTGCTGTGCTTGCAAATAGGTGCTATTTAAAAATATTAGGCGTTTTTAAGTTATTATATTTTGTTTATTCATTTATTTATAATTAATTAAAGTCATCTAAAACGTATGAACGTTTTATTAAAATATAGGTAAAGCAGAGCTTTTGTGCCTCTAAGCAGTGCACGCCCCTGAGGTTTACCAAATATTTTAAAAAGCTTTTACCAGGTTGGAGCCATTATCCGTTACTGTTTTAGTTATTTTGGACATACTTAAGTCATATTTTTCATGTATTTCAATTATGAGTTCTGCTATCTTATCGAAAGTGTGGGATCCCTTGAATCTTCTGCAGGTAAGAGAAGAACTGTTCCATGCAAATGTGTCCGAATCTATCCAATTAACAGTTATATCTAAGTAACTGCGTCTCGAAGTTGTCCAAATATCTGTTGTGGTACAGACGCATTGAGCAACATTCAATTTTTTTAAGTTACCTTTATATTCTGCGTATGCATCAGCAATTTTATTATTGCATGTACGGCGGCACATCAATTTTGGTGGACGCGTAAGTCCTCAATTAAAGCTCTAAATGACTCCCTCAATTAAAGCTCTAAATGACTCCCTTAATTAAAGCTCTAAATGACTAATTTTCTACTATAGCCATAGGTGACATTGTGTCAACAAAGTTTACTATTAATTTATCCAGGTTTATTTATTTTATTTAATTTGTTACATACTATTTTCCGACAGACATTTGTGAATTTCTAATGTAAACATAAACTCGTTCGAGTTTTGTCGTACATTAGATTATTTCGTACAGACGACATTTTTATTAATCTAAATGTGACTCGTACATTTAAAAATACAGACGTTGCTATTGGCAAAAAAAACCTTTTCCTTGTTTGAACTCTTATCGCAATGCATTATACAGCATGTATATTTTACATATAAATGTAATTTTAAAAATTATGCTTATTTACATATATTAAATGAGTAATGTTGAGAATATTTAATGACAGTGAGTTGTGTATAATATTTTTTTAATTGGAGTTTTATATTTTTTTTGAGTTATGGTGTTAATCAGATGTTTTGGTAAGTTATTAATTAAATTGGATATGACGTAATCTAACGTTCATATTGGTTATTGTATTTCGGCAATTCTAATATAACATTGTTGGGGTTGTTAGTTCTGCGAGCTGAATGATAAGTTTTTTGAACTTTTTTATAGTTTTCGGTGAAAAAAAAGTTCCTTTCGAATCTCAACGTGGCTGTAAAGGGATGGTCTTTTATCAACCACATACTGCCATATAGCATCCATAAAGCCGTCAGGCAATGCATTCATTTTTGATACACCGGCCAAACCCGCTGCCCACCTCTTCTTGCAAGCAACCCCATTTACAAGGGTTGGCTCCTTTACAAGGCCTATTAAATAGGCCAACCCTATAAATCCTACACCTTGTTGGCCACTTGCAGAGGGCTCTCCCTCGGGCATGGGAGCGTGAGTATTGTATGTGACAACAGATGAAGTTGTGACATCCAGTACCCAGTATGCACACGATATTATGTAGTTTTCCTTAAGAATGGACATAACCTCCTGTGCAGGCAACTGTATAATACCCGTTGTGGCCCTCACAACATGGGGAGAGATTATTATTCTCTCCCCACTTGCTATATCATCCCTATCAGAGAATGAAAAAGCCATTTCCCGCTATTGCTGAGAACAGTGGTGTTGTTATCTTGTCCTTTATGAGTGGTGTTGAGCGTGAGCGTAGCGTGTTATGTGTAATGTTAGTGGTGAAATAATGTTCATTTAGTAATGTTAGTTCTATTTTTTCGTTGACAGGTATTATTTTACAAAAACCAAACAGTTTTCGATAATCTTCTTTCAATAATCTTTTTAAATTATTGACTTCTGTAATGCATTTGTAAGAATACGTTTCATTTTTTTGCCGTACTTGCGGTAATATTGTTATAAGATTCTGCAACACTACACTTCATTTTCTTTGTATGCTGGGGTTTCAATTCTTCATACTCTTTCAGAAGATCGTCATGGCCTTTTCTCTAAAGGAAAAACAACAACCAGGTTAATTTTTGCTAACGCAGAAAAAATATCATAGTTACGTATTCTTAATTAATCTTGCAAACAGCACTTATGTTGCATTCATGATCAGCCTCCTTCTTCACGTCTTTAAAACAACGCCTTAATATAAATCGTGGATTATGGTTATCCCTGAAATAAAATAACACGAATTATTTATTGAATCTAATACTATAGCCACTATTCATTATCTTTACGGTTTGACATTCATTATTTTATTGGTGAATGCTGACACGTTGACACAAAACACAACAGAAAATACAAATACAGTAGATGCTGAACTATTATAATTTATAAAGCTTAAATACAATTTAAGTTAGTCGACGTCTTTTCTTTTTATTATTATCTATTTTAATTTGTTTAGTATTACTAGCATGTACCTATTTTATTTGTATCTCAGTAAGTACTCACATTTTTTGCTAGAATTGTTAGATACCAGCACCACGCACCAAATCCACCACGTCACGTCTGTATACATTATCTAAAATCTAAATTATCTTGTTGTAGTACAGTGCAAGCCGTTCCAATATTGTAGGGATAACAACAACACTTCGATATCATGAAAGTAGGTAATCAAATCAAATCAGTAACCACTTCACCAGCATCAGCAAACAATAAATCCGTGAAATCGAACCGTCGACGTCAGCGGCGTTGCGTTTTTATAGCCATAGATAATGTTCGTCGTTTTCGTTTGACGCGCGCACTCTGACCAAAGAAGAAAAACTGGGCACGCATGGCTAGTAGGCGCCTCTATCGGTCAAATTCGGCAATACAAGCGTCATTCGTTCATTTCATTTTGTTTGACAGGTAATGTTGGTTAAAAAGTATTTTGCATTTTGAAATGATAACTAAAAATGCAAAATAAAAAGTATTTCAGATTAAATACAAAATGTTGTTTTACTAAAAGGCATTTAAATGCAAAATAGGTATTTTGTATTTGCATTTTAAATAGATGTATTTCAAATAAATCGCACCTCTGTTCGAAACTCAAGCCGGGGCTGTCGCCGGGGCGGGTGTGGGGGTGGGTTTATCCTCACCAGTCGCCTTACGTTTGGCGGACGTCTTTGGGCTAGGAAGAAGAGGAGAAGACTTCACTTTTCTTTTTTTGCCACTAGCTTGAATTCATCATCGGACGCATTGTCCGATGATGAGTCGGTCGCGGGAGCGGAGGACTCGGAAACCTCCATTATAGCTCCTATTACTGATTCCGATGAAGCCGGGGAGTCGGTAGTGGTTTTTAAGGTCAGTTTTTGGCAAAAAGTAGTATTTTTCTCGTTTTTAGCGGGCGTTAAAGCGGCTCTCTATACGATATTGCCGGGGACTTAATCGGTGTATGGATAAATTTAAATAATATGCTACTTTTTCGGAAGTTCGCATGAGATTCGTTGTATTGTTACTAGATTTTAGTGTTTTCGTATCTTTAATATTAGAATTACATATTTTTAAGTATATATTATTATATATTATAAATTTGTTTCTATGTATTTGTTTCCAATAATTACTTTTAGTTTCTTTTTCTATTTCTCTTAAATTAATTTGCTTTTCATATTTTTGTTTGTTTCTGATATTTATTGTTAATAATTATTAGGGTACGGTCGCCAAATATCGCCCCCTTTTTGTAATTATTTTTTGTGTTTTTTTTTAATTATAAGTAGAATAGTGAATAAAACATCCAATATTAGCCAAAATACTCCTTTAATGTTTAAAATAATCACAATCACGTTAACTTTGTCACAAACCCTATAAAAAAAACTTATATAGAAAATTAAAAATTTTAGAAATATTTTTTATGGCACCTAATTCCGTCCCGGGGACGATATTGAGATCACAATAATCAGTACGTGAACTTAAATTGTATTTAAAAGAATATTATAAAAATGTACTTAGTAATAGTATTAAACTTAATATCTAATCAGCCTTTTATCAGTCATTCGTATGGTTAAGTAATTCTAATTCTCCAGACAAAATGGACAGATAAAATTAGGTACTGGATTTTCAACGCAATCCTCATGCATCCAATTGAAACATTTAATACATCTTATCCAGTTCTCTCCCTTTTCGTCCTGAGAAAAGCTTTTGTGACATACTGGACATTCAGCATCATCATTGTCGCTATCTTCTTCGTCAGTAGAGACCAAAACCGGTTCATCTTCAGATGTCTCCTCGTCAGATGACGGTTTCTTTCGTCGCTTGTTGGTTTTATTTTTGCTCTTTCCTGCTGGTTTCTTTGCCGTTCTGCCTCTTTTCTTTCCTGCAACTCTTTCATTCTTCTCCTTTCGCTTCTTTTCTGCTTCCATCAAGTCTTGTTTATGCGGAGAAGCAGTGACTATCATAGCTTTTCCCCGTCTATTTGAGGTTGAAGGTGGTTCAATGGTTGGAATAGGCTGCACGTCACACAGTGTATCGCGTGGAACATGCTAGGTGGACAATATTATTTTATGTTATATAACGATGCTCTTACTTATTTCAAATATGGGTAGTCATGTTTTTGTAATAAAAAACGAAAAAAATTATGATAGCAAAAAAATATTTTCAAAAATAATATATGAGCAACAATTAACTTAGCGAGTACTATGAATGCTGTAAATTGCATGCAGTTCAGATCGAATAAGTATCAAGAGGTATGTACAATATAAATCTAAATACATAAAATTACAAATAGTAACAAAACAATCATAGGTTTATTTACAATAAAAGAAAATATATGCATGAAAACTAAAACTAAGCAGCAAAGATAATATTTCATAACGTAACCTAATAATCATCATCAGAGTCTTCTGATGAATCGTTTACTGTGTAATCGTCATCATTTTGTGGAACTGTGCGATAATATGATGACGTTTCCAGTCTTGATTCTACTATACTAGGGCTTAAAATTAACTTTAAAACCTCTGAACATATTTTTTCCGGCTTTTTTTGGGGAATCTCTCGAAGGCTATTGATCAAGGGATCAGATGTTATAACCAACATTGACAGCAAGTCTCTGTTCGTGGCAACACGCGAGCACTTGCGGGTGTTGTACTCCCTAAATCTGCGGCAATCTTTATTACGTGCTTCCTGAGCCTCTTCGGAAAGCTGCCCAATTGGAAGCAATGCAGCTTTGATGACCTCTGTACTATGAATTAATATTTTATGTACAGTAGCAGGCATACAGTACCATGAATAGAGACTTAGATAATGTCTTCTGGTTTCAAGACAAAATGTATTAAATTCAACTAAGTTTATCTCGAATCCAGAAGACAAAGTCCTCAATATTACATCGAACTGTTTGATGATTTCAACATCCAATCCCGTGATCTGAGCACTCATCTCAGCATTCTTAAAAAACCGACGAGCCGTGTTTCCATCGTTTGAAGAACCAAATCCTGGCTTTGGTTTATCTACAATAAGTCCCATCTCGTTCTTAAATTTTAACTTAATTTCGTCGGAACGAACCTTGATATCTGCTTTGTCTTCGTTGCTTCTAGCCTGCCATTTCTTAATATTCAACTTGTAGCTGATATGTAAAAGGCATTCGAAGCAACGAATCCAAGCATGAAGTGTAGATAAACCAAAGCCAAAATGATCTTGGTTGCTGTTGAAGTTCGCGGGTTCATCATTCATCGTCTTGGGGGTGGCGCCACAGATGAAACACTTTTGAGTTGAACGAGTTTCCGTTAAAGCGTTGCATACCTTTCCGTCTGTCATTGTCAGCAAAAGTTCGTGTTTCACAGAGATTTGAGAATCACCAAAGTCGATACGTATTGGAAGAAGAGCGTTAACTTCTTCCAACAATCTATTTGTCTCCGTTAACGTGAAGTCATTCGTTTCTTTAGCAAATATTAATTTGATTGGGCGACAATACAATGTTGATGAAGACCGAGGATTTTGCCAAACAATTTTGGCCCCATCATATAATCTAAGGGGAACTAAAGAAAATACGAAAAGAAATTCGTCCGTATCTTCAGTGTTCTCAAATCTCTGTTTGTATGTGCTGTGCCCAGAACTTCCATCACATCCCCATTTACTTACAAGTGTAAAAGACGAACTTGTTGCGAGGACACTGCTGATAACTTCATGCTGTGCTAATACTAAACGTTCCACTGTTTTGTTTAATAATGCTTGCAAATTTATTTCAGCACGTGTTTCTGTTACAGCAATGTGCTCCTGTGCAGGATAACAGGCCTGTTTAGATTTTGTCAAACTATAATATGATGGAAACACATTATGTCCTGCCTTCATAGACCACTTTCTTGTTTGTTTGTACGCATGTGTTGTTGACTTAGAATCTATATAGTAAGCTAACGCTTCGTCACTACTTAACTGCCTAGGATTAACATTACTGGTATCCTTAGACTTAACATTAATAACTGAGCTTTCACTAATGTCTCTAATTACGCTGGCAATTTTCCGTTGTCCTGCTGAACGCGCAGCAATTTCGGCAGCTGTCACCAATTCACTGACACTTCGCGATTCTACGAGATCCACGACTCGACGTTTTTTGGTTTTAAACGACGATTCTTCGAATTCTTTGCGAGGCCTTCCTGCTGAAATCACAGCCTCACTCGAAGTTGATGGTTGTGGCTCAAAAGAACTCACAGTAAACTGTATATCTTCTTCATCCAGCCAGGTCTTATTTTTAATTAAAAAACGCTCCTTCGATTTTCCTGAAGCCAACCATTTGACACCAATTTTATTGGAAAAGTTGGATATCTTCAACTTTATTTCTTTTTGGCTACATTCAGTAATGTTACCAAAGTGAAATTTTGAAGAAAGGTACTCATATATACCCGAGTTCTTTTCATTTTTTGTGGGTTTCAACCACTCTTCAAAAAATTCTACCCTAGAAATAGAGTATAAGCGTTCTGAAAAAAAAAAGAAAAGAATATGTTGTACTGAAGTGTGCTAAACAATTTGTGTATTTTTATGAAGAATAAAGTATTTCCTATGATATATCAAAGAACTAGCCCGGATAAAGGTGAATGTCTGCAAAATTAACTCTTTAAAACTATTCTTTCATAAAAAAAATACGTTAAAATATATAAGCTATGTTAAAATTATACCTAAAATTCATTTGAACAGATTCAGATTTTAAAAAAGGTTTTTTAAATAATAGGACTTACCCTCCGTGTTGATATCCATCACAAACACTCAAAATATTAACTATAAGCCACTATGGATGTGTACGAAAGTGTCACTAAACTGCAACTGATTGACTGTAACGATTTCATTAAACTCAATACCTGACTTCTAACCACTATTCCTTATCAGTTAAGCATTTGACAAACAACCGATTCTTGGAATCTGGAGATTAGGGGTGTTGTTTACGTTTTGCAATTAAGATTTCCTGGAAATGATAACATGAATTTTGTCCACCTAGCATGTTCTAGGCGAAATACTGTGCGTCAGCAGGAACTATAAATGGGGATGAAGGGTTTCCTGACAGTGGTAATGGAATCGGCGTTGTTGGTCTTGACCTTGTGGAGTCCAAAGGCAATGAAGATAATGAAACGTCATTTACGAAAGATGTAGTGCTATTTGCGTCGGAGAGCGATGGAGCATATGGTGAATCAACAAAAATATTTTCATTAAGTGGAAATATTCCCGTTTTCCGAAAACCATTTACTGCTGTATCGATTTTACAGGCTTTAACATAAGCTTTTCCAAATATTTCTCCAACTTGGTAGTGAGTAATAACTCGCCCTGGATGATTTATCAACCAATTCTCTATCTCTTGGGCATAGTAAGTTTTTAAAGGAAACATAAATGAGACATCTAAAGGCTGCATCCTATCAGTAGAATGAGGTGGAAGGCAGATTACTGACACACCATTTTCACGTGCAATGTCAATCACATCTAAATTTCTTGTATGACTGTAATGACCATCTAATATCAGCAAAACAGGGTCTTCTTTAGATGGTTTCACAATGGATACGAAATGTCTCAGCCATTTATTGAACAGCTCAGGCTGAATCCAACCGGATGGATGGCATCCACCAATAGTGCCCGGAGGAGCCCCATCAAGTAATTCAACTTTCATGTTCTTCCTAGGAAACACCATTAATGGAGGAATAAACTGACCAGAAGCAGACATACAAGTCACAATAGTTATCAGTGCTCCTCTTTCAGCAGACGACAGTTTGTGAACTTCTCTCTTACCTTTCACAGTCAGGACTTTTCTGACTTTATGCTGCACAGTGCTTATGCCTGTTTCGTCCACATTGAATATTTTATTAGGGTTGAAGTTAATCTTCTGCAGTTCAGGTTTCAATATGTCAAAAAAAGTCTTAACATTTTCTGCAGTAAATCCTTGTACACGAGCTCTTGATAAAGATTCTGGTTTACGAAAAGACAAATGGGGATGACGAGCCATAAATAACTTCATCCATTTTTTGCCTGCCTTCTTTGTGGTTTGTGAAAATGGGTGTGGAATATTGTTCCTGATGGCCAATTGGAAAGCCATTCGCTTTAAATCAGAAGCAGTAACGCCATAGTAATTTTTCTCCATTTGCAAGCAATAGTTTACCAGCTCCTGTTCTAATTCTAACGGCAAAACAGGTTTTCTTCCAATTTTCCCAGAAACTATAATTTCTATAGACTGTTCAGATTTTTTTACATAATCTTTTAATGTTGCTCTAGGGACATTAAATAACTTAACAGCTTTTTTATACAGCATTTCCTTTGTTCGGACCGCTTCAACAGCTTTTTTCATTAATTCGGGATCCCACAACTTTCTCTTTGGCATCTTAAAAATAATAGAAAATATTAATACAATTTAGAAAACAGCTTTAGATAATAAAATTAAACGTAAGGCATAGTTGCCTAAACATCATCCCCGGGGACGATATTAGGTTCACGTAAGGTATATACCGTCCGTATTAGGATTTTACTATCTATTTTATTCAACACCCATTCAACTAAAAACACATGTCATAACCTAAAATATTTTCTATCGTTTTAAATCATACGTAAAAACAATAGATTTTGACAAAAAAATTGTCTTAATAAGTCAAACATATCATTATGCAATTGGTTCACATAATATTTAAAAAAAAACTCACATTGAGCAATTTTTTCCTTTTCTAAATATCTTGTTGTAGGAGCGACGTATCACCACTACTCTTTTACAATGGCCGACTGACGTAACTAACTTTCGATTCGGGATATGAAAACCAGATGGCGTTCTTTGAAATAAAAAATACGGAGGGGGACGAAGTTAGGTTCGGGGACGAAATTTAGCGACTGTACCCTACTGTTATTTTTATAGTGTTTGTTGTTGTTTTTTGTATTTTTATTGTTATAGGTTAGTTGTTGTGTTTTTCATGTTGTTTTTTGTTGATCTAAAATTAATTTGGGCCCTATGGAGCTTCTGTACGCAGATAATTTCAATTTTTCGAGTTATACTGCATACATGCGCTCCGACGAAAGAGCAATAGCTGTTGCGCGAACATGGCTACTTTTGCCAGATCATGCTAACCGCCCGAACGTCGAGAGTCCTACAAGTTAGGCTACAAATGACGTTGTCGGCGTCCTGGATGTGGGCCGTGGGGTTATAGTAGTCTCTCCCATGAACGGCACAAAGTTTCGTTATTAAACACCTTAACACCACACGATAAAGTGTCACAGGCGGCGAGAGACGTGGTGCTTTCCAGAAAACGGCCATCCAGGTATACCACTACCTAAGAGAGGTTTGTGAAGTGGCGGAAGCTCTTCGAAGAGTTTGTAAAGTCGAAGTAGACGAGACTCATCGATACACCAACAAGTACCATCGCGGTCGACTTCTACAGCGTCAAACGTGGTGTTCGGATGCCTTAGTCGTGTGAGGAAGGACATACATGTAGAGCTGATACTAGACAACACGGCAAATTCTGGATGGAATTATCGCGGAATGTTCAACAGGGGTCACATATAATGTTATGATATACACCGGGCGTACTATGGTGAGTACTTGCGGCTGGGCACCGGGGGACATTACACTGTGAATCACAGGATTCAATTTGTTAATGGAACGGACATTCCGGTGGACTCCATACTTGGGACGCCAGTCGCTGGCTCAAATTTATTCAGGGTGAAGGTAAATACGAATACCCCAGAACGACAATGGTATAAATTAAAGTGCCATTGCCGGACCTGTCGGAGCCAGCGGTGTTTAAAATGGTACATGAGGGAGTACATGTACAGGCATAACATTTTGCGCAAGTTACCTACTGAAGCCGCCCTATTTCGGAAATTAATAAGGGATATTCACCGGTCGTATCTTGGCTTGCGCAGGCGTCCCATCGCAATCCGAAACTCGTTGTGGACCTGACTGCCCCAGGCGACAAGGATTTTTTTCATAGAATAAAAAGCTAACAAGCAGATGGCTCTTTTATGGAAAGAGATAGCCATCGCCTATAGACGTCGAAGATGATAATGGTGTTTTGCGACCCCGGATGACCGATACATATCGCAAGGATGTAACATCACGTGCAAAAGTTTACCGGCTATCTTTTACTCTTCCTACTCGTACTTTTAACCCGAACAATACATATCGAGCACTCACGCTTTTGCGGCAGGAAGAGATAAGGCGTTGGTACCAAACTCGGATAGGACTTACGATCAGGACTAAGACTTCCAGGGGGGAGCGTTGCTCCCCCCCTGGAAGATGTTTACCTCTCCACTAACTACTGTTGTAGATAAATGTATAATAAGATAAAAAAATATTTTTAAAATGTTACGGTTGCCCACCCCACCTGACACAGAACCTGGGTACGCCCTTGAAGGAATCTAGCGGAGAGGTGTCATTAGATTTGTCGTTATTCTGAGAATGACATAGGCTATACAATTTTTATCTGCCTGCGCTAGATTCTTTCTAGCTCGGACGTTTTCAACCATTTGGTTTCACCGGTACACTTTTCATTATATCATAGTTTCATGGCACACCGGTTTTACTTTATTAAGTAACCCAGTCTGCCGGGCGACCCGCGACGAGTTTTTTTTACTAATAGTTTCATGCGGCATACATTTCGCGCAGTGTTGCCAAGTGCACCGTCATTACGGTAAATGCACCGTAATCAGCACTCTTTACCACCTAGTGCTAAAGCATAACGAACGGTGACCAAATCTACCGTAATTTATAGAGGCACTAATATTTGTAGAAAATTAATTCTTAGGGATTTATCTTCTGAGATATTTTTTCAACGATTATTTATTTATTTAAAAAATACAATTTCTATGCTTGGAAATCATCATAAAACACTACCTTGGCAATGTTACATTGTAATATTTCCACGCTGCAATGCACAGTTCATTTCCAGAGGCGAAAAATTACCAAATACTTCGGGTAGAATAGAATGTCAATGTAGCGTATCCCCTTGAACTGTCAATCTACGCTAGATTTCTTATCCAAGAATCTTACCGGTTTAAAAGCTGTTTGTTGATTATCGAAAAAGATACTTTTTTTTTTGGAACGAAGTTCCTTACGGCAGGCTTGGAGGGGATAGGGATTTTGCTGCGCGACCGAACTGAAAAAATGTGATAGTAAAACCGTAAGAAAAAATCCGTGGAATAAAACCGTTAAATGAGACGTGCGCAGGCGCGACAGTCGTATACACAAGCGGAAACGTTACATTTGTACAGATCACTTTTTTTTGCAATCTGTGTCGATTCTACATTAGCCAAAGGAACTTCCTTCCTACCTGGTGTCCCACGACACCACATCATTTTTTTATATTTAATTTGACATTTGAAATACAACGGGACGTACATTCAGACAGATGAATTTAAAATAGCCTATCATGATACGTGTGATTTTTATCGAGATCGGTCAAGTTGTTGTCGTAGGTGAGTTGTGGTTAAATAAAACGAAGATTTCGTCCGTTTTACAAAACACCGTTCTCGAGTTACAACGGGACATGCATTTAAAAAAAATTAAGTTATAATTTTAGCATGAGTGGTCTAAAAAACAAATACTAATGAAATTTGTCAAAAACAATGATGTAAGTGCAGATGTGAGTGAGATTGATATAAATTTGTACACCGTATTTTGCACCGTATTTTCTCCGACGCATTTACTGTAATTTCATAGAATCTACCGTTTTTTAGAAATGGAATTACCGTTGTCCTTATTTTTGATTTCACGGCATACTTGAAAAACCAGTGTACCGTGTCACACCGATTGAAAACCGGTGTTCTAGCTATATGTCTCGGATAATATGTTTTATCGGAGTGGACCACACTCGGGCTTTTGATTTTACAATAATTATTTATTATATTTTAAATATTGCCTTGGTTCTTTTACATTCACAGCTTCTTTATTAAAACACGCTAATTTAGAGATCGTTGACTCCATACTTTGCTAACATAGATAAATTGGTCATAGCATGTTAATATTTGTCTTTTAAGGTTCCTTAATTCTTTTATATTTGCATCGTGGATTCATAGCATTTTATATACCGAATGATAATACCTTCATAGACACTTGCTATAGAATACCAAAATTTTCGTTGCGCTACTCTTTCACAAGATGGTGATTTTTAAAAATAGATATTACAAATAAATGTACTTCCAGTTCACAATTAGGGTAGGGCGGGGCTAGTTGAGCAATTTTTTACTCAAGTGATTATAGCTCCTCAATAATAAGTCTCAATAGCTTGTGTGGCATACCGATGGATTACTTATTTATTGTTCTACAAAATAAACCATAGTAATTTATTTGTGACAAATCAAGTTCAAAAGTTACAGCTACTTAAACAAAGAAAGTCAAGTATATTCAACTTACCCCATAGGTGAGGTAAATTGAGAAAGGGTATGGGGCAAATTGAGCACTTTGAGATTCTGGTCTAAGGTATCTAGACATGAAATAAAAATTGTATTTGATAATCAACTGCTACTTTATTAATTTCTTAGTGAAAAAAATAAAACATATTCTTCAAGATATTAAGCATAATATCTAGAAGAATATAAACAGAATCAACAAAAACGCAACATCTTTAAAGATTAATTTTTGGAATAGATTCAGCCTTTCCACTTATAATCAGACTTTATCAATTTCAATAAAGATTACCATAATGACTAAAACTAATCATCATCGTCATCGGAATTGCAATTGATGCAAATGAAATGAAGGCCAGTAATTTGGGCACATTTTTATGTGCCCACTCTTTACAATCTTCGCATTGGATCCACTTCTCTTCTGGTTTGCTGTCAGACCAGACTTCGCTACAAACCAGGCAGATACTATATATTTATCTTTGTCACTTTCATTGCTTGACTCAAGTATTTTTTTTACTAACACTCTTCTTTTTTTTTCAATTTTCTACTTTTGCTTCTTAACTTTTTTACTGGATTTATTTTGTTCTTCTTGCAACGCGTTTTTCTCCGGTGTATCTGTGAGAATTGCAGTTCACATTTCGAATACTTGTTCTTTCTTGGAGCTGCCTTTGGGTATGACCGAACATTTTCTAGAGAGAATGCCTGTGTCGTGAATCGAACTGTTCATTTTCTTTATTGCTCGTACTTGGCTCAGGTTCATGTTGATTGGCAGAGGTAGACGGAACTGGATCAGGTTGAATAGGTTGAATGATGGAAATTACTTGTTCTTGACGATCTCTTTCTAGGTCAATAGATGCTGGATCTGGACGGTCGGTTACAAAACGATGGTGAAAACTCATCGTCGCTAAAAATGTTGGCGTTATATGGGAAGATGCCAGTCTTTTTAAAACCATTCATAATATTCATACTTGTCTGAGCAAAGGCAGTGAATCAGCGACTATTTTTGAGATATCGTAAATGATTATAGTCTTCCCTGGGTTGTTTCGTAGACATGAATCTTGTGCAGAGGCGCAATATTTTTTGAACGGTCCGAATACTGAGACGTCCAAAGGCTGAAGCTTATGGTTACAATGTGGGGGGAAAGATAACATAACGATGCCATTGTCTTTAGCCAAATTCAATGTCTCCGCGTGTAAATGAGATGAGTGATTGTCTAATACAAGCAAAATGCGGTGAACAATAGACGGTTCAACATATTTGATATAGTGTTGCATAAACTGAAAGAACTGGTCTGTAAGCCAACCACTGGAATTACATACTCCTATACAGTCAGGGGGGCCGCCATTAATGAACACAAACGTAGAAAAAAAAACATAGGAGGAACTGTGTTTCCAGAAGCAGACACAGCTGTTACGACTGTAACATTTGTACTTCTTTCCCCTGACGTCATAGCGCCAACGTTACGTTGACATGTCAAAGATTGTAGCTGCAGCTACAATCTTTGACGGCTTCAGGACTGTGGACACTCCAGTTTCATCCACATTTCATATTTGTGAAGCATTTGTCCATAATTTCCGCTAACTTGTCAAAAAAACTTTCACGTTATGAGCATTTAATGCTGTCGCCCTACCGAGGCTGGTTGATTCTGGCTCACGAATAGACAACTCGGAGTGACGTTTCAAAAATATGGTAAGCCATTCTTTCACAGCCATTTTGTTTGCAGTCCAAGAGGCTGGGATTTTTATTCCGAATTTAACAGCACACTCGTAGGCAAGGCGACGAACATCTTTAGGGGAGTATGCATAGAAGATTGATGCCATTTGTAGTAAATAGTTTTTTAAATTATCTTCTACTCGGGAGAAAATATCTGCCTTAGTGTTGCATAACCCATTGAAGGAACAACTCTTTCATACTCCGATTTATTAATAAATCTGGTCAAACTCATTAGCTTGATGCCAAATTGCTTGGCGGCGGCATTCAAACTTTTTGTATTCTTGATAGCATTAGCAGCATCATTTAACTGTTGAAGTTTTCCTTTTATACGTCCGTATTCTAAAACGAAAGCAAAATATAAGTCACTATTATTTTAAAACCCGAGTAAGTATTTGAATTTAAAATGAGGTTATGAAAAAACTGTATTAGTTTAAACAAAATCATGAAATATAATGAAACTTTGACACTTCAATCAAGTGAAAATGAATAACATTTGACCGCTACAGAAACAATATACACAGACACGATTTTTTTTGCTTTTTGTTCGAAAAATAAACAAAGCGCTCACGTGCTCTCTCTCGATCTCAATCAGCTCCATCATCTCAGCTCAATCAACTCGATCGTCGATTTGCCACTAGCGGTTGCGGTTGCTGTAGAATTTACTTTCTTAAACGCCGTATAACGCTCAAATAAAATATTCTTTACTTGCTGCTTGATCTTCCGCCAAGAATTTCGAGTGCACACCGCAATATTTAAGGGAAAAGTCACTACCATCGTGGTAGAGTTTTGCATTGTCGCGCCCTGGTCTGGCACCACCGCCTTACCTATTCCTGCCGTAATAGCGTCAGTGCTTGTCGCTGTCGTGTTCCGGTTTGGAGGGTAAGGTAACCGGTAAACTTATGCATGTGGCATTAGACCTCGCTACGAGATAGGTTGCTTAACATCTTTGGTGTCTATAGGCGATAATTGACTCTCCATCAGGATACTCATTTGCTTGTTTGCTATCTTATAGCTTATATAATAAATAAAAAAGCACTTTGACTTTTGATCGCCTTTGGCGTGGTGTTTTTGCTTGTCGAATAATCAACAACCGACCATGACGATGACATTCGGTTGTTTTCCACAACCGAAGCTTGTTGACTAGTACGCATTTGCACTAGCTTACAATAGTTTTTGAATAGCACCATGTTTTATACCTAAATATTTCTTTAAAATGGGACATATCAACTCGTGAGACACAGAAAGTTCAGTGGCTATTTCTCTTGAAGTTAAATCAAGTTAAAATGCATTCAAGAATCAATTTGATAAATGGCAAAATAAAAAACACAGGTACATAGATATGGACGTATCAGTCAAGTGCTGCATAATAATAATAATAAATGAGGATTTTCGGTCACTATTTCTTTCACTTTTGCTATGTTAACTTTGGTTGAAGACGTCTAGTAGTAAGACTGTTGATCTATTCTTCAAAAAGGAGCCCGATTCTGCACGAGATAATAAGTTTAAGATAGTATTGTTCGAATAAAATATTTTATGATAACGCGTTATAGACTATAAACTACATATATTTTTCTAGCGCGCTACGTTATAGACTATATCAGCGTTTCCCATTTGCCGGGTCGTTACATTCCCGCCTTGCTTTTAAAATATTACCTACTATAGATCGACGCAACGCGACGCGACGAAAGTTCGTAAGCGTTGAATAATGACAAAATAGGCGATATCAAAGTATGTAAGCATTAATTAAACTTTTTACTATTATTAAATGTGTATTATTTCACCTAATTGAACCAGCTTGGGTTTAAAAGTATTAAGTGGGTCACGAAGGGGCAGTGTGAAAATTACCGGGCCATATCAAAACAATGTTTGGGAAACACTGGACTATCGTGTAACAACGTTGATCGCGCGAGCCGGCCGAGATAGCACGTGACTCATCACAACGTCATACAGCGAGCGAAGACTGAGCGCTATAACGCTATAAACTATGTTGTAACGTCTAGCGTCTACGGTCTAGCACGTTACTCGTTAGATCGCGTAGTTCGTAACTTCGTAGGTTATATATAAAATTCTCGTGTCACAATGTTCGTTCCCGTACTCCTCCTCCGAAACCGGTTTGACCGATTCTCATGAAATTTTGTGAGCATATTGAGTAGGTCTGAGAATCGGCCAACATCTATTTTTCATACCCCTTTGTGATAAGGGTTGTTCACCCTTAATTATTTTTTTTTTGATGATTTTTTTTATTTTTATTTTTTATGTTTTAGCATTGAAAAATATATACAACCCTAAATTTTCACCCTTTTATCACCAACCCCAATTTATTAATTTAATAATTTATATGGCAAAACAGCGTTTGCCGGGTCAGCTGCTTATGTTATAATTACGACCTACGCTAGCCGTAAGGTATATAGCGCTGTGTTATGTTATAGCGCCGTATGCGAATCTAAGTAGCGTACGCTATACGTTGAGTATACATAGCGCGCTATAATTTAACGCTATGCGTTATATTAACCATCATTACAATTACAATACAATGCGTTATATTAAACACCACTAAAAATACATTACCAAAAGGACATGTTCCCAAAAAGACTTCCCAAGGATGAGGATATCAATTCGGCTCTATATGTTTTTTATGTTTGTTTCCTCAGAACTCGGTCATTTATGATTTGATTTTGAAAAATCTTTGTATTTGAGAGGGTATACTCATCAAGTGGTCCCATTTTAATTTGGTGAATATGTGATGCAGGGTTCCGGTGCTATGGGAAATGGGAAGTCGGTTGCTGTAGTTTTACAGTGTAAAAATTACATAAATCCAATTATATTTTCAGATTCTGCTTCCAAGAATACTTCAAGCACTTCTCAGTACAGCTGCAGACTACAGCTTCTACAAATGGACAGGAGGACGGAAATGGGGACTGTTTCTCATGCTCACGTCGTGGTTCTGGTTTTATACTTGTAGCAGAACATTACTGCAATCGACGGAGACAGCCCTTGTCGCTATTGCTTTATCGCTATTTCCTTTCAAGGCTGGAAAACTTGGATATTATGAAAAAGGTATGTTTATTTCAACACATTACAATCTTATAGAGTTATTCCTATGTCCCCCGGACTCCCTTTGAAGAATAGATAATTTGTCATGCTGCTGAACAGTTCGTAAAAAGTAAATGATTGGTTACCTATATGATTTACGACTATCATAACTGTTTGGTGTGTCGTCAGGCTTTGGCACTACCACCTCATCTATTTCTGCCGCAATAGGGTCAATACTTGTCACTGTTGGGTTCCGGTTTGGAAAGTAAGGCAGCCAGTACAAATACGCACGTGACATTAATATCTCTGCATACAGGTAACAACGCACCATTGACATTTTTGGTGTTAGTGGGTGATGGTTGTCTCTTTTCATCAGGAGAGCCATGTGTAATTATTTACAAGACATTATTTCTGTTGAACTTGACATTATTTCTGTTGAATTTCTGTTGAACGCAGGGACAAACAGTTGTGTCTTAGTAATAGGGTCCCGTTTTAAAATTTGAATATGGAACCTTAAAAAGTGTAGTAAAGCCAACGCATTCACAGTTCGGCTCTTCTCAGCAATGTTCGGTTCTCGTTCGGCGGTGAGTAGCGCGCCGCAACTCGCACAACCTTTCGGTAAATACCTACTGTTGTTGAATTATTTTCATTTTACAACTTTTCTTAAACTATGCATCCAAAAAACTTGGTATAAAAGCCACAGTTTATCTTCCTAAGATTTTCTTGGTGATGGAGTAGGTACTTTTCGTTAGTAAGGATTAATATGCCTGCGTACACCTGCGCATAATAATCCTACTGCTCAAAATTCATCTATTAATTTTCAACAATTTTTCGACCCAAAATTCCTTATTGTGTTGTTGTTATAAGAGGTAGATATATAGTGTCGCGGATTTTTTTGTAGATCTACTTAAAATCAATATATTTGTAGTACATTGTTCTTACGTATACTTATCCATTACGCCAGCGCACGCGGATACAGCAGTTCGATAGCGATTTTCTTCCGACTTAGTTTACGAATATCGATATTTTAACTAAACCAAGAATAATTGTAACGTAATAACGTAATGCTCGATAGCCTATAACCTTCCTAAATCCTAATGAATGTAGATTGTAGCTGTGCTATCACACACAAAGAAATTTTTTTTCAATCCAACTTATTGTTCCAGAAATTAGCACGTTTATTATCGCGTTTAATCAATAAACAAACATAGAAACAAATAAGAAATATCGAGATTAAGTCAACGATTTCACTACATGTATAGGTGTTTCAATACGTTAGCGCGATGTATTTTCGTGCAGCGACATCTAGTAAATGTGCACTACATTACGCTTTACGCTACGCTTTCTTCCGATTAATTTCATTTTCCGTAGGAATGAGATATTTTCCCGCGAGAAAAAGTAGCCAATGTTCCTCAACTTGTTATCTACGTTTATGCCAAATTTTATGAAAATTACACGGTCCAGTGGTTTAAGCGTGAAAGCGTAACAGACAGACAGACAGACAGACAGACAGACAGAGTTACTTTCGCATTTATAATATTAGTATGGATATAACATCATGCTACGACCAGTAAGAGCGGAGTAAACAATGTCCGCGTGGACGAAGTCGCGGGCAACAGCTCGTATTACATAAACTAGAATAATTTTCTACTATTTTTAAATCACTTAAATAAAATATATCGCTAGGAACAATCATATAAAAATATTGAGACTAATTTGATTGAATTCTATCATCATATTTAAGTGTTACCATTGTATAAAACTTTAATTACACTTTCATTAAAACAGCAATAAGTTTATATATCATAATTTTCATTATAAGTTATAATAAACATTCTCCCTGTTTTTCTATTAAAGAATATTTAATGCTAATTTATTTTTGTTATTTTAAGTACTACTACTAACTACTATAAAGTGTCTTCACAAAATCTTAGCTCAGAATTCTGACAATCTAACTTAGATTTCTGAGATTAGCAGCTGTTGTACTGAAGACACTCAATGACAAGATAAATACCTAACCAAAGACTACTAAGGAGAGAACTGAGTGCTAAGTGTGAGTTTTTCTTTTCGCATTCGTTCGTGAGCGCGTTTGGAGTTTACTAGGAATTTGTATGTGATTTGTACAGCGCCACCTAGTGGTAAACGTGAGAAACCAGTTTACCACTAGGTGGCGCTGTACAAATCACATACAAATTCCTAGTAAACTCGAAATGCGCTCACGATCGAATACGAAAAGAAAAACTCACACTTAGCACTCAGATTGTTTACGTTAACCTTACCTAAATTCCAACTTTATTTAGCTGCTATTCCCCCAGTAAAAATTTAAATGCGGATAAGTTAAGGAGTTGATATAAAATCTTAAGGAATATATTAAACTTTATGATATTAACTAAAAAAAAGGACTTATGAAATCTTGCCCGTGTTCTTTCTGAGATCAGAGTGCTAAGTGTGAGTTTTTCTTTTCGCATTCGATCGTGAGCGCGTTTCGAGTTTACTAGGAATTTGTATGTGATTTGTACAGCGCCACCTAGTGGTAAACTGGTTTCTCACGTTTACCACTAGGTGGCGCTGTACAAATCACATATAAATTCCTAGTAAACTCGAAACGCGCTCACCATCGAATGCGAAAAGAAAAACTCACACTTAGCACTCAGACGTTTGTATTTCTTGCTTTAGGTGTTCATTAAATATAATTCGATATGTATGGACGAGTATGTATTTTGAAGTATTAAATATCATTGACTAACACTGAAGTGACTAACATTGGATGATTGGAATCATAAGTAAATTGTTTATTATTTGTGCAACCTCGTGTTGACATATAGATTTGTGTGTTTTATCAGATATATTTTATATTTTATCAGATATTAATTTGCGAATTTATCGTTATGTAATTTAACTATTTGCTTTAAAACTGTTTTTGTTTCAAAATCATGTTTCGGTGTATGGAAAATTGCCATTCTATTAACTTACTTATTTAATTTCATGAGATAGCAAACAAGCAGATAGTTCAACTGATGCAATGTTAACGGTTTAACCTTACTCACGCCGTATTACCTTTATCCATACTAATATTATAAATGCGAAAGTAACTCTGTCTGTCTGTCTGTTACGCTTTCACGGCCGGCTTTAACTGAACCGATTTGGATAAATTTAGTACAAATATAGTTTGAGAACCAAGAAAGGACATAGGATAGTTTTTATCCCGGAAATCCCACGGGAACGGGAACTATGCGGGTTTTTATTTTAGAATTTTTTCCACGCGAAGTCGCGAGCACAGCTAGTTATTTATATATAAGATCGGGGCAAAAGTATTTTCGTATTTTCCATACAAAGGAAAATATTTTTTTAGGTATAATTTATAATAATATTGTGTATGTGCCGTTTTGATCGATGACTTCTTGCTATATTGTGGGTAGTGCCAAGATCCATTCCTGTAGAAATTTTTAACTTTTTGATTTAAAAAATCTGACAGGTAGTGTTCACAAGTGTTCTTCTGAGGTTAGCTTTATGCTTCCTAAAGAGTTCTGCAATGGCCGAAACAGGTGGAAATCTGATGGAGCAAGGTCAGGGTTATATGGAGGATGCATCAACACATCCCAGCCAAGCTCTCTCAATTTTTGTTGCGTGGCTATAAATGAGTGCGGTCTGGCGTTGCCATAGTGAAACACCACAGCCTTCCTATTCACTAGCTCCGGCCGGTTTTTCTTAATAGCTTTTTTAACCTTATCATTTGCTGACAGTAGAGGTCAGAATCGATAGTTTTAGCCGGTGACAAAAGCTCATAGTGGACGATTCCTTTCCAATCCCACCATACAGATAGCATCACTTTGTTTTGAGTCAGGCCGGGCTTTGCCACGGTCTGTGGGGCTTGTCCATGCTTCGACCACGATCTTTTTTGCACATTCTTATTATAAGTCACTCATTTTTCATCACCCATAATCAACTGTTTAAGAAATGGTTCGGAATTGTTACGTTTCAACAAAGAATCGCAAATGGAAACACGTTGCATTAGGTTTCTTTTAGTGAGATCATGTGGTACCCAAATATCAAGTTTTTCTTCTACCCAGACTTTCGTTAATGACGTAAAACTGTTTTATGATCAACATCCAGTTCTTTGGCAATGTCGTAGTTACTAATATGTCGACCTTGCTCCACTTATCTTATTGATACCGCATTAGGTCCGCACAAATTTTATTCGCGGCGTTCATCGCATTTTTACCTTTTTTGTAATAAAACTTTAAAATGTACCGAATTTCTTCGTCACATACATTTTGCTTGCTTGAAAAACAATTGAAAAAATGGCAGGAACTAGTTTTTTTAAAATTATTTACTGCATCTTCAGAATGTCACATTTAAAGGTATTAAAACCAGCCAGTTATATTCAGTACAGCCAAAGAGGTTTGATTACTAATAATACATTCAAAATACGAATATACTTTTGCCCCGACCATTATATAAAATATTCTTTTTCTTCTCATAAAATAGTTCGTGGAGAGTAGCAAATTTAATTAATTTCACATTTTAATTATGGATGCTTGCAAAGTAACGTCTGAATCAATAGAATATATTACTTTTTTTCAGAAAACAACAAATGGGTGTGGTTGGCATGTCTGTCAGTGTTTATCAGACCAACATCTGCTCCGCTTTGGGCTGTCCTTGGTATTTACAACATAATGACTACCAATCAGGGTCGCTTGAAACTACTGTTGGGTACAGTTTTGCCTATTGTGTAAGTTGAATTAATTTTACCTTTCGATTCATCTCAATCATTTTTAATTCATATTTATTAATAAATATAAATTAAATTGTGCTCCTCCGGTTCCGAAAGTGAAATAGATATTGATTGCATTAAATTTAAGACCTGCAGCCAAATTAATTGTGGAAAATTGCTTCCAGCGAAGTCAAATAAAAATACTTACAAATATATGAAAATTTTATGACAATAAAATTATTTTTGAAGCAAGAATATTGCTTCAAAAATAATTTTTGTTTTTCTTTAAGACACCAGTACAGGTGAATTCCAATTCTGATCTGTATTTTTTTATGAATGACAATTTCTTCTAACTCTATTATATCTCATTCTAACTCTATTATTTTTCAGTCTATTATTTTGTTTCTCACTTTATTATTTTTCATATTACAGGACTATTGTTGGTGGAGCATTAGTCGGTCTTGACTCGTATTTCCATGGACGTCTCATCGTAACGCCCTGGGAATTCTTTAAGTTTAATGTGGTCAACGATATTGCTTCATTCTATGGGAAACATCCATGGTGAGTTTTTGGAACGAAGTTCCTTACGGCAGGCTTGGAGGGGATAGGGATTTTGCTGCGCGACCGAACTGAAAAAAATGTGATAGTAAAACCGTAAGAAAAATGCGTGGAATAAAAGCGTTAAATGAGACGTGCGCAGGCGCGACAGTCGCGTACACAAGCGAGTAGTGCCGTTTAGCCGAAGGAAGTTCGTTCCTACCTGGTGTCCCGCGACACCACATCATTTTATTATTTATTATATATTAATTCTTGAAACGACAAATTTGTATCACTTTTTTGCGACGATTGCGAGAACTAGGTATGAAATTTGACATAGTAAAATTTGTATGGATAAGAAGTTCAACCCATACATACAGGGTTACTTTTAAGTGTCCGGCCAAATTTTCACAGGTTGTCCAGAATCTATATGTTCCATTTATATAATAAAAAAAAATAACAAATTTTTATCCAACACAAAAAAAACAAAACGCATGGATGTAATTAATTTTTATAACGCGAAATTTGAAATAAAATATTTTAGTGCCTTTAACCAAATTAAAAGTAACCAGGAAATATGTACTTAGAGCGACAGATTACATAATAGTTACTATAGTAATTATAGGTAAATGTAAAATGACACACTGCAAGCATTACAGCGGTAACTCGCAAGACTTGGTGCGTCGAATTCATGAATTTAGTGGAATATTTTTAAACGAATATTTTTATATGATCTTGTAATAATTTTACAATAATAATTAAAACATACTTTCAATTCAATATTTAGTTCCTTATTTTAAAATTTGGCCGGATCTTTAAAAGTAACCCTATATAAGAGATGATAGTGATGCACTTTTGTCTATTCAAACTTCGTTTTGGTCTATGGTATATATGGCTACATATGACTGTAGGTATGTGTTTATTTTGCAGGTATTGGTACCTAACAAATGGCCTTCCAGCAGTCTTAGGCCTACATTTGTTCCCAGTTTTATGGGGCATATCAAAGGTGCTCCAAAGGCCGAAGGAAAATAGAATAGGACTGCTTCTGATCACTGCTGCTTCTCTCCACGTATTGGTGCACAGGTGAGAAATGTGGATATTTAATGTTTTTTATGTTTTAATATATTCACTGTACCACTGTTGGGCATAGTTCCACTGAGCTTAACCATATGCAATACTATTTTAAATTATGTTTGTTCTTATAAAACAAGTTAGTATATTATAGCGTTAAAGTGAAAATATAAAGTTCTTAGAGGTCGAGAATAAATAAATTTTTGTAATAAAAATGTATAAAGGTTTTATCTGATGTATTATTTGTATGTTTTAGATCTACTGTGCTTTAAAAATATTTGTCTTGTCTTGTGATTTAAAATTTGTAGAAGAATCTAATATGTAAAAGTCGATGTGTGTATTCTTATAGATTCCAAGACGGCTGGTGAGATTAAGCTGACATTTTGAGCTATATTCATAGCCCCAGATATTTTTTTTATTATTTTTTGTTATAGCTGCTATAGTGGTACATACTTTGAAAAAGTCAAAGTGTAACTATTATGGTTTAAAAAATACAAGTGTAAAAAACAGCTAGCGGATAATTTTACTTTTGTACTTAGATATGGATTTCCGCAAAGTAACGCCTGAACAATAAAAATAAAAAACCGGCCAAGCGCGAGTCGGACTAGCATACGATGGGCTCCATACCATCAGAGCAAAAAAATTACAAAAAACAGGTTTATCGTATGGGGATCCCCTTAATATTTTTTATTTTTAGAATTTGTTGTTATAGCGCCAACGGAAATACATAATTTGTGAAAATATCAGTTTTCTAGCTATCACGGTATATGAGATACAGCCTGGTGTCACATAGATAGTGGAGGCTTACTGATAGGGTTCCGTTTTACCTTTTAGTATGGAACCCTAAAAAAAGATACAAGGGTGTAAGACAGATGGATAGACGGACAGTAGTCTTAGTACTAGGGTTCCGTTACATCCTTTGTGCATAAAACCCTAAAAATTCATAGATAAAATGCAGTTTTTATAAAATCGGTTGCAACATTAACAAATATTTGTTTCAGCTTTATACCGCACAAAGAATTTCGTTTCGTGTTGCCTCTGCTGCCTATCCTTCTATATCTGGCCCAAGATGCTATTGTACCGTGGAGTAGAAAGGCTGAAAAGTAAGTAACATATGCATATTATTATATATTTGTAGTTTTTGATTAAAAGGTCGTTTTATAAGGCGATTAAAAGGGCGCATTAATAGTTTTTAATTAATTTATTGTAGGCTGCGAGTGGAGTTGCCAACTTTTATATATAGCTTTGCCGGAAACCAGGGGTATACTAGCGGGACTTGCCTACAAATGTATAGAAACGAGAAAAAAACTGTTTTAATATTTTTAATAAGACTTATTTTAAATTTGAAACAAAATTAACATAATAAAATATTTGTTACTTTGAAAAAGTTATTTGTGGGTACTTAATAATTATAAAAAATTAACACAAATCAGTAAATAAATAAATAATCAGTTACTTAGTTAAATGTGGGAAAAGACGGGACAATTTAATGGCGTTCCTTTCTAACTGGGATCAGAATTACCTTAAAGCGGGAAAATTAGTGTCCCGCAAATACTCATCAGAGGACACATAATTTTGGCTAAGAATACGGGACGTCTTGTCTTACGCGTGACAATTGGCAACCCTAGCCGCAAGTGCAATTAGCTGTCAATAAAATGAGCTTCATTTAAACCTTTTTTTATATCGTAAGATAGCAAAGAAGCAGATGGGTTTTCTGATGCAAAGAGTCAACCATCGCCTATAGATACTAAAGGTGTTAATGGTGTGTTGTTATTTTGTGGCGAGGTCTAATGCCACATGCATAAGTTTACCGGCTACCTTACCCTCCAAATGGAACACGACAGTGACAAGTACTGATGCTATTACTGCAAAAATAGGTAAAGTGGTGGCACCGGACTTGGGCGAGACAATGCAGAACTCTACCACCTAGTCGCCACTATGGTAGAACTCTCATAGCCAATCGGTCGCCTTTTACGACCTGCCTGGCAGAATGGCAGTTGGCCTATTTCTCAAAGGAGCCTGGGTCCAACACGGTGACCTAACTTAATATATATGGTACGTGACAGATGGCAGCTGTATACGCTAGTGCTGGTGCTGACGCTGGGTTTCCTGGCCCCGAGCGGGTACTTCGGCGTGCTGCACCAAAGCGGGACCCTAAAGGCCATGCCCATAGTGCGGGACGCCATCACCAGCAACAGGAGCTCCGTGCTCTTTATGATGCCATGCCACTCCACACCCCTGTACAGGTAACGTAACTAGTAATATTATATATGTTTCAGCATTTTATGCAAAACGCCAAGTCTTACTTTTCTGCGCTCACAAAATGGTAAAATATACATAGGTAAAAAGCAATTTGTAAGGTTATCAGCTTCACAAAAAACAAAAGCACCAACAACTTTGGCTACAAAGCTAACATTAGAACGTGTTGTAGTTGTACGAGACTTAGGTGTAATGTTTGATTCTGCACTTTCATTCAGGCCATATTATGAATACATTGTTAGTAAGGCCCGTAAACTTAAGTTTTGTTCTTCCAACGTCTAAGCCCTTAAAGAAAGCTGAATTTTACATAACACTTTATAGTTTACTTGTCAGAAGTAGGGGAGCATTGGGCACTTTTTTACATAAATGTTAATAAAACTGTTATTTTTTATTATAATCAAAATTTTATCCCAATTATATTGAACACACATATTTGGCAGTCATTATTGCTAAGAAAAGTTTTGGTATTATAATTAGTTTCAAAGTTATACAAGATCTTCGAACACATGTCCAAAGTGCCCAAACCTCCCGGTGGACGGGAGGTTTGGGCACCCCTGTAGGGAGGTTTGGGCACTGTAATATGCACGATATTGCTTTACTATACAACTATGCTTAAGTATTATATAACATTGCTTTAAAAAATTGCAATCATTTTTTCTTATCATAGACTTTAGAAAATTAAACAATGTGACTTAGAATCAATACTGCATGATGTTGGACTTAATTAAACTTATCTTATATTTGGTATGACCCAGAGAGGCTTATCAAATTTATATTTTAAGCTGCTACGTTTCATCCATGTCGTTGGTGTAGGCAATTTTGTCTTAATATCTTCCAGGGGGACGCTGGCTACGTCCTCGATGTCAGGAAATATAAACGTATTTCTCATCTCACTCGCTCTCATGAATTTGACAGTTGCCATGGAGTGATTAACCTCTTCGATTATTCCAACATAATGATAGACAGTTTTTTTGGTGTCAAATTTAACCAACACAAAGTCATTGATCTGGAAATTTCTATCCAGAATGATCACATCGTCTTCATCAAAATCTTCTTCCGATTCAACAAGGGCTTCGTCAGAAACGGAAACATTTTCAATTTCATCATCACTGCTAACCTTTCTGTTTTTCTTTGGTTTGGAAGTCAATTCATCAGCAAGCTTCGGAATTGTTTTCTGTCCTATATTTTTAGAGCATTTTCGATTTTTGTTGAGCTCTTTGATCTTATTTTTTTTTGTCTTTCTTCTTCTTCAATTTCTATAAGTCTTTTCTCAGGTGTGTCAGTCAATATTCTAGTTTTTCCCCTCTTCCGTTTCATGCCATGCAATTTCCTGGGGCCTGCTTTCGGATATGGTCTTACTAAATCAGGTGTTACATCGACAGTGCCCCTAGTCTGGCTTCTAGATGGAGATTCCAGTTGAGATAGCCCAGTGACTTCCACATTTGAACTTGTACGATACTCTAGACTCTGATTTTCTTCTGTTGAAGGCAGCTCTATGACAGGTTGGTCTGAAATCGATTTTTCTATAGGAACATTACCCTCTTCCGGCAAGCAGCGATCAGTTACAGAAGAACAAGCAAAATCTTCATCGGAGAAAATGTTCGAATTGAATGGCCATATGCCTGGTTTTTCAAATCCCCTTTGAATATTCTGCAGCTTGAATGCAAGTGGGATGGCTTTTGCTGCTAATTTTGGGATATCATAAATCGTTACCGTTTTGCCAGGATTGCTTACCATCGAATCTGTTACAGCAGTGTTATAATAAGTTTTGAGTGGTCCATAAACAGTCAGGTCTAGGGGTTGCAGTTTATGGCTGCAGTGCGGTGGGAAAGTCATTAAAACAATGCCTGATTCTTTACAAAAATCGAGAACTGGTACTGAAATATGGCTCTCGTGATTGTCCAGCAGCAAAAGAACTGGCGATGAAGGCGTTGGTTTCGCGTGTTTTGCGAAATGGTGCATATATTTTAAAAAATTTGGTGCTGTCATCCACCCTGAAGGATGTGCTGCTTCATCTGAACCAACAGGGGCATCATTTAGCATATACGTTTTGAAATTGACCCGTGGAAATATGAAAAAGGGTGGTATTGAGTTACCCAATGCATTAATACCGCAGCAAACCGTTACAAGCGTCCCTCTTTCAGCTGACGTTACTTGCCCAACTTGCTTAGTGCCTCTGAGAGCAATCACTTTCTGGGTTCGTTGTATTGTTGATAATCCAGTTTCGTCTATATTATAAATAGATTCAGGGCCGAAGCGATGCCGTCCATACACAGTTTGAAGATTTTCAAAAAAATCTCCTATATTTTTCTTATTAAAACTTGTGGCCCGTGAGAGACTGGTAGCTTCTGGTGTCCTTATTGAAAGCCGAGGTTGTCTTTTAAAAAATCCCCTTATCCAATCTTTGGATGCAAGTTTCTTCTCTGTCCAGTTATCTGGTTTTTTTTTTAAATGGCAGTGGCGTATTCGTACACCAATTCGCGTGCCTTCAGTTTTGACAGTCCATGGTTTAGTTTAAACGATGTTACAAGATATTCTGAAATTTTTTCTTCTTCATCTTTCGTGAATATTTGAGATGAAACAAATTTAGAAGAAATATCTTTAACGATGCCACCCTGCTTAATGTATCTTTGAAGGTTAGACCTGGGTATATCATATTTAATCGCAGTAGTCTTAATTTTTCCTCCTTTAGAAACCTCTTCCAATGCGCGCAAAATAACATCTTTAGGGATTTCACGTCGCTTATTTTTCTTTTTAAATGAAAACGGCATTGTCCTGAAAAGAAATGATTAACCATTCAACCTAATAGGCATAACAAAAAAGCACAAAGTATGACACCAAAATACACTAAAAACAGAGGGAGCATTGGGCATGCCCAAACCTCCCTCCTACCTGCATGCCCAATGCTCCCCATAACCTCACTTTTCAAATAGATTTGAATAAATTTATTTTTATCAAATGTTGAATCCTAATTGACAGCTAAATATAATCTTCATTAAATACAAAAGAAGAAGTTAACACAGATACTTACACTTGCTTGCAGATTTCTTTGTTATGTTTCTTCAAATCACAAACAAAATATTTACTTCTGTACGCAACAAACCGTTATGCGCATGTCATTTGACAACCAAGTGAAATGACAGCTGACACTTTTGATAAGCGGTGTTGCCATTTATTAAACTATAGTGCTGTGGTAGAAAACAAAAAATATCTAGAATAGATTTTGAGAAATGAGGGGGTGCCCAAACCTCCCGACTGCCCAATGCTCCCCTACCTCCCCTACATTAGAGTATTGTTCATGAGTTTGGTTTCCGATTTACAAAAGACACACAGACAGGATAGAAGCTGTGCAAAAACGTTTTTTAAGAGTACTCTGTGCAAGACTTGGCTTAAAACGAAAGTTGTGTAGCTACAATGAACGGTTTAGCAGGTTTAGACTCAAAAACCTTGAAAATCACAGAATGATGATTGCTATCACACAGTGATTTATGCTATTTGTTCAAAATAGCCGACGGCTCACTTGGACACGAGCTATTAGTAAATTAAATTTCAGGGTTCCAACTCACTTTGCAAGCACTCTGTCTTTTTAGCATACCACTCACTAAAAATAACGTGTCACAAAACAATCCTATTCATAGAATGGAGAGATTGTACAGTGAACTGGTTGCTAAATTAGATATATTCTTCAGCAGCTTAGGTACGTTTAAAAAACTAAGTTAAAAATAAAAAGGTATTTTTACTTTTTTAAACATTTGTTATTACTTTTAATGTTAGTAACATTGTTTATATTTATTTGTCTTCCTTTGCTGAAATTACAGATTTTATTCTCTTTTAGATAATGTTGTGTACGGTTGTTATTTGGCTCACAGAATTAATATGTTATTTTTTCAGTATATACCGTATATACCGTACCTGTTTTAAAATAAAATAAAAAATAAAAAAAAAACTGAATGTACATTAAAAACTTACTTTGAATATTTTCTAGTCTATCGATATGAGCATTGTAATTTGGGTACCACACTTGAGCAGCATATTCGAGATGGCTGTGAAGAAAAATACAATAAAATATTTTGATAGTTTTAATATTCTTAAAATCTATCCCAATCCGAAAAAAAAAGCTTTAGATGCTTTGCTGACGATTTCTTTGAGTCCGATAGGAGCTTTAAGTCAAAGATAGATCCCAAGTCCTTGATGACCGAGACTGGATATAGTAGTTTGTGATCGCTTATGATCGTAGACTATTGGATTTGGCTTACGTGTAAATGAGCAAATGTAACATTTCGATACATTTATATCAAATTCATTTAAGGAACAGTAACTTTGAAACAGATCTAAATCTTGAAGGTCAGCATCCCTATAAGAATAAACTTGTTTCATAATTTTCGTACCATCAGCATATAATAAGTATTTTAGAGTTATTGAAACAAGATGTCACGTCATTTATGAAAATATTGAACAGCAAGGATCCTAATAGTGATCCCTTAGGAACTCCTGATGGTATATATACTGCCCTTGAGGTGTAGCCAATGGGAACAACTATTTGATACCTATTTCCAGCGTATGAGACAAACCATCTGTATTAATTTCCCCTGATCCCAACCGCTAAAACTTTACGCATTAGCATTTTATGATCTATTCTGTCATAACATTTGCTGTAGTCCGTGTAATTCACATCTACTTATGACCTGGCAGACATATATTTTGTTAAATAGTCATTGCTGACTACCTGTTTAGATGTGATAGACCGACCTTTCAGAAATACATGCCAATATTTCGATATGAATGTTGTGCCAATGTTTAAGTGAAAATAATAATTGCCTATAACTATTTTTTTCAGAATTTTTGCAGAATTTTTGATATCGGCTTATAGTTTTCGACGCGATGGTTAGATTAGGTCAGGTTTTTGTGAGTCGACATTATGTACGCTGATTTCCAGATTTCTAGCACTGTGCCTAGTATAGGATCGACAGTGGAGTAGTGAGTGGCTTTGCACAATTATATACAAAAATATTATCGGCACCTGCGTTTTTATAATGATTTAGTTGCCTTAAAATTTGGTAAATTTCACGCACTTCAATCATAGATGTATCAGCTACAGCATTTATCTGTGCATTAGGACTAGCCACATTAAATGTAGTATTTTGCAAATATGTTTTTGGCTCCATATGTTTTGTACCTTTGGATCCATATTTATTGTAGTTTTGGCTCCATATATATTGTCCCTTAGGCTCCATATTTTTGATTGCTTCCCGTTGTCACTGTGCAGTATTTTGCAGATAAGATAGTAAAACAAGTCCAGTCAAATCAAATATTTATTTATTACGTTAAAGAATTAATTTTTAGTCAATTTATACAAGTCGCCGTGTCGGCACTGACTCAGAAACCACTTACAACGTGGGAGATGTTATACCAAAGATATATCAAGTTAAAATGAAAAGGCTGCAATCGCATCATTTTTTGTATACATAATTCCTAATATTGGTTTATTACCTGACTCCACCCTGACTGAATTGTTGCCAGTAACATACTGTAGCACCAAAACATATAGCAAGCAACTTTTTTCTCTTTGGGAGAACCAAAACTGAACATCATATGAGGCAAATGGAAGCAGCGGTGCTTCATCAAAAAGGGTATCCTATTTCCTACACGACATCCTTTTTGATGAAGCACCGCCGCCAGCCCCATGGAAAACACTAAGCGTTAACTCTTTATCCGGCTGGTAAAATGATACTACTGTTTTTAGTAATCAAGTTTTTTAAAACATATGTCTTGATTTTTTCCCATCTATAATTGACATGAGAGTAAAAGAAGTCTTAATAGTGCTGTGATCTCAGCATATCTTGTAATAAATTTAAATAAATAATATACCTAGAATTTTCTGCAATGCCTTGTTATTCTTTGGAGGTGCTAGTTCAGTTAGTTCTAATGTTCTCTGTGTCAATGCTTACTACCTCGTTGCTAATAACATGCTCATATACATACATAAAAATATATATTTTTTAGGATTGAATTTAATTTGATTTTCTTTTGCTCTTTTCCAAAAGTTTAAATAATTTTTTTTGCAATGCATATTCTTACTCAGCCCAAGAGCTCATTATCTTAAAAAGTTGCTACTTGATCAATGCCTTCAAATGAATCACCAGTACCAGAGAAATTCTAAATGACAGACACAAAAATCTATATCTCCTTCTACTCGTCTAAAAAGTGCACAATTTAGAACAAGAGAGCATATTCTAAATGCTGACTGAGCGTCTAATTTACAATAAATTTGCACAAGCTAAATATGGTGTAAAATATATTTTAGGGAAAAGATAATGTGTTCTTTACAATGCTCTGTTCAAAGGTCTTGGATCTAAACATATGCTAGAGAACTCTCTTCGAAGATCTTTTGAACCACAATTATTTGACTTACCTTTTGATGGCTCGGTCACTGGAGTAATACCTTTTTAACTAAATTATCTAATTCTTGTTTGACCCTAGGCAATAAACTAAATAGCAATTTCCTAGCTGAAGAAACAACCGTCTGAACTCTTTATCTACTTCTAAGTTTATTGTAAAAGGTACACACCCAACATTTCCATCAAATAAATCTTGAAAACCTATAGGAATTACAGACTCTAGATTTTTATAGATCTGATAAATTTTGTTGATAAGTTTTAACTTTTCAGGACTTTCTAAGCCAATTCAATAGAATAAACCTTTGATTATAATGAGATTCAAGTATACCATGACAAAATTTACCATAAGTAAAACAGGTGTTATTGACATTTGTTTTTCTTAAGTATTTAAGCAAACCTATTTACTTTTTTCACTTAAAGCAATTACATCTTGGCAACAGAGTCAACCTTAAAATTAATAACTTTTTTATATGGAAACTTACTTTGTACTAAGAATATTTATTAACTTTGTCTAGATATAAGACTACTACTTGATAGTCTAGGTCGCTGCCACTATCTTCTTCAAACATATTTACATTTTTAATTTCACACATATTAGCAAAATGACTATTTTTCTTAAAGATAGCACAAGTTTTACCAAATACTGGACATCTTCCGTACTCATGTCTGTAGCCACAATATTGACACTCTTTCTTATTTCCAGATGAGTTTTTCTTTAATTTCAATATTTTGAGTAGTAACATAATAATCAAAAACAATAGGAATCAGATCAAATTGAAATTGCTTTAGATTCAAGCTTGATGCATTTTCTCAGTGTTATCCGCGACTGCTTAACTGTGTTGTCGAAAACGTAATAATATAGACATCATGTCGTCTTGAACTATGTCTTGAACTGTCATTAAGATGTAATGGGTTCCCGAGGGATATTTTAGAAATAAAGAGATGTTTACTTTTGTAGAAGCGAAATTGTATTAGTTTCAAGATAATAATTTTTTTCAAGTTTAAGATAATAATTAGTATCAAGATAATATTTATTTTTTAAAAAAAAGGGGATCTCGGCGTCTTCCAATAAAAGTACCAGCGGCGCGATGGGGACGGTCTTGAACTTGGCTGGGGCTCGTGGAGTTGGTGGTTGCCGTAGTCGGCGCGTCTGGCTGTAGCACAACGATGTCAAACCGAAGTCACATTCGCCTTGCGGAGTAGAATGATGAAAAAAACGCCACCAGCTTCTGGAAGGCACAGGGAACAATATCACCCTTTGGTTCCCCAAAGTATCCCGTCTGACCACGTGGCCAGCGGAATGAGTCGGGTTCACATGGAGGGTGAATTCACAAAAAAAAACTAATCTAGGACTAGTAATAGTTTCTAAGATCAACGAAAATTAAAGAGTTATTTATTATGCAGTACAGAAATATTATAAATAGCTATTTTTAACCTTAATCTAGGTCGTTCTGGAAATTTCCATCACTAACAACCATTAAAAGGAGTTATTCCAGACACTAATCATTAAAAATCACTATTGTGGTAAGGTAAATGTGGATCTAAAATTTAAATTGAATTAAATTGATATGATTATTAAAATCGAGCGAGACAGCGATCCCCCGAGGCAGTAAAAAAGGAAATGGACGGCGCGGGTCCGCTTATATACCCATCGGCGGGGGAAGAGAGCCCCCGCGCCGACGCATCACTACTAGTGTTGATCCATTGGGACCGCGAATGTAACGGAAAATCGTAACCGTTACAAAGAGATAATACCAATGTAGTTTTTGGAGACGCATCAAAAATCGTACGCCATTTTGTGGTGGTACTAGTCCTTCGAGAGACGTCATGGTGAGACAAAAAATAGTTAACGCCAGATGAAATTCTATGTCTTCTATCATATGACCTAATTCCGACATAAAATTAATGTACATGGTTTTAAAATCTAGATCACGTTCACAACGTCTTCCTAATGATAATAATCTACGTTTGGCTGGGTGAAAAGAGTCGTCTGGGTTCGGTTTAAGAACCACATACCATACTTCTTAGCACAAACCGGCCGTCACTATTACGAATTGTGTTTGCCTGAAAAGTTGCTTCGCAAGTGCGTCTCTTATATAAGAAAATATTTTCTTTTTTCTTTGAGGATTCTTGGGAATTCTGTCGAGTTCCCAGATTTTAACAAATCAAGTGTTGGCAGCATTCGTAAAATTACAAAATTTGAAATTGTGTGGAATCTGAAATAAATAAATGAACCAGAAATAGGGTGTATTTTACTATCCACTCAAGCTTGCTTTCACATACGTTGTCACGGATACGTTATCTTTTTCCCGACCGTGGACCCTTTAGCGGTCCGATGGGTGGTGATTTGCGAATAGGTACAATATTTTAGTTACGTTTGAAATAATGTAATGAAATGTGAATGTATAGGATGTATGGATTACCTGTTTTTTAATAAGTTTAGGTACACAAATAGAGGAAAGCAAAATGGAGAATTAAAAAATATGAAATTGAATGATTTTATGAAAAAATGGGATTAAAAAATAAGAAGGAATTTGGAATGGCCTCACAAAATACACTTGTCTTCATCCACAATTATTTCGGTTAATATTGAAACGACGACAGTGATGTAGCACATCCGTTGATGCCGGGTCCAAAGTCCAAGCAATGCAGCTTGATTATTTGTCTTTAGCTAGTTCTTTTCTTGCCGAAGAAGGACCAAATACTGGGGGCGTTTCGTAGTGTATGCGCATATTCGAGACTGCTTTCTGACTTCGGTTGAATTGTGGCGTCAGTAAGATAGAAACTATAATACGGACGTAACAAGTGCGCAAACCCTATTACCCTTGCGTCTACTTTACATTGCCAGAACCATTGTATGTGTGTGTGTGAAATATTGTTTCTATCGATTTTTATCTAAATATTGTTTCGAACTTGTATATCGTGATCGTAGTTGCACTCAGAACAGAATCATCTTCACGATGCATATAAAGTAAGTAAAGGCCTTCTTCGTTTAAGTCCTCTCGAGTGTAAGAATGGCTTTGCTTGAGTTGATATATGCCAAGAGTCAACTGTCGCAGCTCATCCCAGTTAAGGCGTGCGTTACAAATCTTGAAGATCTGTATCACTTGACTTTGTCCAGATCACCTTTTTTTCCAGCCCATCCTTTCTGTTCTGGAATTTTAATTGAGTTCTTGTATATTGTTTTAAAAGTATCATTATCTTTTAATGCTTTTGGACTAGCCGGATCAACCTTAACTATTTTAAATTCTTCCTGATTATACGACGTCTAATAAAAAAGCAGCCTAGGTTCTCCTTTGCGGCTTTAATAATTTTTATATCATTTATTTTAACAATTTCGTTTTGATTATTTTTCGCATAAATGCGTCCTAAATCATGAGCAAAAAGTCTTGAAATTGTGTATGAATAACTCATTGATTTTATAGGGTCTACCAATTTTTTTGTGGTTTTGATTAAAGATACATATTGTTCAAGTGTGTATGTAAGTCCATATCTAAGAGCTTTTTTATTTTTCTCTCGATACCGGAATATGTGGAATCATTTCCATTTTGAGTGTGTCCCTTAATAAGATATTAAGGGACACACTCAGAATTAATAAAAATAAATAAATTATAATATTAAGCCACAGCATGAATGTACATACTTTAGTACATTACTTTTTCTTCTTCTGGAAAAAACTGAACGCATTTTTAGGTCTTCCATCTTCCTCGCATTAATGCAGAGCTGCCTTGATCTACACACAGTAGTGATATGGGAACCTGTGGCCTTGTCTTCAACAAAAATGTATACTCCCATCAGTAAATTCCTGCGTTTGTACCGGCAAATCACTACAAAAATTTTGAATGTGAGATGATGGAACTTTGAGATACTAAAGATTACCTTCTTCATTTTCGGAATACGCCAATCTTTTGTTTGAAGGGATAGTGCAGTCTTTTTGCATTGTTGAACCTACCATTTTTGAACTCTGTTACATCCTCTCCGCTCCGCATCCTCGAAGATACAATTAATTCCATAAATTCCTGTACGCTATACAGCTTTTCTTTGAGAGGAAGTCTTTTTTTTATAATCCCAAGTGCTCGTCATACGGCAGAAAGGAAAGGCCACGCATTGGAAAAATCCGTTCAATTTTTCTGAAACGTCCACTATTAAAATATTCAATCATACGGTACTACTGTATTGTTTCTGGTCTGCCCTGCGCAGTTATCAGAAAAGAGCATTAGTTCTATCTCTGTTTTATCGTTATACTCTTTAACGTAGATCATAATAAAAGAGCATGCTTCGTTTGGTTTTTTTTTGCTTGTCCTTCGTGATTTATGAACAGTACATTTTTTCCCGTTTTCGGATACAGAAGATAGAGACGCTCAATTGTCGTAAATAAAATATTTCTTGCACTGTGATTATTTTGAAGAATGTTTTATCTGACTGGGATCTTTCCGTCTAGATGCTTATAATAGAACTTTTTTGTTCTTTTTTCGTGTCCTATCTGTCCGGCCACCACCAGCCAGATCTTTCTCCAGAACAATTGGTAGCAGGATTACTGAAAAAATTACGTAGAGCAATGTCGATATTCGGATAAACATCTCGAAGATTTCGAGAATGCAATACATTGTATATTTTTCATGCAGAGCGTAAAACTTCCGTATTTTCTAGTGAATTTTTAGCTGACATTGTAAATGAATACATTCATTCCCCAATGTCTCTTCCAAATAATTAACATACTTTTTAACTAGTTTATTCGCAAGGTTTTTCAATTCAGTTGTATCTATGTCAGATAAATTATCAAAAAAACTAAAACTCAGTATCTTAAAAGGTAGCTTTGGCCCAAATTTCAAAAACCCACTTCCCAAACCCAAAAAAAAACCACAAAAATTCTTAAACCCTGATTAATGTAGCTTAAAAAGTAGTTTTAAGCTACATTAATCAGGGTTTTAGAATTGATTTTCAAATCGAGACTCTCAAAGAGGCAGCGCGTCTACTGCCGGTCCTCCGAGCCGAAAAGCGAAGTTCTTTCCGATTATTTTTATTGTAATATTCATACTTAATCTTATTTCCTGGGTGCTTTTCCTTCAGAATCCAATGGTAGTTTGTTCACCAAGGCGAGTAAATGACCGATACCTTACGAGAGTGTAGTTTGAGGCCCGAAGCGCAGCTGAGGGCCTCAATACACTCAAGTCAGGTATCGCATTTTCTCCCGAGTGATACATACTTTTTTACACTACACCAATGAGGAAAATAAAAACATTTTAGTTAAAATTTATATTAAAATTATAACAATTATTGAAACTCCATAAATTCTTCATATGTTTTGTTGTACTTATGCTTGGACTTTTCTGGCAAAAGGTTTAAAATGACTGTTTGAGCAGCTTCTTTTAATTCAGGCGCCGTAAATATATCTTCATTCTCGCTACTAGACAGACATCAGAGCAGAATGTAAGAAGAAGATACAATAAAAAAGAAAATTCGCGCGTACAATCGTTTTTTTTTTAATATTGAGGAGGCAAATGAAATAAAGCACATACTGCCAAGTTTCCTTAGTAAATGCTAGTAGCCAGTAACATTTTGATGTGCTTTGAGATACAAACTTAAGAATTTTAAAAAGTTAAAGGAGGGGAGAAAATTACTTTCTCCACGAGGGGAGAAAGTAAATCCCATACATTTTTGCCGCCCGCATATTGGTTCGCTTGGAATTAGGTACTTTCTTCTCGTTTTTCAAGTAAGAACTAATGTGCTTTCCGAATAGGTGTAGTATAAACTATTTTTTAGTTAGATCAACAGAAAAATATTTTATTATGCCAGAAGAGTAGTTTTGCTGGAAAGCAGGATATATGAGAGAACACTGCAGTCATTTCATAAGTAGACATGACATTGATAGTTAGCGATTTCTTTCTCTTGTTTTTCGGTATTTTATCTAATACTAGCAAGTAACGGAGCTTCTTAACACGGTCCTTATTAATTCAAAATAGGCTAAGAAAAGCACAATGGCATACTTCTTTGCATCTCGATCGACGATCTGACAGGGAACTAAAGGATCAGTGAGCTGAAGTGAGAAAATTTATGAAGTGAACACCACGCCTTAGCAAGCGAAGAAAAAGACGCTTTTCAGCTAGAACTAGTGACGATATACGTAAAGTGCGTGGTCGATATACGCAAACGCGGCGGTTGGAAATTGGGAGCTGAAGGTTGAGCTCAGTGGCTTGTTATTAGAGAAGCTCGTTTTTTTTTATATCATAAGATAGCAAACAAGCAGATGGGTTTCCTGATGGAAAGAGTCAACCATCGCCTATAAACACCAAAGATGTTAATGGTGCGTTGCTGTCTTGTGGCGAGGTCTAATGCCACATACATAAGTTTACCGGCTACCTTACCCTCCAAACCGGAACACGACAGCGACCAGCACTGACGCTATTGCGGCAGGAAAGGTAAGGCGGTGGTACCAGACCCGGGCGAGACAATGCAGCACTTTACCACCTAGTAGCCACGATGTTAGTGACTCGATAGCCAATAGGTCGCCTTTTACGACATGTCTGGCATAACGGCAGTTGGTCTATTTTTCAAAAAACAATTCGTAAGAGGATGAAATATTTCCTATAGGGATAGGGATATAGGGATGAAAAAACAGGGTTGGTATGAAAGATTATATAAATGACAAGTTACTCTACACGCGGACAGAGTTTCACGGGCAATCTAGTTTTTTTAAACATTTACTTTCATTAATTTTAATTAGTTAATGAATAAGATGTTACGTTGCAGCCATTTGCACAAGAACGTGTCAACCCGGTACCTAGACTGTTCGCCGCCAAGGGCTGGTGAGACGTACGAGTCGGAATCGTTCTTCAACAACCCCGAGCGCTGGTGGCGCGCGGAGTACTCGACGCGGCAGACGCCCAGCGTGCTGGTGCTGTTCGACGTGCTGCGCGGCCGCGTGGACACTTTGCTGCGCGGCTACCACCTGCTGCACGAGCTGCCGCACACGCAGGTACGCTCCCGGACCGCCACCCCCACCTACACCTACACTGTCACCCAGGGTGCACGAACGTTGCTAGGGGAAAGTGCTGTGATTTGGGCCTATACTACCCGCGTCGAAAACAACGACACATCCATACTATATTATACATGCGAAAGTGTGTTTGTTTGTCCTATTTTTACAGCAAAATGGAGTCACCTGTCACCTAACTTATAGACAAATGAGCAAATCATGGTTAATTTAAATATTTTTTATTGACGTTCGATGTTTAATCTTCCGAGCCCGTGAGAGAACTGATGCATATTTTTGATAAATTTCATTTTATATTTGGATTAATTTTTCAGTTCCCCGAAGGCGAAGTCGGTGAAAAAGTGTTGATTTATCAAAAAATCGAGAACAAGCCGCGACCATCAGCACCAACCGATGAAGTTGTCTAACGATAACTGTTACAGGAGGCTGAACTAGGAAAATAGGGAGTACTTCTATGTGTTCATATTTTCTATAAGGCTTGATATATTTCGTTTGGCTATCAAAATGACATTTAAAGGAGTATTGTTTTAATATTATTTTTTTAACAAATCTAATCGTAGTTAAAAGCGCATCTTTTAAACATGGTAACGTTTCAATAGTGGTTATACTCTCTGCTACGGTGTAGCATGGCTTGGAAATATATATCATGGTTGCTCACAAGTGCGTCGTTTTATTATAAACTAGTTGCAGCGTGCAACCCGCTGCATAATAAGTTTTTGGTGAATCCCGCGGGATCACCTGATTTTGCCGGGATAAAAAATAGCCTATATGCTATTCCAGATCATCATCTACCTGTGTGCCAAATTTCATTCAAATCCGTTCAGTAGTTTTTGCGTGATTGAGTAACAAACATCCATCTAAACATCCATCCAAACATCCATCTAAACATCCAAACTTTCGCATTTATAATATTAATATAGATAAATTGATATAGATACTATATGAAAACCCGGCTTCGCTCGAAAGTCTCATAAAACGCAATCCTATATACTAACTCAAATAATAGTCATTAAAAAGTAGCAACACTGAGTGACGTCTTCTTTCAACTATTACATTGGTTTAATAAAGACAACACTATAGTGTTGCTATTTTTTAATTTATACTCTTTTATGAACGAAGAGAAAATAAGTATCACGATAATCTGCGTTCCGTTCTACGATACTTTAATAAATGCTCACGCCATCTACACCACATATTTGTAACCTTTAAAGAAATATGGCCGATTTGTCTGTCAGCACCGTTAGAATGTTTAATCACTATTTTAACAAATTACTCGACAATCCGAATTTTGCGTATATATGTTGTCGACTCCAAATATATTTTTTTAACCCTTGACTGAATAGATAACTATATGATGATCTTGGGTAATAAAGATCGAAAAGGGTTGGCATGACAACACTGGTGTCAACAATTTGTCAGATTTCAATCAAAAAACTAACGGTTTTTAATTTTTTTTTAAATTAAACAGGGTTTCATAGAAATTTTTATTTTTTAGACGGTACTATACTATCCAGAGTAAAAACTAGTGAAAAGAGTTTTATGTAATAACAAAAAACTTCCGGTTTGGTCATCGCATCCTTGCTGTTGTAGTTTAGCATCCTTGTCAATACATCTTAGGTGTCTACTAGCAACAGTCTTATTTGCTACCATGTACAACAGCTGCAAAGGTATTTAACTTATCACTATTGCGTTATATATTCTATGTTTGTTTGTTTGACTTGGTTTACAAATCTATATTAATTAATTAATTAATAATATTATAAATGCGAAAGTTTGGATGTTTGGATGGATGTTTGTTACTCAATCACGCAAAAAGTACTTAACGGATTTGAATGAAATTTGGCACACAGATAGATGATGATCTGGAATAGCACATAGGCTACTTTTAATCCCGGAAAAATTAGGTGATCCCGCGGGATTTGCCAAAAACCTTATAATGCAGCGGGCTGCACGCTGTAGCTAGTTTGTTATAAATTGTAAGCCTTAATCGCTATTCCTTTGTAATTAAGATGTAAAGCTTAAAATAATATTGAAATAATACTGCCACTAAGAAATCGTGATACTGACTCTGTAGATTGCTACTTAAATTTGGAAATTGTATGATGTTTATTTCTGAATTGACTAAAAATAAGTTAAAATTTCAAGACACTGTTCAAAGATAAGTTCGGAATTTCATGATATAGTTAAATATTACTTTGGAATTTACTATTAATAGTAAGTTTAAATTTTTTTAACACTCTACAGATCAGCATGGAAATTATTATCAGTACCTTGTTACTTCAGCATCTTAAGACGTTTTTTAAATATCAGTTCGAAAATTGCTATTTAAAGTTAGATAATTTTTTGTGACATTCTTTAAAAACACAGACAAGTTCAAAGAAAATTTACAAATTATTATAATTTTTTATGAGTTAGAGAGTGAAAGTTTTTTATGAGTTTCATTTGAAAACAATTCGTGTGGTCGCTATAATATATATCAGGAATTTAGTGGTACCAAATTCGGTAAAGGAGGTATGCAGGAGGTCTAAGGTTTAAATTCTGATTTGGCAAAATATTACACAGCAAAAATATTACGAAAATATTATTTTCAAATAATATTGATGAATTAATGTATTTATTTATCTTTGTTCTTTTATAATTTATTCAGTTATGATTATAATATATATACGATTGAATAATTTCTATTAATTGTCCTTTTTCTTCGTATTCAATATAGCTCAAAAAATGATATTTATTGTACATGCTTATTCATTAGAACGTCTATATGATTATATGATATGTGTATTGTTTTACGTATTTTGAGATTTTTATTGCCTTATGTACTCAATACAAGGTTGAAATTTCTACATTGTAATTCATTGAAGACATGAATGTGATGAAAGAAGGTGATAGTTGCAGTTTTTTTGGGAACTAAATTCCTAACATGGTTGTATTATAATATTGCGGCATATATAATTAGAAAGAGACAAAAAGCAGAGGGGGTAAACGATGAGTTTATGAAGAGACGAGAAGCCATACACGAAATATAATTAAATTACCATTCCTTCATTGTTCTTGTTATTAATTATACATAGTATAATATAGCAAATGGAGCTATGTTCCTGCAGTTTCTGACGACTTTTCTCGTATTTTTAAACTTCAATTGTTTATTGAAATTAAAACACACCCAATATTGTATATAACTAATTTAGCCCATACTTATTCCACAGTTTGGCTTGTTAAGTAAACTTTCAATATTTTAATTTTATTATTGTAAATTACATTCGCAATTTTAGTTAACTTATTGAAAAACATCGTCAAGTCTAAACAATGCGACATATCCCTTTCGTCACCTCATGTGTATAATAAAATAAGTTGTTTTTTACACTGTGTATCACGTATCAACCGTTCATGATTTTCCGAACTCCCAGTTACTAACAATGATTAAATTCTATATTGAATTTTAAGTCGCAATATATCCGAATTCAGTATATAATTTGATGATAATCTGTTTTCTATTTATACCTTCCAGATGAAGCTATTTCAAATTTTTAAAAAAGTTGTGCTAATTATGCAGAAACTTATTATGTTATTTATTATTATTATTACGTTTAAAAGATATCACAAAAGAAATAGCCTATTTCTCTTTGCCAGATACAGAAAAGAGAAATAAATCAAACGTAATAAATTTCTTTAATGCACTCATTATAAAATTATTGTATTTTTGCATACATCTACTACGTGGTAGAGTTCTGCATCGGCTCGCCCGGGTCTGGTACCACCGCCTTACCTATTCCTGCCGCAATAGCGTCAGTGCTGGTCACTGTCGTGTTCCGGTTTGGAGGGTAAGGTAGCCGGTAAACTTATGCATGTGGCATTAGACAAAGCCACGAGGTAGCAACGCACCATTAACATCTTTGGTGTCTATAGGCGATGGTTGACTCTTTCCATCAGGAGACCCATCTGCTTGTTTGCTATCTTATGATATAAAAAAAATCTACCTGCTTAGGATAAATAGCGTGTGATATGTTGGGTGCGAAAGAAGAGACGTTTGACGGATAAAAAGAACTGGCAAAAACGTTGACAGAAATTGTCCAGCCTATTTTCTGACTTCATTATATGATTTTTTTTAAATTACAAATAAAAGAGTGCTGCGTATTTAGCAAAACTATTGAAATATGGTTTTCAAAATTAAAACAAAAGTTTTAATGTACAAATACAAAAATAGAGTAGAATTTTGTAGCAGCAAATGAATTAACTAAGTATATATGTATTATTTGTTTTTGATTTATGATGAACGATTAATAATAATAATAGTTCATTTATTTGCAAGATTCAATCAACAATGATAATTACTTAATAAATAATTGACTTACAAACGATCTATTTTATTTTAATTTTGACGTATCTCGTGCAAAACACATTGAAAATTAATTAACTACAAAACTTTTTTTTGGAATTTTTATGTTGATTTGGGTGTGTTATGATGAAGAACATTTCTTGACATTTAGAAGTAGCTTTGGATACAATTTATTGAAGTATAACCGTAGAGATAATAAATAGATAGAGCAGGTAAGTCATGAGTGCGTATGTAAATGAAAATATCTAATTGATAGAAAGAGAAAGAACATTCATTTGGTATCCATGTTTCTCTTTAATATTGTATGCGCATTTTGTAATCGTATCTTATTGACTTCTTCAGTAATCATGTTTTTTATTATGTTTCTCTGGTGCGCATATGGGAACGCACGCTTTTTTCGCGCGACTATTTGTGTAGACATTATAGTCGAGGCTCCCACACGCATGACGTGTCATTTATTAATATTTACACTTACACATCTTTATCAATTCATTAAGTAGTTGGTGCGTCATTTCAGCCTAAACAACCTCTACAAAAATCATTTTTCTCCTCTCTCTATGGACAAGAGGACTTTATGCTTGCCTTGCCAATTCTATGTATTATACCTCTATGGGTATAACTGATCCATGTTCTTTGGAAATATTTGTTGTAATATACATAAATAGACTGTAAAAAAATCCTTCGTCTCCTTTGTATATCAAATAATAAGGTCTTTTTGTACAACAAAGATGATTTTTGTTTTATGTCATTTTTTTTGTGCCTATTTTCTAGTAGTTCAGGTTTTTTATAAATAATATGATGCAATTATATTTTCATTTTTATTTTATTTGACTCGCGGGATTTCTTCCGCGATTTTTAATTGTAGATTAGATTATTAGATATTTATTTAATTATATTTGATGTCTCGAAGATTTTGTATTTAGAATAAGTCTATAGTAACTATATAGGTGTATTAGAATCAAGTAATTTCAATATGAGTTAGTTCTGTTACATTTATAGATCACGATTGAGTGCAATTAAGTCACGGAACGAATACGTGACGTTACAATTTATAACATTACAATCGTCATTTTGACGTCACAAATTGAATCTAGAAACGCAAAATTGTCAAAAAATCAGTAAGCCTAAAAATCATTTAAGTTAATGTTATTTGCCCTAATTTTGATTGGCATAAAGTTTTTAGGTATATTGTTTATTGGTCTAATCATCATCTAACAAGCGAGCGTGCCGCGGCAGCGCCTGCCGTTCGCCAGGTCCATTGTCGGTGTTATTGAACCATTTGGCTTAGGTTAGGTTAACAAGAAATTATCTGTCCGCATCCATAGTCTTCAATTCTGTTTTGATAATAGTCTTGGATTGTAACAGGTCAAACAAGGTATCTGTTAATCCTGTTATTGTTACGCAATAATAACATATGACAGTATCTGTTATTTAAGAATAGCCTGTTATTTTCGTAGGCACGGTCGGTCTGTCAGTAAATAATAAATATAAATTTAATATCACCTTTATCATTAGTATTAAATATTAGTCGTAGTACATTGAACACTTTGTGACCAATGCAGTCGATGCTAACAAGTATGTTCGAAAATACACTGTTATTTATTGTTTTGACACCACTTTCTAATAATTTCTGTTGTAACTTTACTATGAAGATAATATTATTTTATCATTATTTAGACCTATTGTTATATTGATAATTTTAAGCATGTAATAGAGGTTTGACCTTCTTATATCATTTTTTTATTGTATAAGATAGCAAACAAGCAGATGGGTCTTCTGATGGAAAGTGTCTATAGACACCAAAGGTGTTAATGGTGCATTGCTATCTTGTGGCGAGATCTAAAGCCTCATGCATAAGTTCATCATGCTCACGAAAACAAGTAATACTTAAATATTGTAAAATAATATACCTAGTAATATTAGCATTATTCTTGCAGTCTTGTAGTGTTTCCGCATTGAAAACTAGGAACTGATAACACATAATACGACTTAAAATAATTGTTACTTTCGAAGAAAGGTATCTTCTTGTAAGAGTTGCTTCTCATATAAGCTAGATTCAATTAAGCGGGTGTGAGCGAGACAGATTAATTCATACGGAGAACAGATAAACCGAATACCTGTTATTAAGTACTTGTGACTAAAGATTGTAATGTAAATTGTGATTGAGCATTGAATAATATGAATGATATTTTAACAGATATATGATATCACAGGAACAACTGTTATCTACTATTTACAAATTGTATATACAATTTTAATACAAATTACAAATACTTGTGATTTGTATCTGTTACGATAAAAACTCCTCAATTCCATTTGATATTTATTTATAAAATACTGTTATTATTATCTATATTTTAAATCACCATTAGTTTTGTCTAATTTTTTATGTGATTCTGATACACCTATAAAAAAACAACGGTTAATATTAATACAAAATATTATTAGGAATAGAATCATGACCAACTTAACAAGTTAATATAACATAGCGACTTGCCAAAGTTGAATGTTGAATTAGTTATATATGTTGATTAAGAAGCTAAGCAGGACCGGATTTAGTCCATATATAAAGGATAAGTAAAAGTTAACAAACCTCAATGGTCAATTGGATAGTCCGAAGAAAGTTAATTCTTTTTGCGGTCAAACAAAAAGAATTAACACACACCTGACAAATAGCCACATATACTCATTAAACGTTCTTTTACCTTTTTTTATTTTAGTCTTTGGTATGCTCTCCAATTTTTATTATATCTAAATACGGTCCTGGTATAACAAGTAGCATAAATAAACTTGCAATAATATTACATATAAGCCGGCGCCAGACAGTTTCATATATTTGAACACTAATTGATTGCTATATGTGGCACGGAGCTTTGAAAATGTGTTCAAAGTTTGAACAACCAAAGTCCCGTGCCACATATAGCAATCAAACAAGTGTCCAAATGTTTGAAGCTATGTCTGGCACCGGCTTTAGACGAACATACACAAAATACGCCTATTTATTTTATTTTTGTTAAGTCTTCCCGAACCATTTAATGACAAGATAAGATACAATTTATTATTACTAAAGCGCATAAGAGATGAAATTGGTCGTTATGGATAATGATAAAAGTACCAGTGTTTAATTGATATACCTATATTTTAGTAGATATTTAGTTATTTAAATAAAATAATAAAATAGAGGTATTTAAAATATTATCATCTAGTTGCCGGCTTGGTTTTTGTAGAAGCGAAACTATGTTGAAAATAAATAAAAATATGACGAATAAAATGAGATTTTACGCGCCATATTTATCGGGTTTTTAATAACGCGCGTTAATTTCTGCAATGGCCCATTTTTCACCAATTCCTCATAAGTCTTCCACTAAGTTTATATTTTTCAATATTAAAGTTAAATCTAGATGTTGGTGTTGGATGAAAATCTACAGTATGTCTAAGTAGGAATAGAAAACTTTTGTAAAAAAACTTTTTTAACTCATTAAACTCACTAACATAATTCCAATTTTGAAACAAATACATTTCAATGATTTTTTTAATGTACATTTTTTATTATACATGAAATAAATGAGATTTTCTCTTTATTCCTCATTTAAAAATTGCTTAGACTTGGTGACTTTTTTCAGGTCAAGATGGAGTTTAAATTGACAACATTGTGTCAATAACTCTACATCACTCAGAACTGTACTTGTGAGTTTTACGTGTTAACCAACGATATGTAAAGTCCTTCCTAAATTGCTAAACATATTTTAACATAGGGTTCAGTACGTCTAACCATGTATATTCAGCCAAATAAAATGTGATTCAAAGAACTAAAACTTTTTGATTTTTACGAATAAAATAATGTTGTCTCATAGCGATTTACGCCTTTCTGCATAAAATAATCCACTTTGTGGTTATTTACCTTACTGCTCACTCTTACGTTAAAAGTGGATTACTTTATGCAGAAAGGCGTAAATCGCTATGAGACAACATTATTTTATTCGTAAAAATCAAAAAGTTTATTCCATTGAATCAAGTTCTGTTGATTCATTCATTGAATCAAACCCTGTATTAAATTATGTTCACTTATTTTGAAAGAACCTTATATTATTCACTGTCAATCAGAACGGGCTTTGTCGTTTTTTAATATCTTTGCCTCTAGGATATAGAAAAATTGTGTCTTATGATTCGATAAGTAACGATACTTTGATTGGAAACCTCCGTTTTGATATTGTTTTCTTCAAGGTCACATTAGTGTTTTGTGTGTGTTATTTCAAAGCTACCACCGAATTAAAACATAGTTGCTCTTAGATTATGCAAGTTCTGAATAAGTTTAAGGTTATAATTAAGGGTGTGGATTAGATATTATTTAAAATTCCCTGTTGAATGGGATAACTATGACAAAGTAGAAACAGAAGTAGCGCGTTTACAATATTAAATACTGAACCGAATATGTACTACCAATTTTATTTTGGAATAATAATCTTTGTCTTAACTGAGTTTTCTCAAAAAGACATATGATGACAATGTTGGCAAATTATTGACCATATTAACTTATGACAGATTTATTTAAATTTTCTCATTTGATTATTATTACTTTTATACTATTGCCTGAAAACACTCATGAATGATTAATATATATTTTTCTTTTGTATGAGAGACAGATACATGTAAATATCTATATCTATTAATGATAAATTCAATAACACTATATTTCTGGACTAAAGATGTTAATGACGGATTCTTATTGTTTCTTCGACAATTTATTTATGCATGATGATTATCAGTCATATTTTTTTGACACAAGAATTTTTTGAATGATTTAATAAAATCTTTTTATTTTTCTTAATATATTTAGTGTAACTAAGTTATACGACTATTTCACATATTTTCATCTATGTAAAGAAATAACTGATTTGTCAAAATATTTTTTGAGTATCATAATATGGCCGATTAATTGACGCCTCGGAGACTTTAATTTTATAACTAATTCATTAAAGCTCTGATAATGGAACTACATATTTGTTACTTATGAAATACAAATGCATAGTCGGTTCGGTACAGATTATGTTAATTTTGTAAATATCATAATATATGTTGATATTATTTGGCAATTGTTATTGCCTCGAATTTAAACTGACTTCGAAATGACTTCAATACATTGATTTTATATAAAGTGCCTAAAATTCACACTTTAAATAAAATTGACTAAGAATATTAATTGCTTTACTAATACGGATTATTTCTTAAGCTTTGGTTTTTCTTTGTTTTTATAGCAAAAATTAACGCTTTATTTTGCAATTTTTAAATAGTAGTTTAGATAGTTTATAAAATGCAATACAAATAGATTTTAGATTACTGTATGTATGTAGTACCTGTACCGTAACAAAATCAGTTTTTAAACAAATATCACCAATTTGCTCGTAATATAATCGTAATTTTAAACTATATTTTTAAAATTATATTAACATAAAATGCCTTCATAAAAAACTTCGTATTTTTATATATTTGTTTTTAATTAAAATGTTGATAGTAAATGTCACTATTGCGCTAACCACTCACTATACATTATCCCTTATCATTGCCAATTTTTGATAAGAAATTTTAATAAAATTATACTAAAACTTAATTAAATGTTCTAACTTTCGGAATCTATAATTTTATATTATATTCTTTTGGTAAACTTTCACAAATTTAACAATTATAAAAATTAATATGAAACATACCTACATATATCTTTATTTAACTGCGATTTATTCTTCCAAACAATTGTCAATTCAGAATATCGGATATTGTATATGATATTTAAAAAACAATATATAAATTACCAGCTTGTTAAATATGCAACAGATTGGTGTTGGTGTGTTGGTGTTGGTCCGTGTTGGTCCCGGCCTCCTTTGTAGAATAGGCCAACTGCCGTTCCGCCAGGCAGGTCGTAAAAGGCGACCAATTGGCTATCGAGTCACTACCATCGTGGCTACTAGGTGGTAGAGTTCTGCATTGTCTCGCCCGGGTCTGGTACCACCGCCTTACCTATTCCTGCCGCAATAGCGTCAGTGCTTGTCGCTGTCGTGTTCCGGTTTGGAGGGTAAGGTAGCCGGTAAACTTATGCATGTGGCATTAGACCTCGCCACAAGATAGCAACGCACCATTAACATCTTTGGTGTCTATAGGCGATGGTTGACTCTTTCCATCAGGAGACCCATCTGCTTGTTTGCTATCTTATGATATATAAAAAAAAATATATAAAAAATATATATATATATATATATATATATATATATATATATATATATATATATATATATATATATATATATATATATATATATATATATATAAGATAAGCTGGTTTATATAAAAAAACACACTAATAAAACTATGTAATACTTTTTTAAAGTCAAAAATAAGTTAAAAACTGGTTTTGTTACTGCTAGATTTATTTTTATTTCAAAACTATTGACTTGCTCAAAATGAAAAGACGAGAAATAAAAAATTTTATGTAACTTAAATCCGTAATTAATACTTAATATTTAATAAGTATATTTTTATACTTGATTTAGATAAAGGTCTATAAATGAAATAGAGGTTTGTTTTTTAAATAAATAAACTTACATAATCTATAATATTTATGTCACCACAATTGGATTTTTTAATTCGTTTATACTTTTAAAAATATTGTCTCTGATAGAAAATCCCATAAACCTCTATATTTAGGGCAATTTTGAGCATTTTTTCGAATAGTAATGTTGTTTTTTGTGTAAGGAAAATGTCTTCTATAGATAAGTAAAGTGTGAAATTTTAATAAAGATTTTATTTTTAATGGAATAATTTATTTATTTGTTTGTGTTCCATGTATGCTATCTTTTTTTTTTCATTTTTATGGCATGAGCGTTAACAACTGCACATGCTGTATTCGCCATTGCCAATTTTTGGTGCAAGCCTATTTTTTGGGCACATTTATTTTTTGTATAACTTGAAATTTGAACCATCGTGGCTACTAGGTGGTTGAGTTCTGCATTGGTTCGCCCGGGTCTGGTACCAGCGCCTTACCTTTTCCTGCCGCAATAGCATCAGTGCTTGTCGCTGTCGTGTTCCAGTTATAGGGTAAGGTAGCCGGTAAACTTATGCATGTGGCATTAGAACTCGCTACAAGATAGCAACGGACCATTAACACCTTTGGTGTCTATAGGTGATGGTTGACTCTTTCCATCAGGAGACCCATCTGCTTGTTTGCTATCTTATACTATAAAAAAATCTGTCTAATATAATATGGGTATTAGGCAATGAAACTAATACATAGAAATACGTATTTAAAAACTGAAATATATTTAATAAACACCCAAACCCTGAAATACAAACATCTATGCTCATCATAACTTAAATGTTTTGTCCCGACGGGAATTGAATCCGAATTATTGTTTAAGTCGTCAGTGTCGTTAACCACACAAGCAACGGGACGGCTAATCCATTCGCTATCCCAAAATAATACTTCCATAAAGGCATATGTCGATAAAGATTGATTACAGATGATCATTCCATCGAGTTATTTAGAGCGCCTTAACTGGTTAACGAACCTAACTACGAATCAATGGGGCTTAGGCTGGATTCCCGACATGGACAAACATTTGTGTGATAATCAGATGTTTGTAATTTTGGGTTTCAGTGTTTATTATATATATATATATATATATATATATATATATATATATATATATATATATATATATATATATATATATATATATATATATATATATATATATATATATATATATATATATATATATATATATATATATATATAAGAACTGCTCGTTTAAAGGTAGGTATCAGATAACTCAATAAAATCTTTGTGGAAGGGACTGAAACTGAATTTCACGACGTCCCATATGTTGCAATATGGTACAGCTAAGTTTACAGCTCTGAAACCGTGCGCCTATGCATCAATAATGAACAGTTTCATGCTTAGAGTACGCAGTTAGAATACTTGTATATTGTACCTACACTTTTCTTCATCGGCATTTACTTAATTAATTTCAATTTACTAAATTTAAAAAAAACATGCCGGATCTCTTGCAGATCATGCAGAGGAAACCGAAAGTCAACAGATGCTCCAAGTTTGTCAAAATTCACCGGTATCTCGGTTGGCGAACGTCATTGCAACATCAAATTCTGGCCACATCCTATTCTATCGCTTGCTTCTAGAGATAACCAGGTTTGGGGCTGATAACATAGTATGACACCAGAGGCAGAGCTGTTTCAGTAATTTCGATTTTAGATAATAACCCCGAAATAATTAATAATACTTGACCGACCTGATGATCGAACTCGGGACGTCTTGAACTAAGCCTAATAGGCTAAATAATAGACAACAAGTCAAAATAATTATTTTATAATCATATTCGTAATGACCATTGACTTGGATTTCCCGTTCGATAATAAAAACTATTCAAATTATTCATCATCTAGCAGTGTTATCAAACAAAAGATTCATGTTAAGGAAATTAAGACAAATAGGTACATTGTTTGATAATACGAAAATTAATAGATAAGATGTTCTTGTATAAGACCCTGCATATTCAAGTACGAAATATAACCCATATTGATTAAAGTGTCAAAGGTTAAAGATAATGTATCTAATAAGATTTAACAGGCAGTTATTTTCTAAAGGCCGAATAGGAATAACTAGTCTGTAGTTTTTTAAGATGTTCTAAATTCGAAAATGGGCGGGAAAATTTGTTTACTTTTTTTATTAGTGGTATTTACCACAAAATCTTTGCAAATAAATGTTGAAAGTGCACGTATTGATAAAGATGAAGGAAAAAGTAGTTTAGTTTTTGTATTTGATACAACGGGTTCCATGCACAATGATCTGAGGCAGCTGAGAGAGGGCGCGGAAATGATAATGACAGCGGCTTTGGAGGAGGGTAATGTTATCGCCGACTTTGTGTTTGTACCCTTTCATGATCCCGGTAAGTACCTATTTAAAATACGCTCACATAATAAATAGGTACTAGGTGATAGTTTGCTTATTTATTTTTAATAGGCCGGCAACGCACTTGCAAGACCTCTAGTATTGTCAATGTTCATGGGCGGCGTTAATAACTTACTATCAGGTGTACCCCCTGCTCGTTTTCCTCCTCTTCTATAAAAAAAAGAGTCGCAACGTCTCGCCCGGGCCTGGTACCACTAAAACGTAATGATTATATACTCTTCGGTACCACCGCCTTACCTATTTCTGCCGCAATAACGTCAATGCTTGTCATCTTTCTCCTAGTTCTTGTTTGGAGGGTAAGGTAGCCGGTAAACTTACACAAGTGGCATCACCGTCCTCTCACACGTACGGCAAAGCACAATTAACATCTTTGGTGTCTATAGGCGACGGTTGCCTCTTTCCACCAGGACAGTTCTGTTTTTGGAACGAAGTTCCTTATCGCGCGTTGTGAAAGGGGGCTAGACGGAAAAATTTCTTACGAAAAGTTGTCACGACACTTTTTGCTATAGAAGCTATTGTAAGCTGTGCGGTGTGCGCATGTTTCTCTGTCTGTCCCTCTCTCTCTCTCTCTCTCTCTCTCTCTTATAGAAAGCAAGCCAGATATTTTCATTTCTATTTCGCATTGAACAGTGTGGTGTCGCGACGATTATTTTTGTTGAGTGTATACAGGTTTTTTGTAAATAATAATAAAAGGAACTTCGTTCCATCCGGGTGTCCCTTGACACCTCTCAAGTTTTTTTTTTACAGTAGAGGGGGCAAACGAGCAGAAGGTGTACCGCATCCGCAATCTGGAAGTCTTGCTGTTGCGTTGCCGGCCTTTCAAAAATGAGTTCGCTCTTTTCTTAACGGGCACCAAGTCGTATCCGTCCGGAACTTTTATGAACTGCCTGGCGGAACGACAAATGGTTTACTCTTCAGAGAGGGCCCGGACCAACACAGAGAACTGATATTTTAGTTTAGTTTTACGGGTACTTAATTATTAATGTTATCCTTTTAGCTGTCGGTCCACCAACAGTAACAAAAGACAAAGAAGTGTTAAAGTCAGCTTTGAGTAAGGTTCATGTGTATGGGGGAGGGGACTGCCCAGAGAAATCCTTGGGTGGTATCAAAATGGCACTTGAGGTCAGTCGGCCCAGGTCCTTCGTGTATGTGTTCACCGATGCCACTGCGTCAGACCATAGAATTGTTGGGAAAGTGTTGGATATGATTCAACGTACGCAGAGTCAGGTGAGTTTAGTTGCTTTTTATATCATACCATAGCAAACAATCATGGTCCTGATCATTGGCATATACAATGTGCCCCAGAATGCCTATAAGAAGCCGGGGCGTGGCGGTCATACGCATTGAGTAGCTGATGTAAAAAATATTTAAAAAGTCTAAGTCGAAAAATTTTTTTTGTGTAATATAAAATTTAAAAAAAAACGTTATTAAATGTTATTGGTATTAGCAACCCTAATTTAACGAACGGCATCGTCATAACAAAGATTATGCTTCTATCTCATTCATTCAATTTATGCCCATTAATAAAATCTATAACGTTTTTTTAATTTTGTATTAAACAAATTTTTTTTCGACTTAGATTTTTTTAAATATTTTTACATCAGCTACTCAATGCGTATAACCGCCACGCCCCGGCTTCCTATAGACATTCTGGGGCATACCGTATAGAGGGGGAGCCAGTTAAGAGGTGCCCACCCCAGGATGGTCTAGTACACACTGTAGGATCTTGAGCTACCGATTCGAAATTTTATGCTAGACACCTAAAAACTTCACAAAGATTACTTCGAGAAATCTATGTATTTAGGTACATAATATCTACTTCGTTTTAAAATGAATCACAACCTATTAGGCTAGGGTAGATAATTTTTGAAACAAAAGAAAATTATAGTAGGATGAAACCTATTGAAAATGGAAGAAAATAAAGCCAAAATAACAGGAAAAATAAATTATGGGCGATTTGAGTTCGGGAATTGTGAGGGGGGATATGAAAATGGTTTATCACGATTTTCGGCAAAACTACGAGTCCTATCGAAAAAGTTGAATGGTAAAGTTATCGGCAATAAGAAGATCTATAACTTTTGTATTTGCAATTTTTTCATATAATCTGAAAATTATGCGAAAAATTTAAAAAATTGGCTTTTTGGTTTTTTACTTTTATCTCTTACAAATTGATTTTTTTTTCGCGAAACTTGGTAAAAAGTTGCTTTTTTGTATTCCAAAAACACTATTTTTTTAATTTAACACATTATTTTTTCTTCTTATTTTGACTTAATATTAAAAAAACATCATAATTTTCAATCGAAAATTCACACGTCAAAATATCTGATGTTTTAAAGAATCGGTAATAGTTTTTTTTTTCTTTTGGAATCTCTACTTTCTGATGGTATCATAAAAATATGCAATACTATGGAAAATTTTCGCAGAAAATGGAAAATAATGAACTGAAATTTCTTTTGTTTTCTTTTGTTTTTTAAAAATTTCAGAGGGATCGGCCACGGTCTATATAGGGTAGGTATTTCTCGTTGACCTACAATTATGAAATTTGGTAAACGATAATGTCTTACAGCACATCGTCGGTGAAGTAGGAGCTTTATTCCCCTTGCACAATCTACCGGTTTTATTACCCTTCCAATTTGGGCTCCCAGTAAATAAAAGGAATTTATTTTGTGTGACGTTGTTTAGGGTTTCAACATATACTAGGAATCTTGGAAAACCTATAGTTTCGCTATGTCTGTCTGTCCGTCCGTCCGCAGTCTGACTCAGAGATCCTTGGTACTAGCAGAAAGCTGTAATATTAGCATGTATTCTTATATATATTATTACATAAATTAATTACACAAAATCTTGAAAAATATTTTTTATATTAGTTCGTCTACATGGTAAAGTGGGGATGTTATTTTTTTTCTCGTACCTATACTCCATAGTGTGGGTACCCCACACTTTGGATAGGTTTATAAAAAATATCGTAGATTTTGATGTCAATTTTTCTATTAAGGGAGTCGTTTGTGAAATATTAAGCTTTAAAGTGCTATATGTTATTAGTAAAGTGTCTTCCCCCTCTGCCTAATTAAGGCAACACAGCTAAATGGTTGGTTTTGGGGGTGGGACAAAAATCACGATAGTATTAAATACAATGAAGTTAAGAGAAAAACTCTCATAGCTTAGAAGGTTTTTCAAGTTTTTGAGTACTTAATAGTTCACCAACTTATTAAATGTACTTAGAGAAGTTTTTATAGGCGGCGAACCTTGAAGGCAGTTATATAGATTAAATGTTCGTAGTATGAAACAAAAAAAAAACACTCTTCTTAGTCCGCAATATTGTAATGGGCAACTTCGGAATTCTAAATTGCTTGTGGCCTGACACGCACTTTACCAATTTATTTTGTTTCATTGGATCGGAATATGACAGTGAGAAATTGACGATATTGCGGTGGTACAAAACCCGAGTGGAGACGAAGACGGATTAACGTCGGTACTATCTTTATAAAATAATCAGCAATAAAATGTATCTTCACGCCCGTATCCCAAAGAGTAGGCAGAGGCACAATCAGTGAACCAACGATAAGCCGAAGATACTTAGTCCCACGTAAACGGTGACAAGCTTATCGTCTGCCTGGCACTTGTCCAGTCCCGTCAAAGTTTTTATTTATTTACATATATATCTCCACGGCAGATCCCTTACGGGGTAGGCATAGATAACCGAGTGCCATGCATCACCATCCTTGCAGACTTGGCTCGCTTCCTCCACATTATTTGCTCTCTTCATACAAACACGCCGGTTGCGAAGATTCTTGACACCACATTCGGACAGTACTCGATTAATTTGATCATGGTATATTACTCTTGGTCTTGCCTGATACCCATATCCTTCCACATTCGTACCGTATATCTGTTTTGTTAACCTTTCATCTACCATTCTACCTATATGTCCGAACCAGTGGCGTAGCTAGGCGTGGGCGAAGTAGGCTTTCGCCCACGGCCTCGCACCTAAAGGGGCCTCACACTACCTGATTTAAAATCTTTGTTTATTTTTAAATTAAATAAAAGCCTAAAATATTTTTCAATATTAGCCTCACTCGTCTGTATCTGAAATACAAACAAAACAACTCCTAGATCCTAAGTTAACGCGTTATAAAGACACGATAGCTTTTCGCTTATTTTAAACTTGGCGCGTGTTTTTGGGTAGCTTTTGGGAACGAACGGAAAGGGGCGTCGCCGATACGACTTTGCCCACGTATATATTAATCCACGCTACGCCACTGGCCCGAACCAACGGAGTATGCCGTTTCTTATCTTTACATCGACACTTTCTTGCAAGCCTAACCTCTTTCTCCCTTCAACATATTTTTCATAGCGATCTCATCTCGACCGCGTTATTTTTACTTTCATGCCGTTTTTGCCATAACCATTGCTCACTTTTAAACGATTGCGTTGGTATAAGCACATGATTATGTAGGGCACTGGGCAAGACGGGCACCCTGACTTAAACCTGTGTTTTTTTTAACTTTTAACTAAAGCTTAATTCATTATTCATCTATTCACTCTGTTCTCTGCACACACTCTTCTTTCGATATCAGCGGTGTACCTTACATCATCCTTGCTAAAAGCACATCCTAGATATACAAACTCATCCACTTGTTCCAGTACTACATCATCGACCACAGCTACATTTATTCTAGTTGCTTCTCTTATTTATTGATCTTTATTTATCTTTATATTATTATTTATATTTATTTATAAGCAATATTTTATACAAAAATTGATTCCAGGTAGTGTTTGTGCTAACAGGGCACTGCAGTGATTTGGATAAGCCATCTTACAAGGTCTATGATACAATCGCCACGGCCAGCTCAGGGCAAGTTTTCAATTTGAACAAAACCAGTGTGCATAAGGTAAAACATACACAATATTAAGTTAACAATAAATAAATATCATGTCACGCATTCCCATGTGGGGTACGAAGGCTGAACGAGTGTGGTGGCGAAATGAATGAATGGCAGCATTGTGGTCACGGTGGGTATGTCTGTGTGGGCATAATGGCCTTAATTGAGGTCCATATGACGAATTATGCAAATGTTATATTCAATGTCTTTTTTTATATTATTAGATAGCAAAGAAGGAGATGGTTCTCCTGGTGGAAACAGTCAAGCATCGCGCATATGCACCAAATATAGAAGAGAAGAAAGAAGAAAAGTTAATGGTGCATTGCTATCTTGTGGCGAGGTCTGACGTTTACACTGACGCTTGTCATTGTCGTGTTCCGGTTGGAGGGTAAGGTAGCCGGTAAACTTATGCATGTGGCATTAGACCTCGCCACGGGATAGCAACGCGCTATTAACATCTTTAGTGTCTACAGACGACGGTTGAGTCTTTCCATCAGGAGACCCATCTGCTTATTTTATCTTACGATATAAAAAAAAAGCATTGATGCTATTGTGGCAGGAATAGGTAAGGCGGTGGTACCAGACCCGGGCGAGACAATGCAGAACTCTACCACCTAGTAGCCACGATGCTAGTTACTTGCATAATCAATCGGTCGTCTTTTACGACCTGCCTGGCAGAACGGCAGTTGGCCTATTTTTTAAAGGAGTGATAATTTTAAAGCACAGATAATATATATATATATATATATATATATATATATATATATATATATATATATATATATATATATATATAATTATTCTGAAATAAAGTAGCTTATGTTATTCTTTATTACCGTGGTTTTAATGATACACCGTTTCAGGGTTTTACCCGCATAGTTCCCGTTACCATAGGATTTCGTAAAAAAAAAACTATCCTATGTCCTTTCTCGGGTCTCAAACTATCTTGTACTTGTACTAAATTTTATTCAAATCGGTTCAGTGGTTTAGGCGTGAAGAAGAGACAGACAGACAGAGTTACTTTCACGTTTATATTATTAGTATTGATTATTCAGTACATATTTTTATCTGCAGCTATTTTCTATTATGTATTAGTATCGCTGTCTAACACCCTTTTTAAGAGCATACAATTTGCTTAGTTTGGGTTACGATGTAACTATTTACTGATTTACTATTTACTGGTTTGGGGTTAGATCAATACTATGCGTTCCAATTGAGAATAAGACTGTCAGGACGCCATATTGTTCTTCATTTTTCAAAATTTTCATTACTGATGAGTATGGCGAGCAAAAACTACCATAGAAATTCATTAAAAAAATTGCGTTCTAATTGGTAAATTTTTTATTCAGGTTCCCATTCCCCCATGTATTACATAAGATGTAAAAAAGAAAACAAAATATAAAATACAAATAGATTTATTTTTATAAATGAAATACTGTTTGTCGGATTTTAAATCCTCTACACTGCTTATAACGACTTTGTTGCCGACGTAATTTGTGTGCGAACCTTTTTTGTCGCACATAATATTCCATAAATCTATAATTAATTACAAATAATGACATTATTCAAATAGATACACTTAGGTAGGTACATGTAGTATGATATGGAACACTAATATTATTAGTATAGAATTATTCGAATGTTATTTGTTGTTCAAAAATCAGCCCAATTTTTTAACAAATATATATATATTTGTTCACATTACTAATTTCACACTTATGAAGTTGACAATAAACGAGATCCTATTCTCAGAGTAACAGATAAAATCGTATTGGAACGCATAATACGCGTAATTAGTTAGTTGTTTAATTGAAATCTTATATTAGTTATAACAAGTGTATTTGAAAAATGTTTAGGTACTGGACTTTGTACGAACTTCTATTAAAGGAAAAACAGTTAATCTCGCTGCCACTGTCAATCCTCCAGGGTACAACTACACACGAGAGGTACGTCACTAAGTATTCGTGTACAACACGTCCACACTATTTCTGGACCTGGTGTTAATGATGTTATTTTCTTTGAAGCTAAAGAATAGACTTATTATCAAACTGGTCGTCAAAGGCAAAAAGACTACTACATCGAGACTACTAAGTGGTAGAGTCCTGCAACGTCTCGATAGGGTTCGTACCACTGCCTTACCATATTTGTCCCAATAAATAGTTCCGTTCAATTCTGGCCTCATCAAGTTCTAGTTTATGAGCGTAAAGTAGCTACTAAATATATACATATATTGTTACGTTACATGTGACGCAATCATAATAATATAATTTAAAAAATTAAACATTTCAGACATCTGTCAATATATCCATATCTCAAAAACTACTGAACCGATTTTGATGCAACTTGGACTATTCTCTAAGTTGGAATATATCTGATTTGAATCAAAAGAATTACCTTATGTTATGACTTTTGTTTTTCGAGAAATTTGTGGACAAACATACATACATAATTTATACCTACATAAAAATCTAAATTTATTTGTGTTTAATTCTGTAGCTAAACCAAGCCGATTATTCGATTTTGCCAACCTATTGCTTGCATTTGCAGGAAGGTAAGACAATTAACTTAATTAAATTGTGCGTGTTGGGTGCGTGTGTTTGATAAAGTTTTTTTTTTGCGGTAGCAACGCGTATTTTAATTTTTCAGATTCCAGTAGATAAGTCAGTTGGCGAAGTGACTGTATCTGTGTCAGGATCCAAACCTCAGATCCATGTGATTAACCCAAGCGGTGACGAATTGTTAGGACCACCACAGCTTGTCACTACGCTCGACCTTTCCGAGATTATGGTAAGTCCATAAAAATCCCTCCCATAAGAAAGTAGTTTTCATAACCGAATAATCTGTCTAGGAAAGTAAATTACTATATCGAAGATATTGGGGGAATTGTTCGTAATTGTAAGAAAACACCACTTATATTAAATCACTCGCTGTACTATCACTGAACTTAGAACACTACACAATAAAACACTTCTCGCTTCGCACTTGATGTATCGCTGTCGATCGCTTGATAAAAAACTGCCTTGTATTTGTCAACATATCTCTATTTATAGCCAGGGTAAAGTTCTACCTGGATCCAGAAAAATCTAAATGTATCGGGAAACAATGAATCACTTCTTATCGTAAACATGTTATGAGTCATAAATACTAGTACACGCTACTTTCAACCTTATGCCATATCCCACAAAATCCATTATGGCATAGCCCAGGTAAACTATTTGTCAATAGGAGTAGCTATCTCTTTCTTTTATTTCTAAATCTCTCCAGCACTCTAACTCTACACGTTTCTAGATTATTCGTAACAATATTTTTAAAAAGATCAAATAATACATAATATTACCCCTCAATCATTTAGTAGGTTCAGATCACGGGTTATACCCTACCCTAAGTTTACTCAAACTCCGTCTTTAGCGGGCCCTAAATAGGCTTTCCGTCCATTTGCGTAGGTTGTGAAAGTCCTGAATCCCGAGCCAGGCAACTGGAGTATAACGGTTGGTAGCGAGGAACAACACTCTGTTCGTGTTGTGGGATTATCAAACCTGACGTTCCAACATGGCTTCTCAGTACAGCCACCGACTTCTATGCTGGAGACGAGCTATAGACCTTTGCAAGGTGAGATTTTTTTATGTTTTAATACCTTTCCTCCCGTTTTACTGCATCCTGTGATAGTGATTTTATATGAAATGCGACAGAAGTGTGTGAGATAGGAAGACGGAGAAGCGTGCGCTATTCCCACACACTTTTTGACCATAGTCGTAACTTACATTTCTAGCGCGCACTATCTGAATTGACCAATGAGCGCACGCGGTGGTAGAGTTGGCCAACAAATTGTACAAACTTAATCACTTAGATGTCAGATGTTGTAAAACTAAAATTCTATCTATATGTGTAAAATATATCTCCATAAAAATATATTAATATAAGATATATTGAATATATATAAAACTAGCTGTTGCCAGCGACTTCGTCCGCGCGAAGTTCGTTTATTCCGCACAGCCCCTCCCCAGTAGGTGATAGCGTGATAATATGTAGCCTATATGTTGACCCGCCCTATTAATAATATTCATACAAAATTTGAAGTAAATCCATGCAGTACTTTTTGAGTTTACCCGGACATACATACAGATAAACAGACAAAAATTCTAAAAACTATATTTTTGGCATCGATATCGATTGTAGATCACGCCCCACTATTCTTTTAAAAAAATATGCAATGTACAGTTTTGACTTTCCTACGATTTTATTATATGTATAGATTATAATAAAATAAATTATAGCAATTAACATTGGTATAATTCTTTTCGTTTTTAGGGTTCCGAAGTAAACTAGGAACACTTCTAGTTTCGCTATGTCCGTCCGTCCGTCCGCCTTCCGTCCGCAGTCTATCTCAGAGATCCTTATTACTAGAAAACTGTAATTTGGCGCGAATATACATATTAGTCACAACATAGTGGTAACATAAATATCGCAAAATATTTTTTTTCTGGGTAACTTCACTACATGAAAAGTGGGGATGTTAATTTTTTTCTCACGTACCCCATTGAGGGCCTCCTTTGCAAAATATTATGCTTTTAAGTGCTAACTTTTGTTAGAGTCAACTGACCCCCTCAGCCCCTCTGCAGGATAAACGGTTGGTTTTGGGGGTGGCAAAAATTCACGGTGGTGTAAATATAATGAAGTTAAAAGGAATACTATTACGAATTAGAAGGCTTTACTTAGAGAAGAAGAAGGAAAACGTACTTAGAGAAGTTTTTATAAGTGGTTAATCCGCACCACAGGGTGCGGATATATATTTGTCATTGACGTTGAATATTTTAAATGTTCATAGTATGAAACTATAAAAGCCCTCTTCTTAGTCCGCATTGTTGTGATGGGCAACTAACCCTAAATTGTGCGTGGGCCGACACGCACTTTAGTAATTTTTTCTCCTCTCTCAATATTTTCTGTTTTATCAGTAAGGTTTGATTTATATTTAGTTTTGTTCCTCTTTTATCTTTATTTTCTGTTTTCTTCGTGCGGGTTAGCTGGAAGTAATCTCACTACGAGATAAGCTCTCCTTTTGCAATATTATTGTTTCATTTAATCATTTTCCTTACCTAACCTAACTGTATTTATGTACATTATATATTAAATAAATAAAAAATTTATCAACGAATTTAGACCTTGTAAAATTTTATTTATAGGTACTTACAACCACTTACTTATATCACTAACTGGAACCGACCGGCCGTTGATCCTGAACTATGCACAAATTTTAACTCTCGACGGCAAAACATTATTCGAAGTACCGCTGAAGCCAATAAATAACACCGTGTATGTTGCTGATGCCTTTATCCCACCTGAAGACTTGTTTTATATTGCGGTAAGTTTTGTAGCTGTTAGTGATGATTATCACTAAACTTTGGAAAAAAATCACTTAATATTTTTGTATAACCAATGCCCATTTGCTCAAAAAGTATACTTTTCCACGTGTGTTTAGCGTGCGGTAAGTAGTCAAAATAAGTTATTTACTTTTTGGTTAAAGTTATTCTTTCCGCGCAAGTCCTTTTTGTTTTCTCCTGCATATGACCACAGAGTACTTTGATATACGTAACCCGCGAAAGACTTAAATTTATATATAACCCCCAAATGCATGAAAATGGTTTTTACGATATTCTGACAGTTATTATAAATTTTAAAAAAATGGGGGCTGTGTTATCCTGCACCAGGCTCATGCAATGCATGCGTGTAAGACTAAGCTAATCGACGGTCCCTACGTATATAAGGACCTGACAAAAATATAACATTTTTTTATTACGTACTAGCTGTTGCCTACGACTTCGTCCGCGCGGAGCTCGTTTACTCCACACAGCTCCTCCCCCGTGATAATATGTAGCCTATATGTTGACCCGACCTATTAGTAATATTCATGCAAAATTTGAAGTAAATCCAAGCAGTACTTTTCGAGTTTACCCCGGACATATATACAGACAAACAAAAAAACAGACAAAAATTCTAAACACTATATTTTTGCCTTCGATATCGATTGTAGATCACGCCCCAAGTATTCTTTAAAAAAATAATTAGTGTACAGTTTTGACTTTCCTACGATTTTATTATATGTATAGATATGGCTTTAAATTGTCCGCTCATATCTATATATCTATATATAAAAAAAACGCTCATATCTATATAAGTTTTTTTTTCATTTTATGTATTTCACTACTTATACAAATCGAAAAAGAGAACAAGTGAAATAATTGCAAACAATAGGTGTCGTAGATGCGGATATCTATACTTATCGTTTTGTACGGTGTTTTAAAATGCGCGTTTTAAAATTTGTTATAAAGAGGCATGTCTTTATTAATATATTTTTAATATTATTGGGTGATCTTAACTTGTTCAAGGTATGGTATTGAAAATGAAATAAGTTGTGTTTTTTCATAAAACATTTATATTTTATGAATTCATCGAATTATGTTTCCGTTTTTTTTTTCAGCGTATAAAGAGGTATCTCCGACATGTCTGATATGAACGTCAACGTAAAAGCAGTCATATCAGTTTTTTTCGGAAAAATAATAAAAAAATTAAATACTTAAATACTATTATGGATTCCCTAAATCCTATAACTCATTGTACAAAAAAAATGTTTATAATTATTTCAAGAGAGATTTGAACATTAATTACGCTCTTCTGAAAACCCGAGTTTTTGACATGTCCGTTTATACGTAGGGACCGTTGAAATACAGCTCAAGCGCATAAAAGTAGCTTTCTGTTGTCATTTCGCCTTTTGTGATAAGTGACTGGGGTAGTACGAATGAGTTTCCTATGTCCATTTTTCTTCTCATTCGACATTTTCATTACTGAATGACATAATATTTAATGTGAAATGATCGCTCAACACATTATTCTCTTTCACTGTCCTCAGTGGTTTTCATGCCTTGGTTATTAGCAGGCCTGTGAGCGTTTTAGATTGTGTCTAACCACGGGATAGGTTAGCGTCATTCGTCGTCGTCGTCGTCATGCGTCGTTAGGGGCACTAGCCCCTTTGTCGTCAATCTGCCTACCACCTCTAGCTTCTTCATTTAGGTGGAACCAAAGTGCTTGGGTATTTCAGGCTACTAGTCACATTACCTCAGAACCTGCTGTGCATCTCGAGATGTAGAAAAGTAATAAGATTGGTAAAGGTAAGGGGGTTAAGAAATTAGATCGTCACTTATGAACTATTATATATAATCACTAGCTGCAGCGTGTAGCCCGCTGCATTATAAGAGTTTTTGGCGAATCCCGCGGGATCACCTAATTTTTCCGGGATAAAAATTAGCCTATGTGCTATTCCAGGTCATCATCTACCCGTGTGCCAAATTTCATTCAAATCCGTTCAGTAGTTTTTGCGTAATTAAGTAACAAAAGTCTAACCAAACATCCAAACTTTCGCATTTATAATATTAATATAGATTATCACTATCGATATTTTGATCAGACAAGCGGTTCAGACAAGATCAGACAAAACGGATGTTTTGACTTATTTTAAAATTTATCATTATTAATACACAATAATAGTGTGTTAGAAATTGGAGTAAAATATACTTATCTTACTTACCCTGTGTTATTATATTTAACGATTTTTATAAACTACGCATTTGTTTTGTAGATCGCAGGTCGTGACGAATATAATCAAGAAGTACGAAGAGTTGGCTATACGGCCGTACAAGCGAACACACCAGGTAAAATATGCTTTTTAATGCTACATACTAATATACCTAAATTATATGTATATCTAGCTTTTATTTTTTCTGTATTCGTTTAAATTCTGTATTAATCTGTATAAAATAAAAAAATTAACTAGACGGACATATAATGCTTATTTGAACGAATTATATCTGTTTAGGTAATCTCATCTTCACTAGGTGGTAGAGTTTTGCATTGTCTCGCCCGGGTCTAGTACCGCAGCCTTACATATTCCTGCCGCAATAGCATCAGAGGTTGTTACTGTCGTGTTATTGTTTGGAGGGTGAGGTAGCCGGTAAACTTATGCATGTGGCATAAGACCTCGCCACAAGATAGCAACGCATTAATAACACCTTTAGTGTCTATAGGCAATGGTTGACTCTTTCCATCAGAAGACTCATCTACACTCGTAGGTATCAAGGAATATTAAGACTAAATCGTGTATGGTTTGATTGCTTACTATCTAAAGTTGGTGTCAAGAATCTAATTACCGAGTTTTACTCTAACGCAATAAAAACAATGAATTATCGTCTTTTAAGTTCGTCGTCGTTTGTTCAAAAATTGTGAGTCCTATACGTGTATAACAAGTTTTATGATTTTTCTTTACTATTAAAGCTTTTGCTTGTTTTATCACAATATTACTTTTAGGTAATATTTTTATACAGATACAAAGTCAAATTACCATTTTTTTTTCAGATGCTCCATACTTGGTCGCCCCAAAAAAGGTACGTAAAGATGTGTAACATTCCGCTTGTTCCCTTGCGAAGCAAGCAGAATGATCAATGAGCTAATCGTTTTTTTTTTATATTAACAGATACCAAACAAGCAGATGGCTTTCTTCATGGATCCTATTATGTTAATAATGCGTTGCAATCTGTAAGGCGGGAAAGGAATGCTACATCCAAAATCTACCGGCTACTGTACCCTCGAACACGACAATGATAAGCATTAACGCTATTGCGCGGGAATATGTAAGGTGTTGCTACCATACACCCGGACGAGACATTGTGGAACTCTACCACCTAGCAGTCACAATTATTGCGAATCGTTCGCCTTTTACGAACTGTCTGGCAGAACGGCAGATGGTCTATTCTTCAAAAGGCGTCAGGACCAACACGGGGAATAACAGCAGGCTTTCCGGTTCACCATGAATTTTGCATTTATTAGTTGCCGACATGGTCCCTTGTATACGATAACGGTATCGTTGTCGTGACTTTTTTTTTTTTTTTATATCATAAGATAGCAAACAAGCAGATGGGTCTCCTGATGGAAAGAGTCAACCATCGCCTATAGACACCAAAGATGTTAATGGTGCGTTGCTATCTTGTGGCGAGGTCTAATGCCACATGCATAAGTTTACCGGCTACCTTACCCTCCAAACCGGAACACGACAGCGACAAGCACTGACGCTATTGCGGCAGGAATAGGCAAGGCGGTGGTACCAGACCCGGGCGAGACAATGCAGAACTCTACCACCTAGTAGCCACAATGGTAGTGACTCGATAGCCATTCGGTCGCCTTTTACGACCTGCCTGGCAGAACGGCAGTTGGCCTATTCTACAAAGTTATTTGCAAATTATTTGTAGTGAATTTTTGGTGGGATGGGGGTAAGAGAGAAATAATAATAAAAAACTATTTCTGGATACCCAATCACCTAACGGGATGAAATTTACTTTACGCCATATTCTCATACTAACCAAATATACACAAAAAATTCGTAAAAATCGTTCGAGCCGTTTCCGAACCATAATCACCGTTATGCGAGATTTTTATATATTTAATTACTATCACACCGGGTTTCTTGTGATTCAATTAGAGTGAACCAAGCAGACGTTTAGGTTTACCGTCCTGTATCATATTATTGCGTAATGATTTTTATTATTGATGGTGAACTTTATCACCGCTTTTGCCAAATTTTAACCACTAATACGCAATACTATTTGGATAATAATATTTTAATTAAATTGAAATGCCTGAGCATAGTATTTTTTTTAAATTTACCGTATGAAGTGTAATAATTTTTGTTAGTAATTCTGTAAAAATAAAGTGCTATTAACTTAATGCTGGGGTCACACTTGCGTCTATCGTCACAAAGTTTCGTGCAATGACGCGATACATGCAGATGTGACCAGCTATTACCGGCTATCACCGCAAATACTCGGACTGTGTGTGCATGTGTGTGCTGTAGACGATACACACAGATGGGCCGAAGGGTAAGATGTACATAGTAAAATGATTTTTGCAACTATCAATATACCGAAGACGACAATTCGCTAATGGTTTTATTTGATTCTAGGTATTGCTTTTACAACATTGTTGCATTATAAATTGTGCTTTTATTTAAGCAATTTATATAACCATTTGGATATGCTGTAAGGATTTCACCACATTAGATTAGACTGTGGTGATATCTAATATTCGACTATAATAATCATTAATTGAAAGATATAAGTTTCCTTTTTGTTTAATAATGTTTTGTGTAAATAGGTTACAGCTCGACCGCACGAGAGGGTGGTCCTCACATGTCACGTGGAGAGTTTGGTTCCCGTCATGTCTATGTGGATGATATTCTCATCTATACCAGGCCAGCGGATTAACACTTTGTAAGTATGCCTTTAATGTTTTACGCCCACACTACAGATCGAATTGTAACAATTTAGCCAGCTGGTTTTACAGATTAAAACACTTGATTTGGAATTTTAATAGTATTTTAATATTAATATTTTATCAATATTAGATAGCAAACAAACGGACAGTTTTTATGAAGGTAACAAATAATTGTTGTTCATATACACTCAATAGATTATTATTGATGTATTGTAATTCTCGTGGCTGATATATAGTTAATAAGTATACTTTCGTCTATTTTACCCTCCAAGCCGTACCATGAGGTGAAAGAAAGAAAGAAAGAAAGAAAATATTTATTTGCAAGAATATTTGTGTAACAAGTTGTTAAAAATTAATAAAGTTACTAACATATTCTACTATTATATGGTGTGCAAATATTTACAAATTTGAAAACTGACTGGAATATATTTGCAAAAATCCTAACGATTACGATATCTTTATATAGCGTGTAAGAAAACGGATTTAAGGAATATTTTAAACTAAGACTGACCGAGTGTCGTACTCTGTGAGCAAGCAGGGGCGATTTCTTAATTGCGTCTGTATCTGTCGTCATTTTTAGTGTGGTGTTTTGTGTGTTCATATTTAATGTCCGAAATATCATTTAAGATTAATTAATTTGTTCAGCGATCATCTATCTCCTCAAAGTAAAATCATATATAAATTATATATTAGTCTACCAAACAGTGCCTTTTTGGGTCGGACAGGTCAAGCACTATGCCTCGTCAATCATTATAATTTTGTTAAATGTGTGAATCAGTGTGTTACAATTTTTTTTAAACGTTGAATCTTTTCGTTTCAAAAAACAAAGCATTTTGAAGTTATTTTCTTTTTAGACGATGTGAATTAGATTACACGAATCGAAAAAGAGACTACTATAAATGTATTCACATATAGGGTTTTTACACCTTACTAAAATGTGCTTTAATATATATATATATATATATATATATATATATATATATATATATATATATATATATATATATATATATATATATATATATATATATATATATATATATATATATATATATATATATATATCTCTTTCGTTATTTCTGCTTTAATCAATAAAACTGTTGATCAGTCGCTTTCTCTCTGATACCTCCATAGTGTCATCTCATTCTTTTACAATTTAACCATTACACAAAGTTTTACTTCTACCGCATTTGAACTTACACTCGATTTTATTTTAATTCTTACTTCTGGGCTGTGTTCTGCTATCAACAATTACTTTTTATATATACATATTTTTTTTATAATGTATTCATTTAACGCCGTGCGTTAAACATATCTTCCACTTAAAATTAAATCGATGACTTTTCGATCCGCAAGAATTATATCCGATTTCATACTTTTTTTTACGCCGTGTTGGTCCCGGCCTCTTTGTAGAATAGGACAACTGCCGTTCTGCCAGGCAGGTCGTAAAAGGCGACCAATTGGCTATCGAGTCACTACCATCGTGGCTACTAGGTGGTAGAGTTCTGCATTGTCTCGCCCGGGTCTGGTACCACCGCCTTACCTATTCCTGCCGCAATAGCGTCAGCGCTTGTCGCTGTCGTGTTCCGGTTTGGAGGGTAAGGTAGCCGGTAAACTTATGCATGTGGCATTAGACCTCGCCACAAGATAGCAACGCACCATTAACATCTTTGGTGTCTATAGGCGATGGTTGACTCTTTCCATCAGGAGACCCATCTGCTTGTTTGCTATCTTATAATATAAAATAAATATAAAATAAATAATAAATAAAACTTATACTCCACGACCTACGTAATAAGGTGTTAGGACAAAGATGGCGATAACTTAAGACTAATTTAGGCGACGCAAAGTAAACTGAGGTCATAACCCTCAAGATGTGTGATGAAGTACTCTAACAACCAGAATTCTTCGTAGTATATAATAATATAGTAACAAAGGTTGCTATGGTTTCTCATTTGTTTTATGTTATAGACAAAGTACATCTATTAACTTCGTGATAGAAGATGCCAATTTGTACAACGAGGGTTTGTACACCTGTATAGCGAAAAACGTAGCAGGACAAAGTCAAGTTGACACATACTTGGAAATAAAAGGTAAACAAATACGAAAAAGTGTTTTATGAGATCAAGCAAGGTAAATTGCTCGATACTCACGATCTGCGGCCCTACCATGAACTCTTATAGCAGGTCAATTTTAGCCGATAATTAAACTGTCCTGCTATTTCGTACCATGAAAGCGTTATCTAACAGGCCAGTCAGTGACCACGTGACCTATGCCGGCGAGCGATCGTTTTACTATTCAAACCAACTTCTGCCCTGCGTTAGCGTACCATGAAGTGTTTTTGTCAGACCGAAATCGATATTTGAACTGCTAAAGTGTCATAATATTGCCGGTCAATTGCAGGTAGAAAAAAGTAACTTTTATTGGATTGCTTTGTCTTAAATATACTGTAAACGTAGGTATTTTTTATTATTACTGCTATTCCTAGCTCTAGTCCTATTAGGAATTTATACTGTATATTTTTTGACATTAACTGTGTTTTAGCAAAATATTGATATTGGTATAAAATATAGTAGGTACCTAATTCATTACTTCTAAATAAAGTTATTTATTTATTATTAAATATTTACTTAATTTTAAAGCATTTTTTATTTATTTTTAATTTTAGATTAAAAAAAGTATCTTCACGCCCGTATCCCCAAAGAGATAGGCAGAGTTACAACAAGTGTACCCACGATTAGCCAAAGCCTATCGCCACCCGGGCACTTTTTCCAATCCCGGGCAACATTGCTTTTGTCAGAAAACTGAAAAACACATTTTGTTGAATTGTCCGACCCGGGACCTCATGTGATCAACTCCGACACCGGACCACTAGACCACAGAGGAGATACACATAGATTTAAATGTGTGATGAAAATTAACGTTTTGAGTGTGCACTTTTATTGAATCCTGTTGCAATATCTTTATGAGTATTTAAAATATCTTATAAAACTTCCAATTGTTCATTGAATATATTGATATCATACGATCGTTTTGCTTCCGACATCAATCACGTTCATGAAATCAATGTGTAATTTTAAGTTTAAAAATAGTTGCAAACTATTCCAAAACTCTAATCTCAAAACATCAAGACGTACTCAAGAAATTTAAAAACCGCGCGCATAACATAAATGTCTTTATTAAACAGTTCAAGGTCAAGTGTAATATTCCTGAGTTGCGTTCTTTAATGGATGCCGCTTAACAAATATTACGTGGTTTACTTTATGTTCCATATATTTTACGTAGACTTTAAATAACTTAAAACTTGATCTCTTTTGCCAATTTGTATTCTTAAATTCAAGATTTCTAATTAAAATGCATTAATAATAATAACTTTATTTTAAAATTTAAAAATCGGCAAGTTATGTGTTTCTCAACGTTAATTTGATATGTTCTGCCAGAGATAATGTAACCGGCCAGAAGACGACGCATTGCAGTTCAACAAAAATTAGTTCATGGTACGATCGTAAAACCTGACAGGTACTCATAGTTATATATATACTCATATATATAACTATGAGTACCTGTCATATATTATACAGTATACTCATAGTTGAACTGCCTGGAACTTGACAAGTATTATAAGAGTTCATGGTAGGCCCTCTGGACTAACCTTCCTTTGCTCTCTACACAAGTTTTGGACGATGTTCGGCAAACGTATTCATGTTGCGTTAATCCTGCCTTATATAAGTCATAATATCTTGATAACCTAAATTTTCCTAGGGATCTATACACTTTACAGGATAAACAATGGACCTACCTAGCAAGTAACACGTAAGAGGCAAAAAACCCTTTAGTCAAAAACATTGTATTTAGAAATGTTCTACACAATTCTCTACTATATGTTTGATCACATTTTTCCTAATTTCGATTAAAAATATCTTCAATTTTCAATCATAACAATGTTCTTTACGTTTTTAACTCCTTTTATTCGTATATAAAACCTTATTGATATCCAAAGCGTATAATATGGTTTATCGACAAATATATAAACTTTTCAATATCTATAGGTACATCTTTCCAAATTTTCACATCAATAATACGAGTGACTCGCTTCAGCCTTGCACGGGTAGCCCTGATTTCTATTATAACTATATATTTATATAGAACTTTATATACTTATCAAACTTAAGAGGAAGATAAATATTGCCTAAAATATCACCAAAATATCTCCTACTGTTCAAATACTGTTCAATCACGAGTTAAAATAGTATGTGAATTAGCCTCTTCCGCGTAAATTTCCTCAGAAATTTCTGTTTATTTTCAAATAAAATTACGAAATACGTCACGCCCTTTATTTTTTCCGTTACCGTGCCGTCGGAATATCTATTGTTTTTCTTTGTCGAGCATAAATACACTTTAATGTTTATTAAGATGTGACATCACAAGTTGGCGCCATGATTTTTTAGAGTCAACATACTTATAAACTTTTAACGAGTCACATATTTTATTTACATATATTTTAAAAAGGAAAAACGCTTACATTATTTTACGGTTCTCAGACTAATATACCGTTTTCCAACATCCCCCTAGTTTAAACTTTTTGTAGCTTACTTAATCAGGAAAAAAAGTCTACTGAACTATCTTACCAGAATTCTTATTTAGAAAACACACTGAGATTCCTAGACAGCTCGATTGAGATTTGTCTAATTAAGGTTTATTATTTTTTAAGTTTATTTGTTTTTTTTTAGTTGACCCTCCCACAGTAGAAATATCACAGCCTAAAAAGCAACCGTTAGAAGGAGAAGAATTCGTTATACATTGTTCGGTGTTCAGTGAAGTACCATTACTTCAAGCGATAATAAGTTTCGATGGAACAATGCAGAAATATTGTAAGTTTAAATCATACTAAGTACATACTATTATATGTTATGGTACTTACATACAGTCCCGCTAAGTTTGGTAGATTTTTCCCAAATTCTACCAAACTTAGCAGAAGATCGTATAAAAATCGTATCGTATAAATAAACCGCAAAACATCTAAATAATTTAACGAATAATATTTTATCTAAGTCTCTCAAGTGCCAACATAGTTTGTTTTTGATGATCCTGCTTTTAATTACAGGAGTAGATATTCTATTTTTTAAGTCTCACGCATTTGCAGACTAGCAAAACATTTATAATATCTTGCTAGCATTCGCCACTAATGTGTTTATCTAATAGTTGCCTTTATAAAATGAATGAAACCGGTTTATAAAATATCTTTCATTCAGAGCGTATCTGAGATGAAAGCTATTCATAAACCTAAATGAACCAGTTTAAACCAAAATCCACGAATAGTACGTCACACACAATACAGGCAAAAATTGAGAGTTGCAAATCAGAGCTTGTTAACCGGTTTATTTTCAAACCTAAATCAGCGCAAGTAGATAAGGAACGTTTTGTAAAAGTTTGGCTCACCTTAACCTCATGGAGCAAATTATAAAGGTTTTGAGCCAGTATAACGGATTATAAAGGTATTTAAAAATATGTCTTTCATGTTCACCGCTCCAATTTTTATCCGCACTGTGCGTGACGTACAATTAATTCCACGACTTTAGCTTAAACCGGTTGATAAAGGTTTATGAAGCGCTCTCATCTCATACGATCCGATCGATACCTTTTATAAAAACTTCAGTGTTTTTGAAACAAGTTTCAAGCATTGCGGCAAACATCAAAGAAAGATTTAAAAAAACTTTTATAAACCGGTTAATCGATTCGAACCCCTTATAATTTGGAAAAAAGGAAATCGGTATATTTGAGGTTAAGGTAAAGCTTAACCTTGACATAACTTATGTGATTTAGATTTGAAAATTAACCGGTTAACAAGCCCTGATAGAATTTTTCTAATTGCAACTATATTTTATACTACTTATTACTATTTAAATATTTTTAACAGCAAAGCCATTTCCAACACAAGAAAGCACTAATGGACATTACGATTTTGAAATGTCAATACAACATGCCAGTAAAAGAGATGAAGGAACTTATTCGTGCATTTTTTCTAATATAGGTAAGTATTTAATTCAATAAATATGATATAATACGTAATATTGTAATTTAGGTATTAAATATATAAAACTATAGACCCTGAGTTTCTTCCGCCGGATCTTCTCAGTGTGTGGCCGCGTTCCGATCCAGTAATAACTTTAAAAACGTCAACTCGTAAAAATAACACTAAAAACTTTTTTAAATAAAACATTTTTTGATTTTTATTTTGATAACGCCACCACCCTTGTGTGGTTGGCTGAGTAAACCAAATGTTAAAAGACGCCCTGATTCATCAAGTATCATCGCATTATATCAAACGTTTCTATCATATAGCAAACAAATTGGCTCTACTGATGGAAAGAGACAACTACCGCCTAAAAACACCAAAGATGTTAAAGTGAATTTGCTTTCCGTGTGGCGGATAGTCATGCCAATTTATCGGCTACCTTACCCTACAAACTGGGATAGAACGGTGACAAGTACCAACGGTATTGCAACATATAAGGCGGTGATACCAAACTCGGGCAAGTCGTTGAAGAATTCTACCACAAATAACAAAGTTAATACAAAATCTATACATATAATAAAATCGTAGGAAAGTCAAAACTGTACATTGAATATTTTTTTAAAAGAACACTTGAGGCGTGATCTACAATCGATATCGAAGCCAAAAATATAGTTTTTAGAATTTTTGTCTGTTTGTCTGTATGTATGTCCGGGGTAAACTCAAAAAGTACTGCATGTATTTACTTCAAATTTTGCATAAATATTACTAACAGGTCGGGTAACATATAGGCTACATATTATCACGCTATCACCTAGCGGCCAGGTGCTGTGCGGAGTAAACGAAGTCCGCGCGGACGAAGTTGCTGGCAACAGCTAGTTATTAAATATATTTTGTTTAAGGAGGAAAATCTACTAAAAGCACAAACATAACAATACAAACAAAGCCAATAGCGCAAATCCTTGGTCCTCACACATTCTCTACAAATATAAACACGGACGTTCAATTTGTTTGTCACGTTGAAAACGCGTTAGAAATACGATGGTTGGATCCGTCGAAGAATATCTTTAAGAGGATTGATGTGAATGGGACTTATAATGCTGTGTTAGACATTCGGAATATGACGCAGGAAGGAACTTGGACTTGTGTAGCTGTACGAGATTCTCTGACTGGTGAGTGCATTTGAGACTACTTTTATAATTTTTTAGGGTTCCGTAGTAAACTACCTTATAGTTTCGGTATGTCCGTCAGATAATATTGTTACGTACTTCGAGTTCGTAATTATAAGAAAAAGCCACTTATATTAAACCGTGTATTTTACAACACAAATACACAAAACAACACAATGTAATACTCAAATACTCTGATTAACACTAGTCACTCACTGTACTATCACTGAACTTAATTGACTACACAATAAAATACTTCTCGCTTCGCACGGGTCACTTCAATTATCGCTCTCGATCGCTTTATAAAAACTGCCCTCCATTTGTCAACACATCTCTATTTATACGCAGGGTAAAGTTCTACCTGAATCCAGAAAAATCTAAATGTATCGGGAAGCGATGAATCATTGTTTATTGTAACCAACTTATGATAGTACACGCTATTTTCACCCTTATGTCCTATATCCCAAAGTCCATTATGGTATAGCTATTCGGAGAGCGGCCAACTATTTGTTTATTAATAGGAGTAGCTATCTCTTTCTTTTATTTCTAGATCCCTCCAGCGTTCCAACTCTTCACGTTTCTAGACTATTCGTAACAATATCTATAAATAATGTATGTATTTTTAGCATCAGATTCAGTAGATCTAACAGTGTTAATTAAACCTCGAGTCAGTATCGAGGGTCCCAAGAACATCACAGTAGTAAACGGTACCATGGTACACATAACTTGCACTATAGTGGCTAAGCCATCACCACGTATTCTGTGGCATAGAGAAACTGAAGAATTTCTGCCTAACACGGTAAGTTTTATTTTATTTAAGTAATGTTAGAGATAAGCCCTGGTTTCGCAATAGATATTAAGCCAAAGTTTAAACTTTTTTATATAATAAAATAACAAACAAGTATATAACTCTTCTGATTGAAAGATACAACCATGGCGTCTATAGGCCGTGGTACGAAAGATGTAAATGGTATTTATTAGAACCAAATAAACTTGGTGTTGGTTCCGGGCTCCTTTGAAGAATAGACCAACTACAGTTCTGGCAGGCAGGTCGTAAAGGGCGACGGATTCGCTCTGCAAGTCACTACCATCGTGACTACGAGGTGGTAGAGTTCTGCGTTGTCTCGCCCGGGTCAGGTACCTCCGCCTTACCGTACCGAAAATACCATTCCTGTCGCAATAGCGTCAGTGCTTGTCACTGTTGTGTTCCGGTTTGGAGGGTAAGGTAGCCGGTAAACTTATGCATGTGGCATTAGACCTCGCCACAAGATAGCAACGCACCATTAATATCTTTGGTATCTATAGGCGATGGTTGACTCTTACCATCAGGAGACCCATCTGCTTGTTTGCTTTCTTATGATATAAAAAAAAATTACCTACACGTTGGTATTAAGGTTATAAGCTAGTTTTTTTGACAATGCACAAATTTATCTAACCTATTTTTTTTATTTATTTTAACCATTTATTGCACACGAATAACAAAAGTAAACATAAAGACAAAATTGACTAATTATTTGCTTGGGTCATGGTTGTTAGTTAGTACAGTACAGTAGTAGTACAGTTTTAATACATAGAAATACCTATGCATATTAATATTACGTAGGTCACACTATAAGTTTTGCGTAACTTAAAAAAACAACATGTTATAACCAAAACATTATATTTATTGCTTTTCAAAATAATCTACTTTACATTTAAAACATATTTTCATGCGATCGAACCATTTTTTAAAACAGGAGGAGCACAGATCTGAAGGCATGTTTTCTACGTGCTGATTGAACGCTGTCACTGCCACTTCGGAGTTGGTAAATGTAAAACTTCTCATCAAATCTTTTGGGGAAAATACAGAAATCACAGGGTGCTAGGTCGGGGCTATAACTAAATATTTTCAACGGACAAATTACACTTACTGATCTAACTCCAAAGTAAGCAAATTATTTGCTTGTGTTATGGGTGTTAGTCAACGATACTAATACATAGAAATACATATATAAATACAAGAATGTATTTAATAAACACCCAAACCCGGAAATACAAACATTTATGTTCATCACACAAATGCTCGGGTTCAAAACAATAAATCCATGTTTCGTCTCCTGTGACAATGTCATAAACAGCATTAGAATGTCCGTGATCGTACTTCAGTAGCATCTGTGAGCACCATTCCACGCGAGCCCGCTTCTGCTCCGCTGTCAGTTCACGAGGGATCCAACGACAACAAAGTTTCCGAACTTTCAATTTTCGTGTAAAATTTTCTAAATTTGGCTCATATCAATCCCCAATAGTCCTCGAATTGTTTCATAGGTAAACCGGGCGTTTCCTTCAATTAACCGCTTAACAGTAGCCACATTATTTTCATTGATGGCAGTTGAAGGCCGCCCTTACTCGACTTCTCTTAAATTCTGCAAACCATCGCCTCATGGTGCTCAAACAAGGTGCTTTGATTTTTGATGACGAGCGGCACAATCTTGCGGAGAAAGAGAACTTTAAAAATCATAAAAAAACATCGCTCTAAAATCTTTTCGACTTAATTTCATTTTCGTTGCGTACGAGGAAATTGGATGTGTGATAAAAAAACAATTGACAAATCAATTCCCGCCAATTGTTTTTTTTTATTTCTAAGAAGGTTGCAACGTTTTAAAATATAACATTCGAAATTCAAGTAGTTCCGATTAACTAGACGTGCAAAACTTTTAGTGTGCTCCATGTATAAATACAAAAATAACTCTGTCTATCTGTATGTGGTATTATCACGGCTAAAGCGATTGCGATGAAATTTCATATAGCAATACTTTAAAGTCTTGGAATGAACATAGATTCCTTTTTTCCTTATTTTTTTTTTACTTATTTTGTTCACATTTCCACGCTTATATTAGAAAGGCAAAATTCTATATGTTATTCTTGACTGACTGGATGGCTTAACCTCTAACACGATTTTGATGGAACTTGGCATGGAGATGTTTGAGAATCCGGGGTTAAACAAAGGCTAACTTTTTAAAAACATCAAGAAAGGTCAATCAAAGAAATAAAAGAAAGGGCTGAAAAGTTTGTAAGAAAAACTATATTGACGACAAATCCGTAAAGACGACATATTTAGTAAACCCAATTCCAGAAATACAAACATTTTTGCTCATCACACAAACATCTGTCGGGAATCGATTTCGAGCCCCATATTTGCTAACCACTCGACGTGAGTCGAGTATTTTGCAGTTAAGTTTATCTTGTCTTTAAAAGGTACCCGGAATTGAAACACTTTTAAGAATACCTACTTTGCGAAATTAATTCACACAAAGGGACATTTTATAGGTAACAAAACTTGAAGCAAATACATATAAAAGTGTTTTGACTCTCAACTCTAGCAGTGAAAACATAAAAGCATGTTACTTTTGTATCGGTGAGAATTCTGAAGGTATTGGCCAAGACATTATAACTGTCAATGTCAGGAGAAAGATGACTGTATTACAAGGATTTACAAGTAAGTGCAGGATTTTTTTGATCATAAGATAGCAAACAAACAATTAATGGTACTTATGAAAAGAGACAATAATTTATTTCTGACATATCGTCGTAGTCGTAGAATAGTGACGGGGATCTAACATATTATATTAAACTTTACAGGACAACAAATTCAAATAATTTTCTAAGTTTTTTTGACATAACTTTTGTGAATTCAAATCTGTTATTATGAGACTTGATTATATCAAGATAACAGTACCAGATTTGAAATTAAAACTAAACAACTTCGAAAATTATTTAAATTGTCTGTCCTGTAAAGTTAGATCCTCTAAAGTTAGATATGTTAGATCCGTCTCTATCCTACGACTACGAAGAAATATGCAATATTTTTCGTATTATATTGTTACGAGCCTAGGATTCGTATTGTGCAATATTATACCACGTATATTAAAACCATGTCATGTATTTACAACACAAACGTAAAATACATCTCAATATACGGTGACTAACACAATAACACCGTCACGATATTCCACTAGAACTAACCGACTAAACCGAATCACTAAACTAACACACTTTCCGTATCACTTTTCAATGTACTATGTATATCGCTTCACATTGATCGTTCGAACAATCGCTTCCGAATCACTTTATAAACTGACTTGCTATTCGCCAACACATCCTTATTTATATACAAGGTAAAGTTCGACCATATTCCCAAAAGTTCCGAAAATAACGCGTAAACAACCTAAATGGAAACAAGTCATAGTACACGCTATTTTCACCCTTACACACTAAGCGAGAAAGTAAATCATAGCATAGCTTTTGGGTAACGGCGCTAGAGAAGATTGAGAAATATGCAACAATGCAATGCGCTTTCACTCTAAATTGCCTTAGTGATACTTACTCATCATTAGGAGATAGTCGTCGTGCGAAAATCTATTATACACTGAATTATGCCGTATTGTGCCATCCTTGAATGCAGAAATGATAGTAGAATACAGATGATTAAGAATGGAGATATTTCATATCATCCGAAAGTACAATTTTCATTTTATTTAGTTCTAGAAAGTTCTCTACTCAAATATGATCAACTGAAAACTACGGAAAAATCAATGCTGCCATCTATTGTAGAATAGCGAAACTATTACGATCTTAAGTTTCACTATTGTACAAATAGATGAGTCTATATTGAATAGACTACAAAACGACGTAAATACTCTTTTTTTTGTAGCAAAATAAAATTTATTGTAACGCAGTTTGGTATATTTTTAAATGTTCTGTTTGTGTGTTTCGGATTATTGTTGTTTAAAATGAAAACGACCAATGAAACAATGTTTGCTTTAGTAGTTTATATGCAATAATGCTTATTTTATGTGTGAGTATGGCGATCACGGTCCTGATACAAATGTTTGTACTTGCCAATTCCCTTGTTCTATGTTCCATGGGTATTACGGTGATATAAAGTTATTTATTTAAATTATCATCATTTCAGATATAACAGTGGAGTTATATTCAAAGGTTTTACTCCCATGCAAAGTTGACTCTTTCCCTCTGCCAACTATTACATGGTATCATAATGGTACAGAAATAAACATGGAAGAACAAAACAGAGTTAGTTTAGCAGAAGATGACACAAGTTTATACGTTGATGGGGTGGATTTTGATGATTTAGGAGCATATATGTGTGTTGCGAGTAATGAATTTGAAAATGTGACGATACTTGGAACTATAAATGTTATTGGTAAGACTTATAAATGTTACATTTATTTAACAAGCTATTTAAGAAAATCACGATATATATATATATATATATATATATATATATATATATATATATATATATATATATATATATATATATATATATATATATATATAAGTGGTATGAACTATATAAAATAAGTTGTATGAACATTCTTTATTGATTTAGATGGGTGCGAACAAATGCAGTAATGTGTTATTCGCCATTCGAATCCTCAATGACACACACACGTTCGAAAAATCGGTTGTGCTTATTTTCCACCACTGCAATGCTTTGTGATTAGCTTTGATTTGATTTGTCTATTTGTGCCTAAGAAATCGCTTAGATACTGAGCAGGTAGATCTTTATAACATGTTACATTTTTTTATAAAAAAATATAATTATTGATAAAAGGTTAAATTTATTTTAAAATACAATTTTTATATCGTTTCGTTAATTTTATTTTGCCATATTTCGCGTAAAAAAATAACAAACAAACAGATCTCTAATTGACAAAGATCCACCAAAAACTTTGTGCATTATCATACTTGTTGACCGAAAATAACTGCTGTAATAAGTTTTCCGACTACCTTACTTTTTTCTAAACAGGAACAAAATAGCAAGTTTATTCCGCTATTAAAAGACAAGGCGACGCGACGGTACCATAAGCAGGGAAGACGTTACAGAACTCTATTCATAGAGAATGGGAATATTGTATCTCTATTAACTGTTATTAGAGGTCACGACAGAGGTGCCAGGATGTAACTTTTGTAACATTTTACGTTACTTTTGACCCTTTTACTTCCATGTTACACGAATTAAAATGTTACTTTTAAGTTACTTTTAGGACTTTTGATTTCTTCTTTCTAAGTAAATGTATTTATATAGATTTAATTTAAGAAGTACGTATTTATTAAAGGAATCAATAATTCAACAAAAAAATTGTGTTTGTAAAAGTGAAATAAGTTTATTTTTGTATTAATTGTCATTTATATATAAGTTGATTAGTCATCTTTAGTAAGATATATGGTACATTAGAGCTACTAAAATACATTTCTAAATTACTTGGTATATAAATTACACATTATTAATCTTATGTTTTCCATCTTTAGGATTACCAGTCAATTACTTGTACAAAAATTATTACGATTGTTTCGAAGTTTAACTAATGGGACAAAAAACTTTGTTATTTTTGTGTAATAAAGTGTTCCTTATTTTCCAAAAAAATAAGGAAATCTTACTTTTTTCGTGAAAATGTTACTTTTTGAGCTGTCTCATGTTACATTGGACTATCGGTCACTGGCAACACTGAGCCACGATGATAGTGTGTCGTTTGTTCAACTATTCGCCTTACAGGAACTTAAACGGACATGCAACTGGAATCCATACTAATATAATTGCGAAAGTAACTGTCTGTCTCTTCTTTACACCTAAACTTAAGATTTGTAACTTATTTTAGAAAATTTTCCACGCGCACGAAGTTGCAGGCACAGTTAGTAAAAAATAAAAACCTTTGAACTACTGTGATGTCATACATCATTTAAATTCCACATCACTAATTTAGATAATTAAATAAATAATAATAATCTATACATATAATAAAATCGTAGGAAAGTCAAAACTGTACATTGAATATTTTTTTAAAAGAATACTTGGGGCGTGATCTACAATCGATATCAAAGCCAAAAATATAGTTTTTAGAATTTTTGCCTGTTTGTCTGTATGTATGTATGTCCGGGGTAAACTCGAAAAGTACTGCATGCATTTACTTCAAATTTTGCGTGAATATTACTAACAGCTCGCGTCAACATATAGGATACCTACATATTATCACGCTATCACCTATGGGGGAGGAGCTGTGCGGAGTTAACGAAGTCCGCGCGGACAAAGTCGTGGGCAACAGCTAGTGATAAATAAATATTCACGGGACAAATTACACTTACTGATCAAACCCCAAAGTTAGCAAATTATTTGCTTGTGTTATGGGTGTTAGTCAACGATACTGGTACATAGAAATACATATATAAATGCTGTTACATACATAATAAATACCCAAACCCAGAAATACAAACATCTATGCTCATCACACAAATGATTGTTCCTATCGGGGATCGAACTCGTACGCCGACGATTGCGTCACGAACTACTCGACCAACGGGACGGTCAATAAAAATGATGTGGTGTCGTGGGACACCAGGTAGGAACGAAGTTCCTTCGGATAAACGGCACTACTCGCTTGTGTATGCGACTGTCGCGCCTGCGCACGTCTCATTTAACGGTTTTTTTCCACGCACTTTTTTCCACGGATTTTTTCTTACGGTTTTACTATCACATTTTTTTCAGTTCGGTCGCGCAGCAAAATCCCTATCCCCTCCAAGCCTGCCGTAAGGAACTTCGTTCCAATAATAATTAATGTATTTTATATTTCAGACGATTTCATCCAACCTCAAGTCAGTATCGAGGGTGATAAGAATGTAACAATGTTGAACGGCACTGTGGCTTATATCACGTGTAAAGTTGCGGCTAAACCAAAACCCCGTATATATTGGCACTCGGACACTCGCACAAATCTTAACTATACTGTAAGTAAGGCCCCGGTTACACTTTGATTAGTGCGAGTGCAAGTGTTTAATGCATGTGCTTAGTATTAAGCACAAAACACGTGTATGAAGCCGTTGATTAGTGCGAGTGATTAGTAATCAGCGTCTATTCACTTTAACTACGCTAATTAATAATCACTCGCATTAATAAACGGCTGTCGATACGTGTTTTTTGCTTAAAGCCCCGTTTTCACTTTGATTAGTGCAAGTGCGAGTGTTTAATGCAGGTGCTAAGTATTAAACAAAAAATACGCGAAGACAGCCATTGGTCAGTGCGAGTGATTAGTAATCAGCTTCTATTCACTTTAACTACGCTAATTAATAATCACTCGCATTAATAAACGACTGTTGATACGTGTTTTTTGCTTAAAGCCCCGGTTTCACTTTGATTAGTGCAAGTGCGAGCGTTTAATGCAGGTGCTAAGTATTAAACAAAAATTACGCGAAGACAGAAGAAGCATTGGTCAGTGCGAGTGTTAGTAATCAGCGTCTATTCACTTTTACTACGCTAAATACTAATCACTCGCACTGATCAACGGCTGTCATCACGTATTTTTACCTTAATACTAAGCACTTGCATTAAACACTTGCACACGCACTAATCAAAGTGAAAACGGGGCTTAATACTAAGCAAATACATTAAACACTCGCACTCGCACTAATCAAAGTGTAAACGGGCCTAATATTCTAGCTTGCATCCTCCGTTTTTTAGCTTCTATTCACTTTAACTACGCTAATTAATAATCACTCGCATTAATAAACGACTGTTGATACGTGTTTTTTGCTTAAAGCCCCGGTTTCACTTTGATTAGTGCAAGTGCGAGCGTTTAATGCAGGTGCTAAGTATTAAACAAAAATTACGCGAAGACAGAAGAAGCATTGGTCAGTGCGAGTGTTAGTAATCAGCGTCTATTCACTTTTACTACGCTAAATACTAATCACTCGCACTGATCAACGGCTGTCATCACGTATTTTTACCTTAATACTAAGCACTTGCATTAAACACTTGCACACGCACTAATCAAAGTGAAAACGGGGCTTAATACTAAGCAAATACATTAAACACTCGCACTCGCACTAATCAAAGTGTAAACGGGCCTAATATTCTAGCTTGCATCCTCCGTTTTTTACCCGGGTTCGCCTTAAAATCATTAAGCAAAATGGTGAGCAAGAATGCTATAAAAATAAAGAACGGGAGACTAACTTGAGTGTATAGAATTGTTAGTATAGAGATTTATTTAACAAAATCACCAGCATGGTTGCCGCCAAAACTTCGTCGTCAGACATCAAACATGTGCTTGTCAATTTTATTGAGTGAATTTATTTAACGTTTGGAATTAAACCCCCTTTATTCAATATTATAACACAATAAAAATTATATTATTGTGCTATAATATTATTGTAGGTCTATGGGGCGCTTTATATAGAAGCTTCAGTTCAATAAGATATGATTTTTTGTTATTTGACAAATAACAAAAAATATTTTCTTTTGTCGCGCGCGACATATACACTGTTCATCCTAAGCGTAGCACGCTTTTCCACAGGTACAACATTGCCAGCGCGTGTTTTGTTCCAAATTCAAAAAACGCGCCGGCAAACGGCTTTTGTTTTTTTTTTATTATATACGTAAATACGATATTTTGCATGTAATTAATTCAAACATAATAACAATATATTCAAGAAAAATCACTTTTCACACAGTTTTTTTTTCCATAATGCAAATTTGTTTATAGGTTATTTCAGTGCAATCCAATGTGTACAAAAGTATTCTGGCCGTGAATGCCAGCAGCTCAGGCTTAGAAGCTACTTACTACTGTAGTGGTGAAAATGCAGTAGGTAAAGGCGAGGATTCGATCTTTGTCACCCAGAGGAGGAAAATGAGGTTACTGGAAAGTTTTTCAGGTAATTAAAATATAATAATATATGAAGGCTTAGAAAGGGTTAAATATATTTGTTCTGTGGTGTCAGTAATACTAATACTTAGAAATACATCCTATATATTAATACGTGAAGCAAAAATTTTGCACCACTTTTTAAGACAGTTTCGCGGACTGTGGAGTGTGAAATTTTAGCACAATTAAAGTTTATATTGAAGAGGATTGCAGAAACTTAATATGTTTAAATAAAATGCATTAGAAATACATCAATATATATAATAAAATAAAATGTGCGTGCCGATAAAACTTAAAAAGAAGTCCTGGCACGATAAAGGGACTTATATAGTGTGATAGCCCTCCTCGAACAAGAAAGTTCCCGTTTTAAACTAAAGGTCGTGTTTTTAAAGATATAAGGGCTTTTCCAACCCTTCAATTTGGAAATTAATTGTAATGGCGCCATCTGTTGTCGAGTATTTGAACTTCATTCAGAACAACGATTATTTGGGTTGCACTTCGAAAGGCGTTGCGGGCAATTGCAACATGTGTAGTAATGGGGTGAAATTTAAAATTCCAATTTCAATAAAGTCTTAAATTACATTTGTTATATTTCAACTACCACGTAATCTCATATCAACTCCCGAGCGAAACCGGGTATCATAGCTAGTTTAATTAATAAAAACTAGATGAAAACGCAGCTTCGCTCGGAAGTCTCATAATACGCAATCTTATATATTAACTTAAATAGTAGACATTAAAAAGTAGCAAAACTGTAGTGACGTCTTCTTTCAACTATTACGTTGGTTTGATAAAGACAACACTACAGTGTATCTATTTTTTTCATTTTGTTTTTTTATGAACGAAGAGAAAATAAGTTTCACGATAATCTACGCTCCGTTCTACGATACTTTAATAAATGCTCACACCATCTACACCACATATTTGTAACCTTTAAAGAAATATAAGATTTATCTGTCAGCACGGTTAGAATTTTTAATCACTATTTTAACAAAATACTCGACAATCCGAATTTTGCGGATTTCAACCGACTCACAATTATAATTTTTCTACGCTTTATAATTTACGTAAGGTTTCGATTGAGTCTACCGTAACCCTTGACGAAATTATTAATATAGATAAACATTACACACACTACATTCATGTGACATACATGATAATTTACACACATTTACAACATTTTTCTTTACGCCAAAGTCAGTTGTCAAACTTAAAAGAGATTTAATTGTTTAGCCTATGGTTGAATTTCGGCCACAACGATCGCTAGTGTTATATAAATACTCAGATATATTTAATGAACACCAAAACCCCCTAGTAGTTTTTAATATCGTATATTTATCACTACATAGTATAAAACAAAGTCGCTTTCTCTGTCTCTCCCTATGTCCTTATGTATGCTTAAATCTTTAAAACTACGCAACGGATTATGATACGGTTTTTTTAAATAAATAGAGTGATTAAAGAGGAAGGTTTATATGTATAATCACATTCAATATATTTTAGAGAAATACTGCAATTTTTGAGTTTTCTGATTTCATGTCGTAAATAGTTATATTTTTTCCGCTTACATTGCAAACGCAGGCTAAACCCTACGAGATTTATCAAAATAATGTACTAAGAGTTTGTACACCTTGAAAAGGTCTATAGAAAACTCCGCGATGGTATATGTCTATCTTTTATGGATAACCCACAATAGCATTTTTTTGTCATTTACTTTTTACGAGAAATAATGGCTTTTTTTCGAAGCAATTTTAAGCAATACAGCACTAATCCTTATCCAATTAAATAACATAAATATATTGTTGATTTAATATAGATCAATATGGCCGTTTAAATCATTTAATTTAAATAAATATTTTCAAAGATATTACAGATTTAAAAAGCAGGGGCATAGCGGTTCCGGATTTACGGGCCTGTGGCGGCCGCGCGCGGTTTGTTATGTTAAAACGCTGGGAAACGTGTTAATTTTCGGATAAATAAATATAGAACTGCAGCTGAAAACCAAAATTTAGTACATTCTTTTTTTTAAACTAAATATCACCATATAAAAATCATGTCGAAAATTAGAAATAGTAGCCTGTTTTCGCTATTTTATATGATCAAGTAAAGTATATTCTATCATGTAATACGTTAGCACATTCTTTAGATAATATCTTCAAGTATATCGTATAATTTTTGTAAAATTGTTATTTAACAATTAATAAAAAAAACGTGATTTAGCAAACCAGTTTTTAACTTCCCACTACGTATGTAGATAAGGAAGTTACTGCTTTTACCCCGATTTTCGAAAATCGAGTTTTCGCCAGATGTCCATGTTTTGAGGTCCTAGAAATCTTTTCCGACCATTTACATAATGACGTCAGTATGTATGTATGTATGTATGTGTGTGTGGGTGTGTGTGTGTGTGTGTATGTAAACATCTCATAACTTTTTAACGGCCAGACCAATCGAAACGCGGTTGATGGCATACGATTGGATTCCACTTAGCTTAAATTTCCTGAAAATTTGAACCGATTCGTTCCAGGACATTTTGAGAAATTTTTAAAAAACACCAAAAAAATTTGACGAAACAGTATTTTTTAATATATCTTCCAAATTTATATACCGATTGAGTACAAAAACTAATCAGCTCTATCCCTCAAAAAACTACGTCTAATACGTAAATTGCATCAAAATCAGTTTATCCGTTTGGGAGTAATCGTTGACGAAAAATTTTGAAAAAAGCGATTTTTCGACGTAGCTTCGAAATTTTTCAACCAATCATATTTAGTGTTCTACGATATTTTAGTACTAAAAAAACTACGTCAAATGCCGTTTCAAAAATCAAAATCGAATCTAATTCTCAAAACTTATAGCTTTTCAAATATTAAAATTACGTTGTTTTTAGCAAACTTATTAATTTTTTTTAAATAACTTGCAAGTTAATTTACCGATTGACCTAAAAATATTATCAACTTTTTTCTTTAAAAACTGCGTCAAATACCGTTAATTTAATCAAAATCGGTCAATTTGTTTGGGATTTATCAATGAAGAAAATTAAAAATAAAATGTTTTTTATATATTTATTATAATATATAAAAAACATTTTATTTATTATAATAATTTTTCAACCTATCGATTATTTAGCTAAAACAATATTTTAGATCTCAAAAATTTAGTTGAATGCCATCATCGTTTTCAAATATACAGCTTTTTAAAAATTAATAATACTGCTATTTTTAACAAAATAGATGTTTGAACTGAAAAATTTATGCTTATATTTTTTACTCTTTTGAGCTTAAAATACCTTAATTTAGTGAGAAGTTTCAGGGATGGCCCGTAGGGTGAACCATTTACACATTTTTTTCCCGTTTGCTCCGATGCCTCGTCTTCATAAATCGCAGGGTCAAACCTTCAAGGTTGACTGTTTTTCACACGGCCAACTATATATCACTCTTTCAATAGTAACCTCTAAAGAAAACATGTTCGTATTGTCTAATGGCAAGAAAGCTGTAAACGTTGTATATAAAGACATTCTGTAATTCATTAATTGTAAAAATAAAAAAAATAGGTAAAAATGTAAAAACTAAAAATGTTGTATATATATGAATTTAGATATTCCAAAGATAGCAGGAAATCTTCATGGTATAGGGAAAGGGGAATTGTTTTACTCGAAAAACGCGTGCGGGTCACGGGCAGTAATGAATTAATCAAAACTACTGGATCGATTTTAATCATTTTTTTCCCGTGCGAAGCCGGGGCGGGCCGCTAGTTATTCGCGTTTTAAAATTTACGTTTACCGCGAAATCGCTCTGAACTGTCATGGCGTCGTAATGACATCACGCCGTGGTTACACATACCACAGAATATGGTACTATTTGTTTTGTAACTAAATAGATAGTAAGTATGTATAAACCCAGAAATACCAGAATCCAGAGTCTCATCATCATGTTCTTATCACAAAAATATGCCTGTCCCTGTCGGGAATGCCTGAGCGAATATGCAGCGGTTTGAAGCGGCTTTGAAGCAGTTCAAACGCGTTGTTTTGAGGCGATTAAATGTGTGTTTGGCAGTAGTAAACGCCACCTTACCAACTACCACCAATTACCACCATCATGTATTGACTTAGCATCTAATCACGATGGTTATTTCTTACTAACCGTAATGGTTATCTCTTAACGACATTTTCGTTTTTTTAATTTAGAAACCTAACCGATCGTTTTATTGTGCTAAGCCTTCGCCTAGTCCAACTGCTGCGTCTGCCAAATTCTCCGACTTCTCCGCATCGCCATCCTGAGCTGAAACCTTCTGAATCAAAATCCTTCACATCGCGAGGAGTCAATTAGCTTACACACGCTGGTCTGCTGTCAAACGCTCAGTTTTAAAGCTGTTAAGACGTGCGTTTTTGAAGCGACTAAGATGCGCGGTTTTTAAATGCGTGGTTTTGTAGCGGCTTAGATGCGCGGTTTTGAAGTGGTTCAAACGCATGTTTTTAAAGTAATAAAAACAACTTTGCCTGGGAATGGGAAAGTGCCCGACTGGCGGTAGTAGCATAGCATGTACTTTGACTACTAAAGTATTGTTAATTCAGCTCAATACTAGTGTACATCAACCTAGGCTTATGAGTATCTCCTATGAAGCCGAATCTCGTTGGTCCCAGACTCCTTTGAACAATAGGCCAACTGCCGTTCTGCCAGGCAGGTCGTAAAAGGCGAAGAATTGGCTATGCGAGTTACTACCATCATGGCTACTAGGTGATAGAGTTCTGCATGGCCTCGCCCGAATCTAGTACCACCGCCTTACATATTTCTGCCGCAATAGAGTCAGTGCTGGTCACTGTCGTGTTCCGGTTTGGAGGGTAAGGTAGCTGGTAAACTTATGCATGTGGCATAACTGATCTAAACAGCACACACGGAAAGGCATGACTGCGAGCTTGTATTATCATATTACAGATCGCGTCGGTAATATTTTTATGTTTTTGGTTTGCATACTTTCACGTTTCAATGTTTTAGATTTTAACACGTGACGTTACAAAGATTTTGACCGCCCCTATCCCTTATTACACAATGTCACAATTGTCACATTTCGGTGCCTCCCTCCCCCCATTTAACCTATGACGAAATTTAAAAAAAGCCTCTTATTTGGACGATGGATGGTAAGTAACAACCACAAACCACATGAATATTAATAGACACGCCATTGGAAAAGAAACGTGTCGCAACGCATATGAGCAAACGTTCCTATCACTGTCAAAAATGTCATACATTTGTAAATATATTATATAGTGAAAAAATACAAACAAACCATGTTGTACTGTTTTATCGTACCGAATGAGAAGGTTTAAAAACGACTCTTGAAGTGATTTTATTTCATCGGTAAGTAGTATAACTCTGTATTTGTTTGTGTCAATGCAAGCGTCAGACAGCTAAGAAATTGTCTTGAAAGACGTATTTAATTCGTGGTAACAACGATTGGATATTCGGTATTTTTTTCTATAACTGGTTTCTCTGACAAGGAGACTCAGGTGTGTATGTGTGTGTGACCATAGTACATTATTGGCTTATAATAATATAATTTCAAGTACAGATTTATGTTACAGACACATCAGTAGAAATATATAAACCAGTAGTATTCAAATGTGATGTTGAGTCATATCCCTCGCCCAACATCACATGGTACCACAATGGTACTATAATAAAGAAAACAGGAGCAAATAAAGTTCATTTTGTCAATACAAGTTTACACATAGAGAGGGCAGATTTTGATGATCTTGGAGAATACGTATGTGATGCAAGCAATGGATTTGAAAATATAAAGGCAGTTGGGACTTTGAGTTTTCATAGATTGGGTAAGAATTTTTCTGTATTGTGGTAATAGTGTAGACCTCAAGTTCAAAATTTTGTTAATCTTATAAAGACCGACCCCAATTGGGGAAGGTTGTAGACCGCACCTTCAGGGGAGAGTGCGTTAGGGAGGGAGGTCTAGATTTAAATAAATTTAGGGAGTTAATTAGTTTAAATTATAATAATTATTTTTTATATTATTTTCAGCACCTCCATTAATATTTAAAGAACAGACAATAGTGAAAGCAAAGCGTGGCGAGGCGCTCAATTTGACATGTAGGTGAGATTTTGTATCTTTTAAAAATCCGATAGTTTTTATACCACAAGACTTCTAGAAAAATGTACTCAGAATGTTGCTACGACAGTACTATTAGGTACTCTGTGATAAACTAAAATACACAATTCTTACAGTGTCCTTATGAGTTAACTTTCGTTTTTCTAAACTGCATAAGCTGCTGAGCATAGTTTACTTGCTATTTTTATTTAGAGTTATACCTAAAAACACAGTCGAATCCATCAGATCTTTAATTTTAACGTCGCTTTACCATAATTTTCTGATATGAAAATTTGGTGAACGTTTTCACTACCCGCTAGAAATGCTAAGTGAATCGTTTTCGCATCGAGCTTTCACATTGAAAAGGGAAAAATAGGGACTTGATTTAATTCACAGAAAAAAGTTTCAAGGACTTGGTTTAATTCACAGAAAAAGTTTCAAGGACTTGGTTTAATTTACAGAAAAAAGTTTTCAAGGACTTGGTTTAATTCACAGAAAAAAATTTCAAGGACTTGGTTTAATTCACAGAAAAAAGTTTCAAGGACTTGGTTTAATTCACAGAAAAAAGTTTCAAGAACTTGGTTTAATTCACAGAAAAAAGTTTCAAGGACTTGGCTTAATTCACAGAAAAAAGGTTCAAGGACTTGGTTTAATTCACAGAAAAAAGTTTCAAGGACTTGGTTTAATTCACAGAAAAAAGTTTCAAGGACCTGGTTTAATTCACATAAAAAAGTTTCAAGGACTTGGTTTAATTCACAGAAAAAAGTTTCAAGGACTTGGTTTAATTCACAGAAAAAAGTTTCAAGGATTTGGTTTAATTCACAGAAAAATGTTTCAAGAACTTGGTTTAATTCACAGAAAAAAGTTTCAAGGACCTGGTTTAGTTCACAGAAAAAAGTTTCAGGGACTTGATTTAATTCACAGAAAAATGTTTCATTGACTTAATTCACAAAAAAAATGCAAGGATGTGACAATAAACTATACGTTCTGCTAGTAAGCACTCGCCTGTATAGCGAATAACGGTTTAAGAATTTGCAGGTATATTAACTGAAAATATAAAAATTTATGTTCTAACCTGATGTGACATATTTTTGAGCCGCACCAGCGTAAAGTACAAGGTAGCCATCTTTTATTTGCTATCCTGTGGTTTACAAAGAGTTGAAGTTATCATCTCCCTGCAATAGTAAATCTATCTTTAGACCACAATACACTGACTAATAGAGACTGCCTGAGACACCTTCCACTCTTTCCGAGCTATAATTTGGTAGATTGGCAGGTGTATCAGGAAAGTGTCGAAAGGCAACTATCACAATCAACGTTACAGTCTGTTTCGCCATTACAGGCATATTCTATGTTTTGCAATGTTCTGCATAATGCCATAATTACCTTCTCGCCCTCTTCTTCCAAATTTAAACTCCATGGTGGAATTCAAAGTGCTCTAAAGTAGTAGAAACATCAAAACTTGCCTATATTAATTTCAAAAATAATCTTTCTGAATCCACATAGTTGGAATTTAAAAAATTACAAGCCAAAAAAGCTAATATTAAAAATTGAAAGGAAAGAAAGTTGGTTATTACTATGCGAATCTTTCAATCGTTGCACACCTTTACCTATTACATTTACAAAGAGCTTATATATTTTGATTTACAAAGAGTTAATATATTTTCCCGTTTTGATCCACGCTCCTATTTTAGATTAGATCATTAGATCATCCTGTCAGGCTGTTTGTAAAAGGCGAGCGATTGGTTAAAAGTGTCACTATCATCGTGACTACTCGGTGGTAGAGTTCTGTAACGTCTTACCCGGGTTTGGTACCACTGCCTTACCTATTCTTGTCGCTATAACGTATATTTATCGTTTTTCAACATTCAGTCGATTCATGATGATAAAAGTTCATATGGGTGAATAAAAACGTATCTGCACCCACTGTACATACTCTTTGACGTCGGGAGATGCCGCCGCGCGGAATATTAGTTGCACTGCTCCCTTCACTAATTCAAGGTCGTTCGCATCTGTAATCGTCTTAATACTTATCTCTGTCGTGTTCCGGTTAGGAGGTATATAGTAGCCGGCAAACGTTTGCATGTGGCATTACCAATCCCGCCACGTGAATAACAACGCACCACCCAACGTCTTGGTGTCTGTTTATAGGCGATGGTTGTCTCTTTCCATTAGGAAGGTCATCTTCTTGTTTACTATTTAATAATAATAGTATGTAAATTACCTGAATATGTGTTTGAAGTTTATCTTTCTAACTTTGCAGAGTATTGAACGGTTCACCAACACCAAAAATAACATGGCTATACAGAAACAGCATAAAAAATATTACAGCCTTACCAAAAAATATTTCTATCAACAATCATAGTATTTATTTTAAAAACCTGACACGCGATAACGAAGGGATATATCGATGTATTGCAGACAATGTAATTGGAAAAGACATATATGATATTGCATTAACGGTTTTGTGTAAGTATTCTGTTTATTTACGAATGAGTTTTTGAGTCATCACACCACAAACGATGAATCATAAAAAGTGTGTTTATTCTTTAAGTTATATTATGTATATTTACGATTGTTAGTGTTGTTTTGTTTTGTTTTAAAAAAGTATTGTTTTTTTTTGTTCATATACTGTGGTTGGTCTCAAATAAATATTTATTATTATTATTATTATTAGTTTATTCTGGTGTTGGTTTGGTCTCCTTACGAAAAATAGTCTATCTGTTATACAAAGACAAAGGTGAAAGCATTGTGCCACCATCACCACTTACAATGATTCTGCCACTATGACGTGTCGTTAAATGTGCCCGTGAACTTAATTATACCTCATCATCATGTGCCCTACGTTAATATCACATCGATATTAACGTTAACATATTTCGTGTCTGCAAGCAATGCTTGCCACTTTTCACCAGGAGATCCACCTGCCTGTTTACTGTCATAAAAAAAACGAGTGAGCCTTACAATAGTTGCATATTAGTGTTAGAATTGGTACAAAATACAAAATTATGGCGAACCTTACAACCGCATGTGTTCATTGGTCGATTCAAATAGTGCGTGCTCATTCGTCAATTCAAAGAATACGTGCACCAATGACGTGTATACGTGCTCTTAATTGTCAACTCAAAGAGTGCGTGCTTCCCGGCTATCTACCGTCTACCTACCGGCTACCTACCGGCTACCTACCGTCTACCTACCGGCTACCTACCGGCTACCTACCGTCTACCTACCGGCTACCTACCGGCTACCTACCGTCTACCTACCGGCTACCTACCGTCTACCTACCGGCTACCTACCGTCTACCTACCGGCTACCTACCGTCTACCTACCGGCTACCTACCGTCGGATTTCACGAAATTACTCTCAAGGATTGCAGAAAAGTTGCAAGCATATGATCTATTTATACATATTACAAAATCGTAGGAATGTAAAAACTGTACATTGAATATTTTTTTTAAAAGAATACTTGGGACGTGATCTACAATCGATATCGAAGCCAAAAATATAGTTTTTAGAATTTTTGTCTGTTTGTCTATTTGTCTGTTTGTATGTCCGGGGTAAACTCAAAAAGTACTGCATGGATTTACTTCAAATTTTGCATGAATATTACTAACAGGTCGGGTCAACAAATAGGCTACATATTATCACGCTATCACCTACGGGGGAGGAGCAGTGCGGAGTAAACGAAGTCCGCGCGGACGAAGTCGCTAGCAACAGCTAGTCTGCAATAAACATGTAGAAGCCACCTATTACATTGTGAGAGAGAGTATCTTCGGCTAGTCGTTGATGCACTGATTGTAACGGCTTGTAATACGGGAGTGAAAATACAGTTTTTAAGTATATGTTCTGAAATAATCTCAAGTTAGCCGCTATTCGACTTGTTACAGAAATATAAAGTAGGTTTGTTAGGTAACCTTTAACGTCCAGGTAGAAAAACAAGCTCCGTGTCTACTAGAATTTTACCTAAGATTGTAAGTGACATTGTAATGACACTTGACAGATAAGGGTTCGTCTTGCTCACTTTATATGCGTGTGAGGAAGTGAGTATGACAAGAGCCCAAATGCGATTAAACATCGCTGACATACCTAATAAAATCTTATATTTCCAGATCCACCACAAATTGAAAACACAAAGGAATTGCATTTAGAAACACCGCAGGAGATACAAATTGGAGACAAGTTTACTTTAAGTTGTAACTTTACTGCGTCGCCGCCGCCCACTGTGGTGTGGAGTAAAGATGGCAGACCTATCGCTTATACAAGTGACATGTAAGATGTTGCAAAATGATACATCATCAACAATAATGTTTACGTTTAGCTGCGACCTGTTATATCACGGGCCTCATTAATCTGAACTATAGTGCATTCATGTTAAGAATGTAGTGAGTTATCGCTATCCGCTGGCCCACCAATCAAATCACTCGAAATCTAATTATATGAGTGATTTGATTGGTTAATGGACCAGCGGATAACGATGACTCACTGCATTCTTGACGCGAACGTAAAGTTTGCGTCAGGTAAAAAGAACGCTGAGTGGACGGTGAAAGAGAGTTGTGCGCATCAGTACAACACGTCCAATTGCAACTTAAGCGCGCGAAGCAAATGACGATTGATAAACCATTAGCGCGCGCAAATTCCGAGACCGACGACCTCCTCCAGCAAACCTTACCACAAGTTGCGTCTGGTCTTTGCATACTACGCAGATACATCGTCAGCGTTCTTTTACTTGACGGAAGTTTTACTATACGTCCATCATGTTGCGGCCACATTGCGTCTATCGTAACAAAACTTCGCGTAATGACGCGATACATGCAGATGTGATCGGCTATCGTCGGAAACATTCCGACTGCGTGAGCTTTGTTACGCTGTTGGCGACACGTCAAAGAGTTTTAGCGCGCTAATATATTCGGCAGTCGTATCAGCTAACGTTTACGATCCGCCAGCGATCAGCGATAACTCTTAAACGTAACGAAAAAGTCATCAAAAATGTCGCCTATTGCTTGCTGGTCACTAAATGTATTTTGTGCAATGTCACATCACTAAAACTAATCAACCGTTAACTACTGCGACTAGTATACAAGGCTGTTATGTGTCTTGCAATAACCAAACAATTACGATAATTTCGCATTGCGAGTTACGTGATAACCCCGCGGGACGATCATTGGGGACGATACACGCAGATGCGTTCGAAAGGTCAGGAGTAAAGCTATCGCCCTTCAAAAATAACACAATTTGGAAACAACGCGATACAATAATTTTGAGATGAAAACTTCTTTGGCCGCATTGAGCAATTTCTGGTAGGGAATAGATAAAAATACTTGAGTGTAGTTTGTTACAATCCGGGATATCGCAGCTTTGGTAATGTTAGCTACATCTTGTAAAGGACAGTGCACCGAATAATTAAAAACACGTGCCAATTTGAGGTTTCACGTTAGCAATTCTTTTTTTTCTGGAAAATTCAAAATTAGCGTTTTAAGATTTTTTCTTATTATCACGCTTAATAATGTGAAGCACGCCCCGTGAATAAGATAAAGAAGAAAAATTTTAAAAAATCCAATGGTTTTCATCTCAGAATTCAAATCCATGATTTCCACTTACGGTAGACTGTCCCTTTCACGCTGTATGATAGCGTTACGGTGACTATTCGCGCTGTTGCAATTTGTATGGCTAACCAATACGCTAAATCGCGAATCATTCAAGCTAACATGAAGAGCACTTTCCTCGTGTTGGTCCGGGCTCCTAAAGAATATGGGTGATTCCATTCTAACTGTGATATTCAATGTCCTGTATTGTTTGTTCTCACAGGTCATTAATTAATAATTAATTTATGAAATTTTTGTGCTTATTGGAAAATTATAAACATATTTCAACATTATTTTCATATAATATAACTTGCCACTTACAGAAAACTTACAATATATCACTTAAATGTCAGTACCGTGTGATGTCCATTTCTAGAATTTATTTATAAATTATTAGTTTTTTGTCGTAATAAATGATTTAAACTAATTACTTCATAAATTCTAATGTTTACGACAAAAAAAACTAACAATTTATAAATAAATTCTAGAAATGGACATGACACGGTACTGACATTATATCACAGTTAGAACGGAATCACCCATATACCATCTGCCGTTGTGCCAGGCAGTTCGTATGAGGCGACCGATTGGCTATGCGAGTTACTACCATCGTGGCTACTAGATGGTAGAGTTCTGCATTGTCTCGCCCGGGTCTGGTGCCACTGCCTTACCTATTCCTACCACGTTAGTTCTTGTCACTGTCGTGTTCCGGTTTTTAGGGTAAGGTAGCCGGTAAACTTATGCATGTGGCATTAGACCTCGTCACAAGATAGCAACGCATTATTAACATCTTTGATGTCTATAGGCGATGGTTGACTCTTTTCATCAGGAGACCCATCTGTTTGTTATGATAAGTATATAAAAATGTGGCGTCGGAATTTGAGTTTGTATTTAACTAGAATTAGTATCGTAGAATATTAGAATAAATAAAATAATACAAAGTTAAAACCTAACCTAAATCAAAAAATTTCCATCGGTTTTCATCTCAGAATCTTGGTTTTCATCTCAGAACTTCGAATTTCTGAGTCCAACTCGAGTCACTCACACTGCTGTAAATGGCACATCCATGGGCGTACCGAAGGGGGGGGCAAGGAGGGGCAACTGCCCCCCCTGGATTTTTTTACCTCTCTACTAACTATCTACTGTTGTAGATAAAAATATAATAACATAAAAATATAGTCTTAAAACGTTACGGTTGCCCCCTCCCCCTGGACCAGAACCTAGGTCTTAAAATGTATAGTTGCCCCCCCTGGACCAGAACCTGGGTCTTAAAAAGTTACGGTTGCCCCCCCTGAACCAGAACCTGGGTCTTAAAAAGTTACGGTTGCCCCCCCTGGACCAGAACCTGGGTCTTAAAATGATACGGTGCCCCCCCCCCCGGCCCAGAACCTGGGTACGCCCATGGGCGCATCATTAAATAACAAGCACAATAAAAGAATTGTAATGACTAATGAAGTCATGGAATAAAATAAGTACCAGCCAAGTGGAAGTCGCTCGCGCACGTAGGCGGGAACTACTTGTACATGCGGGTTTGATCTTTAAAAACGCCAATATATCACGTTTATTGTATGCTTAAATATTTATTTTTAAAGTGAAAATATAACTAAATGCTCTGTGAATATTTCAAGCGTCTACCAGTTGTCGTTATTAAAGAAAAAAAAAGATCGAGAAAAAAATTGCAAAAAAATCACGTTTGGTGTACATACATATACGGTGTGTAAATAAAACCCTGTCCGATCCGAAAGTGGCATATAGTTTGGTTAAAGGCATTACTGAAAAAAATATTAAATTACTTTATTTCAGAAAATAAAAAAGATATCGTTTTTTAATATTCGTATTTTTACTTATATTTCCCTACAGTTAAGCAAATATTTTAAAATGACAACACCTTGTCGCTGTTTGTTTCATTGTTTTGCTTTCGCACAAACACCACGCGAAGGCGCGCTATTTGCTTTCGGCATTTTGCAAAGGATCTTTAAAAGCGCCTCACACGCGCCACTTGTCCTTCGATAGCATCCGACTGCGCGGAATTCTTTGATAATAGAACTTACTTATTTGTAGGTGCTGTCATACTTAATGTATGAAAATACCATTTGATTATTTTTTTTATTGGGAAAAGCAATTAATTAATATCCATAAAGTAATTACACATAATATTTAATCGTATTACGGCACCAAATATCACCTTTAATTATTATCCGACAGGATTTTTTTTTACACACAGTTCGACAGTTTTTTTTCGCCGTGTTATTTCAGGCCTCCTTTGAAGAATAGGCCAACTGCCGTTCTGCCAGGCAGGTCGTAAAACGCGACCGATTGGCTATCGAGTCACTACCATCGTGGCTACTAGGTGGTAGAGTTCCGCATTGTCTCGCCCGGGTCTGGTACCACCGCCTTACCTATTCCTGTCGCAATAGCGTCAGTGCTTGTCGCTGTCGTGTTTTTTAGTAAGAAAGTAGCTGTCGAGTTGTCGTTTACCTTATCCTTTGGGTATGGAACTCTAAAAACGCGCAAGGCTTGCTAACACATCACTTACCATCTTTCTCTTCATGTGCTTATCTCTTTCTAACATATAACCGCATTTCACTATCACATAGCTTTAGCATACAACAAAATTTTCGATCAAATACTTTTGACAGTGCAGCTTCTATCCACTAAACTCGCGATATTAAATTTCGTTCTAAGGTCCAGGTTATACTTTGATTTGTGAAGTGTGAGGGATTGATACAGGTGCTTAGTATTAAACCAAAAACACGTATAGACAGCCATTTATAAGTGCGAGTGATTAGTGATCAGCGTCTATTCACTTTACTACGCTAATTACTAATCTGTCTGCACCAAGGGCAGATCCAGCATTCGGGTCAGAGGGGGTAACATATACAAGGGACGATCCAGCCTTCGGTTCAGAGGGAGCCACATATACAAGGGACAGTCCAGCCTTCGGTTCAGAGGGGGTCACATATACAAGGGACGGTCCAGCCTTCGGTTCAGAGGGGGTCACACATACAAGGGACGGTCCAGCCTTCGGCTCAGAGGGGGTCACACTTACAAGGGACGGTCCAGCCTTCGGTTCAGAGGGGGTCACACATACAAGGGACGGTCCAGCCTTCGGCTCAGAGGGGGTCACATATACAAGAGCCGGTCCAGCCTTCGGTTCAGAGGGGGTCAAATATATAAGGACGATCCAGCCTTCGGTTCAGAGGGGGTCACATATACAAGGGACGGTCCAGCCTTCGGTTCAGAGGGGGTCACACATACAAGGGACGGTCCAGCCTTCGGCTCAGAGGGGGTCACATATACAAGAGCCGGTCCAGCCTTCGGTTCAGAGAGGGTCAAATATATAAGGACGATCCAGCCTTCGGTTCAGAGGGGGTCACATATACAAGGGACGGTCCTGCCTTCGGCTCAGAGGGGTCACATATACAATGGCCAGTCCAGCCTTTGGTTCAGTGGGGGGTCACATATTTGAGATTCTGTCATGATAGGCTCTAATCCTAATAAATCCATACCTAGACCCCTGTCCATGGGGGTGGGGGGGACCCCCCCTGGATCCGCTCTTGGTCTACCAGTGTTTTATGCTTAATACTAAGCATTTGTATTAAACATTCGTATTAATCAAAGTGCCACTGTCTATCTATCAGTTTTTTCAACAGGTATCTATCTAGTAACGGCGATCTCATCGTAGAGCATGCATCAGAACTAACTTCGGGAGTGTTCACATGTAACGCCAGTAATCCTTTGGGTTCAGTTCTGAAGAATTTCACCGTCAATGTTTATAGTGAGTTATCTATTTTTTAGTAGAGAGGTCAAACGAACAGGAGATGCAATGGTAAGTGATCACCGTCACCCATGGACATCCTCAATACCAGAGGTATTGCAGTTGCGTTACTATTTATATTAATCCATATTAATATTATAAAAACGAAAGTTTGGATGTATGGATCAATGTTTGTTACTCAAAACTTATATAATTCAGCGGGCTGCAATGGTGTCGCTTGTATAATCTATGTCTGCTTCTCTAGTTCCGTGTCTGTTCGAGCCCATTATAAGGAGATAGTGAATTGGAAGCCAGTGAAACAAACTTGTTGTTACCATCATGATTACTAGCTGATAGTAGTCATGATAAAGAGTATTATTATGGTGGTAATAATAGATTAGATGGTAGAAATAGTCATGCTCATAGACTTGGGCGTACCCAGGTTTTGGGCCAGGGGGGGGGGGGCAACCGAGATTTTAAGACTATATTTTTATCTTATATTTTTATCTACAACAGTAGATAGTTAGTAGAGAGGTAAACAAATTCCTGGGGGGGCAGCTGCCCCTCTCTTCCCGCCCTCTCCCCCCCCTCGTACGCCCATGCTCATAGAAGTACTGTTCTCATTTATGGGCGGCGTCTCCCTAGTACCGACTCCTTTTCATGGCATTCAATGTAAAACGCCTCAAATGGTCGACGACAGGACTATTGGTAATCGGCTTGATTCTTTGTCATTACATACAGATGTGGGATCGCTCTACATGTTCTATCACATCTATTATGATTGTTCCGAGGAACTGATTGGATTAATTGTGCCCGCAACTCATCGATTTCTCAGTGAGATGAGTGGTGATGCTCATCGCCGCATTTTACCGACCTGATAACGATTATCGACTATTTCTTGTGATAACCGGGACCGACGGCATTATGTACTCATCCGAGGCACGGGAGTGGTAACACACCATCCTCCATACTCCAAGCTGCTACTGAGATTTTGAATTTTTTGAGAAAAACGTAAATGTTTTACAGTTTTGCCTGTGATCGAACCCAGGATCTCTTTATGTGAGTCGAATAGGCTGTATCCCCTAGGCGCTAGATCACGAAGCTTGCTATTGTCTGAAACATAAAAAATGAAGCTGACATGTCTTAATCGTTTTTTATTATGTTACAAGCTGTTACCAGCGACTTCGTCCGCGCGGACTTCGTTTACTCCGCACGTAGTAGTCCAAAAACGACGTTTTGGACAGAAATAACGATTGATGCATTTTCCATACCTTGAAAACGAAATAACATGTAGTACATTAAATAACAAGCTTATATTAACACTAGCTGTTGCCCACAACTTCGTTCGCACGGACTTCGTTTACTCCGCACAGCACCTCCCCAAGGTGATAGCGTGATAATATGTAGCCTATATGTTGACCCGACCTATTAGTAATATTCATGCAAAATTTGAAGTAAATCCATGCACTTCTTTTTGAGTTTACCCTGGACATACATACAGACAAACAGACAAAAATTCTAAAAACTATATTTTTGGCTTTGATATTGATTGTAGATCACGCCCCAAGTATTCTTTTAAAAAAATATTTAATGTACAGTTTTGACTTTCCTACGATTTTATTATATGTATCTTATTTAAACTCTTTATTGCACAAAATATACAACAGCCTAACTTGATGTCTAAAGACATTTTATACCATTTGAATATGCATTTGTAGTCTTACGGTACAATTGCTTTTTAATCTGTAGTGGCTCCAAAGATCACCGTATCGGGGGTAAGTCCAGAAGTGGACGTGTTGGAAGGTCAGCTCGTGGAGCTGCTGTGCTCGGCTTCCTCATTACCTCCCCCACAGGTTCAGTGGTGGCACAACGGGGAAACCATTGTGGATGGAAGGAAGATGATCGATACTACTGGACTGAGGTACTCTCATATACCTTACATTACTTCCAAAGAATACATATACTTAAATCTATACTGCTATAAATATGTACTTTCTGTCTGTGGCGTGGCGTGCCAGGCGTGGATTCAGCCTTGAAAATAGGTTGTGGGCGTGGACATTCTAAAATCGGCCAAATTCGAACCGGCATATAAAATTGTTCATTATCGATATAGTGCACTCTTTTAAAGGTTATTTTATATGATAGTAGCTGAGACCCACAGCATATTGACTTATGTTATTATCATTGACATGGTCATGTAGGCATTGACGTGTTATTATTATTGACACGGCCATGTAGGCATTGTATATAGATATATGGGATCTCAATAGACAGTGAAAGTGTGAAGTAAGTAGTCGATTAGAGTGGTGGACATGCCTATCGTGCCCACAACGGCGGATTCACGCCTGGTCTGTACAATAAATTTTTCTGTCATTTTTCTGTATTCGTGATAAATTACTGACGTAAATTTTACCATTATGAAAATTTTCTTTTATTACACACTGATGTCAATCTTTCCATTTTGAAAATTTCCTTTTTATTATTAACTGGCGTCAATTTTATCATTCATTTATTTTTGTCTTTCTGTCTCTCTGTCGTTATTTTTAACGCGCAGTTAATCAGAATTTAAAAGTATTAAATAACGTAGTAATCAGCAACGCAGTTAATTTATCGTATGAGTTCAAGTTCTTATGGGATGGTTTGGCAAAAGAAGCATATCGATGCACAACACTAATAGTAGCGACCGACCTTATTACGTCACGTGCAGTTTTAATCATTCAAAGAAGATTTCGAGAACTGCCGGGCTACCTTTATATTTTGCAATACGCCAGTTTTCAAAATACCGTTCACGTTTATTTCATGCCAAAAATCCTAAGCCCATAATAAAGGCACTGACCCAACATATGGTCCTTCGAGCCGGATTGTTGACAAATATCTTCTAACGAGTTCAGACATACAGTCTCGGTTAATTTCAGAGCGACATGACCGATCTTAATGAAAATTGGTAGGTATATAGTGAAAACACGTGATTGCGCAAATGATAGGCTATAATATATTTCTTCTCTTAAACATGTGCGGAAATAGTTTCATTACGTTTGAATAGAGCATGCAATATATCGTAATTACGTATATATAGAAAAATAAAAGTCACTGCCGGTGCGTTTCTTATTTCAAATTCAATTGTATGAAAAGGCATGTTGGGTTGTAATTTGAATTAAAAACTCTTTTTTATAAATATGCACGGGACAAATTACACTTTTTTTTACGGGACAAATTACACTGATCTAACCCCAAAGTAAGCAAATTATTTGCTTTTATGTTAGTACAAGTTGCGATCACGTGGTTTTATAATCTCTACTTGAAATTATTTGAAAAGTTTTTTTTTATTGCCTTGAGTATTTTTGAGAAAAGCACTACATGCTTCGGCGGAAATGGCAATTGCCTGTCTCGTATTATTCGCCTCGCCTGTGGCTCGGTCTTCAAACTCATACTCGACCTGCAGTTGCATATTTCCCGGCTTTAGCAATAATGTACTCGTATTTTACGGCCAGTTTATGTATAAATTAATTAAGTTAAACCGTTTGACTGAGTCCTCGGCTGCGGAGGGCAGAGGAGTACGTGTTAATAGTTGCGTACGTCTTGTGAAAGTTTCGATTTCATTCTCATGTTGAGTTTAAATATTTTCAGACCATTGATAGGCAATGCAAGCAAAAGGTTTTAATTAGAGATGGGCCGAATGTGGTTTGAACCGAATTCGAACTTCGGCCGAACATTCGGTGAAAATAAAAAAATCCAAACGGCCAAACTTCAGTTCAATTTTGGCGCGCTTTCTCGAGAGCGACACTTCGTGACTTGTTTACGAGTTTACTTAAATTATTTTATGTATCGTTAATGGTTTTCGCAGCGCATGCGAAATAATGACTCAAAGGCAAAATTTTGATACCTTTTACATTATTTATACCTAGTTACATTATTAAAATTTAGATAGGGATCTCTTATTTTTTTGACAATATGATATAGCCTATGTTACTCGGAAATTATTTAATATCTGCTGGTGTGTAATAATGTAATTTCCTTGTAATTTCTAATGCTGAAAGAAGTTTTCAAATCGGTTGTGAGTTTATTCGATACATCTTCTTTATAATGTTAGTGTAGATTTCAATCAAAATAATGTAAGTAGGTACTTTTTTTCTAGTGTCGAATGCCGAAGTTCGGCTCAAGCTGCCGAAATTCGGTTTAACCGAATGTAAAACGAATTTCGGCCCATCCGTAGTTTTAATGTATAAGAATATTTTATAAGAAAATATCTAGATCCGAATTATAATTAATTTGTATTTAGGTTTGTAGCCAATCTAACGGATTTCGGCGACTACAGTTGTCTGGCCACCAACGAGTACGGCAGCGCTTCTCTCAACTATACTTTATATGTTTGGGGTACGTATTATTTTATATCATAAGATAGCAAACAAGCAAGAAAGAAAGAAAATATTTATTTCCAAGAATATAGGTGTTACAAGTTGTTGAAAATAAATTAAGTTATTAACATATTCTACCATTATTTGGTGTGCAAATATTTAAAAATTATCATTACATAATATTGCATTTAAAACATTGTATCGATTTTTTAGAATTACTACCGGATCAGAATGCGGCTACACACTGAGAAGATCCGGCAGAAGAAACTCAATGGGCTGGTCTTTTTTCTCTATTTTATGTACTTATTATAAATGTACAAGGATGATTTCATATTACAAAAGTTATTTTTTATATTTTGTGTAATTAGTTTTTTTATAAATTTCACAATGTTCCCCATTTACAACATTTTACTACATTGAATTTTTTTAAGGATAATTCAACAAACTTATATTTCTATCCATTAACATTTAATTTTATCGGTTAAAAATTCCTTAATATCATAAGTTTTATCTAACGGCAAATCAAACAACTTTTTGTGAAATTTATTTATAGGCAATGATTTAAGACTATCAGGAATATGATTGTATATAATAATAGACATACAATACACATTTTTTGTAAAAATATTTAATTTTTGGTTAGGCACATATAATTTCTTACTATTCCTAAAATATGAGTTACCAGTGACTTGAGCATTTGTTCTTAATAACTTTTTACAAATACGCATACCTCTAAAGTATACCAACATGGTAAGGGAAGTACCTTAAGAGACTTGAAAAGTGATTTACAGGTATGTAACTAATTAACACCACATATTGCTCGAATACATTTCTTTTGGACTCTTAAAATTCGTACCAATTCAACAGAATTTCCCCAAATAGGAATTCCATATTGTAAATTAGAAGAGACATATCCATGATAGGGAGGCTATATATATAGATATAGGGAGGCAATAGGGAGGCTTTTAAGTTTCCTACTTCTCTTAGTCTTCTCAAGGCATAGACAAATCTATCAATCTTATTACATAGAGGTTTAATGTGTGCTTTCCAATTACAATATTTGTCAATTACTATTCCTAAAAAGTTTGTATAATCTACATCATCTATATTTACTTTATTTAAAAATATATTTGTGTTTTTAGTAATATTACTGTGATAGTTCTGAAATTCAACTATTTTTTTTAAGTTACATTAACTTTTTATTTATTATTAATTAATCAGTCTGAAACTTGGAGTAAGGTTTCAGTTGTGATATAAATTAAAAATAGCAAGGGCCCTAAAACACTGCCCTGTGGTATACCACAATTGTTAACAAGGTAGTTTCATGTACTTATTTTTTTACGGTTTCCGCATATTTTAGATATTTCAACGAGTGTGTCTTGTTCTCTAAATAACTCTTTATCCAATCTTAAGACTTCCCTCTTATACCATATTTTTCAAGTTTTGATAATAAAATATTGTATGAAACAAAATCAAATACCTTACTCATATCCAAAAATACCCAAAGTAGATACATTTTCTTATTGAGACATTCAGTTATGCTCTTTACTAAATCAAAACATGCTAATGTAGTAGACCTATCTTTTCTAAATCCATATTGATTATTTTTTAGTAGGTCAAAATCAAGTAAATAATTATAGAGCTTTTCGGTCGAATGATATTCCATTCGACCGATATGATCCAATTAACGACATATGACGCAGTTTTTAAAGGAGACAAGCTTAGATTTATAAGTCGATCGGTGTATTAGCCTAAATGTTATTTCAAAAATATTCATTAAGTTTGTTAAAAACAACGTAATTTTAATAATTGAAAAGCTGTAACTGTTGTAAATTAGATTCGATTTTGATTTTTGAAACGGCATTCGACATAGTTTTTTAGTACTAAAATATCGTAGAATATTAAAAAATGATTGGTTGAACAATTTCGAAGTATTGTCGGAAACACACTTTTTTCAAAATTTTTCGTCAACGTTTACTCTCAAACGGATAAACCGATTTTGATGCAATTTATTCATTAGACGTAGTTTTTTTAAAGAATAGAGCTGATTAGATTTTGTACTTCATCGGTACATAAATCTGGAATCTGGAATATTAAAAAAAATATTGTATCATCAAAATATTTTGGGTTTTTTCAAAATTTCTCAATATCTCTGGGCTGACATGGTTCAAATTTTCAGGAAGTCTAAGTTAAGTGGAATGTAATCGAATGCCATCAACCGCGTTTCGATCAGTCAAGCTGTTTAAAAGTTATGAGATGCTTACATACACACATACACACACACTCATACATACGTACAGACATACTGACGTCATCGTTAAAATATTCGGAAAAAATTCCTAGGATCTCAAAACGTGGACATCTGGTGAAAACTCGATTTTAGAAAATCGGGCAAAATCAGTAACTTCTAAATACTTATCTACATACGTAGTGGGAAGTTAAAAAAGCCTATTTATGACCCCGAGTAACCAACTCCTTGCCAAATTTCATCAAAATCCGTCCAATGGTTTAGTCATGAAAGGGTACAAACTGATAGACGGACGGACGGGCAGACAAATAGAATATCGCATTTATAATTTTTATTATATATTTATAATTCATAAATTAGAATGGATGATATTAAAGAAGTCAAGTTCCTATTTTGAGTAAAACAATACGTTGGACTTTTCAGTGGCACCATACATTAAAAATGGAATGACAGAAACAAGAGAGGTCTTGACCGGAGCCGATGTGGAATTGTCGTGTGATGCTGTCGGCTTCCCAGTACCAACTGTTCATTGGGAGTTTCAAGATGAGGCGTTAAACAAAACTTCCCCTGATTTAAGGTAATTGAAGTAAAACTTCTTCAGACACGACCTTTTTCTCTTAGATTTGTTTTGGACGGAAATAACGGTTGATGCATTTTCCATAATTTGAAAACGAAATAACATGTAGTACATTAAATAACAAGCTTATATTAACACTAGCTGTTGCCCACGACGTTTACTCCGCACTGCTTCTCCCCCGTAGGTGCTAGCATGATAATATGTAGCCTATATGTTGACCCGACCTGTTGGTAATATTCATGCCAAATTTGAAGTAAATCCATGCGGTACTTTTTGAGTTTACCCCGGACATACAAACAGACAGACAGGCGAACAGACAAAAATTCTAAAAACTATATTTTTGGCTTCAATATCGATTGTAGATCACGCCCCAAGTATTCTTTTAAAAAAAATATTCAATGTACAGTTTTGACTTTCCTACGATTTTATTATATGTATTTATGAGCTGATTTAAGCCGTATGAAAATTAAAAGATAATTAATTTGTATAATAAAGATGTCTTATTAATGAAATGTGTATTTTTAGTTTTAACGCCACCGGTGGGTTGTCTATAAGGAACGCGAGTTTGGAACACGAAGGCTTGTACGCGTGCGTCGCAGAAAATGGCGCCGGTGTAGCTGTCAAATATTTCATGATTATTGTTAACGGTGGGTACTTTGTCTTAGTTTTTTTATGTTATGCTTGCCATTTCTATATTTAAATGACTAGTTATTCTAATTTTTTCGACTCGCATTATGATATCTCAGATTTATTTTTTGAGTCGGATACAATGTTATACGTATTTTTTTGGGATGAGGTCCTTTACAACATAATATCTGATGGATCGGAGCTACACAGAAAAAGTACCCGACCGATACTTTTGCTACTGGATATTAGGCCATGGTTAGGCCCCGACTACACTTTGATTAGTGCAAGTTGCTTAGTATTAAGCAAAACATAGGTACATGAAGACAGCCGTTGATTAGTGCAAGTGATTAGTAATCAGCGGTTTTTACAATGCTGATGACTGATTACTTATCTACACGTATGTTTTCTTAATACTTAGCACCTGCATTAAACATTCGCAATCGCACTAATCAAAGACGTGTAACTGGGGCCTTATGTCCGGTTTACATTTTGAATAGCGGCAGTACAGGAGATTAGTACAGCATCGAAACATGGATGAACAAACTTAACAACGCTAAACACATCACTATACAACCCGTCCAAACGTGTTTAAGGCCCGGCAAACCGCGAGTCAGAAATAAAAAGAGCTCGTGGGGTAGGGCCAGTGGTTACTTGTAAAAAAATAGAACACGCCTCTATTCACTTCTCCTATTACTTATCACTCGCACTAATCAACGGCTGTCTACACGTGTTTTTTGCTTAACACTAAGCACCTGCATTAAACATTCGCACTCGCACTCACATCAAAGTGAAATCTATGCTTTACTGCGACTCATTATTGTAGTACGGTTTTATATTGTCGCATTTTAAACACATGGATGGCACATAATCAGGGCGAGCGAAGCGAGCCCTACACTAGGCGACTTTCTATGCACTTTTGTGGTATATTTTACTGAAAAAGCATCGCACTTTTAAGTTTGAGCTTTGACGTGGTAGTTTAAATTCATGTCGAGATATGTTCTACCGTTAAAATACCATTTTATAAACATTTAAAAAAATAGAATATACAGGTTTTATTAGAATTTTATTACTACTAATGCCATCTATTATAAAACAAACGAATTAAAATGCTACAAAGCTACATAAGGCGACGATCTGTGCCCTTTTGTGGTACATTTTACTGAAAAAATGTCGCACTTTTAGGTTTGAGCTTTGGCTTGGTAGTTTTCATTCATTTAATTCATTTTCATTCACTCCATTTGAAAACAATGTTAATCTATTAATACACTTGTACTTTTTAACTTCCCGCTACGTATGTAGATAAGGAAGTTACTGATTCAGTAAGTAAGTAAGTAAAGTAAGTAAGTATTTTCTTGCTGTTTTTTGTGATTTAGCAATTGAGACATTTCAATATTTTTTAGAACTGAAAAAAATATGCTTATAGTTTTTACTCTTTCGAGCTTAAAATACCTTAATTTGGCGGGAAGTTGCAAGAATGGCCTGCAAGGTCTACCGTTTACAGATTTTTCACAATATGATTACTGTGAAGCAGTACAAGTGTATCAATTGATTAATATTGTATTGAGATCAATTTCCAATCTTAGCCCGAGGGTAAAAAGCTAAAAAATGTGTTTTTCTTTATAATATCAACTTTCATTTTTTAATACCCATTTTTCCTTGAAAACTCTTTTACAATAAATTTACCATAAATAAAAATTGATTTCTATCAATATTAGACTTTAAGGGCAAAGTGGTGGCACGAGATGGATTTTTTTTTTTTTTTTTATTATCGATAGGTAAGCGCTTAACCACGATCTCGCCTGATAGTAAGCTAAGGTGTTCACTCTTCTCTTGAAGATCCCCAGATTGTACTCGTCCGAGAAAACAGACTCAGGAAGCATGTTCCAGTCCTTTGCGGTTGAGTTACTACATATTATAGGTAGACTGTACTATATTATAGGTAGACCAGAAAATATGGTGTAATATATGTAGATAACCTTTATATTTGTTCTGTGTAGATAACATTGATAATTATAGAAATCGTGTTTTTAATAAATTAAGAAAATTTTTATTTTTAACAACTTGTAACACCCATATTCTTGCAAATAAATATTTTCTTTCTTTCTTTCAAAAGAATTTTTCTTGTAAAGTACTAAATAATTTAGTCTTAGAAACATGTTTTTCTTTATTTTGGTTTTATTTTGCTGCGCCCCCCTAGACCAAAGCCTGACGACGCCTTTGATGCGAATATAATGTTTGGGTGAAAATACGCTGGATTTTTTTAGGTTAGATAATTCTAAATAAAGTTCATACAATAAAAGACGTAATTCTTATAAAAATACTTTCCTAACAATATTACTAGATAGTGGCCGCGTTTCCGTAGTAGTTTTTTATAAAAACATGTTGACGTGTCAAAATAATTTGTAAAAAGTTTTATTGAATAAAGTACTTCTGATTTCTGATTATAACTTTGCGAGTCCTTACAAAGCTCTGTTTTTTGCTAGTTTATTTTGGTGTCCATAGAAGATGATTGTCTATCCATTAGGGCAGTCATCTGCTTATTTGCTATTCTACCTACACTTATATTATAAATGCAAACATCAGTCTGTTACGCTTTTACGGGCAAACCATTGAACTGCTTTGGATGAAATTTGGCATGGAGATAATTGAAGACTCGGGGTCTCTAACTGTGCAGCACAGACATATTCGATGTAAATATTTAATGTAAATAAATATTAAGGCAGGATAAATTGTATATTTCGTTTAGTTCGTAAGTTTTTTGTAATAAATAATGTTCGTTTTATAGAATGCATAGAATAGGAACATTTGCAACGGTGCTCGCTTTATTGATAAATTCTATTTCGTTACAATAAAGCACCTTTGCAAGGAACAGTTGTGGTCTCTATTTATTGTTCCCGGCGACACCCGGCTCACGACCAAAGCACTGCGGCAGGTGGGGCGCCGACGTGTACACTCCGCTGGCTCCCCCGGCTGTAGTGCACACTAACGTAGCCTACTTTTTTCAACAGTCAACCCATAAGGAATGAAATAGAGGATGAAAGATTGTACTAAGTTTATGTTGATAGCCTTATAGTAAATTTTAGATTAGCCTAAGATGTTACTCTTCTTGTGAGCGAAGCTGAAATAATGAAATATTATTTTGTATTTCAGAAATGCCATCATTGTTGAAGGACAATTTCCCGGGTCCCTACATAGCGACGGACGCAGACTCGGCTGTCTCTGTAGGATGCCGGGCTGCAGGCAAACCGCAACCTTATGTCTATTGGATTAAAGATGGCTATTTTTTGGATAGAGGTGAGAATTATCTAATACCACAGATTATGTATCACTATTACATAGTATAAAACAAAGTCGTTTTCTCTGTCTGTCCCTATGTCCTTATGTCCCTATGTATGCTTAAATCTTTAAAACTACGCAACGGATTTTGATGCGGTTTTTTTAATAGAAAGATTGATTCTTGAGGAAGGTTTTTGTATATAAACGTTTCCGATATTCCTACGGGAACAAAAGCTACGCGGGTGAAACCGCGAGCAGGTCGCTAGTATAGTATAAAACAAAGTCGCTTTCTCTGTCTGTCCCTATGTCCTTATGTCCCTATGTATGCTTAAATCTTTAAAACTACGCAACGGATTTTGATGCGGTTTTTTTTAATAGATAGATTGATTCTTGAGGAAGGTTTTTGTATATAAACGTTTCCGATATTCCTACGGGAACAAAAGCTACGCGGGTGAAACCGCGAGCAGGTCGCTAGTATAGTATAAAACAAAGTCGCTTTCTCTGTCTGTCCGTATGTATGCTTAAATCTTTAAAACTACCCAACGGATTTTGATGCGATTTTTTTTAATATATAGATTGATTCTTGAGGAAGGCTTTAGAATATAAAGTTTTCCGATATTCCTACGGGAACAAAAGCTACGCGGGTGAAACCGCGGGCAGGTCGCTAGTAGTATGTATATGTACTTACTATCTAATACTAAGTAAGTATCTATATATTCCTTTCAGTTGATTACTTTATCTAAACGCCTCTGTGGTCTAGTGGTCCGGTATCGGCGTTGACCACACGAGGTCCCGGGTTTAATTATGTGTTCGGGCAAATCAAAAAAATGTATTTTTTAGTTTTCTGATAAAAACAACGTTGCCCGGGATTGAAAAAGTGCCCGATTGGCAATAGGCATGCCTCCTATCACATTGTGAGATTAAGTATCTTCGGCTTAACGTAGGAGCACTTATACCCTCTGCTTACTTCTTCAGGGATACGAGCGTGAAGATATTTTTTGGTAAGATATTTTTTGACTGGCAACCATTGATATAAAAAAACCTAGATGTACAGTCCCGAACAAACTGACACTCAAAGGTGTTCCTAATTTCATTTAAGTAGTTATAGATATGGCAAAAACATATGGCTTTGCATATTCAACCTTAAGTGCAAGACTTATAGTTGTTTTTACAAAGCAATGTACGAAAAGAAATAAAATTGACAGTGTCGCGACCGACGCGATTCTATTTGAAATGAGCGCACAATTTAAAATTATGCGCTAATTTTTGGAGGACGTTTTTGACACACTGATTGTGTATCTTGGGTTTTTTATATCAATGCTGGCAACCAATACAAAAAACACTTAATGATAAATGAATGACAAATCGGAATTTTATATTAGAAACTTTGAACCATTAGGAAGTATTAAAATCGGTATTTTGAAATTCATATGTGTGACTGTTGGATTAAAGATTTTCCTATTTGTGTATTGTATCCAAATGCAATAAATATTAAATGGACGAGGGTGTTCCATACAAAAACATAAATCAAATTTTTGTTTGTAAAAACAAAAAACTTTAAAATGCACTTACTTTTATTTAATCATGAGTGATCTAACTGCGAGAAATGAGAACTTTGTTTCAGCGAGTTGATAATGTTAAAATATCAAGTAGCATATTTAGTAACATACCCGTAGACGCTACTTGTCGTTTAGATTTAAGAATGATGCGTCAGCTCACATCATCGAGCATGTAACCGGATAGAGTAGTATTATGAGCCATCCAATTCCGGAACTGATCAGTGTTTTGACACTGATAAACAGTAATTTATAAGTGTTAGTTTGATAATTTATAAGTAAGATCAGTGTTTTGACACTGATAAACAGTAATAATCGCGCTCGCACTAAAGTAGTACCGCACCTACAAGTGATCTGTGTGTACGTCCCCAATACTCTTTTGAAAATATTTTAAGTTTGGTATCTTATACCGCATAATGTCGTGTTGTTCTATTAGATGGTGTGACAAAAACGGCAAGACATCGCATTATAAAACAGACGAAATTACGTTTCATCGGCATCAATAAACACTGATTTTATTTTAATTTACTTTCATATAATATGGCTCAAATTAAAATGGACAGATAACACGAAACACGTGGACACTTGTTTATACGTCTTGCTCTTGCCTAGATGTAACCTATATACAACTATCTCATTTTATTCAATACGCGTTTACTATTGCTGCGTCATAATTAACCTTGAGTCGGCCAATCACAGTGCAGCACCCGGAGTAGCGTTTTGGCGGAATTTGTTTTCTAATAAAACAAATAACATTACCGCTCTACCGGCTACATGCTCGATGGCTCACTTCAAGAGCTAAGCAGAGCAGAGCATTTTCTGAGATTACTGAAAAATTAATGTTATGACAATTCCATACATTGCAAAATTAAATACTCTTCCAAACTCAACTATGCTCGAGTTTGCAAGATGCGTGCCCGAGTAACCCTTCGGCCGCACCTACGTAAATCGTCCCGAAGATATTAGCGCGCTAAAACCCTTTGACGTACACGACAATCGCAAGACGCACATCGTCCAAATATTTGCGACGATAGCCGATAATAGCTGGTCACATCTGCATGTATCACATCATTGCGCGAAGTTTTGTAGACGCAAGTGCGGCCGCAGCATAAGCGTTCTAATTGGGCGAGCTGCCGCCCGCGCCCGCAACTCAGAGCTATTTTAACAGAGCTTGCTCATGTAGGTGCGAGCATGCTTGCATGCATGCTCGAGCAGTCAACATTTTTCTCGACCAAATGCGAGCATTTTTCAGCTCGGTGTGCGCTTATCCTAGGAAATAATATGCAAGTTTCTGTTTTGCAATTATAAGGTACATACCTAACATTGAAAACTTAAACATCTGAAATACGCCATCGTTGTTTAGTTTTTGATATTTTAATAGCTTTTAATTATTGTAAACATTAACATCCTTAAGCATACGCTGACATTACTTAACCTTTCACTTGTCAATCCTTAATAGCAATTACAAACAGTAACTACAAGTTCCGAGGTTTTACCCGCATAGTTCTCGTTCCCGTGTGATTTCCGGAATCAAAACTATCCTCTGTCCATTCTCGGGTTCCAAACTATCTTTGTACCTACTAAATTTCATACAAATCGGTTCAGTGTTTTAAGCGTGAAGAAAAGACAGATAGAGTAACTTTCGCATTTATAATATTAGTATGGAAATATGTATACACGCTATGTACTTATATTAATTTACATTGTAAATTAAAGATGTCCGCTACAAAGTTGGCCATGACGGGACACTAACCATCGACAATCCCACTGAAGATTTAAGCGGCGTATACACTTGTATGGCGAAGAACGCTCTCGGAAACGTCACCCGAGATGTCATAATTAAAATATACCGTAAGTATTTAATGATATTTAGGTAAGAAATAACAATATGTGCCTATTTATAATAAATGTAATAATCTATCCCGCTACAGCAGTGTTTGTAATTGGCATTTATCAGATTGTAGGCTAAAGTTATCGGCACGGCAAAAAAAAACGTTTCTTTAGTGCTGACCTTAATTTGCGCTGAATTGAATAGTATAACTAATATGACCATACGTCCCGTTTTGAATGGGACTGTCCCGCTTTCAAGTACTCATTCCCGGTGTCCCCAAGTATATTTCAAGGACTGGAAAATGTCCCGTTTTCCGAAAATATACACAAAGTTTTGAACTGTATATCATTTCGTCGAAAATCCTATTTAATTGGACAGATATTTGCTAAGATATGAGCCGAAAATATAAATCGCGCTTAAAATGTTAAAATTTCAATAGGAAAATTATTTAATTCAAAATATTCAAAATTTTTGGTAGCTCTAACTTAACACCGATATTCAATTTCTTTCTTCTTATGAAAATACATACATCCTACAGACATTACTTCTATCATTTATTGTTTGCGTAGTTAAAATAAAGTTAGTGTCCCGTTTTGAAATAAAAACTATATGGTCAGTTTAAGTATAACTTTAAGTATAACGTCCAAAATATGGTTTATTTTACATTGCGCTAAGCGATTCTCGCTCTAGTCGAGCGCTCAACAACCATGCTGGAAATTAGAACATAGACTTTAAAATTATGCAGATGCCACTACATCTCTGCTACACATCTTTTCATGAGTAACATTTTCTATTCCTTTTTAACATTTTGTTAATTTTATGCAAGCGGATGGCTCTCCTGATGGAGACAAGACTGTTATTGTTATTAATATATATTATTATATTACTATTCGTTGACGGGTTGAAATGCCACGTGTGTAAATTTACCAGCTACTTTACCCTCTAAACCTGAAGACGACCCTGACAAGCACTGACGGTGTAAAGCATATACCCATTGCTTTGACGATACCGACTGCTAAAACTTGAACCTATGTGCATGAAGTAACCTGGACTCAAATCCCATGACGGGGAATTTGTTCTGTATGAGATTTCAGCTTTTCTGAGAAACTTAACCAAGACTGGACCTATGCTCGATTTGTCATTTTATCTACTTTCAGCACATCTAAACAACGTAGCTCAGTCAGACGAATCGAGTATTATTAAAACAGCGATCGAAGGAAAAGACGTGGAAATTCACTGTCCTATTGGGTCAGGAGCTGATACAGTAAAATGGTACAAGGTACAATTTTATTTCACCGAAGTTTACAAAAAGCTTTAATAATTAAAAAAAAATAAAAGAGCAGATTTAAACACCAAGTGGTGTCTCACTTAGATCATCCGTTATATACAGATAGAAAATGATAAATTATGGCACTATCATACCTCCTTGGCGCATACCTTATGATTTTTATTATATGTTGTCTGAAAATATTCTACATTCAAATTATAAAATACTATGAAAAATATAGGAATATCTTAGAGATTCAAGTCTTTCAAGCGACATACCTGTAGTAAATTTATAAATATAATTTGTGGGAGAAAGATAGTGTATATTTTATTCTTCAGCTTTGTCCACTTCAAAAATCATAGAATTTGGTCCTTCGAGCCAAATTTAAGTTATTTTATTTAAACTGATTGTACCTTTTTATAAGTATAAACAAGAAAATGGTTATCCTGACGATAATGACGATAACCGCCGTTTAATTATAGGCAAGAAAAGTTTTAATCATCCATTCTATACTTGTGACTGTGATAAATAGTATTTTGTAAAGTTTATAGTCTACCTAGCATATAAATGTGAGACAAAATACTTTGATGTTATGGCTATCCTATGTTCTAGTTCAGCTTATACATCGCCAAAAATAATTTAAATTATTGTTAAGATTTTCTTAAAGTAAAAAAGATGACAATTATCTATACATATAATAAAATCGTAGAAAAGTCAAAACTGTACATTGAATATTTTTTAAAAGAATACTTGGGGCGTGATCTACAATCGATATAGAAGCCAAAAATATAGTTTTAACAATTTTTGCCTGTTTGTCTGTTTATCTGTTTGTCTGTATGTATGTCCGGGGTAAACTCAAAAAGTACTGCATGGATTTACTTCAAATTTTGCATGAATATTACTAACAGGTCGGGTCAACATATAGGCTACATATTATCACGCTATCACCTACGGAGGAGGAGCGGTGCGGAGTAAACGAAGTCCGCGTGGAAGAAGTCGCTGGCAACAGCTAGTAAATAATAAATATATTCACGGGACTAATTATACGTCATACTGATCTAACCCTAAAATACGTAAATTATTTGCTTGTGTTATGGGTGTTAGTCAACGATACTAATACATGATATACATATATAAATATTAGAATATATTTAATAAACACCAAAACCCGGAAACATAAACATTTATCTCGTAATACTGCAATACCGCGTAACTAACAGTGGATAATACCGTGGAAGTACAAAAGTATCAAATTTTAGATTTGTATTTGTATGATTATGTATTTTTTAGCTTGATATTGATTGGATTCAATTAGATATTATTATATAAGCTCACTAATACACTTTTCTAAATAGCTAAAATTTAAGACACGTATTTGATTAGTATTGGAAAAGATGTCTGTTGTCTACACGGTCTGTTGTTAGTTACGCGGTATTGCAGTATCATCGACGTTATGCTCATCACACAAATGCTTGTCCCCGGCGGGGATCGAACCCGAACCCCGTCGATTGCGTAGTCAGGGTCGCTAACCACCCGACCAACCAATTATATTGATGACCACTTTGCAACTAGTGCAGATTCAGTTCTTATATTCTGTTGTTTAGAATAAAATGTCCACAGAAATGTAGATTACAAAGTAATTCGAATCGTATCTTGTTTTACAAGTACTTTAATTAGCTCTCACATGTACTAGCGAAATACTTGCAGTTGACAAATGACATATCGAACAAAATTCAGTTCTGTAATTTAAAAAGAAATGCTTGCTTCAAAAAATTTTGAAGGGCTGCCCCCCCCCCCCAGGAATTTGTTTACCTCTACTAGCTACTACTGTTGTAGATATGAAGATAAAAATTGTCTTAAAATGTTACGGTTACTCTATTGAGGCGTTACTTTGCGGATATCCATTATTATACGGTGAAATTAATTTTTGCTATTATCCGCGAACTATTCTATGTATCCTCCGTGATGGTACCGAAAATAGAGACGTCGGTTTAATAAATGGATCCTCACTCTACGCGAGTGTAAGTAATACTAGACTCGCGTAGAGTGAGGTAGTGTTCGTTTCTCCTGAAGATGCTTCGGTTTCGAAGTGAAACGTGCGTTGAGTAGGTACATGAATTGTGTGCTTTTGTGATTGGTGCCGGCGTGGTCGTGGTTGTAAAAGTGTGGTGAATGTGGGCGGATAAGTGTGACGCTGGGGGTATTCGTTTGATCAGAACCATCGGTGAGTCTTATCCATTTATTAAACCGACGTCTCTTTTTTCGGTACCATCACGGAGGATACATAGAATAGTTCGCGAATAATAGCAAATTTAATTAATTTCACCGTATAATTACGGTTACCCCCTCTGGTCTAGAACCTGGGTAGATAGTGAGAAAAACCTGGGTAGATATAGATAAGTGAGAAAATGGCGGCAAAATGTTTTTACGTTGTATATCTTAAGCGGGTAATTACGATTCCAGTACTTTTTTTCCCTCTTCCTCTTTTACATTCTCAACACAAAAAGCGTGCACATAACACAAAATATGGTAGAATCGAAACTTCTAGAACATTATGTTTCATGAGGTTGAGGTGAATGCAGAACATTTGGTATAGGACAATATAAACATACACGTAAAACGTTATGTCTAGAGCAAGTATGTGTAGGTACTGCATCCACTAAACGACATCTCTCTCGATCCGACTCGGCAGTATTAAACGTAAGCAAGCACACACTACGAAGCATCGTACAAAAAGGATACCGAGTAATAATTTTAATATATTCTATTTCATTCGTAGGATTAATCCTACAGATGTTTACGTTTGTCTCTTTTTGAAGCCGCTTTTACTTGCATCGAGTTTTAATTTACAACAATTCTAAAGATTTTTCACGTCACAAATAAATTTTCCCTACATTATTTTAGGACGCAGTATTAATATCATCGGGCACATTGAAGCTACTAAACGTAAGCCGTGCCCACTCGGGCGAGTACGCGTGTGTGGTCACCAACGCGGTCAGCTCCGCACACGCGCGTCTGACCATTGACGTTCAGTGGTCACCACGCTTTCTGGACCCTGCCAACGATGTCGCCGTCGTTGCTGGGGAAGATGTGTACTTAGATTGTAGAGTTGATGCAAAACCTAGAGCCAAGGTATTTAACATAAGACATGTATAATTAGAATTTTGTTTATTTGAATATTTTCTTGCTTAAATAATTTATTTGTTTACATCAAATATTTTATTATATATGTATTATTTTTCCTATAAAATATTATGTTGCTTATCTTTGCTTGCTTATCCTATTTTTAGTATAAAATATTATGAAAACAAAAAAATAAATATAATCACAGTGTTTCCCTTGAAAGAGTAAAATAAAATATCTCAATAGATGCTTCGGTTTCCAATTTCGATTACTTTGGACAATTTCGTGTACACGTTTAACTAAATAACATACCTTAATTTCTTTAAGTTATGGACTACCGCAAGGACTGTATCTAAAATCTTATTATATGTATAACGTCTTTCTAAAATAGATGAAAATATTTTAACATAGCGTTCGGTTCGTCTAACCTAAGATATCCGTTCAAAAAATAATGCGATTCAAGGAACCGCAAAATATTTTGAGTTTTTACGAATGAAATAATTTTGTCCCAAAACACTTTACGCCTTTCCGCATAAAATAGTCCGCAAAGCTTACGTTGTGAGTAGTCAGGTAAATAAACTCGCGCCATATCTGTGGGTGTGCGTCAGAGCCAGACGAAGCCAGCCAGCCATATGCCTACACGTCATATAAATATCGTGCGCGCTTATCAGCTAACAGAAGTGACTGGTGCAATTAAGTACAGTCCATAGCAGTTATTATTTACTCACGGCTATTAAGATGGAACATTAAGAGCGAGAAATCTGAAAAATAAATATTTGTAAAATCTAGCGATCTGTCGCCTTGCAGTTTTCTCTATCGCATCCTACAAGTATACCGTAGAGTGCGATAAAGACAACTGCAGCTTAGACCGAGTGCATCTGTTATAATATTATTTGTTTCTGACAAGGACGACGGGAATTGCCCAACTTCAAATGTTCTTGTTATTATTATTACACAAAATTACTTTTTTTATATCATAAGAACAAGCAGATGGGTCTTCTGATGGACAGAGTCAACCATCGCCTATAGACACCAAAGATGTGTATGGTACGTTGCTATCTTGTGGCAATGTCTAATGCCACATGCATAAGTTTACCGGCTAACTTATCCTTCAAACCGGAACACGACAGTGACAAGCACTGACGCTATTGCGGCATAAATAGATAAGGTGGTGACACCAGATTCGGGCGAGACAATGCAGAACTCTACCACCTAGTAGCCACGATGGTAGTGACTCCCATAGCCAATCGGTTGCCTTTTACAACCTGCCTGGCAGAACGGCTGTTGGCCTATTCATCAAAGGAGCCTGGGACCAACACGGCAAAATACTACTTTTTTTTGAGTTTTCAGTTATAAAAATTATGTTGAAATTTGTTTTTAAAAGTTTAAGACGTGTTTTCTATCACCGAAATAAGATATGACTACGTACAACAAATAATAAGCGTAGGTATGTTCTAATAAACTTAACGCGAAGTGAAAGACCTTGTAACAGACTTCATCTATCACTTAAGAGGTTTAGTGCAATAAAAGAAAATAATAAGAACCTATACTATTTTTTTTTTTTAATAAAATATGTCAGTGTTAGGTTTAATAAATAATATCAATGGAATTAAAGACGAAAATAAATAAAAAAACTAATTCTCAATAATATATAAGACCTAACATATAAACATATAAAACCTTAAAAAGGGGGAAAGAATTTATGAAAAGAAGGAGAATGACAAGATTTAAAAAAAATGGAAAAATGGAAAGAAAACGGGGGATTTGTTTTAAAGTTCTGGACGTTATAAAAGGGATTCTTCGTTTGAGACAATAATATAGATATATCAGGGATATTCCGGAGTGTAAATAATAATATAAATACTCTTAATGTGAGAAAAGGGATTGGTAAAAAATTTATTGATCAAAAACCGTGAGTATGTAGAATAGAGATTTATTCAGGGATTACGTATGTACTTATGCAACTTCGTATTTGATATGGTAGTCGTTGAGTTTATTTAAATCTAGCAGTATTGGTAGAATGTAGTTTTATTAGAAGGTAAATCTTTTGAATGTTGAATATACAATTTTAATAAACATATTACCGATAAATATGTGATTAGGTTTACAAGAATGAATTTGTGCAAAATGTTGTGTAAAGGTGGATCGATCCTTGACTGAGTGAAGAATGTTTGTTGTATGAAGAAAGGAAATTATTTATTTTAAGGAATAGCTGTTGAAAAGATGTTTTTAAATGTTCTTTTCTTTCCATAAAAATGTGAGCAATGGTTGTGGAGCAATTGCTGTCTTACAGTTTTGCAGCAGGGCTGCTAATCAAGACGCAGGATAAATCGGAATTCTAAACAACACAGGTGATGTAGTTTTCCAATTTAAATTAAATTAAATTTGTATAACAATACAAGACTACAATTTAAGTTTGTATAACTATACAAGACTAAGTAATGGCTTTACTTTATCAAATTTCAGTGCTTGACGGATAACAGTTTATTAATTAATTAGGAAATGGATTTATGGACTTAATTATATGTATATAGATTTTCATCATCGGTATTTAAAGGAAACCCATTGCCTTTAGACACTATTATTATTATACCTATACCTTGCAAGTGACTAAGATTGCTATGTTTGTAATTTTCATATAATATAAAGAAAAGGCTTTATATTATCAAATTTCAGGACATGTTGGCAAGACAGTTTATTATTTAACTAGGAAATAGAAATAAATGACTTAATTACTTTATATTATACCTTTATCGTCGGCAATTGGAGGAATCCCGTTGTCTCTAGACACTTATTATTGCATCTATACCTTACAATTGGCTAATATTGCTATGTTTGTTTATTTTTCACAGGAATAAGTAATGGCTTTGCATTATCCAATGCCAAAAGCATGTTGGCTAAATAGCTTATTAACTAACAAGGAATAGATTTATGTGCTTTAATTGTTTATACTATACTTTTACCATATGCATTTGAACTATCATTACTGCATCTTTACCTTACAAATGGCCGATATTGCTATGTTTGTTTATTTTTCATAGGAGTAAGATATGGCTGCATTACTAAATTCAAAAGCATGTTGGCTAAATAGCTTATTAATTAGGAATAGATTTAAGTGCTTTAACTACTTTATACTATACTTTTCATCATCGTCATTTGAAGGGATTCCATTGTTATTAGATACTAATACTACTGCACCTGAATTAATATTATCAACTAGTTTCAACGTACAACCCGCAACATTATAGAAGCGAATCCCGCTGGATCACTAGATTTTCCCGGGATAATAAATAGCCTATGTGCTAATCCAAGTCATCAATTATCTGTGTGTAAAATTTCATTCAAATCCGTTTCGTAGTTTTGCGTGCGTTTTTATCTTTTAAAATCTACTAACTGGTGATAGCTTCCACATATCTTTATAGATGAGAACCGGCTAAGGAAGTTCTTAGAATAATTTCCATAGTACAGTTGATCCTGCTTGTTATTTAAACTTTAGGGATCGAGAGCTGATTCCTTTGGAGTCTTCGAGGCCGCGTGGGGGCGACTTCTTAGCTGTCGTCGGAGCTGAATGCTGAATTACTGTAGGTTTGTTGCAGAGTTGGAGGTATGGCAAATACGATTTTAATTTCTGCATTGTTATAATTTTGGGCAGTTATAATCTTTTTTATGAAGGAACAATTAGGTGATAGGGTAGGGCGTGTAGATATTAGGTGGAAGAACTGATGCTTTAATATATTGAGGAATTTAAGGAATACTTTGTTTATTATTGACTTTCAATTAAAACTAGATGATTCAAGCTTAGGAAATATTTATTATAGAAACTTTCTCTAGTTAAAATGATTACTTGAATTAATGCTTCAAATTGGATTAGGAGGAAATAGGATCTTTTAGGAATTGAAGGCAGAAGGTCTATTACTGTAGGAATAATATATTACAACCAATAAGTGGGGGCATAAATCTACACAAAATTCACACGAAAACCTACCTTAATATGAATTATTAAAATTATGAAATATTAATACGAATTATTATATCCTATTATAAAACTAAATATTAGCTAATACGTAAATTGATTGCATAGGCCAGTCTCTTAAAATCAAATCTTCATAAAACATTATTTTATTTACAATCAAATTTAAAACCGAGTACAAATATTAAACGAGATAATCACAAACTAATACAAATTACTCTCTTCGTGTCTAACAAAGGAATAATTAATATAAACTGAATTGTTGAATTAAATTTGGAGCGAAAATCTTAAATGACTTTAATAAAGCTTCAGGGAGTTAGAGTGCAAGAGAGGAATGAATGAACTTTATTCCAAACGTATTATGTTTATTTAACCATATTTTGTATAAATTATTTATTTAATTTAATTATTTATTTATTTATTTTATTCTTATTTTATATTATTTATATAGGGATTTAGGAGAATAGGAATTATAATATTAAACTTCTTCATCAAATTAATTCTTTTGGATAATTGAAATATTATTGTTTATAGTGACAGTGCATAACAGATCTTTTAGTAAGATAGGAAGTTTACTAAATAAATCTGAAATTAAGGTTAATTACTAATTTTGGATTAGATATTTTTACCTTTTACCTTGGTAAATAGATCATGTCATCTTCATCTCACGGGAATATCGACTTTACGAAGGCATCAAGTTGTGCTGGGTGTATCTATATAAAGACATACATGTAATGTTGTCATTATGGTCATCTTCTCTTCACCAGTGCAGACACACGGTTAATATGCCCCTCTGTCGTGAGCAAGGTGTTTGGGGCGATAACCCAGATATACACCCAACTATACCGCCAAGCTAAGTTGATCCATTTTCATATCTAATCATCTCAGACATGAACTATTTTACAGAACTAGAGTTATTTGTCTAAATTGTTTATCTGTATATATTCATATATTAACCTGGATTCCATGATTGAATCTATACATCATAAGGATTGTACAAATGAACTTTACTTATGATTATTCGGGTGGATTGATGTTTCATAATACTGTTCACTTAAAGCAACAATAGATCTAATACGCGTTGATTTCTAAAAGTTCAGACCCTATTAAATTCTGAAATTTGATTAAATAGAAATTGAAATAAGTGTAATAGAACTCTAATAGTCTGGAGAAGATATAAATAACTTAGTTTCATTGGAAAACGAGTATAAGACGAATTGTTTGGATTCTAAGATGTATTGAGTATTCAATCACAATATTAAAGAGTTCAAAGATCTTACTAAATTTCATCTATAACTTCAAATTCGATTAATAAGTAATATTTCATTGCTTGTGGTGACTATAAATTATTAGGGTTATAGGAGGAAATTTGACTATAATATCTTTAGAACAAAGGTTAATTTCTCGTTCAGTAATAATTTATTTTAATTATTTGGCCTTTTGATTGGACCATACCTTCGTCACAAGGTAGTGTCGGCTTTGCGAAGGCATCAGGGTTGTATGCATGTCGCATGCATTGTGTATATCTATATAAAGACACACATGTAATGTTGTCGTTATGGTTATCTCCTCGTTACCAGTGCGTGGTATTCGGATAAGCCCTGCCGCAAACAGTGTATTCAGAGGGTTAACCCAGATAAACACCAACTATCTATCGCCTAGCAAAGTTGATCTATTTACATAACCAATCAAATCTTCAACCAGGTATGAGCTACATCACAGAGCTGGATATATTAAATTGCTTGTTTTAATGTATTTTTATACATTAACCTGAGTTCATTTGACTTTCGTCATAAGGATTATCTTAATTGATTTTACTTATGAAATTTTTATGATTCGGACTATTTGAAGTTCATTGCGAGCAATGATTACTTTTATATATGTTTATTTATCGCGTACCGGCAAATAATGTTTCGGTATTGTGATTGAAGACAACATATTATCTTGTCTTAGTTTTGTCAAGTAATTGTTAAAACAAACTTGCACAAACTTTAATTGTAAACTTGAGAATTATATTTATTATTTGGCTTTTTGACTGTGCTCAATACAAATGATGCACCTTTGTCATGCCAATATTTATTATTACTGGCTGTTACTAAAATAACAACAGTATATATTTTTTTCAACATTTACTTACTTCAAGTCCATGCTTAATTGTATACTTGAGAAACGTATTTATTATTTGGCTTTTTGACTGTGCTCAATACAAATGATGCACCTTTGTCATGCCAATATTTATTTATTATTTTGTTACTGTTTGTTACTAAAATAACAACAGTATATATTTTTATCAACAGTTACTTACTTCAAGTCAATGCTTAATTGTATACTTGAGAAACATATTTATTATTTGGCCTTTTGACTGTGCTCAATACAAATGATGCACCTTGGTCATGCCAATATTTATTTATTATTTTATTAAACTGGTTGTTACTAAAATAACAACAGTATATATTTTTATCAACATTTACTTACTTCAAGTCAATGCTTAATTGTATACTTGAGAATTATATTTATTATTTGGCATTTTGGCTGTGTTCAATATAAATGAAACACCTTGGTCATGCCTATACTCTCCAACTTCCAAACACTGTATTCACATATTTGGACATTAAAACTATATGGCTATCACTTTGTGACCCCACAACAGTAATGCCTATCTGCCATTAACTTGGTTCTTCATAATATATTGATTTTCTCTTTGAGATTAAGGACTTTAGTTCCTTTTAGTTCAATATATTTCTGGGGAATACGCTAGGAAGGCCCTCAGCCGGCATGGTATTCACACATGTGAGGCGAGGCGGCGCCTCTTACATATCCCACAATAATAAAATTGCGGCACTAAAGTGCTTTACAACTCTCAACCTAAATATTACAATAATTTTATCCATATATTCCATACCACTGTACCTTTTTCCTTTAGATGAAGTCAATGTAATTATTAATATCATCATATTGCTCTCTCTTAAACTATATATTTTATTATGTATTTTATGTATATATTTAATATATTACCCCCTTCCTTAAGGTCAAATATCTTTATTATATATTTATGTATTTATGTAATATATTACTCCCTTTCTTAAGCCAAATATCTTCAATATATTAAATTTTAGTCCTTATATTTCCTAATAAAGTATGAGTGTTTATAAGAGATGAAGTGTACCTTTGAAAAGAATGAATGGGTAATCTATATAACACAAAATGGGTCTATAAATTAACACTAGATGAATTATTTGGCCAGATAATATGATTATAACTCTGTTGACTCCTTTATAAACGAAATATAACAGACAATCTTGTTATATTTAAAATGTGAGTTTAGAGGGCCTTCGGGAGAGTTCGTTACAACCTGGACCGCATGCTGGCTGCTCTCACTTTTCCAGGTTCAATTTCTTTTCGCGCACGTAATGTTAAATGACTGACGCATAACCATAAAATGTGAACGAAACGTTGAATGAAATTATCATTACACAGATATGACGCGAGGTTGCTTACCTTAATATTCACTTTTACGTTAAAAGTGGATTATTTTATACAGTAAGATATAATGCGTTACAAGATAAAATTATTTTATTCGTAAAAAATTAAAATGTTACAGTCCCTTGAATCGCATCATTTTTGGGTGGATATGCTTGGTTAGACATACTGAACGCTGTGTTAAAATATATTCATCTATTTCGGAAAGACCTTATACGGCCTGTTAGGTTTGTTACATAAATAGGCAGTACAATGCAGCATTTACGTAACTACCTATTCATCTATCTATCGATATGCGCGTTACTTGCGCGAAGTTGTTGGTGCATATGAATTATAAATTTATTGGATAATTAGGTTAAAATTTAAGGGTATTTTTTTTATTTATTTGGAATGAGAATCAGATACCTTATTACTCCTTTCAAGGTTTAGGTCGACTTACTTAACAGACCGTATATATAATATAAAAATCATTTGCAGACAAAATGGTTGTTTAACTCAAAACCAGTGCTGGGCGAGGACAAGGAACGCTTAAAAATATTAAATGCTCAAATACGTCACACGGGCGTGTATAAATGTATCGTGAGGAATGAACACGGAACTGTCTTCAAACAGTTCACGTTGGATGTTTTAGGTAAGTCTTAGTTACAAAATTTACCTTAGTTTGCCTCTCTGAAATCCAGATGGATATATTGGTCGTTGATAGTTAGAGACCTACAAACCTAAAGTCACCGAGGATGTTAATAATACGTCACTGTCTGCGTAGTAGGATTTTAAAAACACATGCGTAGAGATACTTAATACTTTTCCCTTAAAACAGAAACGTGACAGCAATAAAGTCTGCTATTGTGGCTACAAAAGATAAAAGAGTGATATCAATATAAATGAGAACTTCGGAACTATACAGGGTGTTCCAGAACTCAACGTCAAGCCGCAACGGGGTGACAGGATTGATTGTAACCATCATGAGAAAAGTCAGAAAAAATCTATCCCATGCAGTTTGAAAATTATGGACTATTAATAGCATGTATTCGATTTGTAACAAAAACATCATGTTTTCAAGTTTTGTCAAGAGCAATATCGTAATAACTTGAACTGATAATTACAGTTTTGAACCTGCAGTAAATTGAATAATCAAGTCTTAATCTTGCAAAAACTTAGAATCTTTAGAATAATCTGCTCAGATTATTACGATATTGCTCTGGAAAAAACTTGAAAACATGAAGTTTTTGTTACAAATCGAATGTACGCGCCCTAAAATAATAAATTTCATATTTTGTTGGACATAGAACCACCACGCATAAAGTATGAGGAACTAGATGTTCAACTGAAAGCGGGGAGTAGTGCAACTCTTGAGTGTGATGCGAAAGGATCTCCTAAACCTAAGATAACTTGGCTTTTCAAGTAAGTTCAGTTGCTGTGGTGTTTTTTTAAATTACGGGAATATTAATGAAATGCTTGTAGACTTCGCGCTATTATTGAGATTTTTGCAAATGAGGAAAACTAACAATACTTTTTGTCTATCGAATCTGATCGTTATATCCGCAATAAAATTTTCATTTTATTATATCTTGATATTTTTGATCTTATCATAAGCGAGGGTTAGGTATTTCAGAAAATGCTTGAAATAAGAATTGATCGTTTTGAAATAGTTGTGATGTAACACTGAAATATGCCTCATATGTCAATATGTATGGTGTAAAAATGAAAAAGTTTATACATATTTGAGTTGGGTATATAGAAAGAAGGCAATTAAAAGATTAACAAATACAATGAGGTTAAAATTGTATCCGAGGAGACCAAGATAGCCCATGATAGTTTTAAGATAAAGTTCTAGAGTGTCAATTTCTAAATATCTGTGTGTTTGATGAAACGAGTTATTAATGTGGAGAAAGCAAAGTATGTTTACCTGGACCTTGATTATCTTTGGTGTGAAGATATATACTGCGTGCCAGAAACAGTATCCATTTGATTGATATATCTTGGTAAAATAATTTTAAATCGTACACATAAAAAATAATCCAAAATATTCAGTTGATTAGACACAAGTTATTTTTTTTCAATTTCATAATTTTTACCTAAGCAGGCGATATAGCAAGTGGTCAATGACTTTGAAGGACAAAATTATGATATTCCTTTTTAATTCAATCACCTACAGTCTAGTAATACGCCGGCTTAGACAATGATATCGTGCCTTAAAGTTTTATTTGAAAATTTTATTTGCTTTGCTTTATTTGATATTCTTATTTTAATAAAAACAATTAGGTATTTCAGTATTATGAAGTATTTTTATCGAATTATCTCAAGTTTACGTAATTACTATTTGGTGAAAGGCGTAAACTATCAAATCAATAGTTCCAACTGCATTTTGTATAATAAATAAACCTCAATTGTTAAAATTAATATTTGATAATGATATGTTGGACATAATATTACTAGACGTAATATATGAATTAACTGGATAGCTGGACAACTAGTATTGTATTAATTTCAGCAACACGAACTGGTCAGTCCAAAACTCAAGTGTGGTCTGTGGGAACGTGTCAGCGCAGTGTGCGGGCGAGGTTCGATGCTCGGCCAGCAACAGCGCGGGTGTCGCCAGTCTGGTGTACCACGTCACCATCGTGGTACCAGCTAGGGTAGCTCATGTGATGCTGTTCGATGGCCGGGACGGCGGACTTATAGATGGCAGTGCCGACCTTGTGGTAACTTACATAGCCGTTCAATTAAACGTTAAAGAAAAAGAAAGAATACTCTCCCCATGTTGATCTCGGGCTTCATTGAATTATAGGCCAACTGCCGTTCTGCCAGGCATGTCATAAGGGGCGACCGATTGACTATACGAGTCACTACCATCGTGGCTTCTAGGTGGTAGAGTTCTGCATTGTCTCGCCCGGGTCTGGTACCACCGCCTTACCTATTCCTGCCGCAATAGCGTCAGTTCTTGTCACTGTCGTATTCCGATTTGGAGGGTAAAGTAGCCAGTAAACTTATTCATGTTGCATTAGACCTTGCCACAAGATAGCAACGCACCATTTACATCCTTGGTATCTATAGGCGATGGCTGACTCTTTCCATCAGGAAACTTATCTGCTTGTTTGCTATCTTCATTACATAGTATAAAACAAAGTCGCTTTCTCTGTCTGTCCCTATGTCCTTATGTCCCTATGTATGCTTAAATCTTTAAAACTACGCAACGGATTTTGATGCGGTTTTTTTTAATAGATAGATTGATTCTTGAGGAAAGTTTAAGTGTATAAACCTTTCCGATATTCCTACGGGAACAAAAGCTGCGTGGGTGAAACCGCGGGCAGGTCGCTAGTATGATATAAAAAAAAGAATAAGATCGCACAATGCTAATCACGTAATTTAAGAGGTTCCCTGGTTCAATCTTTGGATTGGCCCGAAATTAAGATTTTTACAGGTAATCCTCGAAAATATGACAAACTCATTTGTTCACAGTTTTACTATTATGATTATATACTTTTGGCTTTTGCTTATTACAACATCATCCTGGATGTTTTGCAAAACATCCTTTCCATCAATGGGACGACCTGGAAAGAATATTTACCTTTCAAATAAAAAAGAATCTTGGGAAATTTTGTAATTCTGAAATTTTTGCTAAACCTTTTTCGAAAAATCAGACAACATACATAAAAACTACAGATTGGTTTCAAAGATTTTTGTGCTCGTTTAAACAAGACTTTGTGGTTGGTTTAGCACAAAAAAGTCTTGATATTAGAAATACCGATTTTGGCCTTTTCAGAACCATTTTTGCACATTTGAAATTTAAACCAATGTTCAATAAAGTATAATGTTAAATAATATTTTATTAGGTTTTATAAATATTTGTTTTCAAAGAATCAATAGGATCAATGTTGTATATATGTAGAACGATTTTTTTAAAAATTACATTTAATTGCCATAAAATATGGTACAGTAGCCACAACCAGTACTTCCACTGTATATCATTTGTTATTATAGTTGGGAACTCGTGCAAGAATAGCATGTAAGGCCACAGGAAATCCGTTACCTAAAATTAAATGGATTCGGTATGGCAATGCTATAAGCCAAAACTCTGAGAACGTCGGATACGCTGACTTGGAGCTACCTAACGTAGAACTGAACCAAGCTGGCGAATATATCTGTGTGGCCAGTAATGAAGGAGGTTTTGATGAGAGGAAAATTAAAATTAATGTTCTAGGTAAGTGGAAGCGATTTAATAATTTCTAAACCTCGATATGGTTTTTTTTTCTTAAACTACACACACGTCATTGATATAAAATTATTTTAATCCTAACTGAAATGTTATCTAAAGAAAATGCCCTGACTGAGGACAAAACTAAAAAAATCTATATATATTATGCAGTTGAATATTGAAATTGAATTCTGGTTTTAAAGAACGTATAGGAAGACAATTAAATATAAATAATTTTGAGCGATTATAAATGGTGTAGTTCTTAGTAGGGTGACATTTCAAGAAAACGCAGAATAGTATTATTGACGTCAGCATTAGAGATGGACTTTGGACACAAACTAAAACCTCTGAGGCATAGTAGAGTTGACCTTATAGTAAGATGTTTAATCTGCGCTCGCCTTTATAACCTGCCTAGGGAAGAGATTAATTTTTATTTATTTTCGAGTACGTATGTACATAGGTTCTTAAACATCTAGGTCTATTTTAATACCTGTGGGAACCACATATATCTGAATCTGTATCCAAACTTGAAGTCGTAACTTTTCTACTTTTCGTAAATCTACTCGAAAATTTAAAAATATATTTACTTCATATAATTAACATATTTTTTCTCGAACGCTACAAATGGATCAAGGAAGATCTAAACATTTAAAAAGTCCTTCTCATAGAAATGTTTCACTTTCCACTGTATCAGAAGCGTAAAGAAAAATACAACACACATACTGAATGTTCGTTTCACTTCACAATCGAAGCCTTTTGAGGAGAATCAAGCAACACTGCACTCAACGAAAATTAATGCTCCAACCTTTATAGATAGAAATGCTATTCGACTTTCTTGAGGATGCTTCTGTTATGTAATGAATCGTGTGTTGAGTACATAATTTATTATCTGCCTTTACTATTGAAGTGGGTCAAAAATTGTGTCGCTGGGGGTCTTCTTTAACTTTCAGACTTATAAGCTAGTTCATCCTATTTCATATGCTACTTTTTGTTCCAGTACATCACAACAGTTACATATAACATTTAGAGGAAATTTGCAAATTCAATACCTTAATTTTGTTTTAGTAGTAGTCAGTAAAATATCACACTGGAAACGCAGTAACGAATTGAAAAGAAAATTTACTCGAACGAATTCAGTAGCAAAGTGTTTATTTCAGAACCACCAAAAATTTACCAAACTCTGTTCGAAAATTCCAATTCAACTCAAAACATAATTGAATTACAAGTGATATCTGGACAAGCTTTTTTTATGCATTGCCATCCATATGGAAATCCTCTGCCAGAGGTATACTGGTTCAAAGACGGTTTGCCGTTGAGACTTTACGACGATAGCATGGTATCTACTGAGTTTGGTGAAGTTATTGCAACTAACAGCGCGAAGTTGGAACATACGGGGAATTATACTTGCGTTGCAAGGAATTCTATTGGAGAAGCCAGCTCGATTTATTTGGTGGATGTTTTAGGTGAGTTTTATCAGTCATGTATTTATAGCACTTTTTAGATTTTATAATTTAGCAATGAGCTTTTCCTATCGAGATTGATTCTGCTAATAAGATTATTATTGTACAAAAACAATTCTTTAGCTTTTATGATCTGGATGTTTCTAGAGTGGGCTTGAGCCACCTAGCTCCCCGTTTTGCTGTGTTAATTACGCTTAGTCTGGTGTCAGTGCTTTAACGTCTCGCTCGGGTGTTTGCTACCACCGCCTTACCTATTCCTGCCGTAATAGTGCCAATGCATGTCGCTGTGGTGTTTCAGCTTTTTTTTATTTTTTTTATAGCAGAGGGGGCAGACGAGCAGGTGGTGCACCTGATGGTAAGTGATCACCGCCGCCCATGGACAACTGCAATACCGAGGGTCTTGCAGCTGCGTTGCCGGCCTTTTAAGAATGAATAAGCTCGTTTCTTGAAGGTCCTTAAGTCGTATCTGCGGCCCTACCATGAACTCTTATAGCAGGTCAATTTTAGCCGATAATTAAACTGTCCTGCTATTTCGTACCATGAAAGCGTTATCTAACAGGCCAGTCAGTGACCACGTGACCTATGCCGGCGAGCGATCGTTTTACTATTCAAACCAACTTCTGCCCTGCGTTAGCGTACCATGAAGTGTTTTTGTCAGACCGAAATCGATATTTGAACTGCTAAAGTGTCATAATATTGCCGGTCCCTTGCAGGTGGAAAAAAGTAACTTTTATTGGATTGCTTTGTCTTAAATATACTGTAAACGTAGGTATTTTTTATTATTACTGCTATTCCTAGTCCTAGTCCTATTAGGAATTTATACTGTATATTTTTTGACATTAACTGTGTTTTAGAAAAATATTGATATTGGTATAAAATATAGTACCTAATTCATTACTTCTATTTAAAGTTATTTATTTATTATTTAATATTTACTTACTTTTAAAGCATTTTTTATTTATTTTTAATTTTAGATAAAAAAAAGTATCTTCACGCCCGTATCCCCAAAGAGGTAGGCAGAGGTACAACAAGTGTACCCACGATTAGTCAAAGCCTATCGCCACCCGGGCACTTTTTCCAATCCTGGGCAACGTTGCTTTTGTCAGAAAACTGAAAAACACATTTCCGACCCGGGACCTCATGTGATCAACTCCGACACCGGACCACTAGACCACAGAGGAGATACACATAAATTTAGATGTGTGATGAAAATTAACGTTTTGAGTGTGCACTTTTATTGAATCCCATTGCAATATCTTTATGAGTATTTAAAATATCTCATAAAACTTCCAATTGTTCATTGAATATATTGATATCATACGATCGTTTTGCTTCCGACATCAATCACGTTCATGAAATCAATGTGTAATTTTAAGCTTTAAAATAGTCACAAACTATTCCAAAACTCTAATCTCAAAAAATCAAGACGTACTCAAGAAATTTAAAACCCGCGCTCATAACATAAATGTCTTTATTAAACAGTTCAAGGTCATGTGTAATATTCCCAGAGTTGCGTTCTTTAATGGATGCCGCTTAACAAATATTACGTGGTTTACTTTATGTTCCATATATTTTACGTAGACTTTAAATAACTTAAAACTCGATCTCTTTTGCCAATTTGTATTCTTAAATTCAAGATTTCTAATTAAAATGCATTAATATTAATAACTTAATACTAAAATTTAAAAATCGGCAAGTTATGTGTTTCTCAACGTTAACTTGATATGTCCTGCCAGAGATAATGTAACCGGCCAGAAGACGACGCATTGCAGGTCAACAAAAATTAGTTCATGGTACGATCGTAAAACCTGACAGGTTAATACTCATAGTTGAACTGCCTGGAACTTGACAAGTATTATAAGAGTTCATGGTAGGCCCTCTGTTCGGAAACACCCCCGAGGGTAATAGATTCCACAAAGGAGTTGTGCGAGGCAAAAATTGCCGACAAAAGCGCACGGTTGTGGATTTCCAGACATCGAGGTGGTGAGCTTAAACCGAAAGGTAGCTGGTAGATTTATACATGTGGCATTGCGCCCCGCCATCGCGCCACATGAATACCACCACCACATTTTTGTCTGTTTTTACATATAATAAAATCGTAGGAAAGCGAAGCCAAAAATATAGTTTTTAGAATTTTTGTCTGTTTGTCTATTTATCTGTTTGTCTGTATGTATGTCCGGGGTAAACTCAAAAAGTACTGCATGGATTTACTTCAAATTTTGCATGAGTATTACTAACACGTCGGGTCAACATATAGGCTACATATTATCACGCTATCGCATACGGGGAAATAGCAGTGCGGAGTAAACGAAGTCCGCGCGGACGAAGTCGCTGGCAACAGCTAGTAGCTCAATGAACTAAAAGTTTCGTCATTCGTCCACGCAATCATTATTTTTAAACCAATAGAAATATGTCTACACTGTACCAGACACAATGACGTACTGATTAATAATGGTGTAACTGATATATTAGTATTCGCTAAGATATTAGTAATATTGAAGGAATACACGAAGATTAGTAATCCGGCGAACTGTAAAATGCTAATATTTCATATTCGCCTAATATCTGTAACGGCTATCCAAAATGAATCAGATAATATCATTCGCTCTTCGAAAAAGTTCGGATTCACTAGATTGGCACCCGTCGGATTCGTGAAAATATTAAAATATTTTCTCGATACGCCGCGTCGTACGTACGAATGAGACAGACGTATTTCCTGCAGTATCAGTATCAGATATTATTACTGTTGTTTTAAGGTCCAAATTACAGTGAAATATTAGTTAATACTGATATATTAGTTAAGATATTTTCATGTCGTATCAGTATCAGATCTTATTACTGTTACTTTGAGTTCCAAATTACAGTGAAATATTAGTTAATACTGACATATTAGTTAAGACATTATAATATTTCAAAGTGAATATATTAGTATCACCTAATCGTGAGAAATATCGGTATTAACCCATCTCTACTGATTAATCGGCGATTGTGTGCCGTGTGGTCGCGCACACAATCATGGGCTAACATTCCTTTTGTGCAGCACAGACATATTTGATGTAAAATATTAATGAAAATAGTTATGTAAGGCAGGATATTTTGTATACTAGCTGTTGCCAGCGACTTCGTCCGCGCGGACTTCGTTTACTCCGCACAGCACCTCCCCGCTAGGTGATAGCGTGATAATATGTAGCCTATATGTTGACCCGACCTGTTGTAAGATTCATGCAAAATTTGAAGTAAATCCGTGCAGTACTTTTTGAGTTTACCCCGGACATACATACAGACAAACAGATAAACAGACAAAAATTCTAAAAACTATATTTTTGGCTTCGATATCGATTGTAGATCACGCCCCAAGTATTCTTTTAAAAAATATTCAATGTACAGTTTTGACTTTCCTATGATTTTATTATATGTATAGATTTCGTTTAGTTCGTAAGTTTTTTATAATAAATAATGTTTGTTTTCGTCTTTTATTTGTCCTAAGATCTACATACAGCTTTGTTGTACAGAAATAATAAAGCTTTATGTAGTTAAGATAATTGCCTATTAGGCATATTACGAATAAAAAGGGTTCAACGCTGTCGACGAACTTACGAGACGACTCTTGCAAGATGGTATTTATATGCGGGAACTCAGACTTACGAAAACGCCGAAAAGTGCAAAATTCTTTGTGAAAATGAATGTTTATCGATTGTAAATAGTATGTACCTACGATGTAAGTATAAGCCTTAGGCATACGTTCACGCACTTTTCGAGGATATAAAGGCAGATAACAGGATAGTACGACCTGAAAAGGCGGCTATAAATGTAAGAGTTTCCGTGGTCCTGTAGGAACTATAATGTACATATCTATCTTATTTGTTGTTATATAAGTTTGTAAACATTAGATCCTTGTATTATGGATGGATGGATATTATGGATAAGAAATAACACTTTGTAATTAGTTTTTGGTAGGTCTTAGGGCATTATATACTTTGTTTTACTTATATCTGTAAAAAGAAAGTACCGTTGCACTCGCTAGAGGGCCACACTAGCTAATTAGAGGTAGGAGAAGCTACCTAACATAAAATAATTGTGATTAGATTACGAGAAGTGCGATTTAATAAATCCCAGATATTGTGGCGCCTACGCATGGCGCCAGTCGTCTTTGTCGGCATAATCCGCGCGTCGGGCCGCTGGCTATAAATACGGAAGAGCGCGGCCATACATGATACAATCAGAGGGCCTACCATGAACTTTTATAATACTTGTCAAGTTCCAGGCAGTTCAACTATGAGTATTAACCTGTCAGGTTTTACTATCGTACCATTTGCTAATTTTTGTTGAACTGCAATGCGTCGTCTTCTGGCCGGTTACATTATCTCTGGCAGAACATATCAAATTAACGTTGAGAAACACATACCTTGCCGATTTTTAAATTTTAGTATAAAGTTATTATTATTAATGCATTTTAATTAGAAATCTTGAATTTAAGAATACAAGTTGGCAAAAGAGATCAAGTTTTAAGTTATTTAAAGTCTACGTAAAATATATGGAACATAAAGTAAACCACGTAATATTTGTTACGCGGCATCTATTAAAGAACGCAACTCTGGGAATATTACACATGACCTTGAACTGTTTAATAAAGACATTTATGTTATGAGCGCGGTTTTTAAATTTCTTGAGTACGTCTTGATTTTTTGAGATTAGAGTTTTGGAATAGTTTGTGACTATTTTAAAGCTTAAAATTACACATTGATTTCATGAACGTGATTGATGTCGGAAGCAAAACGATCGTATGATATCAATATATTCAATGAACAATTGGAAGTTTTATGAGATATTTTAAATACTCATAAAGATATTGCAACGGGATTCAATAAAAGTGCACACTTAAAACGTTAATTTTCATTACACATCTAAATTTATATGTATCTCCTCTGTGGTCTAGTGGTCCCGTGTCGGAGTTGATCACATGAGGTCCCGGGTCGGACAATGTTTTTCAGTTTTCTGACAAAAGCAATGTTGCCCGGGATTGGAAAAAGTGCCCGGGTGGCGATAGGCTTTGGTTAATCGTGGGTACACTTGTTGTACCTCTGCCTACCTCTTTGGGGATACGGGCGTGAAGATACTTTTTTTATCTAAAATTAAAAATAAATAAAAAAAAATTAAAAGTAAGTAAATATTAAATAATAAATAAATAACTTTATTTAGAAGGAATTAGGTACTATATTTTATACCAATATCAATGTTTTTCTAAAACGCAGTTAATGTCAAAAAATATACAGTATAAATTCCTAATAGGACTAGGGCTAGGAATAGCAGTAATAATAAAAAATACCTACGTTTACAGTATATTTAAGACAAAGCAATCCAATAAAAGTTACTTTTTTCCACCTGCAAGTGACCGGCAATATTATGACACTTTAGCAGTTCAAATATCGATTTCGGTCTGACAAAAACACTTCATGGTACGCTAACGCAGGGCAGAAGTTGGTTTGAATAGTAAAACGATCGCTCGCCGGCATAGGTCACGTGGTCACTGACTGGCCTGTTAGATAACGCTTTCATGGTACGAAATAGCAGGACAGTTTAATTATCGGCTAACATTGACCTGCTATAAGAGTTCATGGTAGGGCCGCAGTTTCGTTCCGTTCTAGTTACAGTTTTGTTACGTCTTAAGTTTACCAGACAAGTTCCTGGACTTCAGTATACATATAGGGTACCGGTTTAGAGTAGGGCAGTGATAGGGCAAGTACTGGCTCTCTCATAGAATAGGATAATTTGCAACGGTGCTAGCTTTATTGCTATTCTGTTTCGTTACAATATAGCACCTTTGTAAACGAATAATTGTGGTCTCGATTTATTCCTCCGGCCCATTCGGCTCACCAAAACACTACGGCTGGTGGGGCATCGAAGAAGAAAAAACAGATCTACAGTCCGCTGGCTCCCCCGGCTGTAGTGCACACCTTTGATTTACCGATACCACGGAGATTGCGCTCGATCATACATAATGATGGCCCAATACAGACATTTATGCCCTCTACACTATCGTGTTTGCCTTTATTGGGCCATCATGGCCCAGTGTAAAGAGGCAGCTTTATATATTATTATATTATATAGTTTATTGACAGTGGCTCCACAACCGCAGAAAGAGTCAGTAAAGCAAATGATCACAACCCTCGGGCAGCAATTGAACTTGAGCTGTCCCGCGGAGGGCTCGCCCGCGCCGTACGTGCGCTGGATTAAGCTGCCCTACACCGACCTTACTGACTCCAACAGAATTGTTTTACTCAACGACAACTACACAATGGTTAGTATCGCTAAATTATTAATCTATTACTCTTTATTACGCACCAAAATAAATATAAGTAAAAAATATTGACCTTCTCTCTAAAAGTATTTACACTTATTGAAATCGGGGCTAAATTAGTCGACAGGAGATTTTGGTCAACTGAGCCTCGAATTCAGACATAAATTTGTTCCGACAGTTGTCGATGTGTTCCTGAGAAATATATTTTATTTGTTGGATGCATTAATATTTTATAAATTCAGGCGTTACTTTGCGGAAATCCATTGTTCAGACGAAGAAAACTAGTTATTTTGCAATTTTCCGCAAAATTTAAGTGTACCTTTGCGATGTTACTGAAAAGGAACACAATGCGAGCACAGCCTATAAAAGGAGCGTCGAAACCGCGCGCGAGTCAGTACTACCGCGGCTCTCGTTGAGTGTAGTAGTACTCGTGTCTCCTGAATATACTTCAGTTGCGAAGTGAAACGTGCGTTGAGTGCGTCAATTGTGTGCTTTTGTGTTTGGTGCTGTCGTGGTATAAAGTGTGGTGGACGAGGGTGGATAACTGTGCCGCTGGGGTCTTCATTATTTTCAGACCTACGGTAAGTTTGTTCCATTTCTTAGAACGCTTTTATATGTTTTCCTTTTCAGTAACATCGCAAAGGTACACTTAAAGTTCGCGGAAAATTGCAAAATAACTAGTTTTTTTCTTATGGATGCATTAATGCTGACTTTCAGGAATTCGGTACAACGCCTAAAAGAGAGCTGGTAAATTCGCGTTAACACTGGCCTGAAACAGCAAATTACTTAAAAATATTAATTCTATCACGTGCTCGTACAAACATAAGGCGAACAAATATAGTTATGAAGCTAATTAAATTTTGTGATTCCTTCTCAACACGAAATTAGTTAAAGTTTTTAATAAATTATAAACTTATTTAACTATTGAAAAAATATATTGGCAAAATCCTACGGTGTCGACCAAAAACATGTAGGTAGTGCGTAGGCAAAATGTTGTCACCCAACAAATCAGCAAATCTTATGAACAAAATATCTATTGAAGTTTGCTTCACTCTAGCCTCTAGCTAGACCAAAGAGAAACGGTGTTTTCATATTAACTTAAATACCTACTAAGTAAGTTGGTATAGATGACTTATAAATTGTAGCATTCATTTTCTGGAGAATAAATTTTCTTTCTTTTTATCTCAAGCTATTTTTTCAGCTCATACAAAAAACTCAAGCCTCAGACAGTGGCAAGTACACTTGTATAATAACAAATAAAGTTGGCAGTACTGAAGTGACATTTGATGTAATCGTAGAAAAGGCGCCAAGTATAGTTGGTAACACTGGGGACAATAATACAGAGAGCCACTTGGTAGCTCTGGGCAGAAGTATCGTATTGAAGTGCGAAGCTGATGGTCATCCTCCACCGAAGATTACTTGGTTAAAAGTAAGTAACTAACTGAAAACCCTACAAAATCCAAACCCTTGATTTTTCAAATAACCGAACTTTTTAAATTTGAAAATTCTGAACATTTAACTGGAAAATCATAAAGTTTGGACGGACATTTATACTTTTCAAATAGCCGAATTTTTCATGTTTTAAGGTGGTAAATCTCAAACTGTGGTAAGTTTAAAGTTCGATTTTACTCATAGTAATCAATAAGATGACTCTTATGTCAGAATAGAAAACCATCGCTTATAGACAACACAGATGGTCATCGTTACAGATGAAATTCACATTTATAATATTGATGAATACTTTCGTGTTTCTAACAATATACGTTGAACTTATTTAACTAGTATATATGTATCATCTCGCGATCAGCATAATCGACAAAATCGATCACAAAGCCAAGAAGAATTTTGCCACATTGGACCAGTCGATAGTAGCTCAGTTGATTAGAGCATGCCGGCTGACAAGGTTGAAGGTTCAAATCCTGTCGAGTCAAATATTGTTTTTGAGTCTAAAGCAAGCCATTATGGAATTCTGTGCTAAAATAATATGTCCTTGAATGATATAACGACTAAATCAACAGCGGCAACTGACTCAATAGCCACTCAGTTGAGAGCTTAGGGTGTCCTAGGAAAAATATGCTGTATTATAACCCGCAACAAAATCAGTCAAAAGTGTATAGGATGCGTAGGAAAATGCATCCATATTCCCTCCCTTTTTCATTAGAAAGAAGACTGCAAAGTGGTGAAAGCATAAAAATATAAAAGCATATAATAAGAGACTTAAAATCAAGTTAAGCCTGATTGTTATTGTAGTTCCGAAATTGAGGACCTATCAAATCGGCCTACTTAATTCTGCTTCTAGTAGTAAATATGGCAAAATCGCTTAAAGGCACGGAAATGTTCTCACAACGTCAGAGTAGTAAATTACACATGATATACATAGAATGATATCAAACGTTTACGTTCGTTTTACCAGAGATGTGATGTACAGTTTGTTCAAATTTACAATTTAATGTAGAGCACCCGCTAAAGGAGAAGGAACTAATTTAAACACCAATATGACTGCCATTCATCAGTAATATTTATCACTGAATTAAAAAGGCGACCTATTTTTGTTAGATCTTGCGGGTCGATAAATTCTTGGGTAGTAAAATTCCTAAAATTTTAGTACATTGAAGAAGCTCGATGCTAAATTTCGAAATCAATGGTAAGACACCTAATAAAACGGGTAAAGCTTGAGAGCTTATAGTATGATATGATATCTAAATCTTTCCCCCCGTGTTCCCGGGCTCCTTTTAAGAATAGGTCAACTGCCGTCCTGCCAGGCAGGTCGTAAAAGGCGACCGATTGGCTATTCTAGTTACTACCATCGTGGCTACTTGGTTGTAAAGTTCTGCACTGTCTTGCCCGGGTCTGGTATCACCGTCTTACCTATTCCTGTCGCAATAGCGCCAGTGCTAGTCACTGTCGTGTTCCGGTTTGGAGGGTAAGGTAGCCGGTAAACTTATGCATGTCCTCGACCTCGCCTCGCCTCGACGAGACCTCGCCAATGTAGCAACGCACCATTAACATGTTTGGTGTCTATAGGCGATGGTTGACTCTTCCCATGAGGAGACCCATTTGCTTGTTTGTACTTTAGTAACAGTTCGAACTCTAGTTAGTGGTGTGCTGCCACTTGCATGTCTCAAATAAACACGTAAATCTGTCGGCTCCGGTTATAGCTAGAAATAACCGATATTTATTATTATTATTATCAGGTCGGTAAGATGCTATGATGGGTATTATCACTCATCCTGCTATGCGACAAGCCGGTAAATCGTGGTCAACCAGAAGGTTCCGTTCTCATTCCACTTCGCCTCCTCCTCAAGGAACTGACATGATGATATATTTTTTCATGAGTTAACTCAAAACTCAAAACTCGAAAGCGGAGTTCGATAGTCACTGTATAATGTACTGTGTGTCAGGGCGTGGATACTCTGGTGGATAGGTGTGTACGGTGCGGCGCCGGGCACCGTGTGACGGCTCGGCAGCGGCGCGGCGTGGTACCGCGCGCGCAGGGCGGCTCTGTGCCCGGTGCATTGCGCCGGCATATGGCACCAATCATAGTTTCAAACTTCATTTTATACATTTTTTGTCTTAATATAGGTCGCGAAAGATGTATTACTCATAATCATACATTAATTAGCACATATACGAACTAAACAATACCAAAACGTACACTAACAATGCGTCCAGTGCCCCGTCCACCGTATCGTGGCGCTATATGGCGGCCGGCGATGTGCTGTAGACATGTGTCCACGCCCTTAGGGCGATAGTTAGTCTATTTTCAAAAAGGAACCAAGTCCGATACGAAGCTATCTATATTCTGTTGTTATAACTTTTATACAGAGTTCACAAGTAATATTTGATTTGTAGGATATCCAACAATTAACGGATAGAGTGGGCAGCGTGGAGCAAGTGTTGGGCGGTAGCATATTGGCGCTGTGGGCCGTGGGGCTGGGACATGCCGGCAGATACTCGTGCGTGGCGCAGAACAACGCTGGACTGACGCACCGGAAATACGACCTCAATGTGCAAGGTATATATATATATACGCTACTCGACAGATTACTTTCCTCAAACATGCGCGAAAATCATTACGTTTGAACAAAGAACACGCGAAGTATCGTATTTACGTACCCCGAAAATGAGCATTGCTGGCGCATTTTTTGAATTTGGAGCAAGATACGCGCCGCCAATATTGTATGTAAAAGCGTGCTGGATTGTAATTTGAATTAAGAACTCTTTTATGTTGGCACGTGTTGTGTTCACGTGGCTGTATAGCTACAGATGCGTTTACCTTTTGACACAGTCAAAAGAAAATTTATTTGGCGGTAAAGTAAGAAGTTCGTCTCAATATTCTTATAATAAAAATAATTAAAAATTAGTTCCGAAAGTTCCAAAAGTAAATGGAATATTACTGCAGTCCACCAGATCTAAGATTAGAAGCTAAATTAACTGGGAAACGTGCTTTCAGTGAATTCAGAACAAAAATAGGTAAATTAAATTTATTACATAAAAAATATTATTTCCTTGCATTTTTTTTTAAGAAAAGCACTATATATGTCTCGGCGGAAATGGCAATACTGTAGAGGTGGTAAAAGTGTATCTCAGATAGGATTGGATCATTAGTACCTGAGTCTGTCTGGATGTAGTATCAGTAAAACGTATCATTTGGATCATCAGATCTCTAATTCTGAAGGCAATCTTTGACAGTTGCCATGTAGGTAGATATAAATGATCGAAATTGTTGTTACGAAAAAAAAATCGATATTTTATTATCATATCACATTTATTTATTTATTTATTTTAACTTTATTGTACACCAAAAACATACATTTTCGTACAAAAGGCGAACTTAATGCCTATTGGCATTATCCACCAGTCAACCTTTGGGCCAACAGAATGAAGGTGTGAAGGTGCCATTGAACTTTATATATTTTATTATTATCATCATACACATACATAAATATTTAAATATTCATATACATATAAAGATAGATACACATACATACATAAGCATATACATATACATACATATACAAATATATAAAATCATGTCATATTTGCATATACTAGATTATAATACTTCAGTTATAGGAATTAAAAATAGAATAGAATGCGTATAAACCATATAATTACGTAACATGAAATTATTTGCGATTCAGCATGTGAGTTTTGAGTTGCTTTTTAAACTGGAACTTATTATCAGCCTGTCGCAACGACAGTGGTAAATTGTTCCACAGCCGCGAGGCGTGCACTGTAAATGATGTTGATACAAAATTAGAGCGATGTAGGGGAATGGCTAAAGTCAGCGTATCGGCAGATCGAAGATTTAAATTATGCGTGTTGGAGAGAAATTGGAATTTAGATTTTAAGTATTGCGGTGAGAGAGGATTGAAAAGTATGGTATACAAGGTACTCAAGATCCTATGTTCGCGGCGTTCAGCAATTGTTAACCACTGAAGCTGCTTACGGTAAAAAGAGATTCGGTCGAACTTACGTAAACAGAATATAAAGCGAATAGATTGATTAAGTAGCCTCTCAAGTTTTAAAAGAAGGTCGGTAGAGATATTAAACAAACGTCTCCATAGTCCATAAGGGGTAATATAAGAGTTTGAACTAATAAAACTTTAGTCTTGTAAGGTAAAAAGTTTCTGAGACGATTTAAGGACATGACACTTAGTCACATGACAGTTAGAATTAATTAAATAATAAGTTAATTAAAATAGGTTTATTGATTTTCTTTCATACTTTTTAAGCTTATGACTGACAGTTATTTCAGTAATTATTTATGTTATGATTTATTATTACTATTAATGTAAAAATATGTAAGTAAGTACATAGTTTCATACATATAAAATTGTCCTTCTCGCGTATAAGTCGCCACAGCTGAGCCTCTGACTATGCCTGATTTGAATTTCGATCTACTGTAGGTATCACTTTAAAGAGACGACTCAGAGAGTCGTTTCTGCTAAGAGCTACACAAAACTAGGCAATAGCCAGTTAAGTCCAGTCATTAAAGCCCTCGCCTGCGGCTCCTTCTTCAAACTTATATTCGACCTGCAATTGCCTATTTCCCGGCCTTTGCAATAATGTGCTATTAACGCTCGAAGAATTATAAGCATAAGCTTAAACTGTGTTTATTCGAGTTACGATTGCGTGGCTTAGAAAAACACCATTTTAACGCCATGTTCAGACGACACTACTCAAAACAACAATGTAAGAGGAATATGCATATTGTATTCTTTTATAAATTTTAAGACTCATATGAAACCAAAACGAATTTACTACCTACGTATTCACGAATTCCCGTGCTTGTCCGGGGTCCTTTTAAAAAATGGCTCATTTGCCATTCTGCTACCAAGAACCTACCAAGAAGAGGTCAGCAGTTCGTAAGAGGCGAAAGACTGGCTATAAAATATGTATCACTACCATCGTGACTACTAGGTGATGGAGTTTAGCAACGTCTAGCCCGGATTCGGTCTTACTTATTATTGCCGCAATAACGTCAATGCTTGTTATTGTCTTGTTTTGGTTTAAAATTTGTACATACATATAACATTACCATCCCGCCTCACGAATAGCAATGCATCATTAACACTTTTGGTGTCTCTAGTTTATGGTTGTCTCTTTCTCTCTTTTTTTATGTCATAAGATTTATTATATCATAAGGTTTATATCATAAGATAGCATCTTATGACATAAAAATACCGTCTGTGGAAAATTCTTCAAAAACGTTGAATCACAATTTGTTAAGAACAATTTGTCGAAACCGCAATTCATACAATCGCAATTCGTCGAATCACTTTTCATATTAGGCGTGCGTACGTGCAACCATGTATGCACGTACGCGTGCACGCACACGCACACAAACATTTATAATATTAGTGGGTTTTATATTATTTTGTGTGTGTGTAGTTCCTGGCAAATGGAGCGAATGGTCTCAATGGAGTTATTGTAACGTAACGTGCGGGCTCGGCTATCAAACGCGCTCGCGACGGTGTCAATACATCCACGACACTGGAACTGTTGGTGAGTATTCTTTTATTTATTCAGCGATCACACAAACATATAATTTAATCGGTCATTTCGAAAAAGACACATTTTACAAAAACAAAAGTTTCCAGGAATAAAAAAAAAACTGAATATCTTTTTTACGATAACTTTTATTCACCTAATCATTGAGTTATTTGTTTATAATAGTAGTGGCAACAAAATGACGTTTCATCATATAACCTATATGTCATATCTTTTGATATATATGCTTACAAAATATTTGTACATGTGCCCTTTTCGAAATGAATTAATAAAAAGTAACATAGATAATCATGTTTATCAATGTTTATTCATGTAAAATTTGTGTTACAATGACAAAGGATTTATATAAGTACACTCATCAGATTATGTTTGTCTTTCAGTAGTTGGCCAAACATATAAGGCTTCGTAAAACAGTTTATGCTCATGAGCAATATACATATTCAGTTTTTCCAAGTCCTCCATTTTTTTAAATATTTATATGTACCACATCGCTATAGGCTTGATAGTTAATCTTCTTTCACCAGTAGCAAAGGTCGTAATCATGCTACCTTTGTTAACACAAAGCTTTCTTTTTTCAAAGCATCAATGAATTCGTGTTAGTTCCTGGCTTGTCAAAAGAACATTCAAAGTGGTCGTAAACCTTGAAAACTAATCTTTTCTTCTTTGGTCACTTTCTTTTCATGGGACGACTGACAATACAAATTTTTTAAATATAGTAGGCCACCATTTTTTAAAATCTACGATGTCCTTGGTACTAACTTTTTTATTTAAATTTTTTCTGTATTGGATGACTTAAAAATTAGATCTTCATATCTTGAAGGAACATAAATTCTGTCTTTCTACGAATAAGTCGTTATGCTGTACCGAAATATCTATCACATGCATTAAAAGAATGTCTTCTTATTGGAAACATGTAAACTACAAACGTTCTTTTCGAAAATGTAATATGTACAGACACAAATGCCCTTTTCGTACCGAATAAATATAAAGAATAATTTTTATTTAAGCACTGGTAGTATAAAATGTGTCAATTTCACTCGGATTGATGTGTTCAAGTATTTCAAGCAAAATTACGTAAAAAAACATATTTCGTGAAATATGTAACAAATGCCCTTTTCGAAATGACCAATTCAATTTAAGTCTGCTTAAGCCCACAACAGTGCTATCGTCTGGGTACCCTGGTGGGTATAGATGGGTACGCAGACGATAGCGCTGTTGTGGAGACTGGAGAGTTACGTATCCAGCGCGCGAGCCAGTACGGCACAGAGCTAGTCTCTCAGGGAGGCAATGATTGATCGTTTGAACCTGTCCTTACAGGCAGTCTCCGATTGGGGCGATGCCAATCTGGTCAAGTTTAGTGTGACTAAGACTCAGAAGTATCTATTCTCCGCTAAACGGAGTCCATTCCACCTGTCTTCGTCTTTTCAGGGTGTGTCCGTGCCGATAACTGACCACCTCGAGCTCCTTATCAACAAATATTTTGATCATTATGACTTATTTGTTTTAATTCAATGAGTAATTTTAGTGTAAAACTTCGTAAAAAAACCAAAACATGAATTATAAGTCATGTATATTTAAGAGTGCTCGAGGCTGTACATGCTAACATATGCACTAAATGAGGACCACTGGAATTATCCAATTAAGTTCCAGCTCTCCACTGAATTTCATTAGTTTCGCTGCTTATTTTAAAAAGTTGCAAATTGTCTTTTTTTGATTACTCTAGTAGTATACCAGTTAGAATAAGATCTTGAAGCCCTGTTTTCGATTCCTGAGTCGGTTGTTTGCTTATTAATATTTATTTTGTTGAGGTTTTTTCGAGAAAATTACTCCAGAGTATGCAAAAGTTCATGACCGTGGTGGTGGTGGTTAATATCTTCGTGCCCTGGATTAGTACGTAAAACTGTCCCGAATTTTACAAGAAAAACAATAGTTGTTAAATTTGGCAAATTCGGCGATGAGGATCATCGCTTGTCTTGGCAGCCAAAAAAGCCAATCAATTCTTGCGGATCGTCTTTGAACTTTCTATTAAATTATAACATATAAATTATAACACATACAAAAATTAAATTATAACTTCACTGTGGCGCCACTGGGCTGTACCACCGTAGAGCTTAGCGATTAGCGATGGGAATTATAGCTACTTTTATTCCACTATCACGTCGTGAAGTTATTTGTTTTTTGTCACTGTTATATCACGGGTGATAAATCACGACCGTTATATTTTATTAGTGACGATTGTTGTCACAGTGGGTGCATTTCGTACCGTATGTTCGTAGCGACATGATCACTATTTATGTGTAATTAATAAATTGAAATAACATATTAAACATATTCTCTCTTCTATCTGGTGGCCTGGTGTTGCTCAAATGTTGCTGCTTTATCTCTTTCGCACGATTGATTTCTGCGAATTATAAGCATAGTATGCTTTAATTTTACGCGGGCTTACTACTTAAACTACTTACTACTTAAAGTAGTAGCTTCGCCCGCGTGAAATTAAATCACTCTCGCGTTATATATATATATATCGCAGACGGTTTCGACGCATATAAATAATGTGACACGTGAATTATTTTATAACGAGCGATATAACCAGTGATGGGTTAAATGTGCCATGCTTATTAGCGTTAGAACAAGCGTGCCAACTACTGTTAAGGTGACGTCATAATTGCGGAGGTTGATGACGTCATGCTCATGACGGGGATGGATCTTTCCAGCCAGGTATGGTGTACTGCCCGGACACCGAAATCAATTCGAGAAGCGTTGACACCTGTATATAGAGTATACAAGATAAAAATATTTGTGATATTGCGATTTAGGATATTAATTTAAAATTTAATATTCTTTTAATTATTTTTTTTTCTATAGCATTTGTATTTTATTATTTAAGTAAGGAATTATGTTTTTAGATAAAACTAATCTACCAACCAATGTGATTTTGGACGAGAGCGGTTGTAAAGGGTCATCACAGGACAGAAGGAAATGCCACATGCCAGCGTGTGAGGTGAGATTTATGTGTAACATTTTTCTTAATAATTTCCTGCAATTTGTGGAAGTGATTTCGTGTAATGCAGCTGACGTGTGTATCTAACAGTCGGCCAGAAAAGCTCGCACTATTGAATTGACCAATTAGCGTGTTTTATTTTAATTGAACAATGAGTGCGCACAATTTTACCTAACTCATGAGCGCGCGCTATTTGAATTGGCCAATTGGCGTGTCTTATTTTAATTGAACAGTGAATGCGCACAATTTCAACTGACTCATGAGCGCGCGTTAATTGAATTGACCGATGAGTTTAGGCTAGACCTAGTTGGCTATCACATTCTACAAACTTAATCACTTAGAGATCAGATGTTACATGCGACTACTAACAGTAGTCGCATGTAACGTCATATAGACTCACTATTTTTAACAAAGTCACTTATTGCGCGTTTGGCAGATGGGAGCTACAAGGGAAAAAGTGTTTCACTGACACATTTGTAGTATATTACAGCTGTGCATTATGTAGTAAAATTATATTTCAAAGTTCAAAAAGAACACACACACACACACACATACACACACACAGAGTGAGAGAGGGAGAATGCAAACGATATGTTTATTTATTTATTTACAAAATCCACTGCGCTTACAATAAATAAAATTCAAAAAATAGTGTTAAACCTATGGCCAATTATGGATTTACGTTATGTATACATCTATCAGTATTAAAGCACAGCTAATTTTGTAGTTTTCAAAAACAAAGGATGATTTAAATAGTTTAGGAAAGAAATAAAATTAAGTTTATTGAACAAAATCAATCACAAAGTGTCAACTTTAATCATTTTTCACTCACTTTGTACGACATGCGGTGTCATATATAGTGACAGAAGTCTGGTCTGGGTCACATAAATGCGAGCAAAAGCTAAAAATGTTAGTACCTATATCACCATCGTGAGTACTGACTCCGTGACTTCTGGCTTAAATATTGAAGACATGACGTGTTATTAAAATACTTTTTATCAAAAAAATAACCTAAACCAAAAGTTGTGAAATCATTCTCCCCATCAATTCGATATCGATTCTGAACAAATATTTTTTGTGTTTAGCGTTATTTCAAAAACTGTCTATGATTGCTTACTCATTGTGTTAACATTATGCAAAGATACCCCGCAACTTCAGCATTGTTTTACATTTATCTTTAAGCAGTTTATGATTGCTTACTCATTGTGTTAACATTATGCAAAGATACCCCGCAACTTCAGCATTGTTTTACATTTATCTTTAAGTAGTTTATGATTGCTTACTCATTGTGTTAACATTATGCAAAGATACCCCGCAACTTCAGCATTGTTTTACATTTATCTATACATATAATAAAATCGTAGGAAAGTCAAAACTGTACATTGAATATTTTTTGACGTGACAACGTCTTATAATTCGATATAGCTGGCTGCACGCACGAAAAAACATGACTCATGCGGCGTTACCTCGCTCTGAGGCGTTCCGTAAATGCTACCATTCCATTAGTATTTTCTTAAGACGTTGTCACGTTCAACTATCGTCTGTAAACCAACTTTACAGACAACCGATTTTTTTTTAAAAGAACATTTGGGGCGTGATCTATAATCGATATCGAAGCCAAAAATATAGTTTTTAGAATTTTTGTCTGTTTATCTGTTTGCCTGTATGTATGTCCGGGGTAAACGCAAAAAGTATTGCATGGGTTTACTTCAAATTTTGCATGAATATTACTAGCAGGTCGGGTAAACATATAGGCTACATATTATCACGTTATCACCTACGAGGGAGGAGCAGTGCGGAGTAAACGAAGTCCGCGCGGACGAAGTCGCTGGCAAAAGTTAGTTCTAAATAAAAAAAAAATTACGGTATATTTGCACTGTATGAAGAAACATTAACACTAAAGTGTTACGCTAACGAGATTATAAATCTGTGAACTATCCCAATGAAATACATGTAAGCGATAGGCCCCAGTGCTACGTTGTCGACGTCGCCAAAGCAACATCGCATCGCAACGTGATACGATGACCTTACCAAGGATTTAAATATCGGTGTTTTGTGGTAACGTTATTGCTCGCGACATGACATAACGTTATTTTCAAGCATAACGTTATCCGAAAATGTTACAGTATTTGTTACTATTTAAGAACGTTATTCATTACGAATTAACGCTATGGTATGGTATTATGATTTATGACGTTGTCTTCTAGCGCTAGTTGTCGAACCAATCACGAAACAATATAAAACGCGGTGAACCAATCAAAAACAGCATGAAACTTTATTTAGCTTTATATCATAACTTTATTTAACGTTAAAAATATCGTTCTGTTATTTGTGTACCGATGCATATAGTGTTTGAAAATAATTTTGTTACTGTGGTATCACTACAGTAACAACGTTAAGTATTGTAAAATAAGTTATGTTATCTGATAAGGTTTTAAATCCTTGATCCGTACATACTTCATGGTTCGAAAAGGCGTTGGCCATTAATTCAGGGGTCCTATTCACGTAACAAAACTTAAATCTAATCAAAGCATTAAGGGTTCTTACACTTTCTAACATATTATGCCGCATCGTAGCGCGACGCGATGTTGTATTGTATTTATGTATGTAAGTACTCTAATCTCTTCTATTCGATTTAAGTTTTGTTACGTGAATAGAGGAATAGTTCATAAGGAGACTTAGATTACATTATATGTATCCTTCTTCTGCTAGACTTAAGACTATAAATGAACGTTGGGGCGTTGTCGCATCGCAATATTGTACGTGGTAGGATCAAAAAATTTAACCATATTATGGTAGATTTCTGCGTTGCGTTGTTGTAACGCCGCGTTGTGGCTTAACCTTAAGAAGAAGCGGACACCCTGCATACCCATGGTAAATTAATCTGAACGATCTATGTGTATAGTGGGAGACGAGTAGGGCGGGGTGGTCGGCGTGGTCGCGGTGGTCCGCGTGCTCGAGCACGTGCGGCGCCGGCTCGCAGGCGCGCACGCGCCGCTGCCGGGGCCCGCCCTGCGCTGACCACGACAACGTGCAGGTCACACACACACATGCACGCACAGTAACACATGCGCGCACACAGAGGCTAACAAACACATTCGCACACAATGAGACTAACTAACAAATTTACACACAGAGAGATAAACACATTCACGCACACACAGACACACACACACACACACAGGCACACACACAGATACAGATTTGCACAGACACAGACACACAGACACATACACACAGACACAGACACACACACACGCATACACACGCAGACACACACAGATACACAGACACAGCCACACAGACGCAGACACACAGACATAGACACACAAACACACAGACACGCAGACACACAGACACACAGACACAGACACATAGACACAGACACACACACACAGGCACAGACACGCATACAGGTCCAGACACACACACACACACAGATACAGACATACACACACACGCACACACACACGCACGCACACACGCACGCGCACACACACACACACACACACTTCACGCACAAACACACTCCTACACACACACACACACACACACACTCCCACAGATACACACACTCCCGCCCACACGCCCACGCGCCCACACGCCCACGCGCCCATACGCCCACACTCCCTCACTCCCACACTCCCACACTCCTACACTACAGGCATCATAGGTTTATCAGTTATAAACGATACAGATGTAAAGTAATTGATATTCAAGCTTTACCCATGGATAGTCACATACCATTGTGATACTTTACCTGAAATTATTACTAATGGCGATCACGCACCATAGAGACAGAAAACTCTCCAAAATGTACAGGGCTTAAAATAAACAGATGCATTTTTACATATTTAATTTTATTCAAGATTAATAGCGTCAATATTTGTCAGTTGTGTCACAACCTTTGTATACCTTTTGAAGGGTAAGGTAGTTGGTAAATTTAGGTAAGTGAAATTTCCATCTTAGCTCTCGAATAGCAAACACACCTTCACATAACATTACAAAAGCATTTGACTGTGTTGACTACAAAACATTGCTGTTAAAAATATAACAATGAGGCTTAACAGGAAATTCGTTAAAATTAAAGGGCTCTTATTTAGAAAGCCGAAACCAAAAAGTTAATATTAACAAAGCAAATTCAATGGGAGCTCGAACTTCAATGGGTGTGCCACAGGGATTGATTCTAGGGCCATTCTTATTTTTAGTCTTCATAAATGATTTACTGCTTGTAATTCCTAAATTTCTAATATTGTGCTTTTTGCTGATGTCAAATCCTTCATATTTAAAGTTAAGCAACAGACAAAATGCTATGGCGAGATAAACAATACGCTCATGTTGTTACTAAACTGGTTTACGGTTAACAATTTAGTATAAAATGTAATGAGGTTTGTTGTTTGTGCTCTCTAATATTATTTCAGTCCCAACTTAAATATTTTTAAAGAAGAACAATTAGAAATAACATATAAAATCTATTTTTAGGATTCACATTAGATTTTTCTCTTCAATGGATTAATCATATTAATATTACACATGTATACTTTTTATTTTATAAGATAGCAAACAAGCAAATGGCTGTCCGTGTGGCTACATCTATAAGTTTACCAGCTCCCTTACCCTACAATTACTAACGCTATTACGACAAGAATAGATAAGGTGGTGGACCACATACTCGTACGAGACAGGGAAGAATAGCAGATGGTCTTTTCATTTAAGAGGCCTAGACCTATAGGGGGAAGGCGATGTTTGTTTACAAACCCCTGATGAAGCCCCTAGACATTTAACCTTTACTTGTCTTTAACCTAACCATAACTATTACCTGACTGGATCTCTACTTCAACATGGGTGCAGAATAGTTGGAAGATTACGTATTAAAGAAATTTATTACAGAGAGGATTAGGTTTTAAAGAAATTTATTACAGATACGAAAGTGTCCAGGACTTCCCAAGTGTCCAGACATCAACAGAACGACCAATGATGAATCGAACAATGAAGACACTAACGTAAGTTCATATCTTTACCTTCATTACGCAAACACAAAAGTCATCCTTGTACAAGATTCGGCTTCGTTTTTTTATAAAATTAAAATTTAATATAATATAATGAGTAATGACAAAATATATAAAGGGTTGCCGTCCAGAGGAGCTAATTTTAGTAAATTACCTTTTTGCTAATGCAAAAATTACACAAATCTAGAAAAAAATTGAAAAACAAGAGGATATTATATTTTTTATAGATATAATTATCGGTCTTTTTCCTTAAATATCTAAACTAAAATCTAAATAAATACAGAAGTAGAAGTTGATACTTATGGCTGAATAAAACACTCATTCGCGTTCGGTTTGGCCTTAATATAAATGTTGAATTTTAGCAAACGATTCACCGTATGATTTTGTAATATTTATAAATTGTCCCGAGCTCTTTTTAAGAATTGGCCAACTGCCGTTCTACCAGGCAAGTCGTAAAAGGCGACCGATTGGCTACACAAGTTACTATCATCGTGGCTACTAGGTGGTAGAGTTCTGCATTGTCTCGCCCGGGTCTGGTACCACCGCCTTACCTCTTCCTGCCGCAATAGCTTCGGAGCTTGTCTCTGACGTGTTCCGGTTTGGTAAGGTAGCCGGTAAACTTATGCATGTGGCGTTGGAACACATGCATAACATTAGACCTCACCACAAGATAGCAACGCACCATTAACATCTTTGGTGTCTATAGGCGATGGTTGACTCTTTCCATCAGAAGACCCATTTGCTTGTTTGATATCTTATGATATAAAAAACAGATTATTTTTCTTTACTTATACTAACACTTAAAGATAGAATCACAAATCCTATAGAAGATAGAAAATAGTTTTTATCTATGATAGTCGCTAGTAAGACTGATTCTAAGCAACAGCTGTTAACGATATCGTGGTCTTGAGATGAAATATAACAGAGTTTGTTATATCAACAGAATCCCGACTACTTGCCTGCGGTGACATACGAAATGCCGGAAGAGAATGACTCCACCAATATTAACGTCGAAGAATATTACCCAACGGACATAGGTATTTATTACATATAATAAAATCATGGTGTGGCTGTGTCGTGTCGTAGACAAAGCCGTGGTGTTTTACGTGAATACGCTCGCTGCTGTCATTGATCGGTTCTGAAGCCTTCATCTTTTTGCGTTTTTGGCTTTTCTTCAGTATTTCAAATGGAACCCCAATGGGTATTATTAAATTAAAAACACTTTCTTATCTTATATAATCGTTCTGTTTTGATTTGGCTCTTTTAAGACTGATTTCATTTTTTACCTGAATTTTATATATTTACATCCTGACAGGGTCGCCATATAAAGGTTGTGAATGTAGTTATAACAGAGAAGTCGGATTGATACTACTTTATTTAATACTAGCTGTGCCCGCGACTTCGTCCGCGTGTTTTTTTAAATAGCCTAAGTTACTCCTTATTACATCAGCTATTTATCAGTGAAAGTCCCGTCAAAATCAGTCCAGCCGGTCCAGAGATTAGCTGGAACAAACAGACAGACACACAGACAAAAATCGTAAAAAGTGTTATTTTGGTATGTGTACCGTGTGTACATCCATATGCATTTAGTTAAAACCGGTTATTTTAATATTACAAATAGACACTCCAATTTTATTTATTTGTATTGTATGTATAGATTAAGCACGATATTTTACTTTATATTTATATGGTTTATCTATATGACATAGGTACTATGGAGTACATAAACTTACACACTACTAAACTTCAAAAACTACTTTTTTATTTACGCGACTGATAAATATTTACAAGAGCTGTTGAATAAAATTAAGTAGTTGCGTCGTTGCTGCGGTCGTCGTAGCTGCTCCGAGTAAAAAGATTTACTACAAACAAATTCTGTATAACGCAGCTAAATGACCTCAAAATGGCGACACGTGCCCCTTCACCCCCCACTACACATTTCAGCCCACCTTCGTCTTAGCAATTTTTTTTGATTTTTTAGCTATCCAGTGGTATAAATAGATTTAAGCTGTTGATGATGGATAGCTATAACACCAAATTGTCTCCCGATTTTGTTATCATCAGTTTTTTACTGTATTATACGTATTCACGTCAAAAATTCAAAGACGTATTCACGTCAAAAACGTGCTTTATATATCAAAAATGAAAATAAAGTATTGAAATCTTTTATTCATTAATTTAGCTATCGACATGTCGATGTTGATTTAGACCGTCTACGAATAATAGGCTTGTTGCCGGCAGCTTGTAAGAGGCGGGCGAAGGTGGAACTTAGTGCTACAATAACAATGATAACACGGTAGTAGAATTCTGCAACGTTTACCTAACTTGCGCTCTCGTCTTACTAATCCATTGAAAAGTTACATTTGGGGCTATATCGGACCAACTAATTATAACTATCTTCACGCCCGTATCCCAGAAACGGTAGGCAGTGGTACAACAAACGCACCCACGATTAGCCGAAGAAACGTGGTGGCATGTCTACCGCAAACCGGGCACTTATCCAATCCCGGGCAAAGTTATTTTTTACCAGACAACTGAAAAAAACACATTTTTGAATTGATTTGATGACGTTGTTGATGTTAATCGATGATGGAAGTTTTCCATTTGGAGACCCATCTGCTAGTTGGGTATCTCAAGTTAAGCTATCTTTCAGATGTGACGAAACCTGTATATTATGATGTAAATGTGACGGAAAACCTGGACCATAGCGACAGAGGCCCCTGTGCTCCTGGTTTCAGATATAGCCACACAGACAACACTTGTAACGGTAAGTAAAGAGTGCACCAATTAGTCTTCGGAGAGTACTGAGTGTCGAGTTAACACACATAATAATTCTCGTAAGTCTAATACATCATATACTAACGCCGGTTCTCTTAAAGGGTGAGCAGGATGAATTAAACAATTACAACTCTCTAGTTCACCAAGATAAACGGTTTGTCGTTTGACAAGATTCCATCGTCGCATTTTACTGATCTAATAACACCTATCGCTTGTTTCTTACGATAACCAGAATGACCGGATTTACATACTTTACTAAGGCGTGGGAGAGGTAACCGTCATGAAACTCCGTGCTTTTACTCAGATTTTATTTTCGCCGCTATCTCAGAGATTTTTTCTTTGATATCCCTTTAATTCAAACCCAAAGATGATTACTCTTTGGTCGACGCTGGAAAGAAAAAGGTCTATTTGAAAGCATAGAATGAGGCCAGATGATTCTATGCTTTCAAATAGATAACCGAATGAACACACAGCCGATCATTACAAAAAACGATAATTCCATGCCAAGAATAAAGCTCCTCTAGTCCTCAGTGCATAAGCACTTGTTGTCCCGTATTAAGAATATTCTTTTTATAGCTTCCCCAGTATTGTGAAAAGAAATATTGAACAGCGTTCATTTTATTGATCATTAGAAGAAATGCTAACTAAGCCTTCATAAAGCTCGGTGGGATCAGTGGGGTGAAAAAATCATGCCAGCTCATAGCCGGATCCTTTGCAAAGTAAAATTTCAGCCTCACACGAAGTACAGCTCCCATTTTTAGACTGGAACTACCGTCATTGTTACCTATGAGTGGGCACTCCGGTTGTCATATGTCTTAGAGCTTTTATGTATGATAGTAAAAGAGAAATAATGCTATTTTCTCTTCGTTGCGCGGTATATCTATTGTCATGCCTCTCGCGACTGTAAATTAAAAAGAAAAGCGCAAAAATTCCCCAAAGTACCCCATTGCTGTCGTTGCAAGACCTTTGTGTATAAGATCGTGGCTCAGAATACTGGAGACTAACGTGTTCTACGAAGGTGACATGCCTTTTTTCATATTTTTTTCAAACCCAACTTTTTTACTTAAGTATTAGAGTACGAATTACGAGTACGGTTGATGTAATAATAAATAAATTTTATAAATTTGCGAGCAGATATCGACGAGTGCTTGTTGTCGTGGAACATGTGCCACTCGACGCAGACGTGCGCCAACGCGGCGCCCGGGTACCGCTGCGGCTGCCCGCGCGGCTACCGCGCGCTCGCCGCCGGACAGCGCTGCCTGGGTAACCTACTGTTTATAACACACCAGCATACCTAACACTTTACAGGAAACAGGTCGAATATAATGCTTTACTACCAGTTTAGGCTCCCAATGAAATCTGTCACCATTCAGAATTTCAAAAAGTTATAGACCTCCTTTACTGCACCCAGATATTTGTTTTGTTATATCTCAGTTTGTGATATTGTGTATGAAATATTTCAAAATAAAATCTGTAAATTATAAAACTAACCCACACCTGGTAACAACATTGGTGGAAGAGATGGCAGCAGCACTGACCAAGGTAGAAATAAATCGGGCACTATTATATTAGTGAGAATTAAATATTGACAGAACTAATAATAAAACTAGTTATATTTTGAAAATAATAAAATTAAAAAACTAAAAATAATAAAACTAGAACTTTAGTTATTTTAAATTTGTGTTTCTGCTTCAGACATAA